>OY998169.1:32929613-34168464 GCA_963921995.1 Oxystoma pomonae | reverse complement strand
TTTAGGAGTGTAACCTGAAATGTGTTACATAATTCAGTTTTTGTGAAATTTTAGGGGTTTTAAAACAGTATTAACGTTTTGGCCGAGATAAATGTCACACATGTTTCTATATACATAAGGAGTAAATGGTAAGATATTTACTTTCAAAAATGTGATTTAAGTATGAAAAGTAGGCATTTTACTAACATTAAAATACAAAAGTAGTAACTTTTTAATTTTTTTTTGTTATTTAGACATTTTGCTTAATATGTCACTAGTGTGAACGTCATTGGTGTGATCTTTCAGAATATTTTACTGATAACACCTGTAAACTTTTTCGCTTGCAATTAAAAAAACTCAATAATTTTTAGAAAAAAAAAAATGTCAAAAACTATAAAGTCTTTGGTAAAAGCACCAGAAACGAAAAAGGAAATAGACAAAAACTATAAAGTCTTTGGTAAAAGCACCAGAAACGAAAAAGGAAATAGACAAAAGAAGAAATCAAGTAAGGGCATATTATACAGGGACGATTCTTTAAACGGAACGGTGCTTCTAGCTGGTTAGAATTTGGTTTTATAAAAAAATCCAAAAACACGTCAACTGAGATTTTTAATTTTCTTTAATCCTGCTATTTTGGATTTTTTTATGTCGTTTTGTGTACGAGGTATGGAAAAAAAATATTTCTTTTAAAAACAGGACACCCTGTATAGTTTAAAATTTTTGAATTCTAAAAAAAATTTTTTTTGACAATACCACACACTAATACTCTATCTCTTATGGTTACCAAGATAGAGGCATTTAAAATTGCATGGAATTGTTGTCACTGCTCCGTTTTACGTGGGATATTTGAATGAATATCGAAGTTTTTTATACAGATTTAGATAAAAATATGTTGATTATCATAAAAGATAGATCCTACTGTGTGGTATTGCTGAAGAGAAAATTGTTTGCAGATTTCAAAAATTGCAAAATATACAGGGTGTCCTATTTAAAAAATATATTTTTTTGCCATACCTCGTAAACTAAATGACAGAACAAATCGAAGTTGACGTGTTTTTGGATTTTATTATTCAACCAAATTCTGACCCGCTAGAAGCACCGTTCCGTTTAAAGAATCTAAAAAAGTGGTAAATCAATTTTTGTCTTTTTAAAAACTATTCCATCAAATGTTACCATTTCAAGAACAACCCAGCTATAAAGATTCTTGATTTTTTCAGTTATACCTAACTGGTATTACCTGGCTATCACCTGTGTTAGCAGTTGAATTCACAAACTCAAAAATAACTCAACAATTAGTGACTTGTTATCTCGGCCATATAGCCGCCATTGGGTCGTCACTCGTTATTAGGGACCGTGGGCTTGCTGACTGTGCATCAGCATGTCCACGTTACTAAAAGTCTCGCACAGGCATTCTCTACTCTGAGATCCTATACTTTCTAGGACACAAGACCATTAAGTCCAAGCACACCAAAGTCTTTCGGCGATCGGCAAGTTGCGACGGGAGCAGGACAGTGTAGTCTGGAAGCTCTTAGTGACAAACCGGCACGAAAGCGGTGGAAGCTTGATCGCCGTTTTGCTCAAGGATTGCCTGTAGAGCAACTCGTGTGCTGCATCCGTGACTGAGCAGCCCTATTTAGGATCCACTCTGCTCACCCTGAAAGTGAAGGGGCTATAAAAGGTGCCCTAAACATAGCCAGTCAACAACTGACCGACTGGACAACCGCATCCAGTGAGTACACCACATACGGTCAAAACAAAAGAAAAAGAAATCCAATGAACTTTGCCACATGGAATATCCGTACACTAATGGATACAGACACAACCACAAGACCACAAAGAAGAACAGCAATAGTGGCACGTGAACTAAGGAGATATAACATCGATATCGCTGCTCTCAATGAAACTAGAATAGCAGGCGAAGGCCAACTTAAAGAACACGGAGGAGGCTACACATTTTTCTGGAAAGGAAAAGAAGAAGATGAACCACGTATTCACGGAGTGGGGTTGGCTATAATAAATGAGACTGTGGACCACCTAACCGAATTTCCATCAGGAATAAGCGAAAGATTGATTACATTGCGCCTAAACTTTAGCAACCACCAACACGCTACTATAATCAGCGCCTACGCTCCAACTCTTTCAGCTGATAAAACCAAAAGATGAATTTTATTCTCAATTTGCTGAAGCCATAACTAGGTGATTTCAGCTCGACTTGGTACAAATTCAAACCTAGGGCGTCATTGGCAAGGAAGGTGTTGGAAACATGAACTCAAACAGACTGCGCCTATTAACCTTATGTTCGGAATATGACCCCATAATCTCAAATACAATTTTCCGACAAAAAGAAAAATTCAAGACGTCCGGGCAACACCCGTGGTCAAACCACTGGCATCTGATTGATTACATTATTGTACGTTCCAGAGATCAAAAAGAGGTAAACATTACAAGAGCAATAACGAGTGCAGACGACTTCTGGACAGACCATCGCCTGATACGAGCCAAAATGAACTTGCACATTCCACCAAGAAGTAGCCGTCAAATAAAGCAAATCAGAAGATTTAATGTAGAACGCCTTAAAGATGGTCAAACCAGAACAAAATTCCCAGTCTCTCTGAATCAAAAGCTGGGTACTTTAGAATACCCGGAGAGAGAATATTGACGATCACTGGAGAATGTTGAAGACAGTAATAACATCTGCCTCCGAAGAAACGGTCGGCTACACACAAAGAAAACATCAAGACTGGTTTGATGAGCACGACAAAGAAATTCAAGACCTTATTGAGAGGAAGACCAAAGCCCATGATGCTTGGAAAAGCCATGATGCTTGGAAAGCTAACTCTAACGAAAAGAAAAGGCAATATCAAGAAGCCAAAGCAGAAGTACAAAGGCAAACACGTAGATTAAAAAACCAATTGTGGACAACAAAATTACATGAAATGCAACATCTAGCTGAGTCCAACAACACCAGAGCCTTCTTTCAAGCTACTAAGATGATATATGGTTCCACTTCACAAGGTATCAATCCCCTACGATCCAAAGATGGAACAAGGCTGCTTAAAGACAGATCCTCTATCAATTCACGATGGAGAGAACACTTCCAAGAACTACTCAACAGAGAGTCTCAGGTCGATAACGACATCTTCGACAAAATTTCGGAGAAAACTATACAACAACACCTAAGTGAGATTCCGAGATTAGAGGAGGTCGAAAAGGCAATCACACAGCTAAAGAATAACAAGTCAGCAGGCACATATGGTATCGCTGCTGAATTCTACAACCAAGGGTGTCCCGCACTAAATTCCCAAATGCATACTCTAATAAGTAAAATATGGACCACTGAGACCATTCCTGCCGAACTCAGAGACGCCTCTATAGTTACCATTTTCAAAAAAGGCGACAAGGCCCAATGTGGAAACTACAGAGGTATATCTCTGCTTTCTGTTGCTGGAAAAATACTTGCACGGATACTATCAAACCGAATAATTCCGATTGCTGAACAAAATCTGCCAGAGACACAGTGTGGATTTAGGCCCAATCGAGGCACAGCTGACATCTTCAGTACCAGATAAATGCAGAGAAATCTAGAGAACAAAATCGCCCCCTCTTCACGGCCTTCATAGACCTAGTCAAAGCATTTGACTCGGTCAATAGAGAAGCTCTTTGGCAAATACTGGCATAAACTGACTACTACACTTCAATATGAATGCAACAGTCCTGAGCAACGATGGACCATCCTGAGAACACTGGCCAACAAAAATTTGTTTTTTTGTTTCCTTCAACTTGTGAGTTAATTCCTACCAATTTTGGGTTGCGAAAAATGACAAAGAAAATTTTTTATTAGCTTTAGTTTCTGTGATAAAAAATAATGAGTTTCTCATTTAATAAGGATTATGAGGTAACGAAAAATATTAATTATGTATGCTAACAATATTAAAAGGTGTATTTTTAATGACAGTTACACACTATAAATGACAAAAGAACACTCACCGGTGGTTGAATATATGAAGAATTAATTGGGGGTTTCATGAGATCGTTGTCTTTTGACTTTCCTCTTGTAAGTAATTTCTGGAGCATCCCTATACATGAACCAGCAGTAATCCGCGAGCATTGCTTCATTCCAACGGCCCTGATATCTCCGTTCCATGAGAGAAATATCCTGGTGGAATCTTTTCCCACTGACAGCTCCACAACTGGGTGGGAAAAAATCGAGAGATACATCCGAGTTGATGGTACTTTTCTAGAAGTACTTTTACCAATTGAGTGTAATTTTCCTCCCTTCTGTTCCCTAAAAATCCCTTAAGAGCTTCCCAAGCTTCCTTTTCTTTTCCTTTCAGAACTAGGTCGAAAGCAGGATCCTTTACGAGTTCACGTATTTGTGGTCCAACGAAGATGCGTTCCTTGACTTTTGCATCACTTAGTTTGGGAAATTTTTCTCTCAAATATTTAAAAGCTTGACCATCTTGGTTTAAGCCTTTGACAGAATTCTTCATTAAACCAAGCTTGATATGTAGGGGTGGAAGAAGAACATCTTTTGGATTCACGAGAGGCTCGGCAACGACATTTTTCTCACTAGGTTTAAGATTCCTTGCAGGCCAATCTACTGGATATAGTGTGATTTCTCTACTATCCCACATATATAAAAAGCAACAGTATTTAGTGTACCCTAATTGCAAATAGTATAGCAATGACTTTTAGGTCGCCACAGATTTTCCACTTATGTTCAGCATATTTGATTGAGTTGAGGAGCGTTGCCATATTTGCATAAGTCTCCTTCAAATGAACTGCGTGACCAACAGGAACAGAAGGAAGACGATTGCGATTATGAAGCAATACAGCTTTTAAAGTAAGCTTGGAAGAGTCTATGAATAGCCTCCATTCAGATTATGCTCCATTTTCAAACTTTTCATCAGACCATTAATATCACAGCAAAAAACAAGATTATTCTCCTTCTTAAAAAAAGGTAACATATTCCGCTGACGCTGTCTGTACTTAGAGACCCTGACATCTGGTTGAAGTAGATTCCATTGCTGTAACCTTGATCCTAGAAGTTCTGACTTCTCCTGTGACAAGTCAAGATCTCGAATGAGATCATTTAACTCATACTGGCTCAATCTGTGTGGCTGATCATCTTTTTCTTCAAAATCAGGGTCGTGTGATATTGAAGGCATGTTTAATTCCTCATCTTCCACATTGTCTTCAATCTCTACTTCCAATTCATAGTTTTGAGGTGGAGTAGGAATTGCTAAACTGTCTGAATGTGGTATAGGTCGAATAGCAGATGGGAGATTCGGATATTAAACTGTTCCTCTTTTTTTCATTAACAATCCTGCATTGATAGGCGGAGGCAAGCAACATTAGCAGTCATCTATGTGGTTTGTAGGTTCCCGCCAAACCATGGGCACCCCAAAAGCCATCGATCGTTTTTTATTTTTAAGCCATTCTCATAATAGAACTGAACATTGCAACATATATGTGGAGCCCATGACTTATCCTGGTCTCCTACCTTCAGCAGTCTTCAAAAGAGGCGTCAAATTTCTCCACAAATATAACAAAAATTGTTAACTGAATTTACATATTTACGAGGCATGTTAATATAATAAGTTTTACTTTAAAAACACTCCAAAACAACAAATTTTGCACTAAACAAAACAGAAATATTATATGTAAAATGTAAACCTTAGATTTACAGCATAAACACTATAGTCAGTTTGCGATGATATATTGTGCCTCCGTGTATCTAGTTTTATAACAATACCATACACACTATATTAACTGTGCGTTCGATTAGGAATATGAAACTGAACTGTAAGGTGTCGGTCGCCCTGAATAAAATGACGCGCAATTAGAAATATGAAACTGAACTGTAAGGTATCGGTCGCCCTGAATAAAAAGACGCGCAAATACGCAATTATTTCGGAAAGGAGGGAGTCCCCGCTTATATATATCGAGAATAGTAGGGCTGTATTGCAAATATCGATAGCTAAATTAAAACTATCGATAGTTCTGTAGTTTTATCTCTATCGATATTCTCGATAGTCAATTTCGATCCCCACCCTATCCAGTTCTCTGCCCTTTCTATTATTTTCTCTTTCGATGCTTTTAGAGGATATAAAATGTAAAATATCACCTTATCTCCAAAACTAAAGCTAATCTCCAATTTTTATGCTGATTTTTGAATTTAGTGGATGAAAATACTTAAGAATTAGCTATTTTTGAGCCCGAAACATTTTTATTGTTGGACAGTGGAATCAAATGGCAAGACTGACGAACAAACATAAGTGTTTTAGAAGAAGCCAGAACAACTAGTATGGAACCAGCTTCGTTGGACTGGTCACGTTATCCGCATGCCCGAAACACGTCTCCCAAAGCAGATATTTTTTGGAAAACTGAAGGATAGAAAGAGAAATAAAGGAGGTCAACATAAAAGGTACAAGGACGTTGTCAAAGGCAATATGATAACGGCAAACGATAGGGCTTCATGGCGCCGAACAGTCCACGAGGGAGCACAAAATTTTGAAGAGCAACGACGTAGACTAGAGACGGAAAAGAGAGAGCGTAGAAAGGAGCGACAAAATGAAAGAATGGATGACCAACAACACCTGGCTGCTGCCGGAGACTGGGTGTGCCAGGACTGGAAGCGTGTGCGTCTCGAGAATTGGCTTACATAGCCATCAAAAAACGCACAACAGATAGCGACGATACACTATAGAAGAAAATCATACTCGGTATCGAGTGATTGCCTATGATAGCACATTTTAGTCCAACCAACGACAGCAACATTTAAGAATTACCAAAATTTAAAGAACACTAATTTGTTTTTTTTTTAAATTACCACTTGAAATGTTACCTTTTTTTTAAGAACGACCCATATATATTGTAAATGGAGCTTTTTTGCCTTTTGAAATCCTTATAGCCTCTAAAACAATACAGAAAGAATTTAGCATATCCAAAAAATCACTAGTAAATTCATCTTTTTGCACCAAATCAATATTAAAATCACCTGCCAAAAATATGTTACATATTTCATTAAAAATATTAGAAAAAACAGATTCACTTTTTTTTACTTGAATTTTTGATAATTTGAATTGATTGAATTTTTAAAAAATTGAAAAGGAACAAGCATGAACAACCTAATCTGAATACATGAGATTTAGTAATTGCTAAAGGAAAAAGTTACAGCAAAAGTTACAGAATAGAAAAAAGAATTTAACCATGAACCAGCCTTTAAATTTGTTAGTTATAGATTTTTTAAAGTAGAATTCGACTGTCAAACTGGATTTTATATGTATTTTTTATTTTTTAGCCATCCATACATAGCATTCACAAAAATTTTTTGTCTCAGACGCAGAGCTGATTAGTGTTTGATGGGGGTGGGGGTTGCCAAGAGAGTAGGAGGGGGGATTAAACTTTAAAAAATATTTAACTCGTGAACCGTAGAGCAGCTAGCGACACGCAGTTTTTACAATAAGATAGATGACTGCATTTTCAACCAAAAAAACAGAACTTTTAGAAAACATTTTTGGAAAAAAAATATGGATGGGTGTACGTGCCTGCTGGTGCCATTTTTTTTTAAATAATTTTTTATTATTTTTAATGTGAGTGAAAAAAGTCTATGGCTTAGTTGTAGATCCCATCCTAAAATACACATTTTTCAAAAAGCTGTAGCTTGAAAATGGCTTGACATATTAAGATGCGTTTTTCATCTTTAAACTTTTCTTAAAAATTAAGCCTGACAAGTGGAGGATAGTTTTTTTCATCTTCTCTGGAAATATATAATATCATGTATATAAGTAGTACAAAATTATGACCAAACAACTTTTATTAAATCTTTCTCCTGAGCTTAATGCCAAGCTACACCATGCCCCCCTACAAGTAGGTATATGTTTTAAATATTTGTTGACAAAAAATCAATGTTATTATAGCGCCGCAGCCAAAATTTTATTTTGAGTTTTCTGTAAAATATTTTTAAGAAATGTGGGTAGTGTTGAGGTAGGATTTTGTCTTGGATTTTGTCTTAATTTTAGATTTAGAAATTTTTTCCAAATTTAAGTTAAAAATTCTTTCAAAATTTTCATCTTGTATTCTCTCAAAATACAGAAAAAGTGGGTTGGGGTAGTAACTCATAGATATAAACTATAGGTTCTCTAGTTTCCTACAACCTACCCTAGTAAAATATACATTCACATAAATTAAGTTAAGTTCTGTTCTACATTGATTGATTCGTTTAAACAAAATAAAATTATAAAATAAACTGATAAAATCTTCCACCAAGTGGTAATTACCACTTTTAAAGATTAATCTTCACATGAATAATATTTTGTATTCTCATTTATAATACTAAAGATCAATCATAACCAGAAAAGCTAAAAAAATTCCAAGAGACTTCACAAAATTTCTAAACTTCCAGGTGAAATCCACGACTGAAATTTAGTTGTATAAAGTTCCAGGTTTTCCAGGATGTGTGGGAATCCTGCCTAGCTACCTTTATTGTGTATTTTAAATTATAACTGTTAAGTGATTGATTATTTGTTTTTACAGTATTTATATTTATACAGAAAAGGAGCAGGCATGAACACCCTAATCTGAATACATAAGATTTAATAATTGCTAAAGGAAAAACTTACAGCAAAAGTTACATAAAAGAAAAAGGAATTTAACCATGAACCAGCCTTTAAATTTGGTTGTAATACTTGAATAAAATATTTTGTATTTTTACTTCTTTTTCTTTTATTTTTGTCCTTGTTTTTGTCTTATAGCTGATTAAGGCAGGATTACCCAGCAATATAATGCACAATTCTTAAATTTAGTGGGTAATTTTATATCGCTATCTTTTTCCATCATAGTGCCTATGGTAAAAAAAGACAGATATGAAAAATGAAGCACTAAATTTAAGAATTGTGCATTAAGTTGCTGTGTAAACCTTGCCCATAAAATTAAATTTTTTTGCCTTGTAAATAAAGAGCCTAGAAGGTAAGGGCAGGTTTACGCTGCAACTTAAGGCACAATTCTTAAATTTATTGCTTAATTTTTTTATCTCTGTTTTTTCTACCATACTATGCTGGAAAAAGATAGAGATATAAAATTAAGCCCTAAATTTAAGAATTATATATCTGGGTAATCCGCCTTAACTTCAAGTTCAAAAGTAGCTTTATTGTCAAAAATTAATAAATATAAACAATAAAAATAAAACATCAAAGTAAAACTACATAATGGTTATTAATTGTTGTGACCTTAGATGAAAAAGAGACAAGATATCTTGTCGAACGAAAACTCCTTGGCAAATAATAACCACTGTTTATTTACAAATAAAATCAAAACGAAACAAAGGTAAGAAATATCGATTATATAGGATAGGGACAGAGAATTCTGTGTCAACCACTTTGGGTCGTGATTGGCTTGTGGGCGGGGAAATTCGGCACAGCGCAGACGGTCGGATGATATTTTTATTGACACAAGCTTTTTCTTGTTATTTATTTTAAAATTTCATGATGTTTAAGCAGTTTGGAAGTATTTTTAAAACCATATTTTGTCAAAAAACGTTTATAGTGTGTTTTTTTACCAATAAGAGAATATTTCAGTGCATTTAAAGTGATATTTTGGAACAAATCGTCCAATGTTTTGAAAACAAAGAGAGAGCAAGTGAAATCAGTCAGTGACGGTACATGACGGTAGTTAGGCAGAAAATAAAAAAAAGTTTATGAAATATACTTAAATTAGTAGATCCTTAGATTAAAATATCAAACAACACGTTTTCTTTTTAAATTTTGAATGCATCAAATGGAATATTTTCGAAGGTTTTTGTCACGTTTTTTTCGAGGCTTTTTTCTATAAAGACGGTAAAATAAAGCATACTTTTGATGAAGTAAGTAGTTAATGCGCAATTGAGATATTTTCGAAGGTTTTTTATAAAGACTATAAAATAAAGTTTTGTAAGAATATTGAATTCCTACCTCTTATCAGAATATTAAGGTTGATTTATACTGCCGCCGCGCCGTTGCCATTTACGCTCGCCCTTCGAATTGATATTTGAATCTTTGTCTGTCCTAGATATCTTCATATACCCTAAGCATTATTGACTTTATTGTGTACTAAAGAAGTCAGTTTAAGTAAGTTTCTGCTAATGACCAGAAAAAATAACAAAATTTAAGTAATCTCCAACGGCGAACTTAGACGGCGAAAGCATAAGTCTTTGCCATACAAAGATGAGTGTTTGCCTCTGGTATATTGTTCAATGTATATCAAATCATATTAAGGTGTTCTTTATTTTGTTCATATTTAAAGTTTTATGAAATTGTTGGGGAAATTGCACTATGTCTGGCATAATAAGAATCTGATTCAACTGAAATTTAGCACACATTTTATAGCCGTTAATAATATAGTATATTATTATAAGGTACTAAAAAACAAAAATGCATTAAATATTTTTTAAAATTTTTCTTTATTTTCAATAATTCTAAGACCTTTTTAAATAATTTTAATGATAGTAAAAATTTTGAATTAAAATTACAGTTGGTTTCTCGATTTGCTCAGGTTACAAATTTTTTGTCTCGAGACAGTATATAATATAGATACATACCTACATTATGTACCTTAATATAATTCTTAAACTTGCACATTAGCATAAAATGTACCAGTTTATTCCCTCTTGATATGTGTTGAGTTTGTTTTCTCAACAACAGTAAACTTTAGTTAAAAATTTATTTGGCCCTTTAGAACAAGGTGTTAGATGTAGAGAGCAAAAATTATAATGTTTTATCTTATTTATAAGTACCTACTTAAATTTTCTATTTCAAATAAAATATTGCTTTTGTGGAATTAAATAAACATAAAATTATATAGTTTTACCTATGTATATGTTTCCCATGTAAAAAAGGCCGCTATAACCACTGATTACCTAGGTACTCTGTACTATACAGGAGATTCTAAAATGACATTTGCTTGAATGAGGAACATTTCACAAACACAATAACATAATTTTTAGCTAGTAGTAATATAATTTTTTTTTCTTGATGTTCCAGGTGTTGTGAACTGTGTTTGTTTTAACGTTTGGCATAATTTTATTATGTTGAAAATTGAAATTGCAATAAATCGTATGCAAATTTCGTAATAAATTTATTTTGTATAAAACCATTACACATTTATTATTAGGGAGCTTCTAAAGCTCAAATTGGAAGAATTATTTTTTGCTGTTATTGTTATTTAAATTATTTTGCAGATTTCATATTACAGTAAAATTTTAATAATATAATTCATGTGTAAATTTGTATTTAAGTAGGTAGATACGCCACTGGTGTGTTTACTGTAAACAACAGAAAGGTAAACATTGTTCCATATAATAATATAACCAAACTCTGTAGGTGTCAGGTATCTTGTCCGTTTTTAATCTAAGGTTGTGACATAATTTGGATACATAAAAATATTTGTTAAAGTTTAAAAGTCCAAACAATACAAAATTAAAAGTCAAAATAAATAATAAATATAGATACTGTAAAAACAAATAATCAATCACTTAACAGCTATAATTTAAAATACACATTCCAGGTAGCTAGGCAGGGTCCACATCCTGGAAAACCTGAATACTTGGAATTGTATAAAAGCTAATTCCAGTCCTGGATTTCACCTGAAATTTCAGAAAATTTTCCTGAAATTTTTTTAGCTTTTCTGGTTATGATTGATCTTTGGTATAAATGAAAATATAAATATTATTCATGTGAAGATTAATCTTTAAAGGTGGTAATTATGAGTTGGTGGAAGATTTTATCAGTTTATTTTATAATTTTATTTTGTTCACGCGAATCAATCAATGTAAAACACAACTTAACTTAATTTATCGAAATGTATATTTTACTAGGGTAAGTTGTAGAGAAGTAGAGAACCTATAGTTTATATCTATGAGTGACTAACCCAACCCACTTTATATGTATTTTGAGAGAAAAAAAGATTAAAATTTTGAAAGAAGTTTTAACTTAAATTTTGAAAAAAATTGCTAAATCTAAAATTAAGACAAAATCCCAACACAACAATACCCACATTTTTTTAAAATGTTTTACAGAAAATTCAAAATAAAGTTACATGCTACAATAACATTGATTTTTTTTGTTAACAACAACATTTAAAACATGTACCTACTTGGAGGGGGGCAGGGAGTAGCTTGGCATTAAGCTCAGGAGAAAGATTTTATAAAAGTTATTTGTTCATAATTTTGTGCTACTTATGTACAGGATGTCCAGATTCCTTGGTTTTGGGTATTTCCAGAGGAGATGGAAAAAAACTATCCTCCACCTGTGAGGTGAAAACCGCATCTTAATATGCCATTTTCAAGCTACAGGAGCTTTTTGAAAAATGTTCATTTTGGGATGGGATCTTTAACTTGGCCATAGACTTTTTTCAGTTACATTTTAGAAAAATAAAAAATTATTTAAAAAAATGGCGCCATAAAAAATTTTCCTTTTTTTTCAAAAATTTTTGCATTTTTTTTTGTTGAAAATGCAATCACTTATCTATTGTGAAAACCGCGTGTCGCTATCTGCTATGGTTCGTGAGTTAATTTTTTTTAAAAGTTTAACCCTCCCTCCTATCCTCTTACCAACCCCCTTCCCCCATCAAAAACTAATCAGCTCTGCGTCTGTTGACAAAGAATTTTTGTGCCAAATTTGATAAAAATCAGACAGACAGACACCATGACAATTATGTATATTTAGGTCTTTTTTGACCCAAATAACTTATTTTTAGGGGAAATAAAAAAAAATTGATGATCGCAATTAGCCTCTAAATGGCTAAAAAGTAAAAAATATAACAAATAAAACACATAGTGTAATACATTATTTTAAAGGGGAATTTAAAGCTGATTTTAAAAATTAAATCAAAAAGGTATCATTCCATAAGAAAAACACCAACTTTGAGTTATATCTGAAAAACTAAAAGTGACATATAAAATCCAGTTTGACCATCGAATTCTTTTCTTTAAAAAATCTACAAAAAAGCTATTCAAAACATAAAATTTCACAAATAAAAAAGTGATAGACCCCATCCCAAAATGCAGACTTTTCAAAAAGCCCCCATAGTGTGAAAGTGGCTTGACATATCAAGATACAGTTTTCACCTTTAAACCTCTCTTAAAAATTGAGCCTTGCAAGTGGGAGTCAGTTTTTTCCATCTTCTCTGGAAATACCTGAAATCCCCCAAAACCAAAAGCATCACTTGCATCATTTTTTTTTGTTTGAATATGAGGTGTGTGGCTTAATAAAAAGGCAACCCTTTGTGCTTAGGGAACAGATTTGACAAAAAATAACAATACCAGAATTTGCTACGAATTATGTCTTATTTCGGTCCCTCACAATATAACTTGATTTTTTTTTGTTTATAAAACTTATAAAATTACTCTTAGATTATAACAGAAATAACTACTTTTCAGTACTTAGTTTTTCTCTGCCCGTTTTTGATGTCCTGTGAGTAATACCGAAATTTTATTTTAACTTTAAATTTAATAATTAATATATTTAAATAAGAGAAAAATGATATGTACCGTACCTCTGATCCTAAATTTTATTTTTATGTTTTTAATTTTAGGTGCTCATAGCTGCTGCTGTCTGCACAAAGGCAGGCAAAAGTAAGTTTTTTTGAAGGATTATTTTTTGTATATAAATATAGTTAGGTATTTATATTTCCATTTGGGAATATAGCAATATCAATGAATGCCAGCCAAAAATGTCTTCCATGTTTTTTTCTGAACTATTTGAAAAAAGGTGGAAGAACAAAGATTATGGTAAGGATTTTGGCAATTTCCTCACAAACTACTATAGGTAGAAATAAATCGAGTGAAGGTTTACTCTAAAACTTCCTTCGCTCAAGAACATATATATAATATATATATAGATATACATATACAGGGTTCCTAAGATTTTCCTTAGGGATAGGATTTCAATAAATGAAACAGAAATGGCATAGAAAGTTCTGCGCGCACAAAAGAAACAGGTATATTGAGCAATGGTGCCAGTTTGTTATTATCTCCGGACTGCTTTCATGAGAAAAAATTGTCGCCACTCTTTCATTGTGAGCATAAATCATAGTTGCAATAATAACCGTTGACAAGATGTCTGCAAATTCCGCTAGATGGCGGTCACACCATGAGATGATCGAGGAAAAAATTAGATGTTTTCAGGTCCAAACCACAGCTTTTTCTAGCTTAAAGGAGGCGGCAGGGTCCATTATTTACGATACTGAGCGATAAACTCGTGAGGTTGTTAACATTAGAAAGAAATATCTTCGCTTTTAATTAAATTTCTTTCCATTCTGTTCTACTAGTGACATCTATCCGGAAACGGCCAAACCATGCAGCTAGCACTAGCAGCCAAAGAAATCAATAAACGGCGCTGTTTTTCCTGCAGAGCTTTTTGCTTGCGATATTATCGATTTTAAATAAAGCTGGCCCTACACTACATTTGATATTTTCGAGGTGTTTTATGACATGATCTCGAAACATGTAGCGAACCAATTCTTCAAAACTAGCGGGAGGGTAAAAGCGAAAAATAAGGGGCTGCCAATATTTGTAACACCCAAAAAGGGGTGAAAAGATTTATTTTGCTCTGTTTCTTTACAAAAAACGTTTTTTTTACGAAAAACTTGAGCTCTGCCACTTTTTTTATTTTTTTCTTCAACTTTCTCGAAATTTTCGTCATATCGTAGAAAAAAATTATTTCCCCCATGGTCATACTCTACTTTTATTCGAAACAATTTAGAAACAGAGACGGGATCAGTTTTCCTAAAACGGGGGATCTTGGTTTCGAGTGAGAAGATAAAGGGCGCCGCAGGCAAACATTTTTCAATTAAATTAGCCGAACTCAAAAATGTTAGAAAAACAAAGCACGAAATAAAAATGAAAAACATATCAATTTCCTGGCCCTCCTCCACTGGGACTACAGGGGCCGTGCACAAATTACGTAATGGTCATAGGGGGGAGGGGGGTTACAAAACGTTACGTAGGGGGGAGGGGGGTTTTCGACAGCGTTTGCATTTGTGTGAAAATAAGAAAATTTGGAATGAAAATAAGTGAAGTTTTTTTTTTTGGGGGGGGTCAAAAATTCGTCGTCGTCAACCCGTCCTATTTGCTTGATAAAGTTTCTGCGGAAATATCTCAGTCGATTTCTCCGGCCGTGTATGAACTCTTTAGGTTAGGCATTTGCATGTATCTCAGTCCCCAGCCTGTAAACAGTGCGTAAGGACAATGGTTACAAAATGAAAAGCCGAAAAATATTTTTTTTTACGATATCTTTCATCAGTTTGGTATTAAAGTCCTAAAGGTATGAAAATGGAAAACATTAGAAAACAACAACCTGAAATGGATTTACTACGTGTAAGATGTAGTGACAACATCGTCCCATGCCCATCTTTTTCTGCCTAATGTGCTTTTCCGTTTGTCTGCGTCTTATACACGGCTGCTTGGCCTCCTAAGGATTTGCTTAGGAACACTGTATATATATATATATATATATATAGATATACCTACATATATCTCTTTGCTAATATTCCTTAAAATTTAGTTTCTTAATACTGTTGTAAATAAAAAATGTCATTTTGAATTTTTGTAAGCAGTTTATGTGAGAAACTCTTTTTAAAATATTAAATTTACAAAATGTTATTAAAAAAATGACGCAGTTTCTCTTACAACGTCAGGATAAATACGAAGGATGCTGTGTTTTTATTTTAAATGAAGGTATAAGTAAAAATCGCCACTTTCCAGAATTCTGATGGGTGAGATTTTCTGTTGTTTCTGAAGAATCGCAACTTTAATGACGCAAGAACGGCTAAACCGATTTGTATGAAAATTGATAAGACAATAGGGTGTGGCCTGAATCTTAACTTAAGCTACTTTTTATTTAACGTTTCGTTCCATAACTCGAGATATATGGCACAGAAAATTGAATTTTTCAAGAGTTTTTTTGCATTTTTTTATGTGATATATATATATATATATATATATATATATGCAAAAATTTTGGCTCCGTTCAACTATGATTTTTATAAGCTTTCCAAACAGGTATCACACGGTAAGAAAAAAAAATATTTTTTTTAGGGTGGAAGTTTTTTGGGGGTAGCTCCGAAGGTTGTAATAGGGGAATGCTCAAAAACAATAGGAGTCTGCGGGTGAACACAAGTAATCACTACGTAAAATTTTGTTATGACTGGTGCAGGGGTTTTTGAGTTAGAGTGGCTACAAAGTAGGCGACAGACAGACAGACCGACCGACAGACGAGCGAGAGCGACGGCGTCTGGATTCGTGCTTATCACTATTCGAAACCTCAGAATTCGTGGAGGATCATGAAAATCTCGAACTGCGATTATTAGATGATTACATTACGTCCCTTAGCGAGGGAAGTAAAAGCAAATGTTTTATATAAGTTGCAAATTAAATTATTGTTTACCCTTAGATCACTATGATCATTTTTAACTTTGACCATATTAACCTTACATCAAAAATCAAAATCATAGAAGACATTGACATAAAAATTTGTAATACTTTTTTATTATACCTAATAGATACTCTCATATAAAAACCTGATAAAATAGTACAGGGTGTCTACAATACGGGAATATGACAAGAATTTTGCGACACGGGAAAAATGACGAGAATTAAAAAAATAAAAAATAAAAAACGGGAAATTTTAAAATTGATAAAAAATATCACTACATAAAATTTATAAATAATGCTGTTTAATGAAAATAGAAAATTCTAGGGTGTTTATTTTTAGCAGCTCATACCAACAGGTATGGAAGGCTATTTTGGGATTGTCAAATTTTTTTATTTCTATTTGGGTCAAACAAGACCTAATTACAAAATTTTGTGATGTTGACTGTCTGCCTGTCCGTTTATCAGTATGTGTGTCATGATAACTCAAAAACCACTGAACCGGCATACTGAGGGTTTGTAAAGGGGTGGAAAGGAGGGGTTGAACTGTATAAAAATTCACACCTCGAGATCCTCAGCGGTTATAGCGAAACGCAATTTTCAAAATTTGGATTGATATATTTTTTGGGAGAGGGGAATGTAGAGGTTATTACATCAAAAATCATGACCTTTTAATATTTAAAAAAATAAATAACGCCAGCAGCAGGCATGTATAGCCATCCATAAAATCTTTTAAAAAATCATTCAAAACTTTTTTATATTTTTTTGGTTGGAAATGTAATTATCCGTCTTAATGTGAAAACCGAATGTCGCTAGCTGTTCGGTCCGTAACTTAAACCGAATGTCGCTAGCTGTCCGGTTCGTAACTTAGCTGTTCGGTTCATAACTTAGAATTTTTGTGCAAAATTTGATAAGAATCAGTTCAATTGGTGTCCCAGACAGACACGCAGAGACCATCCCAATATTTTGTATTTAGGTCTTTTTTGACCCAAATAACTCTTTAATAAAACTTTTGGCGGATCTCAGTAGCCGCCATACATTAAAACCGCTAAACCGATTCTGACACAAAAATGTTTTGTCACCACGCGATTAGCTGATTAGTTTTTGGTGGGGGGGGGAGAGGGCAGGAAAAAAAATACGGTTCGTGAGTTAGGATTTTTTTAAAAGTTTAATCCCCTTCCCACCCTCTTTCCAAACCTCCACCCTCGTCAAAAACTAATCAGCTCACCGTCTGGTGACAAAGAATTTTTTTGCCAAAGAATGCCGCACGGATAACATGGGTTTATGGCCTACCGTGAAAGTTAACCATATTTTGATATTTTAAAGATATTGTACTTTGGTGAAAAAAAAGAAATCGTATGAGGATCGTATGTCTGTGATAGGAGATATGAGCCTCGAAAGAACGTATGTCTGCTAAACACATACGGAGAATTTTTATCGTAATTTGAAAAGTACTTTATAGATTTTTGTAATTGGGGTGTCATTTGGAAGGTACTTGAATACTGCACAGGGGAGTATCCAAGATTATATTTTAAGAAAGCTTGATTATCTGGGAGGGTTAATTTTTAAAGAAATAAAAATTAAAAGTAAAAACTTATTTTAATCCCGTTTGGGGGAACGATTTTTTTCAAGTTTGGTCTCGTTTCAAAGGCAATGAATTAGTCTACAGAGTCGTAGGATTTTGTGTCGCCGTGCTTATGAAGGCCAAAACCGCGCCAATTTTCTTTTTAAAAAAATGTAAAATCAGAGTTACACTTTATTTTGTCTTGTTTTCGCTGGTAGATTTCTGCAAGTTTGGCCTCATTTTAAAGGTAATCAAATACGCTACAGGGGTGTATCTAAAATTCTATCTTAGAGAAGTCATAAGAAGAAGAAGTCCATATAAATTAATACAAAATGTAGTTCATCTTATTCGAATGGATTGCGATTTATACAAGAGGTTTAGGTAAGTTTAAATTAAGTGGGCTTTGACTTTGCTTTGAAAAACAATTAGGAGTAGGTCATGATGCATTTTTGAAATATCTATGTAATTTTCATTGAAAATTGTTTTTTGTTTTAGAAAGCTAATGCAGATCGAGGAAGCAAAAAACCTTGTTTTAGTAAAAATAAATATGCATAGTATGATATTAAAGAAGTATTAGTTTATAAGTTTTGTTTGAAAATTAAATTACTCATCAAGTCTTTGTTCTTTCTAATGTAAGTAATTACTACGCTACTGTTTTTCTCTGATAAAGAATCTAAAATGATAAAATTAAAACAATCAACACGAAAATATTTAAAGAAAACCGACCAAAACAATGTTTTAAATTCATTTCCATTTATCTGATTTATTCCCACCAAACCCAACCTAATACCAAAACTTGGCCCATACTCAGTGGCGTATGCAGAAATTTTGTTTCTAGGGAGGGGGGGCTTGAGGTTTTTGGGGGGACTTGAGTAACAACGTAGTCTCTCAATATTCATTAGATCTACGGAGCAAAAAAACTCTAAACCCACCCCTGCATACGCCACCGCTTATACCTTTAAAGAGTACTCACTTCATTGATTAAATGAGATAAAAAATACTAATGCAAAAAATAGAGTTGGTTTTTGTTTTTAAGATTTTTTTATTTATTGCCTTTTTAAAGCTCATGCCCCCCCCCCCCCCGGTCAAATTATATTATGTCTAAGCCCTTAAATTACCTTTTAAATACGACTTACCCTTAAGAAAAAACACCAGAGATATATATATATATAATTAACTTTCCCAAATACTAAAGCTTCCCTAAATTAGAATCCTGATTCTGCCTCGGTGCAGTATTTAAGTACCTTTCAAATGACACCCCAATCACGAAAATCTGCGAAATACTTTTCAAGTCACGAGAAAAATTCTCCGTAGGTGTTTAGTAGACATACGTTATTTCACATCTCATATCTCCTATCACAGACATACGATCCTCATAGAATTTAATTTTTTTCACCTAAAGTACAATGTCTTCAAAATATCAAAAAATGGTTAACTTGTACGGTAGGCCATAAACCATTGTTATCCGTGCGGGATTCGGTTACGCCGTTCTTGAGTTATCGTGTCCCAGACAGACAGACACCATTCCAAAATTTGGTATCCAGGTCTTTTTTGACCCAAATAACTAATTTTTAGTGACTAAGTATGGATATGGATACACTGTCCCAATTTGGGCACTTTTGGGGGGTTTAAGGTACTTCCAGGCGAGATAGAACAAAACTGACCCCCACTTGCGAGGCTCGATTTTCAAGAGAAGATTGAAGGTGAAAACTGCATCGTCATATGCCAAGCCATTTACAAGCTATGAGCTATAGCATTTTGAAACTGGGTCTGTAACTTCGTTATTACTGAGATATTTTTTTTTATGTAAATAGCTTTTTTTATAGACTTTTTGACAAAGAATTTAACGGTCTTTTCAGATTTGTTCCACCGTCTTTAGTTTCCAAGATATAAGTCAAAGTTAATATTTTTCTTGTGGAACACCCCATATTTTATTTAATTTTTGAACTCGTGATAAAATTTCCTTTTTAACACTATAGCATATGCGATAGTTTGGTTGGGCCGTTTTTGATATATTTAATATTTTCCATTTCAGATTTCTGTCTAGTGTGCTGTAACTTTATTTTGATAGCTTCACAGTGTGTTAGTCATTTATGTCATCGAATTTATGTAAATAGGCTATATTATGAGAAAAGTCAAAATTGCTTCCTGCCATGGCCTGCGTTTTAAAACTACAAAGCTTTCATTTGAATGTAAATTTATTATTATTAAATAGAAGCACGTTTCAAGTGATAGGTAATCATTTTTTAAAACAGTAGATATTTAGTTTATCACCTTTATAAGAAATAAATCATTGAACCATTTTTGTTAGTTAGTAGGTTCTCTGTTCTGACAAAGAGCGTAATATATGAAAGAACTAGACAGAAATTCAAAATATTAAGTTTCTCAAAAACGCTCTACCAAACTATCACATATGCTATATTGATTTAAAGGAAATTTTATTAAAAATTCAAAAATTAAATAAAATATATATTGGAAACTAAAGACGATGGAAAAAATCTGGAAAGATAGTTAAATTCTTTGTCAAAAAGTCTATAAAAAGCTCTTTAGATCAAAACTAAATTTTCAGTAATAACGAATTTATAGACCCTCTCCGAAAATGCAAACTTTTCAAAACTCCCCCGTAGGTTGTAAACGGCTTGACATATCAAAATGCGGTTTTAACCTTCGAACTTCTCTTAAAAATCGAGCCTCGGAAGTGGGGGTAAGATTTTTTCTATCTCGCGTGGAAGTACCTTAAACCTCCCAAAAGTGCCCAATTTGGGATACCCTGTACATAAAGCTTCTTAATGAATATGGATTTACATCATTCATTGACCAGATAACCAGATGGAACAAAAAATCATTAAAAGGAATAATGTAAAATAAAATAAATGTCTATTTCTGCGAGTTTTTACAAATTAGTTTACTAAATCACAAATTAATTATACAAACATTTAGAAAATAAAAACAGTGAAAAATATCAAAAATATAAGCAGAGTTATATATTATCTGTAATTAATGTGTTTTTTCATTTATTCTTTTTTGCAAAATATTAGAAGAATCTTCAATTTATTTTTTTTAAATAGTGTTAAATAGTTGCTGTATTTGGATTAACTTTATTTAATATGGAAGTTTGGTCAATAATTAATGTGTCGTAGGTCTTGGATAAAAAAAACGATGGAGCTGGACCAGGAGGGTATAAAAAACTAATTTTAAACTCCACTTTCTGTGTTTTTCCGAATTATAGACCTCAGCCACCAGAAATTTTCATATTGGATAGTAACAAAATCAGAATCAATTTTCTCAAGTTCCATTGTTGTCAAGCCAGATGCTTAAATAAGTTTATGAATGTGTTCCGTATGGCTTAGAGAAAAAGGTTTTGCTATTATCTTGGATTCTGATGTGGGGATGACTGTGTGTATTTTTTGAGTTCATGCGATAGTTTGGGCATCAAGAAATCTTGTTTCAAGATACATTTCGTGATTTGAATCATCATCATTTGTACAGTATTTAAAAACAATGTTAGGAATATTATTTTCTGCAAATTTAAAAAGTTGGTCTGGAGTCATGATCTGCGCCTCATATGGCCTTTGGAGACTTGCCTTAGCAGCCAAACTGTGCCTCCCAATACATCACAGGCACTCTTACCATGTGAAGTAACGAAAAAATTCTATTCTGCCTTAATCCCAAAATCTTTCAAATGATGACAAATGTTGAAAAAGCTTTTTTTCTTTTTATATTGGAATATATCGGGAAAATAAAATATTTTGGATAGATGGATTTTTTGTTTTAAATCTGGTACAACTTGGGACAAAAATAAATGAAACTCGACCGTATTGTGGATTAAACAGTCAGATATAAAAACGCAATTCAAATGTTTCGTCTCATTTTCTTCGCTCAGGTCTATTACCGAAAAAAAAAATAGTTTTGTAACTAGTTCAGATGCATTATTTTGAAACTCGTCAAGTACTGTAAACAATTCATTCCTTAAAGGACTTTACGAGTTTCAAAATAATGCATCTGAACTAGTTACAAAACTATTTTTTTTTCGATAATAGACCTGAGCGAAGAGCTGATTTTGAAAAATGTCTGAATATAGTGAACATTCCAAAAAAAAAACAATTTTTAAAGCATATATCTTCTAGGTGAAAAACACTTGGGTTAAAAGGGCAAGAGATTACTATGAGGAAGAACTGAAAATTAAACAAGAAAAGAAAGATGACAAACGAGCAAAAGAGATAAAGAGAAAACATGAAGAAAGGGTTGAAAAAAGTTGGAAAAGAAAAATTCGGAAATTACCCAAAGAAGTAAGAAGGAAAAAGAAAAATAAATCGGTGCTATTGAAATGTTAAATGTATCAGAAGAGTGGTTGAAGCAGAACCTTAAAAACAAAGACTTGGTGAAAGCGACTGCTGCACAGGCTATTATTAAGTCAGGGTTCCCACTGACCTGGAAAATCTGGAAAAGTCGGGAATTTTGAGAGCTACCTGGAAAAGTCAAGGAATGACAAGAAAATTCGCAAAAGTCAGAGAATTGCTACACAAAACCTGGAATTTCTCTTTCTTAACGTATTTTTTAAGCCAACTTTGTAAAAATATTATGTGAGTTCTTCTCTGCTCACCTCATATACAGGGTTCCTAAGATTTTCCTTAGGGATAGGATTTCAATAAATCAAACAGAAATGGCATAGAAAGTTCTGCGCGCACAAAAGAAACAGGTATATTGAGCAATGGTGCCAGTTTGTTATTATCTCCGGACTGCTTTCATGAGAAAAAATTGTCGCGACTCTTTCATTGTGAGCATAAATCATAGTTGCAATAATAACCGCTGACAAGATGTCTGCAAATTCCGCTAGATGGCGGCCACACCATGAGATGATCCATTTGAACATCTAATCTAATTAAAAATTAGATGTTTTCAGGTCCAAACCACAGCTTTTTCTTGTTTAAAGGAGGCGGCAGGGTCCATTATTTACGATACTGAGCGATAAACTCGTGAGGTTGTTAACATTAGAAAGAAATATCTTCGCTTTTAATTAAATTGCAGCTAGCACTAGCAGCCAAAGAAATCAATAAACGGCGCTGTTTTTCCTGCAGAGCTTTTTGCTTGCGATATTATTGATTTTAAATAAAGCTGGCCCTACACTACATTTGATATTTTCGAGGTGTTTTATGACATGATCTCGAAACATGTAGCGAACCAATTCTTCAAAAGTAGCGGGAGCGTGAAAGCGAAAAATAAGGGGTTGCCAATATTTGTAACACCCAAAAAGGGGTGAAAAGATTTATTTTGCTCTGTTTCTTTACAAAAAACGTTTTTTTTTTACGAAAAACTTGAGCTCTGCCACTTTTTTCATTTTTTTCTTCAAGTTTCTCGAAATTTTCGTCATACCGTAGAAAAAAATTATTTCCCCCATGGTCATACTCTACTTTTATTCGAAAAAATTTAGAAACAGAGACGGGATCAGTTTTCCGAAAACGAGGGATCTTGGTTTCGAGTGAGAAGATAAAGGGCGCCGCAGATAAAAATATTTCAATTAAATTAGCCGAACGCAAAAATGTTAGAAAAACAAAGCACGAAATAAAAATGGCACCGCTTACAATTTTTTTTCAAAAATTACGTAATTTCGGGAACGCAAAGAAATAGGTCTAAAGAGTATAATTTTTAAGAAAAAAATATCAATTCTCTCGCCCTCCTCCACTGAGATTACAGGGGCCGTGCACAAATTACGTAATGGTCATAGGGGGGAGGGGGGTTACAAAACGTTACGTAGGGGGGAGGGGGGTTTTCGACAGCGTTTGCATTTGTGTGAAACTAAGAAAATTAGGAATGAAAACAAGTGAAAAGTTTTTTTTTTGGAGGGGGGGGGTAGTGGTCTTGAAATCGTTACGTAATATTAGGGGAGTGGCGTGCCAAACCGTTACAAAACATTACATAGGGAGGGGGTCAAACATTAGTAAAATCACCGTTACGTAATTTGTGCACGGCCCCACATCTGACTTTTTTGATTTCGAATCAAAGTGCAAAACCCGGGTTGGACTTTCAAATTTTATCCTGTAATGTATTTATTCCTAACCTTAAAATGATGTTGCACCCCAACTGCGATGCGAGATTACGAGAATTTTCAATGTTTTTAAGAGCAAGCATCCAAAATGTCGAAAAAAATCAGTTTTTAATTTAGACTGGATAAGTCCTTCCAGAAGTCCACCAGAGTGGCAGTATCTACAGGCTGTGAAAACCAATATATCAAGCATATTGTAAGCTTTGTTTGAAAAATATTGAATTGAGTAATATGGGGCGTCAGGCCATCTTGAGCCATTTTAAGAGCAGTGGTCGTGTAAAGAAAGTGGAGGCTGAAAAAAATTCAAGCAAATTGCCTTTGTTAATCAAGAAAACTGATCAGTCTTGGCCCAAAATGACAATGGACCTACATCTACACCAACGATTAGAAGTGAAGGAACCTCCACAGCAACTGCTTCCAGTGCCAAAAAGGGTTCTACTCCTTTTTTGTAATCTTTTCTTATTGAGCAATCAGTTATGGATGCAGAAATATTGCGGTGCAAAGAGTCTAAGATTAATCCTGTTGTTGCCTTCCTGGTGAAATATAGACCTTGAATTCCTGCATATTCTAATGCTATGTTGAAGAGTTGGGGTGAAAGAGAGTCACGTCAAGAAATCATAGTATAGCTCTGTCCCACCCTAATCTTGCACCTTGTATCCTCCGTACACATTTTTACCTGGGATATCAGCTTGTTTGGAAAGCACAGTTCCTGCATTGCTTCCCACAACTTTGTTTTTCATAATCTGTCAAATGCCTGTCTGAAATCAATAATAATAATAATAAACATCTGGTAAGGTTCTCTGTCAAATTCCCAGCATTTTTCCATTATTTGTCTAACGGTGAAAATCTGGTCTATAGTGGACCTTTTAGGTCCTCCTTATATGATTCATTTCTCTCTCGCAGGATACTGGAGAGGACCTTATAGCATGTATTTAGCTTATGCAAACTTGTGGTGGTTCATACATTCCTAACTTATTTTTTTTTTTAAATCAAATAAATCATTATGAAGTGAAGAGATTTCTTCTTTATTTTCACACATGTAGTGGCGTTTAGTGACTGGTTTTGGCGATTTATTTTACATAGAATACTCTCGGCTGGAATTGTCTGCCGATCACCAGATGCCGGCCAACAGAATTTACCACCAAAAGGTGTTGGGTCCATAAAAGATACTTTCAGTTGATCGTTCAGAACATCTTCGATGATTCCTGGATACCACTGATTGCTATAAGCGGCGGCTATCTACTCATTTTTTTGAAGGCGTATATTTTTTTTGGTGGTACGTTTTTGTCAAATATATCCGTTAAAATATTCTACTCACCAAACAGTATTTTCTTTCATATTTTTCTTCCTGCTCTTTTTTATTTCTTTTCAAAGTTTTTTCCTTTATCTTCTTAAATCTCTGTTTAAGCTCGGCGGCTTTGCTGGTATTGAACATGATCCTAAAACAAAGAAGCAACATGAAATAGTCATTCCCCTAACACTCGGTCATTCTCCTAACGCTAAAAATATGTGGAAGAAAATTAGGGTACAGACTAAGTATACCATTAGGTAAAGGAGAACTTCCTTTTCCGGTTAAATTTCTAAAAAAATAAGGTTAGATAACAAAACATCTCTAGCTATTTGTTTGGCCCTCCCATTATGCTATAATATAAAATAAAAGTAAAAATAATAACTTCTAAAACAAGAGTTCTATATAGCTTTTTGTAAAGACACAAAAATTGTACGAGAAAAAGTCTTACCTTTAAAATATTTAGGAAAAAAAATCCACACACTGCACACGTGCTCACTTTTGCTGGCGAACTGAGAAACTAGATGATTTTTAGGAACAACATGAAGTTACCCTCACTTCATGTCTCTGCTTTGACGCAGTCGGCAAGGAAGACGACATTAGGTTAAAGACAAAATTTGATTTGATTTTGATTTGAAATTGACCTTTAACATTTTTTAGAAATTAAACTACTTTGGGATAAGAAATGTACATTTAACGAAAATTCGCCCATGTACCACTAGGCAAATTATTCTTTTATTTTTAATAAGGTTTTGGGTAGGCCTTTTTAGGGCCTGGGGTATATTAAGTGCAATTTTTATATTTTAAAAAACTTATTTTCAGAGCTAGCTTTCGGCTATAAAGCCATCATCAGTGCTTTGGGCAACCACGCTAGTTTTTGAACGTATTAACTAAAAATTATTTATTTATTGTAATCAGTGTTTTGTGTATATATCTATATGTGATAAAACAATGAATTTGATATTTACTTACTTCTGACAGGTACATAGGACATTCAAAATCAGTCTTGTATGTTTTTATTCCTTTGTTCTTTGGTTTAAGGCAATTTAAATTTAGGTTTTCCTAAGGCTATATGTAAATCACCTGAGGGATGTGTTTTATGTTCTATGGAAACTGAAATTATAGAAAAGTAAAATACTATGGTTTTTTTATTAAACATTTTTCGGTTTTCAATATTCTCCTGCGTGCTTGTCAACGTCAAAACCACATGATTTTTTGAAATTTTAAAATTTTATGAATTATGAAATTTAGATTGCGTTTATTATTCTAACCGAGGCTTTATTATTATATATAGTTTAAATAAAGGTTAATCTTGGGGTTGAGTTTGTTTTATTCCTCCCAAATGAGGGCTTTGTTGAGTAATATATGTCACCGAATATAGTAGGCTTTATGGTGGTTTCCGTTTAGACCAGTTGGTGCAGTGTTTTTCTTCCAACGGAAATGGTAAGGGAAAGGCGGATTTAAGTCGACAGGCGGTCAGGCAAGCAAGCTAGAACTATTCCGTTAATTCTTAGTCCTGTCGCACCACCGCCAGTCCACCTGTCTACTGGGCAGATTTCGTGGTTTTATCCGTGACGCAAATCCATTCATGCACCGACGAGTACCAGACTCATCCCTGTCCCCTCCACGTGCAAGCATAGCGGACAGAGACCGATCGAGGCCACCGGCGCACCCAAGAGAGACGTTAAAGATATAGAAAAGAGAAAAACAATCTGGGGGCGGGGAGGAGGGAGCGAAAGGAAATAGGGGTATATATATGTATATATCAATATTATTACAGTAAAAAAAAATTTATATAACATTAAATTCTAATTGGCTGTACTTTCTTTGTACCTTTGCTAAATAAAGAATTTAATAAAAAATTTAAAAAAAAATGTTTCTTTGTTTTTTATTTAATTATTTTATTGTGTGAAGTTCCTATTAAGATTTACTTGGATGTTGAGACATTTGTTGTTAATTTCGTATTCCTCTAGGAAATCGAGCCTATTAGAGTTTGGTTTCATGATATGTCTCACAATCTCGGAGTTTTTATTTGGGCTAAAATTATGTTTGTTGTGATTTTTGAGGTTTCTGTAGATACTCTTTGATCCTAATCCCTAAGTTTCTTGAGGTCCTGCCTATATATGTTGCTTCGCAGTCGTTGCACTTTAATTTGTATATTCCGCTTTTTTGGAGTTTATTGAACTTGGTTTTAGAGTTTACAAGTGACTTGCGTAGGTTTTGAGTGTTGGAGTGTGCGACAAAAATGTTCTGGTCGTTTTCTTTTATGATCTTTGGTATTTTGTTGTTAATATGATGGTTGATGAATGGTAGGCTTATGAGTTTCTTATTATTGTGTTTGTTGAGTTTTCATTTGGTTTTCCCCTCTTTTTCTGTTTTCCTATGAGTTTTTCAACGATTGTAGGGTCGTAGCCGTTGTTCTAAGCGATTTGCTTTATTACTGCAAGTTCATTTTGGTTGTCTGTTTCGGACATGGGGATTGAGAGTAAACGGTTTGTATAACACCTAAAAGAGGCCATTTTTGTTGATGGTGATGTTGTGAAATGTTTGGTATGGCATGGTCGGTTTGAGTTAACTTCCTAGGAATTTTAAAGGTGAGTTCGTTGTTTTGATTCATAATGGTTAGATCTAGGAAGTTGATTGAATTTTCTGTCTCCATTTCTAGAGTGAACTTGATGTTAGGGTGAGCTTTGTTGGCGTTTGCAAGAACTTTCTCTGGGGCTTCTTTGTTTTCTAGTATGATCAGACAGTCATCTACGTATCGTTTCCACAGTCTTATTTCTGGGTTTTGAGGTAAAATTATATTGTTTTCAAGGTGGTCTAGAAAGAGATCTGCAATCCAGCCTGAGAGGCATAGCCCCATGGCTAGGCATTCAGGTTGTTTATAGTATTGTTCATTGAACAAGAAAAAGTCTTATTACAAGCAATGATTTAAAATTGTGAGAATACATACTGTTGTAATTTCATTAGTCTGGTTTTTGCTCAGTCTTTTATCAGACTGACAGTTTCTGTTTTTGGGACAGTGGTGTAGAGATTACAGACACCAAATGATGCAAGGACAAAAGTGTCAATTAATTTAAAGTTTTTAGATGTTGTTTTTTATTGTGTGAGATGGTTTAAAATCTGAAACTTCTTTTAAAACTCCCGAGTATAAATTTAGAGAGGAAACATATTGGAGTGTTTGAGAAGGGAACAACTGGGCGTATCAATTTTGTGAATTTTAGGGAGGCCATAGAGCCGTGGAATGGTGGGATTGGATGGTTTTATGTTTGTGGTTGTTTGGTTGAATGCTTTTATGAAATCTTTGTGGGCTCTATAATGGTGTTGGTTCGAGTTATGAATGAATTGATAGGGTTTTTGTTTAGTCTTGTAAATTTGTTGTTTTCAAGGAAATATTCCACTTTCTCCACATAATCTGTTTTGTGAAGAATCACTACGCAATTCCCTTTATTTTCTTTTAAAAGTTGAAGAATGTATTTTTAAGTATGTTTGTTTTATATTTACCTGGTTTTTGGGTGTACTGTTTTTTGGCAGTGTAAAAAAATTAAAAATTTTATTTCTGACTTTAGTTTTTGATTTTGTTTCTTGAAAACCGCAACCGCAAGATTGCTTAAATCAATTTCATTTGGGTTGTTGGCAAGTGAGAATTTGAGTCCAAGACCTAAAAAATTTAATTCCTCCTGTGTGAAGGAGATGTTTGTCATGTTTTTTACCCTTGCATGGAAAATGTGATTTGAAAAGAGAGTTTTGTTTTTATTTTGTCTGTTTAAACAATTTTGGTATTTTTTGTTGATCAAGTTGTTTAGTTTTTTACTAACCTACCATACTGTAGATGTACAAAATGGAGTGGAGTGCTGCGTACACTTTCCTCAAATTAATAAGGTTTTGGGTAGGCTTTTTTTTAGGTCCTGAGGTATATTTAGCGCAATTTTTATATTTTAAAAACCTTTTTTATTTTCAGAGCTAGCTTTCGGCTATAAAGCCATCATCAGTGCTTTGTAAATTTGGGCAACCACGACAGTTTTTGAACTTCTTAACTAAAAATTATTTATTTATTCTAATCAATGTTTTGTGTATATATCTATATGTGATAAACAATGGATTTGATAGTTACTTACTTCACAATCAGTCTTGTATGTTTTTATCCCTTTGTTCTTTGTTTTTTCCTAAGGCTATATACAAATCACCTGAGAGGTGTTTTTAACTAGTTATTATTATATGTAGTTTAAATGAAGGTTAATCTTGGTTGACTTTGTTTTTAAAATTTAAAAAAATCGAATCGAACTTGTTTTCTTGTTAGCCATGCATTGGAACATGTGGTTTTGACGTTGACAAGCACGTAGGAGAATATTGAAAACCGAAAAATTTTTAATAAAAAAACCAATATGACTGCTGGTCAAACTCAGTTTCCAGAGAACATAAAACACACCCTTCAGGTGATTTGTATATAGCCTTAGGAAAACCTAAATTTAAATTGCCTTAGACCAAGGAACAAAGGGCTAAAAACATACAACAGTGATTGTGAAGGTCCTATGTACCTGTTAGAAGTAAGTATCTATCAAATCCATTGTTTATCACATATAGAAAGTATGGTAGATCCAGCGCATTTCTCCAAAAAAACATTTGGTTGCTACAAAAATGCATTCAAGAAGACGTAACACCCACCTTCGCGACAGTAAAAACATCAAACAATGTCACACCAAACGACTGAAATAAATTAGAAAAGCAAATAATAAAAAGATACATATGTATCAACTACTCCAGATTGAACAAATTCAACAAACACACTGAAGAAGCCGTCTAAACAGGTCTCTAAACTATGTTCGAAACAAGAAATTTAGCAAGGTTAGTAAAAAACTAAACAACTTGATCAACAAAAAATACCAAAATTGTTTAAACACACAAAATAAAAACAAAACTCTCTTTTCAAATCACATTTTCCATGAAAGGGTAAAAAACATGACAAACAGAAACTGATTTAAGCAATCTTGCGGTTGAGGTCGACATCGCCATAGAAAGAACTTTTCAAGAAACAAAATTAAAAACTAAAGATAGAAATATTTTTCATTTTCTTTACACTGCCAAAAAAAAGTACACCCAAAAACCAGGTAACTATAAAACAAACATACTTAAAAATACATTCTTCAACATTAAAAAGAAAATAAAAGATCAAAACCTTATTTCTAAAGCTTTCTAAAGCCAGTAAAGGGAATTGCGTAGTGATTCTTCACAAAACAAATTATGTGGAGAAAGTGGAAAATTTTCTTAAAAACAACAAATTCACAAAACTAAACAAAAACCCATTCATAACTCGAACATACACCAATATAGAAGCCCACAAAGATTTCATAAAAGCATTCAACCAAACAACCACAAACCTAAAACCATCCAACCCCACCATTCCACGGCTCTATGGCCTCCCTAAAATTCACAAAATTTATACTCGCATACGCCCAGTTGCTTCCTTCTCAAACACTCCAATATGTTTCCTCTCTAAATTTATACTCGGAGTTTTAAAAGAACTTGCAGATTTTAAACCATCTAACACAATAAAAAACAACATCGAGTTGGTAGACAACCTTAAAAACTTTAAATTAATTGACACTTTTGTCCTTGCATCATTTGATGTCTGTAATTTCTACACCACTGTCCCAAAAACAGAAACTGTCAGTCTCATCAAAGACATTCTGACCAAAAACCACACAAATGAAATTACCACAATCTTAAATCATTGCTTGTCACAAGACTTTTTCTTGAATGAACAATACTATAAACAACCTGAAGGCATAGCCGTGGGGCTATGCCTCTCAGGCTGGCTCGCAGATCTCTTTCTAGACCACCTTGAAAACAATATAATTTTAACTCAAAACCCAGAAATAAAACTGTGGAAACGATACGTAGATGACTGTCTGATCATACTAGAAAGCAAAGAAGCTCCCGAGAAAGGTCTTGCAAACGCCAACAAAGCTCACCCTAATATCAAGTTCACTCTAGAAATGGAGACAGAAAAGTCAATCAACTTCCTAGATCTAACCATTATGAAACCTTTAAAATTTTTAGGAACTCAAACCGGCCATGCCATACCAAACATTTCATAACATCAACAAAAAATGGCCTCTTTTAGGTGTTATACAAACCGTTTACTCTCAATCTCCATTTCCGAAACAGACTACCAAAATGAACTTGCAGTAATAAAGCAAATCGCTTACAACAACGGCTACGACCCTACAATCGTTGAAAAACTCACAGGAAAACAGAAAAAGAAGAGAAAACCAAATGAAAACTCAACAAACAACAATAATAAGAAATTCATAACCACTGACTCATTAACCATCATATTAACAACAAAATATCAAAGATCATAAAAGAAAACGACCAGAACATTTTTGTCGCACACTCCAACACTCAAAACCTAGGCAAGTCACTTGTAAACTCTAAAATCAAGTTCAATAAACTCCAAAAAAGCGGAATATACAAATTAAAGTTTAACGATTGCGAAGCAACACATCTCCAGAAACCTCAAAAATCTATATTCGGACGCCACTTAAAACACAAACATAATTTTAGCCCAAAAAAAACTCCGAGATTGTCAGACATATCATAAAACCAAACTCTAATAGGCTCGATTTCCTAGAAGATTTCGAGATTAACAAAGAGCTAGAGAAGAACAACAAATGTCTCACAATCCAAGTAAATCTTAATAGGAACTTCACACCAATTCATAGGCTCTCTTCGAGCAAGAAATCAAGCAAAACTCCCAAAGGAACAGACTAAGTCAATTTAATTAAATAAAAAACAAAGAAACATATAATTAATATTACATATATATATACCCCCTTTTTTTCCTTTCCCTCCCTCCTTTCCCCCCAGATTATTTTTCTCTTTTCTATATCTTTAACGTCTCTTTTGGGTGCGCCAGTGGCCTAGATCGGTCTCTGTCCTCTATGCTTGCGCGTGGAGGGGACAGGGATGCGTCTGGTACTCGTCGTTGCATGGATGGAGTTGCGTCACGGATAAAACCTCGAAATCTGCCCACTATAGACGGGGGACTGGCGGTGGGGCGAGCGGACTAAGAATTAACTAAATAGTTTTAGCTTACTTGCCTGACTGCATGTCGGCTTAAATCCACCTTTCCCTTACCATTTCCGTTGGTAGAAAATCACTGCACCAATTGGTCTAAACGGAAACCACCATAAAGCCTATTATATTCGGTGACATATATTCCTCAACAAAGCCCTCATTATATATATATATATATATAATAAAGCCTCGGCAATCTAAATTTCATAATTCATAAAATTTTAAAATTTCAAAAAATCGAATCGAACTTGTTTTCTTGTTATCCATGCATTGGAACATGTGGTTTTGACGTTGACAAGCACGCAAGAGAATATTGAAAACCGAAAAATGTTTAATAAAAAAACCAACATGACTGCTGGTCAAACTGAAAATACGCAAAAATATGCATTACAACCAGTAACAAATGAAAAAGAAACATAATAGAGACCTGGAATAGCACAGCAAGTTTTTAAAAGTTTTAATTTTATGTCCTAGTCATTTTCATGTAAGTTATAGCATAAGAAAAGACACACATTTTTTAACCCTTAGCATAGCATTAGATTCATAGTATTTTACACTTTTCTATAATTTCAGTTTCCATAGAACATAAAACACACCCCTCAGGTGTCACAACCTAAAGTTAAATTACCTTAGACCAAAGCACAAAGGGATAAAACATACAACAGTGATTGTAAATGTCCTATGTACCTGTTAGAAGTAAGTAACTATCAAATCCATTATTTATCACATATAGATATACAGACCGCTTCAAGCTACTGCGAACATAGGGGGAATCAAGTCCAATTTACTCTCCGTGCCGTACGACCGAGGTGGAGTCGAAGCACGCTGCAGTGTTATCTTTTGGAAATTCATTTTGTTTTTATTATTTTGTTTTATTTCTGCCTTGCTCGAGAAACAGATGGGTAAGTTCTTAATTGAAATAATACATTTTTAAAACCAAAAATGCATGTTTACGAAGTTGCCGAAAAAGTGCAGATGGTCAAATGGTCAAATCGTCATAACCCAACACACGTTCGATATTGGTCGAGGGAAAATTTGCATTTGTATTTTGACGTAAGAACACAGTATCCCCAAAAACTAAATGTTTGGGGGGGGTATTGTAGGGGAACACGTAATTGGGCCATTTTTTATTAACGGCAATTGCAATTTGAATGGTCCTAGATACTTGGATCTACTGCAGCAGCACATTATTCCAAATGCTAGGCAGTTGTTAGGTGTAAGATTTGGTGAAACATGGTTTCAACAAGATGGTTGTTCCGCTCACAATGTTGGCCTTGTTAGGGAATATCTTGATAATGTATTTTTTAATCGGGTTATAAGTACACGGGGAACTATTTTATGGCCAGCTCGATCTCCCGATCTTGCTCCTAATGACTTCTATCTGTTTTTGAAGAAGCTTTTCAAATTATCACCCCTAACATGCTTGGAAACGTTAGAAGGGGTTTTTATAGTAGGCTCGGATATTGTCTAGCCGAGCAAGGACTTTTCGAACATTTGCTTTAATTTTTTTTTGACTGGGAGAATATTTTTGGTTTTTAGAATGTATTATTTTATTTTGAGAACTTGCTTTTATTTTGTTTCTCCTTATTATTTTCATTGTAACACGTCGTCACTGATAAATCTGAGCAGTTGACAATAAAATGCTCTTATTTATCAGTGACAAAAAATAAGAAAATTACGTTATAAAAATTTGCGTACTTATTGACCAAATTCCGGTTTCATTGACTACGCTCCACACAGCACCGTGGTTAGAGGCGTACTAAATACCAAAGGAAAGTCATGCAAGTGGTGATCGCAAGCCTGAGTATTGGTTGGTTCACTGATAGGCGTGCGGTGTCTCTGCATGTACGTACGCTGGCAAATTAGACTTCTTCCGCCCTATGTTCGCAGTAGCTTGAAGCGGTCTGTATACACAAAACATTGATTAGAATAAATAAGTTTTAGTGAAGAAAATCAAAAACTGGCGTGGTTGCCCAAATTTACAAAACACTGATGAAGGCTTTATAGCCGAAAGCTAGCTCTGAAAATAAAAAAGTTTTTAAAAATATAAAAATTGCACTTAATATATCCCAGGCCCTAAAAAAGTCTACCCAAAACCTTATTAATTTGAGGAAATTGCAAGCAGCACTCCACTCCATTTTATTTTTAGTGCTGTTAAGTACCTAATTTGGCTGGTGGTATCCACGTAGACAGGCAATTTATATCCAAAAAATACCTGGAATTAAAAAAAAATGGTCAGGAAAAACCTGTTAAGGCAGCCGAAAGATCTGAAAATATTTTTTAGAAAAAGAAACAAAAAATGTGGAAAAAACTTGACCTGTTGGATTACTTAAAAAAAAGTCAGAGTTAATTTTTTGAAACAAAAGATTCAAGAAGGCTGAGTTTTAATAAACACAAACTAAGCGTATTTCCCTTGAGTAGAATCAGACGACTGGAAAACAAACACTCCTATTGCTAATACCTCGACAGGTATTAGATTACCAACAGCACATTGTCGCGTTCTGGTCACAATTTAATCTCTGTTTGCAGAGAACCCTGATACCTCACTTTGAAACAAATTTAAAAAATGTTCAGAACAATCCAAGAATCTTTTCTTTCTTTCTGTTGTCCAATTTGTGGACTACTTTTGACCTACTTCTCAGAACAATATGGGTTTCCAGAAATCTCCAACGTCTCCAACCAGCCAAAGATTTCTGGAAACCTGCGTTGTCCTGAGGAGACACAATAAGGTAGAAACTAGTCCGCAAACTGGAAGATAGGAGGCAAGAAAAGATTCTTGGGTCATATCGATATCAGGGTTCTGTGCGCACATAGAATAAAATATTTTTGTGAAATAATAGATATTAAGCGTTGATATTTAGTTCATAATTTTAGAAAAAAGTTCATTAAAAAAAAGTTCATAAAGTTCATAATATTTTAGTCGTAACGCTGTCCGGACGCTGCAGTTGGTTTTTTGTTAAATTATAAAAAACCTCAAGTCATCGAGCGGCAGCGCATACTCTTAGCTTGCCAATCTTCCAGCTTTTCATTAGTTACATATCCCTTTATTAAAGTTATTTCGTCGAAGAGTTCATCTTCAGTTATTTCTTTTCCAAATAATAATAAGAGTTTCTATCTAGAGTTAAATTTCTGCGAATTGTGGTATGCTTTGAAGTAATACCCATTTAAATGTATTCAATAATTGAGTGCATCCCATTATTTTTAATGGTTGTTTATTTTTAATTAGTTGTAGGGAGACTGCTCCTGTAAAGGAATAAGGTTCTTCTCTTTTTGAACTTTAATTTTGCTCTTGAGTTGTGAATAAATTTTTAAGCATTCTACTGCTCATATTTCTCTACCTTGTATAAGCAGACTTGTTTTATCAAATAATGCGGCAGCATTATTTTTTTTTTAATTTGTTTTATTTATTTTTTTTTATTATTTTTTTTTTATACTGGAACTCCATCCATTATAGGATCAATGCCCAGCTTCTGCCAAGTTTTTCCAAAGTTAAAGACAAACACAAAATATCCATGCACCTAGCCGGGATTCGAACCAGGAACCTTCCGTGCGGCAGATAAGCTGCCTACTGCGCTACGGCGGCCTTATGCACAGATAAAAGCCAAAATTCTGTTTCCAGATTGTAAAAATAATTTTTAATTATTAAAGGGCATTTTGGTATTGACAAAAAGTACGACTTAAGAGTGGGAAACAGTTGAAGGATGCGTTCCAAAGCTGGAAGAAGGGCGAGCCAACATGTATCACTGTAGCCTAAAAGATTTTTAAATTCAATTTCTAAAAATGTGCAGAATTTGTTTAATTTTTCAATTCTAACAGTGAAGGTATTAAAAAAATAAAAGACCTTTAATAAAAAAGTTTCTACATCTATGAGTAAAATGTCACAGACTGATTTTATACAATTGTTTAATATGTGGGCCGTGTAACCAATTCCAATAATATTTTTATTATTAAGTCCCTGTTTCACTTTGGTGTACACATTATTCTGCTCTAACCAGCTAACACCACCAAAATTTGAATTAGTATTATCAGCGCATAATGCAACAATTTTTTTTTTACTAATATTGTTCTTAGACAAAACATTACTCAAATATTTATTGACTTGGTCTGAGGTTTCGTCAGGTAAATCTTTCGTAAATTCGGTTTACGGAACAAAAGGTATTAACATTTAAACAAAAAAAACGCAGTCAAAGCGAGTATTTGACTGGATGGAAGGATTTGAGGGGCAGGGAGGGGCGTAGAAGTAGGGGGGAGTGGTGGTAAGGGGTAGTAGTGGAAGTGGGGGAGTGAAGGGAGGGGAAGGGTAGGTAATAAAAGGGTAAGGGGAAGTAGGAGGATCGGTGAGGGAGAAGGAGGCGTGCGAGGCATAGAAGGGGGAGGGGTCGAACTGAACTGTGTGGTGAGGGGGAGGATTAGAGTGATGCTATCAAAACTCGCGAGCAATGCCTCGTTTACGATATGTTTGTTGTAAAATTTTTAGTTGGATACCATTGGTACAAGCTTTCTATTTTATGGTTTGACGCATCAACGCAAACGGTAGCAAAAGATACTTTTTCTAAATCCTCAAGTTGCTTCAAAAACACTTTTAATTATCGCTTCCGATTTTGTCCGTGCGCTTGCGTATCTGTTCGAACATCGATTGAATTAATGTTGACTCACGATCTGCCGAGCTGAAGCTATGATTATGTTATATGGTAATAAGCCCAGGTGCCCTCCGTACCAGCAATAGCAGCAGCAACAGTATTATGCTTAGCGGATTTTCTATGCGCTTGAATTTCACTAATACCTTCATATTTAATTGAAAAATTAGACCCGCATAAACTGCAGACAATCCTCGAATATTAAAACGGGTAAGTTTTTTGGAGATTTTCATTGAACACACACTTTCGCTTTTTTGCAGATATAAATGACAAAGTATTTTCTTATTCGGAGTGGTTTTGAGGAATAAAAACCATATTTTACTTGAAGATTTACGTGCTCTACCTATTTTTCTATTAGCATTGGCTCGCCTGATTCAAATATAGTCTGACTTTTTTACGATTTCTCCACCTTTTATATACCCGTGAAATAGAACGAAACCTACCGTGAATATTCAAATAACTCGCGTGAGTTCTAGAATTTCCTGTTCGGACTCAGGAGTTCGTGCGCTCTCTTTCACACGTAAAGCGGAGTGCAGCCATAGTCCTCTTGCGAACCAGAACTGAACCAAGAGTTTCCAGCGAGAGCGGAGCGCGGCGTTAAAGTGACACAGATTTTTTAAAAAAAGATCATAATTGTAACTTAATTTTTCAGGACTTGTTAATACTGAAACTACTTTTTTTTGGGTTTTTCCCACTAAGTTAAGGAAATTTGTTAAAAAAATTAATAGTTTTTACACACGCAAATTCTAACTAGAATCTAAGTACTGACGTTTCGGCTTAATCTTGCAGAACTTGATCAAAGGTAGAAATAGATCAAAACATGACATGAATTAAAAAATCCAGTACAATCCAGTACATGTAGATTTTCCAGTATGGTTGCCCAAACTCCTGAACCTGTACTGGCCAATCCCGTACGGTTGGACACCTTCACCTAGAGGCCCTCTATAGATTTGACAGTTGTTGTTTTACCAGAGGTGGGAAACTCATATTGTCCTCTTTTTAGTTTTTTTTCATATTTGCATGTAAAAGCGATTTTATGAAATAGACTGAAATCTCAAATGCCTGCAACTTTTGACAACTGCCAAATTGAGTTTCTCACCTCTGGTAAAACAATAACTGTCAAAAATTGTATAGTTTGACCGCGTGTCGCTAGCTGCTACGGTTCGTGAGTTACAATTTAAAAAAAAAGTTTTATCCTCCCTCCTACCCTCTTGCCAAACACCCACCTCCATAAAAAACTAATCAGCAGTTTGTGCAAATTTGATACGAATCGGTTAAGCGGTTTTTTGAGTAATCGTGTTACCGACAGTCAGACAGACAGACAGCAAAATGACAAAATTTTGTATTTACGTCTTTTTTGACCCAAATAACTTATTTTTAGTGGAAATAATTTTTTTTTTGACGATCCCATGCAATAGCCTCCATACTAGCTATGAATGGTTAAATATAAATCAGGAAGGAAACACCTGTTCAAAAATGCATTAATATATAGAGCAGATAAATCTAAAAGCATTCAAAAAAATTATAAAATTTGCATGTTATTTTTTTTTAATCCCCTTTAATAAATTAGTTGACAGGGGTTCAAAATATAATGCAACACCCGGTGCCTATCTATTTCAATTTTGTTTTTTGAACTTGTAGCTATTGTTTCAAGACAGTTTGTTGAAATGACCAAGGCCCGTATCGAGGGCCTCCTAGCCGCTTTTCCTAAATTAATACCAACAGGAACCCAACATACTTTTGTGGAGACCGACTCTGTCCGTTATGTATATCAGCCCTTGGAAAGATTGTACATGTTGCTCATCACCACAAAGGCCAGTAACATTTTGGAGGACTTGGAGACTCTGCGTCTGTTTGCTAGAGTGGTATGTATTTTTTTGTTACCAGCCCAAAAGCATTAAATCTCAAAAAAAGCTATAGGATAATTTTTCTGGATGAAGCGGGATTTTTGACACGTGTTATTTTACCCCTATAGTAATTTGTAAATAAAAGTATTCCTTTCAAAATTTTAAGAAGAACCTTCAAAATAAGCTATTACTTCACATAAATTCTGGTTGTGAAACCTACCCCTCAAAAGAGGTGTATCCTACAAAAATTTCAATATATCCAAAAAGTGTCCTCCAATTGAATAACAAATTCATGTGTTCAAGATTTTTTGAAAATTGTTCACCAAATACTCAAAAACGCCTCTGTTTCGGTTTTGTTGTTGTACAAGCTGTGCTTGGTAAATTACGCTTGCTTAACTCGGCTTGGTTAAGCAGCGGGACAGTTTGTATTCTTTACTGCCAGAGAGCAGCCTCACTCTCTGCTATGGCCAAGAAGGCTTGGGCACAGTAAATGTTTGAGAAATGCAACTTTTCGATGTAGGTGGACTACTGATTTATATCGAATCTTACATTTCTTTTTTTATCAATTTCTTAAAAACTAATCGTGACAAAAACTCTAAATATATAAAACAATACAAAGTGGTAACTTCTTATGATATTTTTATAATAAATCGTGTCTAAAGCTCAAATTATATAAAACATGTGAACGTGATAAATTAATAAAATACATATAAACTTAAATAATAAATGTAAACGTATGGTATTCGGATATTTCCATAATATCTAATTTGTAAATATGAGATGTCGGCCAGTTTATATTATTGAAGGTAAATTATGTTTAATTGTTCTAATTAAACAGTTGTTACACCCTGTATAATATAAAGTTAAGAGTATATTACTGAGCGCACAGACACCTATACCAGAAGCATTTCTTTAAATTATTTTGGCATTTTACAGATTCCAGAGTACTGCAGAAGTCTGGAAGAAAACGAAATCATAGAAAATGCCTTTAATCTTATATTTGCCTTTGACGAGATCGTCGCGTTAGGATATAGGGAGAGCGTCAATCTATCACAAATACGCACTTTTGTGGAGATGGATTCTCACGAGGAGAAGGTTTATCAAGCTGTCAGACAGGTAATTTTATTTTCCAAAATATAGAGTTGCCCAAAAAAACGGTAGTTTTTTAAAAGTTTTTGTTCGATTTCAAAAATTTTATTTATTTTGAAAAGTCAACACTTGAATTTTTTTTATGTGCGCCACTGGTAATTTATCTTTCCTTCTAATGTATTACTTGTTAACTTCGATCCCTAATTAATATCTTCAAAGCTAAAACAAGCTGAGAAGTAAAATATCAATACAAATACAATACAAAAATTACTTTATTGTTTTTTAAGATTTTTAAAACCTCATAAACAAAGCGTGCCTACAGAAAATAAAATAGTCGAATTAAAATTTGAAATAAAACAGTAAAACTGCGATCCGTCTAAAATTTTAGGTACAGAGTAGGTAATAATTAATAAAGCGGGTAAAAAATAGCAAATATAACTATAATAAAATTACAATTAAAAAGTCACTCAAAAGAAAAGTAAGTAAATACGTTTACAATAACGGTTAATTACAATAAGAAACAAAAGGAAGTATAAAAATATGTTAAAATAAAAGTTAAAATTAGAGCTTCCAGGATATTTATATGATCTAGGAAAGAAATCGGATTTATAGATGAATTTAGAGTAGAGGTTAAATTTTCTGCAACTGAGCAGTAATAATTGTTCATTAATTCTGGTTCAATGTTAATTTTACAACTGGAATTCTTAGATTTTCCAGATAAGGAATTAATTATTTGCGATTTTTTCTTAGATCTGTCCTTAGGTTTATCCATTTTATCCTAATAATATCTTTGCTTTGCCATTTTAACACATTTTCCATAGATATTTCGGTATTTGTTTGCATACGATATAAAGAAATGAGCACAGTATTTACGTATAGCATGTATTGACCTTAAATTTTTTACTTGAAGTTTTTAGTCCTTTGGTTAGCCATGGTTTTATATTTTTAATTTTAATTTTGGTTTTTGGAAAAGATTTTTCAAAATTTTGTGTTAGAAGACCTGATTCAGTTAGTGTTTAAGCATAATAGATTAGATTTTTTTATACTTTCTCTGCTGTAAATTCTTCTTTGACTTCTTTGTGAGTCATTAGTATCAATACTTACTTAGATGGTTTACAAAAAAGTATCTTTTTGGATGCTAATCATGCTGCCAGTTATTATGGGGCGGAGCTAGGGTGGCTTACTTTTTTTTAATGAGATAACTGTATATTTGCTAAATTTGATTAGGAATTTTCTTTCTGATTTTAAAAATACCTAATATCTTACCTTTCTTTTCAACAGTTTGTAAATAAAATGACAAAATCTTTCCAATAAAAGCAAAGCACAAAAAATCACCGAATTTTTAATTTCAATTTTCCAGACTCAAGAAAGAGAAGCAAAACTTAAAATGCGCGAAAAAGCCAAGGAACTCCAAAGGCAACGATTGGAAGCAGGCAAGAAGGGCATCAAACCGTCTTTCGGAGGCAGCGGTGGCTTTGGCAACACCTCAAACAACTACACTCTGGTGCCATCTATTGGAGATGTAGTGGCTAACGATGGTAAACCGCCATCTTACTCTTCGGCACCTGCACAGTGAGTATTATTTGTGTTCTATTAGGCTGTCTAGCAAACTGTCATGATCAGCTGCTACCTATGTCGGATCAGCTTATGTTGGATAAGCAAACCGTTTTTCCATAAGCCATATTGTTAACAAAAGTGTAAATTTTCCGAAAACCACTTGCGATGTAGTTTAAAAAATTACATTGTTTTAAGTATTAATCCTTTGTGCATATGGGAAAAGTGCATTTTTAGCAAAAAATTTGGATTATGCTTTTAAGGCAAGTAGAGATCTTTTGATCTTTTGTTTTTAGATTCTTTTCGGTTGATGTAACTGATTTGGAGGTTTTTTAACTTATTTTTTGATTTTTACTTGCCTTAGGAGCATAATCCTATTGGAAATATTAACACGCCAGGAGGAATCCGTATCAGGTAACTTGGATAAGTATCAGTGCGGAACAATGCCTATTTGTGAGTGATTCAAAGTTGGAAATCAAAGTGTATGATGGTGTTTGATGATGTATGGGGAGGGTGGCCAGTGGAAGCACCGACGAGCTCACGCTGGTTACCACCCAGAGCGAAACATCGTTTAATTATTTCCCTTTTCGCTTTGGTTCTTTGTGTGTTCCTTGTGGTATGCTCATCCAGGTTTGAATTTTCGTTCTTTTGATCCTTTGTTTTTAGATTCTTTTCGGTTGATGTAACTGATTTGGAGGATTTTTAACTTCTTTTTTAAGTGCTTGTCGTATTGTGCAAAATACCAATTTTCATTTTATGGAAATCATAGCCAAATAAAGAATACTAGAGAAATGAGATTTTACATACAAGCCTAAAATTTCACTTCCAAATGCGTTACAGAGACCTTTTTTAGAAAAAAAACTTTATGTAAAAAAAATAAATTCCGCAATTGGGAGTCACATAATTAGTATGTGTGCAAAACTTCAGCACTCTAGCACTTTTTGTTTGGCCAGGATTTCCAGAATACGATTGCTAATGTGCAATTTTAGGATGCAATCACAGAATTTTGATTATTAAATTTTCATATTTGGATGCTCTTGTTTAAAATGCAAATATTTTTTTTTTTAAATTGGCTAAAACCAATCTTTTTGGCAAATATTCCTTGGCCCACCTTCTTTTCTTAGGAATACAAAATCTTTTTTAGCAGGCATTGCTCTACTGACATTGCCTCTTGAATAGAATCAAGAGTTTTACCTAGCTTTGGGTTAGGCGTTGACAATATTCCTTTTTCTCTAACCATTTGTTTCATTATTCTGGCTATGTATAGTGAAACACCAAATTCATTTTTAATTTTACGCAAGATAAAATGAGCGTTCTCTCAGATCTTTTTGTGACTTTTGATTTTTTTTCAATTGTTTGATTATTTCACGTTCATCCGTATTTTTATATATGTATTTCATATTGTCATAAAATATGCCCAAAATGTCATAAAATTTCGAATTTGTCATAAAATTCATAAAATTTGCACACATAACTGAATATTCAGTTTAGTGTAAACAAACTTGATATTCCACCTGTGCATTTTCACATGGGATAGTTAAGATGCTCTTATACAAACCGCACATCTAAATTTCAGTAAATTAGTGCAGGAATATAAACTCTTGATACAAATGACACATCAAGAGTTTTGCCGCTTTTTAATATTAACCAATCAGTTGTCTACTTTTGTTGTAAGAAAATAACCCTTATATCCTTGCAAAAGGTTTTGTTTTGTTTCTCAGTGGTTTACGATAGTGCATAAAATGTCTGCTCGAGATAACAAATTTAATGCGACTTGGAAGCTGCAGTATTCTTTGCTAATTGAGGACATAAAAGAGTGTTTTTCTGCTTACTTAAAAAAAATATTCAAAATTGATGGATGTGGAATGGGGCAACTTAAATCCCACACAGCATCAAAAAAACTTATGAAACTGGAAAAACCCTCTGAAATTGGGCACTTACCGTTTAAATTTTCATAATAGATTTATTTTTATATTTGTATTAATGAACGTTTTCAGATCAGATCTAAAATAGTACCCCCCACAGAAAATGCCCTAAAACTAATTTTTTTGACAGGTTTCCATATGGCAAATGGTGAATACACCAAAAATTGGCACATAATAGCTTCATTATTTGTGTTTAAGGTTATAAAGTTGGTGATTTTTTAGACCACCTCAGGAGGGTTTAAATTTATAGTCCCCAGAAAGGATTGTTTTGTGGCATTTGGTAATAAGTTCGTTTATAATTTCCCTAAGTAACCGTTTTTAGAAGGATTAATTTACCTTATTTAATACTCCAAGTTGTTCATTAACCAATAAAACACCTCCTATTTTTTTCCGGACAAACGCCATAATTTGAACCCGTTTTCAGTACAAAAAATATATTTATGAGGGCACTACGAGGCAAAACAAACATAAGTGAAGGTCACTGATTATGCACGAAAATTATACCAAACAAAAAACCCAAAACAACTATATTAATTTATTTACAAAGTGAAAGTAAAACATTGAGGTTATCTAAAAGCTCAGTCAAAAAAACTTTCCTTGCTCAAAGCCCACTCATTTTAAAGCTGTAGCTTTCATCAGTAGAGGTTGGTGTAAACCAAGGTGCAAGCATAGGTAAAAGATCCGAACTCGCTGTTTGTGATCGAACGCAGCGCTATTATTTTTAAACTGACATATCGACAGTGACAGAAATGTAAGAAAAACTTGCATTTAAGTTTTTTAATCCATTTCATAAATAAAAACACCTTTTAAATAAATACAAAATTAATCTACTCCTTATTTTATTATTACTCATCTAAATCGTTGTGTGACATTAAGTATTAATTGAAAAAATTAACGAATAAGGGTAAGTTTTAATTATAGTGACATATAGCCCCAATTTTAATTTGTCTACAGAGTGTTTACTATTTAAACCCCGCGTGGGTTTAAATTTTTTAATTTTCTTTTTTTCTAAATTGAAACTTTCTTCTTAAATCCAACAAAAGTTTGTGTAAAGATGATTATTCAATAAACAAATTTATTAAAATTGTCCAAAACTCAAGATCATCATCATAGGCAATCACTCGATACCGAGTATGATTTTCCTCTATTCTGTATTGTCGCTATCTGTTGTGCGTTTTTTGATGGCTATGTAAGCCAATTCTCGAGCCGCACACCCTTCCACAGTCCTGGCACACCCAGTCTCCGGCAGCAGCCGGGTGTTGTTGGTCATCCATTCTTCCATTTTGTCGCTCCTTTCTACGTTCTCTCTTTTCCGTTTCTAGTCTACGTCGTTGCTCTTCAAAAGTTTGTGCTCCCTCATGGACTGTTCGGTGCCATGTAGCCCTATCGTTTGCCGTGGCCTCGAAGTTGTTTATATCGATGTGACCCTTCATCATATTGCCTTTGAGAACATCCTGGTACCTTTTTTGTTGACCACCTTGATTTCTCTTTCCCTCCTTCAGTTGTCCATAAAATATCTGCTTGCAGATAATGTGACCAGTCCAACGAAGCTGGTGCTTGAAGATAAGGGCTTCTATACTAGTTGTTCTAGCTTCTTCTAAAACACTTATGTTTGTTCGTCGGTCTTGCCATTTGATTCTCAGTATTCGTCTTAAACAACTGGTGATATTTTTCTAGTCGTTTGATATGCCTTCTGTAGGTGGTCCACGTTTCGCATCCGTATGTTAGAGTTGGTATTATAACTGTGTTGTAGACACGAAGCTTGGTCTCCGCGTTGATGTCGTGATTGTTGAAGACTCTCTCCGAAAGCCGTTCGAACGCTGCGCTAGCACATTTTAGGCGATGCTGTGTTTTCGCATCAATAGTTGCGTTTGATGATAGGTGGCTCCCAAGGTATGGGTAATGTTCCACGTTCTGCAGAGGATGGCCATTTATGGAAATATTTGGAGCTTGGGGATTCTTACCTAGTTCTGGTTGGTGAAGAATTTGCGTTTTGGCAAGATTGACCTCTAGGCCAATGCTTTTGTAGGCTTGGTTAAATGCGTTGATTACCAGTGGTAGACCTTCCTCTGTATCGGCCATTACGACGTTGTCATCGGCGTACGATTACCGAGGTTGTCGAGACCTTAGTTTTTGCTCGCAGTCTGCCTAGGTTAAGTAGGCCACCGTCGAATCTATATAGAATTTCCACTCCCGGCGGTAGATGTTCCTCAACAACGTAAAGCATGGCACCTAAAAATATAGAGAATAGGGTGGAATGACTCTCCTGGTCCATCGTTGCTCAGGACTGTTGCATTCATATTGTCGTGTAGTAGTCTTAAGAATTTGAATATATTTTTGAGGGCATCCAGCTTTTGCCAGTATTTTCCAAAGAGCTCTGTTAACCGAATCAAATGCTTTGACTAGATCTATGAAGGCCATGAAGAGAGGGCGATTTTGTTCTTTAGATTTCTCTTGCATTTGTCTGGCACTGAAGATCATGTCAGCTGTGCCTCGATTGGGCCTAAATCCACACTGTGTCTGGCAGATTTTGTTCAGCAATCGGAATTAATCGGTTTGATAGTATCCGTACAAGTATCTTTCCAGCAACAGAAAGCAGAGCGTCTCTGAGTTCGGCAGGAATGGTCTCAGTGGTCCATATTTTACTTATTAGAATGTGCATTTGGAAATTAAGTGCGGGACCCCCTTGTTTGTAGACTTCAGCAGCGATACCATCTGTGCCTGCTGATTTGTTATTCTTTAGCTGTGTGATTGCCTTTTCGACCTCCTCTAATCTCGGAATCTCATTTAGGTGTTGTTGTGTAGTTTTCTCCGGAATTTTGTCGAAGATGTCATTATCGACCTGAGACTCTCTGTTGAGTAGTTCTTGAAAGTGTTCTTTCCATCGTGAATTGATAGAGGATCTGTCTTTAAGCAGCCTTGTTCCATCTTTGGATCGTAGGGGATTGATACCTTGTGTAGTGGGACCATATATCATCTTAGTAGCTTGAAAGAAGGCTCTGGTGTTGTTGGACTCAGTTAGATGTTGCATTTCATGTGATTTTGTTGTCCACCATTGGTTTTTTAATCTACGTGTTTGCCTTTGTACTTCTGCTTTAGCTTCTTGATATTGCCTTTTCCTTTCGTTAGAGTTAGGGTGGCTTTTTCAAGCATTATGGGCTTTACTCTTCCTCTCAATAAGGTCTTGAATTTCTTTGTCGTGCTCATCAAACCAGTGTTGATGTTTTCTTTGTGTGTAGCCGACCGTTTCTTCGGAGGCAGATGTTATTGCTGTCTTCAAAATTCTCCAGTGATCGTCAATATTCTCCGTGTATTCCAAAGTACCCAACTTTTGATTCAGACAAACTTGGAATTTTGTTCTGGTTTGATCATCTTTAACGCGTTCTACATTGAATCTTCTTTTGATTTGCTTTTTTTGACGGCTACTTCTTGGTGGAATGTGCAAGTTCATTTTGGCTCGTATCAGGCGATGGTCTGTCCAGCAGTCGTCTGCACTCGTTATTGCTCTTGTAATGTTTACGTCTTTTTGATCTCTGGAACGTACAATAATGTAATCAATCAGATGCCAGTGTTTTGACCTCGGCTGTTGCCAGGAGGTCATGAATTTGTCTTTTTGCCGGTAAATTGTATTTGAGATTGTGAGGTCATATTCCAAACATAAGGTTAATAGGCGCAGTCCGTTTGAGTTCATGTTTCCAACACCTTCCTTGCCAATGACGCCCTTCCATAGGTTTGAATTCGTACCAACTCGAGCATTGAAATCACCTAAGATGATAAGTTTATCAGATTCGCCTGCTCTTGTAGTTTCACTGAGAGCAGCGATATCGATGTTATATTTCCTTAGTTCACGTGCCACTATTGCCGTTCTTCTTTGTGGTCTTGTGGTTGTGTCTGTATAAGTGTACCGATATTCCATGTGGCAAAGTTCATTGGATTTCTTGTGGTGTACCCTCTGGATGCGGTTGTCCAGTCGGGCAGTTGTTGGCTGTCTATGTTTAGGGCACCTTTTATAGCCCCTTCCCTTTCAGGGTGAGCAGAGTGGGTCCTAAATAGGGCTGCTCAGTCACGGATGCAGCACACGAGTTGCTCTACAGCCAATCCTTGAGCAAAACGCCGATCACACTTCCGCCGCTTTCGTGCCGGTTTGTCACTAAGAGCTTCCAGACTACACTGTCCTGCTCCCGTCTCAACTCGCCGATCGCCGAAAGACTTTGGTGTGCGTGGACTTCATGGTCTTATGTGTCCTAGAAAGTATAGGATCTCAGAGTAGAGAATGCCTGTGCGAGACTTTTATTAACGTGGACATGTCAGCAAGCCCACGGTCCCTAATAACGAGTGACGATCCAATGGCGTAAGGAATACGACGATTGGATCCCTCGAGATTAGGCCAGCTGATTGCACGATTGAGCACTAGACTCGAATCGTGGGCGGGGGGTCGCCAGATCCACCCGCCTACAGGCTACAGGCAGTATGGTTCGCCCAAATTCCCATAGCGGACAGATTCATGCCACAGTGGCCTGATCTGTCCGGCCTGACGCCCCAAACAAACTCATGAAGGGTTGGTTTAAAATGCTTAAAAAAATTTCACCCAAGCTCAGGACCGTTTTAAAATAGACTAAACCCTACCCTAAAAGTACAGCAGCGGCGTGCGGTGAAATTTCAAGTAAGTTTTAAAAACTTACCCTATTTGTAATGTAATTGGATTCTTCGATCACTTTTTGAAAATTCGTCAATGACGTCTTTATAAAAACTTAGATGCTCTGACAAGCTTTGGAGAACCCAAGTAATATTTTAGGTTGCTACATAGTTTTATTATTTTTGCACTTTTTTATAAGGGGTTTATAGGGGTCGTGAATATTTGTAACAATATTTATAAGAAAACTTTAACATGTAAATGTTAATGGAGAAACCAGACGAGTATTCTTCTTCCAAAATTAGCAATCAAAATATTCTTATTACTATATTTATCAAACTTTTGTCTTAGGTTTTATAATATAGCAAAACATTTTGAAGAGCCTCCCTATAAAACTTGGTTTTTGTGTTTTATAATTTAGCAATCAAAACCTTTTGGCGACATTTTTTATAAAATTTTTAGTTTAAAGTTGACACGTTTTATAGGATCGTAATCAAAACCTTTTAAAAACTATTCTAATAAATCTTTAAGCTTAAATTGGTTCAAGTTTTATAAAATAGTTAGCAAACATCTTGAAAACTCCTCTTATAAATTTTTTGGCTTAAATTCATTTATGTGTAAGAGTTTTTTAAGTTGTTAGGTAGTAAGCAAAACCTTTTCAGTAGTTTTGATATAAAAACCTTCGCTTTATAGAGAAAACCAAAGTCACGTGACTAGGTAAATTAGCCATGCAGCGGACGCGTAAAAGGCCAAGTGCCCAATACATTAAGGGCCTGAGTAATTAAGGCTAAAAGAAAACTCTGAATAAATTGACATTTTGGTCGCAATTCTTCAAAAACCTTTAGAAAATCTCGTCCTTACAAAAAATCTGACGATTTTTAAACACAAGTTAACATTTAATGCTTTTTTGTCAGGACTATTTGCTAATATTCCTTAAAATTTAGTTTCTTGTTTTAGTAAATAAACAACATGTCAGTTTTAATTTTGGTAGGCTGTTTTTCTGAAAACCCTGTTTTTTATTTAAAAATGTATATTATTAAGGTATTTCTCCGTCACTGTTCAGAAAAGTCACACAAATTCTGTCTTTCCTTTTACATGGTGAGAATTTTCGACACTTTTTGATGTTTATTGGTAGTAACAATTTAGCTCCACCATAAACTAGTCCTGCAGAATATCTTTAAAATACTAAATTTACAAAATGTTAAAAAACAAAAGATCAAAAGATCTTGGGTCGAAATAACGAAAATTCAAACTTCTATGATGGTGTTTAATGATATATGGGGCGGGTGACCAGTGGAACCACTGATGAGCCTACGCTGGTTACCCAAGGCGAAACATCGTTTAATCATTTCCCTTTTCGTTTTGGTCCTTTGTGTGTTCCTTGTGGGATGCTCATCCAAGTTTGAATTTTCGTTATTTCCAGCCAAGATCTTTTGATCTTTTGTTTTTTAGTTTCTTTTCGGTTGAAGTAACTGATTTGAAGGTTTTTTTACTTCTCTCTTTACAAAATGTTACTAAAAAAATGACGCAGTTTCTCTTACAACGTTAGGATAAATATCAAGCACGCTGTGTTTTTATTTTAAATGAGGCGGTAAATCAAAATCGCCACTTTTCAGAATTATGACGGTAAGATTTTCTGTCGTTATTTGCATTTTATTATTAACTCTTCTGACGCCTCGCCTCTTCTAAGCCTAGACGCAAGGAAAATAAACTATATATTTATAGATTACTAGACCGGAAAAGCGAACTTTAAAGGTCGACACAGAAAGTTTACAGGGCGAGCCGTAGGCAAGACCTGTAAATCTGTGGAGACTATCTTCTGTCATTTTCTAGTGCATTATGATGCTGCCGATATTGAACTAAAGAAAATGTTGGATATTGTCTCATCCACGGAAGATGAAGATGTGACAAAAGCTTTGTCAAAAACGCCATTCCAATCCATATATACTTTATTGATATGGATTTAAGGCCTGGTCAAAGTTCAGTAGCGTAAGCAGTAAGAAGTAAAGGCCAAACCACTGACCACTGACCCAGTAGTAATGCCAAGAAATTTATACATGTATGCCATGTGTGTTTTTCCCCTCAGTAAAGGCAGGCAGTAAAGGCAGGCAGGCAAGGCAGTAAAGGCATTGTTCCGTAAAATAAGCCGTAAAGGCAGAGTCCTGTTAGGTAAGCGGTATGAGGTATGCGGTAAGAAGAAAAATAAACCATAGCAAATGCCTACTGCTTACCACTTGTGACTTACAGAATATTATGAACACCAGCATTTAGTTGCTATAGTTTATTTTGCTTGCATCTTCCCTCATACTGCTTACCTTATGGAACTCTGAACCTGCCTTAAAGACTTATGAAGTAAGAAATACACAGAAACCATATCTCCTTACTGCATACGTGTAACTTTCTTTTCAGCACACTGGAAAGTACACACTGTATAATTTTTTGTAGGGAAAGTGTAACTTTACAAGGATGGGTACAAAGATGGCACCGGAAAAGGAAGAAGAGACCGGAAATGATCTTTTTCCGTTCTATGTTTTATTTTCTGGTCCCATTTTTAGTCAAGTTGGCTATGACTTGTGTTGACAGTATTAAAGTTTCCTTTCATTTTTTTATTACTTTTTTTTTAAATAAAAAAAAAATTAACTTTTTAAAAAAAAATTTCAGACTATGTTTTTATTTAATTTTTTTAATTTTAATTGTTATTTTTTTTGGATTAGAGACCGGAAAAGAAAGTTTAAAAATAAAGTAAAAAAAAATAAATTAAAAAAAAATAACAACAAAAATTAAAAATAAATTTAAAAAAAAATAATAACAAATTATAAAAAATATATAAAAAGGACAGACCCTTGAGGCACCCCGCATGCTATCATCCAATCAGATGAACTATCATTAACATAAACAGATTGAAATCTCTCAGACAAAAATGCACGATTCCACTCAAGAGCCACACCTCTCACTCCATAGTGGTAGAGCTTCCCAAGCAGTACCTCGTAACTCACACAGTCAAACGCTTTTGACATGTCACAAAATACTGCCGCAGAAGCCTCCCCGCCATTGATGTTTTTAAGGAGGTGAGACACAAAATCCTAACTGACTATCTTTTAATATCCCATGCTTACACAAAAATGAAACTAACCGGTTCTGAAATATGGTCTCTATTAACTTAGATATATATATTAGATACAAATTTTGGGCAGTGGTTACCCCTTCGGCCTTTACTTCTTACTGCTTACATTACTTAACTCTGAGCATAGTATATGGTGATTGAGAAGGTGTTTTTGGCAAAGCTTTTGTCACATCTTCATCTTCCGTGGATATCCCATATCCAACATTTTGTTTAGTTCAATCTCGGCAGCGTCATAATCCACCAGGACCTCTCTTTTTTTTCTACAGGGGTAGGTTTTCCAACCCGGTGAAGGCTTGAAGGTGGGGTCGTAAATGAATTTAGTCTGCCGAGGTGGCGGGGGCCACGCATGAGGAACTATTTTTAACTTATTTTTATGCTGTTTCCGGATTTGGACAATTTTAAAGCCAAACATTTTATTAAAAAAAAACATTTTTTTTGTGAAGTTATCCGCGAGTTTGAAAACCAAAGGAAACATTTTGGCTGGTTGAAATTGCTAAGTGGCCACTAGGCCAATAATGTTAATTACAATTGGGATTCTATAAGGGTTTTGATAACCCTTATAAGACTTGACGTAACATATCTTACTGGCAGCCATTTTCCTAAACTGTTTTATAATTCAAAAATTTTGTATTTTCGACTTTAAAGTGCAAACAGTAAGATAAGCTATATAATAATAGTTGAATTATTAATCGTTCGACCTGCATTTTGTTATTTTTTCACTATTGTTTGAACTACAGGATCTTTAATAAAATTTACCTTACTTTTTTCTCCATAAATAAAAATTCTTTAACTTGCGGTTTTTTACAAGCGCGCATGTTTTTAGAAGGCAGAAATGAATTTTACACGATAAAGACGTCGTGGCATGTAGAATTTCTCTTAGAGAATCGATATAAATATCAATAAAATATTATAGTACTATTAGCTATAGATATTTGTCGAAATTAATATCCATCAAAAGTTTGGTCATTTCAGTAAACATTTTGCATGATGCATTTAGACAAAGATGGAATTACAAAAAAACGCATCTACTGTAACTTTAAAGAAGGAAAGCAAATACCATATTATATGCTTAAATCAATAAGGGGCGGGGTCAAATTGGATGCGCTAAAATCTTCTGACAACCATTTAAAAACTAGTTGTAGTTAGCTTGTGATTTTATAAAGGGTTAGAGAATGTTTTTAAAGATATTTCTTTAAACTAAAACTCATGTGAAAGTAGTAATGTATCACTTTATAAAAAGTGACACACGGCGTATAAGGGGTTTATAAGAGGCCTCAAAAGGTTTTAAAGAGAACCTTATACAACTTTTCGTTTTATTAAGTAGTTGCTAGTAGGTATTGAAGGCCATTATAAAAAAATAAATGTTACTTGGGAAAGTCTCTCCTGACCTGTTGAATTTCTCACGAAATTTTTTATACATTTATTATACCCGTCACTTGAAGTTGACGGTATTTGCATATGCAAGTCCGCATTGTCTTCCATATCGCACGACGCACTGATACTGCACCGACCGATAGCCGTTGAAACCTGCAAAGAACCCCCTCCAATAATAGTTTCCACGCCCGCCTAAAGCACACGACTGGATGCTCGATGCATTCAGCAGGTTCAATGACCTCTCGACGCACTCGAAAGCAGGCATACTGCAGCTGCCGGCGTATTACAGCTGCAGGATGCAGGGAACCTAGCAGCGGGGATAGCTTCTATAGGATTTAGAGTAGTGAAAAGCCGCGCACACACGACACGCGGGCAGACTTTCTGCTGTGACTCGATTTGAGTTAAAACCGGATTTGTTATGGGCTTGATATTTAAAATAATTTTTAGCATTTTTAATACAATCTAAAAGTAATTATTTCCTGTTTCAAAAATAAAATTTAAAAAGATTGTTTTTCTGAAGCACTGGTTCCCTTACTTCCATGGACCGCACGCCGATGGATTACATGTATCTCCTTGGAATTTATTTTTAAAATATATTTACCGTTTTAATTTTAATTGACATCCACCTCCTGAAAAACTAAGAAAATGGGTGGGTAATAGTTATTTACCTAACAAGTGCGGAAAGTGATACTTTTCCGCACACGCCGGCCGGCAGCTGAGTTCGGGCAAGACTTAAATTTGGAAAAGACGCTTTCCGCACACGTTACGTACAACATTTTCCCCAAGAGCGTGACAAAAATTAAAAACATTACATGATTTTGTCAAAAAACATATTATGTGAAAAAGCTTTTTCCGTACAGCATGCGGTAAAATTTTTTTCTGGTACGCTGTGCGGAAATGTGGGACTTACGCACGGTCGTAGGAAGATATTATTACAGAAATGTCATAAAATTTTTCAAAATTTGTCATAAAATCATTTAAAAAAAAAATAGTTTTCCCAGTGGCCACCCTGCCAGGGTATATTATATACCCAAAATGTCATAAATTTTCGAAATTGTTATGAAATTCATAAAATTTGTTTAAAAGAACTCAATATCAAAGTTTAGTGTAAACAAGCAACTCCTTATACAAACCGCAAGTCAAATTTTGAATGACACTTGATAAATTAGTGCAGAAATATATAGACAACTCATGATACATAGGATACATCAACAGTTTTTCCGCGCTTTTTAATATTAACCAATATAAATGCTCGATTTTGGTGGGCTTTTTTACTGCACCAATCTGTTGTGTGCGTACTCGTACCCTTATTATATCCTTGCAAAAGTTTTTTTTTTGTTTAATAAACCAAAGTTAATGTGGCTTAGAAGCTGCAGTATTTTTAGGTTAGGTTAGGTTTGTTATGGGTGGTGCAATTTCAAGTACCCTCCACTGCGACCTGAGAGATCTATTGTGGCTCATTCCCCCCCTTACCCGCTCGCCAGACCGGTCTGATGAGCACCCCCTAGGAAGGCAGTTTTCTTTTTCTAGAGGGATTTAGACCTAAACCGCTTTTTCGGAGCTAGGGATCTTTAACGTGCTCCACTATCAATATATGGATCACACGGTACCACCCTCTTATCGTCTTCTACGAGAGACGGTTGTGTTAGCCTGCTTTCTAGCTAACATGGCCTACTCCGCTCCATACGGCGTTTTCCTTAATCTTGCAAAAGTTTGCGAGAAGAAGTCCAAGTAGACTACCGACGGCCCCTGGGATCGAACCCGAGACCTTCCGTGCGGCGGTCGGATATGATGTCCCCGGCGCTACGGCTGTCGGTGAAATTTTCAATCACACCTGATTAGTGCAGGTATATATGGGCAACTCATGACATAAAGGATACATCAAGAGTTTTTCCGCGCTTTTTAATATTAACCATTATAAGCTGGATTTTGTTGGGCTTTTTTACTGCAGCAATCAGTTGTGTGCGTACCCGTACCCTTATTATATCCTTGCAAAAGGTTTTGTTTTGTTTAATAAACCAAAATTAATGCAGATTAGAAGCTGCAGTATTCTTGGCTACGTGAGAAAATAAAGTACTGTTTTTCTGCTTACGGCAAACTATGTAAGAAAATATTCAAAAATCATGGATGTGGAATTGTGCAAGTTAAATCCCACGCAGCTTCAGAAAAACATATGAAACTGGAAAAACACTCTTACCATTTATCTTGATTTCTTTTTATATATTTGTATTAATAAACGTTTTAATTTTAATGATAAGTAAATTAACAAATTAAAAAATAAGGTGGATTATATTATTTCACATAATTACAGGTACCTACTTGGAATTCAATTTTTAAAATATATTTACCATTTTAATTTCGTTTGATACTCACCTAATGGAAAACTAAGAAAATGGGTGGGTAATAGTTATTTACCTAACAAGTGCGAAAAGTGTTACTTTTCCGCGCGTACCGTCGGTTGCACGAATGAGACGTAACTGAGTTCGGGCAAGCCGTAAATTTTGAAAAGACTCCGCACGCGTTGGGTACATTTTTCCTACGAGCGTGAGAAAAGTAGTACTTTCCGCACGCTCGTAGGAAAATATTATTACAAAAATTGTCATAAAATTTTTAAAAAATTGTCATAAAATCATAAAAAAATAAATTTTTTTCCACTGGCCACCCTGTACAAAAATGTAAAAATAAATTTTAATTTAGTTGACTGGGCCATAAGATTAGTCCTCTACCTTGACTATAAGGAATTTTCAAACATATTTTAATCACCTAAATCATTATATGAAACTGCAAAAGCAAGAGTATAAATTTTTACCATGTTCAAATAACATTATCTTATATCAAGCAACCAAGGATATTAAAATTTTTTAAAATTGCCTATATCTACAAAAAGGTTTTTGGGCAAAAGAAATGTTTAGAACAAAAAAACTCGGCCGCGCCGCTTAATTTGTAACAGATTTTCGTTATAAATAAAAAATCTCTTTTACCTAAAGGCGCCAACACAAGTTTTGATTAACGAAATTAAAATAACTATTTTACAGATTTTACTGAACCCTGTGTTTTTCACTAATAAAAAGGAAGGGGTTGCTTTTAGTTTAAAATAAAATATTGAACATTTTAGAAAAAAGTGAACATATTTAATGTTTTACTTTCAGAAAAAGTGCATGTAAAAGCATATAGTTAAATAAAATCTAGGAACTACTACAGATAATTAAAAATACTAATAATATATCCTTGTTAGTTATCACAGTAGGTTAAGAAAAATCATTTTATTATATTTCTTTGAATATTTTAAGTATCTGTTTAAATTTAAATAATTTTACTTTCGACGACAAATTGGAAAATACCAACACTAAAAAGTTGACAATAATCATTTGAGGATTTTAAGACTCAAAAATATACAAAGTGCTAATAAAAGCAATATCGGGAGCCTGTAATCAAAACCTAGGAGGTAAATGCGCATTCACTCGCCAAGGGTGATACCAAAAAACTATTTAAATAAATTGTACAAAAAAGGTTAGTAAAATTATTTATTAGTCTTAGTTGCATGATCCCTCGTTAAAGGTGGGATCCTCAAAGATTGACTGGAGTCTCAAATTGCCTTAAAATAGTAACACGGGAACAGAAATATGAAATTGATGTAGACCAAGCACATCAGGCATCTAGCGGTCAAACATGGTTCGAAAGTCGATCAAAGTCATCTGAAGGTTAACTAGATTGTAGAGTGGTTTGGGATCTCAAAATCGGCCTGAAAGGTTCATGGTTGGTCTTAAAAATCATTTCGATTGTTTTTTGAGGTTTTCAAAGAAACTTTTTATGCAAAAAATTGACTAAGAATTGACAAACCAAGATAATTAAAAATAACAAAAAAACTCACCAGTAATACACTCAAAGGTCTGCACTAAAACATTGCAAGCATTAAAAAACAAAATATCAAAAGATCTTGGGTGGAAATAACGAAAATTGAAACTTGGATGAGCATCCCACAAGGAACACACAAAAGATCAAAGCGAAAAGAGAAATTATTAAACGATGTTTCGCCCTGGGTAACCAGCGTGGGCTCATCAGTAGTTTCACTGGTCACCCTCCACTATACATCATTAAACACCATCATACACTTTGATTTCCAACCTTGAACCACTCACAAATAGGCATCGTTCCGCACTGGTACTGATCGAAGTTACCTGATACGAATTCGTCCTGGCGTGTTAATATTTCCAGTAGGATGATGCTCTTAAGGCAATTAAAACAAAAAAGAAGTTAAAAAAAACCTCCAAATCAGTTACTTCAACCGAAAAGAAACTAAAAAACAAAAGATCAAAAGATCTTGGGTGGAAATAACGAAAATTCAAACTAGGATGAGCATCCCACAAGGAACACACAAAAGATCAAAGCGAAAAGAGAAATGATTAAACGATGTTTCGCCCTGGGTAAACCAGCGTGGGCTCATCAGTATTTTCACTACGAATTCGTCCTGGTTAATATTTCCAGATGGATTATGCTCCTAAGGCAATTAAAACAAAAAAGAATTTAAAAAAAACCTCCAAATCAGTTACTTACTCGGAAATACCTTTTAACTTAACACGTTCTCTCGACAATAACTCAATACCATCAGTATGAAATAGGAACCTGACGGCCGAAATTCAAAAAATTATGACAAAAATTCGTGAATTCATGAACAGAATAATTAATTACAAATTGAATTTCTGAAAGATGCTTATCCCAATTTTTATGCTCTTTTTTATAATTACGTATATATTTGATCTTTCAACAAAACTAGTTGAGAATGATAAAGCGCGTTAAACTATATTTTCTGAACTTCATATTTTTCAGCCATACTTTTAAAACCTTGCTTGGCAACATCTTTACGCCTTTCTTTCCAAAAATAGTTTTCCTGTAGTCCAAAATGTCCTCCCGCAACAGGATCATGATTATTCATAATAATTTTCTGAACTTGAGATTTTGGAACTAAAAGTTTCCAAGGAGTTAAGTTAGATTTAATTTTAGTTTTAACTGGAATATTTTTGAAATTAACTCTGTGTTTCGAACTTCCATTGTCTCAAACTTTCAAACAAACGTTGGAATATTTTTGTATACAATATTTTCTTTTACACACCAATTGGAAAATTCCTCATGATAAGCTAATATATTTATTTGCATTTTTAAATAAAATTCATCAAGGTTTTCTAAACGAATAGTAAGTTTTTGGGTACTTAAATCAGTCAAAACAGAAACATAAATAGTTTCGAGATCCTGGTCTTCAGGGCTATGCAAGCTATTGTCAGCGCCTGGAGTCCACTTTGCAGTTTGACCTTTCATTGTCCATTAAACGTTGTTGACAATAGACACTTACAGTGGGATTTACTAAGATGTAAAATAGTACTCCCCACAGGTCTAAATATTTACACCCGTGGGGGATACTAAATTTTAAAACCCATTTTCAAAAAACACTTACCCATACAGAAAAGATACAAAGTTATTGATTATTTTCTATTGTTATTGTAAAATACCATAGAAAAACTGCTTTTTTTCTCAAAATATTCCATATTTTAGGAGAAAATGCCCTAAAACTAGTTTTTTTTTACAGGTTTCAAAATGGCAAATGGTGAATACGCCAGAAATTTATCACATAATAGCTTCATCATCTGTGTTTGAGGTTATAAAGTTGATGATATTTTAAACCACCTCTGGGTGGTGGTTTAAATTTATAGTCCCCAGAAATTATTGTTTTGTGGCAATTGGTGATAAGTTCCTTTATAATATCCCAAGTTGTTTAATAATCAATAAAACACCTCCAATTTTTTCCCGAAAAACGCCATATTTTGAACCCGTTGTCAGCACAAAGAATATATTTATGAGGGCACTACGAGGCAAAACAAACATAAGCGAAGGTCACTGATTATGCACGAAAACTGTCTCCAATGAAAAAAAAAATCCAAAACAACTATCTATTCATTTATTTACAAACAGAACTGAAATTAAAACATTGAGCAACAAACAAAGCTTTCCACTGAAAGATCGCACTGAAAGGTCTCAACTCTGCAGCACCGATCAGTTCGTTGAGTCGACATGACTCTTTTGTGAACGCATTTTTTTTTCATGGCCTACTTTGATGAAATATTTTTATTTGTGGTTTGCGATTGCGATGGGTTTGTGTTTGTAAAGTTTTTTCATACTTTTGATAGATAAAAACCCCTTTTAAATAAATACAAAGTTAATCTAATTCTTATTTTATGATTACATATGGAAATGGTTTTGTGACAGTGAGTATTAATCGCGAAAATCAATCAACAAGAGTAAGTTTTGATAAGAGTAACATATAACGTCAATTTTAATTTGCTCAACAGAGTGTTTACCATTTAGATCCCCCCTACGGTTAAAAAAAACTTCTTTTAAATAGAAATTTTCTGCTTAAATCCAACAAAAGTTTGTGTTAAGACGATTCTTCACTAAAAAAAAACAATTAAAATTATTCTTATAAATCAAACTATGTCCAAAACTCAAGGAAGTTGGTATAAAATGCTTAAAACCAACAATTTCACTTAAACTTAGGACCTGTCTAAAATAGGCTAAACCCTTTTAGTAAATCCCACTCTTAAAGTAAATATTTCAACGCATCGATATCGGTATACCTAACGCGTTCGAAATAAAGCCAAAATACACTACATTTTTGATTTGTTTATGCGATGTTTCGAACGATGCCCGCTTTTTTGAAGGGTGCGATGACAGCACTGCTGATTGAAATCGTTGCGTACGTTCGTGGGTCCGTAACGTTACGTACATCCCTCCATATGAAACGAGTGGAATCAGCTGTTCTGTCGTCGCACCCGTCCGAAACATGGCATGAACAAGTCAAAAATGTAGTTTTTTCGAACGTTAGCTATACCGATACCGATGCGTTGAAATATTTACTTTAGTGTCTATTGTCAACAAGGTTTAATGGGTCAAGTTCTAACACCAAAACTTTCTCCCAAAGTCTTTTGCTATCTGGATGATATCATCGTTACTTCTATATATATATCTGAACATATATCGCTGGTATTAGTCCTGGAGCCTGTGTTAAAAATTATGAGTCCCGTGTGCACGTATGTTTAGACGCATTGAGGCATACTTTTTTTTGTAGGAAATGCTTCCAGAATTAATAATTTCCATGGTGGAGTAACGGCATTCTGTGCAAAGGATATCTATGACGTAATCAAAGATGCCCGTCGTTTTAACCACAAATTAATGATGTTGAAATGGGTTTTTGGCAATAACTCCGTATTCGTATATTTTAGAGACAAAAGACTTGACACAGCTTTATTAGATACATTGGATAAAAAAGTATGTAAAGTTTCAAAATAATACGTCTTCTTTTGTTAAAATCAGAAGCGTACAAATTCAAGAAATATTTTTTAAAAAATTTTGGAACACATTATTTTTAAACCTTTCTGACTGACAGCCGCTTTGACATATGTCAACATTATTTACTTTTTTGCGTTAACATTACTTTAAAATTTAAGAATTTTGATGGTGGAGTTGTGAGATATTATTCAAAGAGTACCTATAGCGTCGTTTAATTTTACGGATCAGAAAATCTTGTGTGATTTTATTTATGAATAGTTTTATTTTATTATCTACTCGCGGAAATGACCAACTACCACAAGATTCGCTACAATTTTACTAGAGACACCAGATGATACTTCTTTAAAAGTTTTGTTACAAATTTCTTGTTATTATTAATACCAGTGGCGTACAAATATACTAGTTTTTATTAATAAATTCATTTTACCTTATATATTGAAATATTACTCACTGACAGCCCTTTTCACATATGTCAATACAACTAATATTTTTGCATGGGAAATAAGTTGCAATTCAAAAAAGATTTTTGCTGAAGTGAAAAAATATTAATTTTGTTAGAGCGAGGGACCTCCAAACTGAAAAATATGTTTTTTTTATAATTTTTTCACTACCCTTTATTTAAAAATATTTCTGACTGACGTAGTTTTAACAGATGTCTGTACGATTAGTCTTTTTAGACTCAAATATTATCCAAATTTAAAAATTTGTATGGTTAAGTCACAAATTATTCGTACCAGCGGCGTAGAAATTTATGGAAAGATTTGTGTAACTTCATGTACCAATCCTTTTTTAAATATCCCTGGAGGACAGCGGTTTTGACATATGTCATCCAGATTGATACTCTTAAATTAAGATTACTTCCAAATGAAATAATTAATATGTTGGAGCGGCAATATAATACACTGTTATTGCCAGTTGCGTTAGAATTTACAGTTATATTATTTCATTTTTAGTATACCTCCTTTGCACAAAATATTCCTGATCGAACTATTTTTGACAGATGTTTGCACGGTTGGTATTTTTACATTCAGAGTGTTCCTAGATTTAAAAAAAAAATATGGTGGAGTGGCAAGGTCATATCACTAACAGTACCAGAGGCGTAGAAATTGGTATCAATATTTTTTAAGGCATTCTAATTTCAAAAATATCGGACTGGCAGCGGTTATGACATATGTCATCCAAAAGGACATTTTTGTATTAGAATTACTTCTTTAAAAATTGGAGTGGTAAGATATAAGTATTGCGATATGCCGGTGGCATCAGAAACAGATATATTGTTTAAATTTTATTATTACTCTTCATTAAAATTAATCGTGTTCGACGTATTTTTGACAGAAGTCTGCACGATGTGTATTTTTGTACTCGGATAGAACCCAAACTTTAGGATTTTCATAGTTGGTTAACAAGGTATAAATATTGTTACTACCAGTGGCGTAGTAATTACAGAAACATATTTTAAATTTTATTTACCTTACAATATATTTTTAAAAATCGCTAACCGACAGCGATTGTAACAAGTGCAAACCAGATTTAAATGTTCGAAAAGATATCAATACTGTCAATGCCAGTGGCGTCAGATTATAGAATTATATTTTTAATTTGAGCAGTATATTTTTAATTAAAATATTCCTGGTCCCTATCTGCCTGATCGGGCATTTTTGCACTTAGATAGTTGATGGTGGTGTAGTAAGGTGTTACCAGTTGTATCGTAGCTATTCATGTAAATATTCTGTCCAACTTTATTTACCTACCTAACAAACTCTAAAGTAGCATTTACACAGGCGAGTATCACTTTGATCTTCGAAATGCCGACAAACATTCGCGCGAATTATTTATTTAAAGATTCGCGCGAAAGGTTCAGCCCAAAAGATTCGGGGTTCGGGTAAAAAGGTTTGTGGTGTTCGGACAAAATTTTCTGAAAGAAATATTTGGAATAAAATAAAAATTAGAAACATTATTTACCGTAAATCACTGAACTAAATTGTAATATAAAAATTAAATTTTAAAACCTTTCCGACGGAAAAATGATTTGACGCACTTCATAAAAAATAATGAGAATTGCTTTATTTCATTTTGTGGGGTTTTGGTGATGGGGTTTGATTATAAAACCTAAACACTTAATTAAGGAAAACCAAAAAAGTATAAAGCATGGCAACAATTAGGTGCAAACTTATTTAGTAGATATCTACCAACCTCACAACCTGCCACCCAGCAAATAATAATTTTTAGCTTTCCGTCGGCCTGTACTATTTAATCGAAAAATAAAATAAAATATTTTTGTTGTTCCAATTTAATTTCAAGAATTGAGGAGAATTGTGCGAGACCAAAAATATTATCTATATCCACTGTCAAAAATATATTTCCAAAAAATCTTGCGAAAATTTGCCGGAATGTTCGTGGCAGATGTTCGCTGCAAATGTTCGAGTGTTCGGGCAAACGTTCGTCGAAAAAGGTTCGCCAGATTTGGCCCGAATTTTTGGACAAACCTATTCGCCTTAAGGAGAAATAAATCTGTCGTCAAGCGAATATTTTTCTTTTAAAGCGGAGAATACCTTTTACTGTGTAGTCACATAAGGTTTACATTAAAACGCTACAGTATTTTTGACAAAAATTTGGATAGCCTATATTATCGCGTAATTTTATTCTTATGAGCTTAAATGAACAATGAAAACTTGTTTAAGTTACTGAAGTGGTTTGCCCCCTTTTCGTTAAAAATCTTTATCGTTGGCGCATGGCGATCGGTAGAGAGTGTTTTAAGTTCCCCAGCGTCTCAAAAGAATATATTGACATTCATCCGACCACCCTATCGACTCGGCTACTCTCAAACTTAAATTTTGTACGTCCCAGCCAGGACGGAAGAGATCCCCTATCCTCATCCCGATCAGATCCCACTGACCGCCTCAATGAATTAAAAAAAAAAACAAAAAACAAAAAAACTTTATTGATGCTTTATCATCAGTATCAGATTTCAGAATCTATCACTGAATTATACTCAGATAAAAGGTTTTAAACTTTTACAGTGGAGTCATCACCTACAAGAGCTAGTTTTGAAACTGATACTGATACTTTATTAACCCCAATTACTTACTTCCTGGCTGGTACGCCTAGTGTGAACTGACTTTCATATTTACAATATTTACAGTTAGCCATTATTGTTCATCCTAGACCTAACTATGTACAATCACTTACTTAAGCTAACTGATGATGCGCTAAATAACTTAAACTCCACTTTAAGTAAATCACTCCATAGAAATGTTTTAGTCCTTTCGGCAAAACACAGGTAGGCATAAACCAAAGAAACCAAATAAGTTCTCTTATTTTCTCCAAGATATTTCTATATCGGTACTCTCATCGCAAAATCTAAATAACCCTATATTTACAAGGTTTGAAACTAGGGTAGGCATACTAAACTTAACTTAAAAATAATTTTAACAGAATGTTGAGATCACAAGAAAGAAGAAACAAGGAATGTTAGGAAGATTATTCTCTGTTTCAAAAGTTTCCATTTGTCAAATTACGGTATGTGGAACGCTGATGCGACTAGCGTTTTCACAAGGGAGCTAAACGCAGTGTCTTCGGGAAAAAACTCATAAATAACTTAAATTATTGTCGATCAGGTAAAAAGTTAGAAAATGACCACTACTCTAAAAACTTATGAATTTGTCAATCAGAAAAATACCAAAAATTTTGACAAACATATTTTATTTGACCAAATTTGGCATCAGATTTTGTATCGACCATTTCAACTTAATTTTTGTAACCAATGTGTTTATCAAAAAACTTAGTCCACGTGTCAAATGTCTAATAGTTATTGGTGTCACAAAAGTGAACATAAAGTGTTACTGAGAAAGGTGTCCGACCCTGTGAGTTCATTTGGAAAATACAGAAGAAAACTCCAAGGCAACAGTGGGTCGCCAGTAGCAAATCTACGGAACATTTTAGAACACTCGCGGTTTTGAAATTTTAATTAACTACTGAAACGATTCTTGAAACTTGATCGAGAACTTCTTGGACGGGATGGTCTTTCGGAGGGGGGGCTTGTTGTCTTTCTTTCTGACGGTATAAATTCAAAAAAGACCACCCCACACACACACCACATTACTTTTAGTTATTTATTCATCATGGCAATCACTAATCACTACAGACAAACAGACAGACAAAAATTGTATTTTTGGTATCTGTATGATTTGCTCAGAATTTTCCGGGTCAATTTCAATATGGTGTCAAAAAATTGGTCCGAAATGGAAATGTCACTGTCAGTGTCAAAAAATTGGTCTGGATAAATTTCAAATGGAGTATAGATTATTTAAAAATTTATAGTGTGACGCCACCGGCATTAACAGTATTAATATCTTGCCAGTCCATGGCACCTTAAAAAATCTTATGTTTTAAAGTAATCTCAATAAACAAATGTCAATCTCATTGGTGCTTGGTACAATCGCTGTCGTTCAGCGATTTAAAAAAATATATTGTAAGGTAAATAAAATTTAAAATATGTTTCTTTAATTACTACGCCACTTGTAGTAATCTTGTTACTCGACTTTTAAAATTTTATAATCTAGGTTCCAACCGAGTACAAAAATGACCATCGTGCAGACTTCTGTCAAAGATACGTCGATCAGGATTAATTTTTAATAGAGTGTAATGACAAAATTTGTAAAATATAACTGTTTCTGATTCCACCGGCATATAACAATACTTGTATCTTACCACTCCACTTTTAGAGTAAAAAGTAATTTTGATACAAAAATGTCCTTTTGGATGACATATGTCATAAACGCTGCCAGTTCGATATTTTTGAAATTAGAATGCCTTAAAAAATATTTATACCAATTTCTACGACTCTGGTACTGTTAGTTATATGACCTATCCACTCCACCATATATTTTTTTTTAATCTAGGAACATTCTGAATGTAAAAATACCAACCGTGCAAACATCTGTCAAAAATAGTTCGATCAGAAATATTTTGTGCAAAGGAGGTATACTAAAAATGAAGTAATATAACTGTAAATTCTAACGCCACTGGCAATAACACTGTTATTATATTGCCACTCCAGCATATTAACTATTTCATTTGGAAGTAATCTTAATTCAAGAGTATCAATCTGAATGACATATGTCAAAACGGCTGTCCATAAATCAAATCTTTCCATAAATTTCTACGCCGCTGGTACGAATAATTTGTGACCTAACCACACAAATTTTTAAAGTTGGATAATATTTGAATCTAAAAAGACTAATCGTGCAGACATCTGTTAAAACTACGTCAGTCAGAAATATTTTTAAATAAAGGGTAGTGAAAAAATAATAAAAAACATATTTTTAAGTTTGGGGGTCCCTCGCTCTAACAAAATGAAAATTTTTTCACTTCAGCAAAAAACTTTTTTTAATTTTAACTTATTTCCAATGCAAAAATATTAGTTGTATTGACATATGTCAAAAGGGCTGTCAGTGAGTAATATTTGAATATATAAGGTAAAATGAATTTATTAATAAAAACTAGTATATTTGTACGCCACTGGTACCAAAAATAACAAGAAATTTGTAATAAAACTTTTAAAGAAGTATCATCTGGTCTCTTTGGTAAAACTGTAGCGAATCTTGTGGTAGTTGGTCATTTTGGCGAGTAGATAATAAAATAAAACGATTCATAAATAAAATCACACAAGATTTCCTGATCTGTAAAATTAAATGAGGCTATTAGGTACTCTTTGCATAATATCTCACAACTCCACCATCAAAATTCTTAAATTTTGAAGTAATTTTAAGGCAAAAAAGTAAATAATGTTGACGTATGTCAAAGCGGCTGTCAGTCCGAAAGGTTTAAAAATAATGTGTTCCTCTGGTTTTAACAACGTGAGTCGCATTATTTTGAAACTTTACATGCTATGTCTTCAAGCTATCTAGTAAAGCTGTGCCAAGTTTGGCGTCTCTAGATTAGACAAGTGCCGCGTTATTGTCAAAAACCCGTCTTAACACCATTAATTTGTGGTTAAAACGACGGCCATCTTTGATGACGTCATAGACACCCTTTGCACAGAATGTGGAAACATTTCCTACAAAAAAAAAATATGTCACAATGCATCTAAACATACGTGCACACGGGAACACATAGGCTGCAGGACTATACATGAAGTATTAGAAAAATGTAAATTTAACCGTAAATTTAGAAAAATGCCAACTGTTTAAATCTAGTTAATTAGTAATTTTTCAACTCTTGTTACACCTCTAAATGATTTGTTAAAAGATAAAAGGAAAGGTCACACTGTAGAGTGGACTCCAAACGCTGACGACAATGCTTTCATTAAATGAAATGAAGCTTTAGTTTCTCCTCCAATTCTGTGTACCCCTTATTTTAATGTTTCGTATATTATTTAGGATGACGCTTTGAATGGTATAGAAAGAGTGATAGCTTATGCCAGTCTTTATCTCGTACGAAACGTAATTACACCGTTACAGAAAGAGAGTGTGATATTTTCTTTGTTTAAAGTCAGACCATACGTTGAAGGAATTTCAAATCTATAGATCATTACCTAGCACTATTCACTTTTATGGCTTAATAATATTAAAGAAGCAGCTGGGAAATTAGCCAGATGGGCAGTCCAATTATAACAGTGTGACTATACAATTATTCATAGAAAAGATACTTTAAATGTTGTCTCAGACTGTTTGTCAAGAATTCCCCCAGGGCCCGTATTATTCAATTGTTCCCTTCTCCGAAATTCGAAGGTGCGTTTCTGATTCCCGGGAGCATTCCCTTCTCCGAAATTGAAGAATACGAGCCCTGAAGACCAGGATCTCGAAAATATTAATGTTTCTGTTTTGACTGATTTAAGTACCCAAAAACTTAGTATTCGTTTAGAAAAACTTGATTGATTTAAACATGCAAAGAAATATATTAGCTCATCATGAGGAATTTCCCAATTGATGTGTAAAAGAAAATTTTGTATACAAAAATATTCCAGTTAAAACTAAATTTAAATCTAACTTTACTCCTTGGAAATTTTTAGTTCCAAAATCTCAAGTTCAGAAAATTATTATGATTAATCATGATCCTGTTGCGGAGGGCCATTTTGAATTTTTCAAATCAAGTTCAGGAAAACTATTTTTGGAAAGAAATGCATAAAGACGTTGCCAAGTATGTAAGATCTTGCCAAGTGTATGGTGAGCAAAAAGCATCCAATGAAGCTAGGATGGGTTTAATGGTTTCAGAAGAAACTTGTAATTTTCCGTTTCAGATTATTGCTGTAGATATTGTAGGACTGCTACCTCGTGGTCGTTCAGGATTTACTCATTTACTTTTCTTAATTTACTTTGTTACATCCTTTAAAGAAAGCTGAAGCAAGTAGAATTTGTAAGTTTATAGAGAATGAAATATTTTTAGTATACGGTGTCCCACACAGTTCATTTTTTGCGACAATGGAACTCAATTTGCTGGAAAAGTTTTTAAAAGGATGGCTAAAAAATATGAAGTAAAGAAAATTTTATTTAACGCGCGTCATCACCCTCAAACTAATTTTGTTGAAAGATCAAATAGAATAGTTGGTACAGCTATGCGTAGTTATATTAAAGAGCATAAAGATTGAGATAAGTATCTTTCTGAAATTCCATTTGTAATTAATTCGCATGTTCATGAAATCACGAATTTTATTCCTAATGTTATGAATTTTGGCCGTCAAGTTCCTATTTCAGGAAACTACTATGGTGAAATTGATAATACATATGGTATTGAGTTATTGTCGAGAGAACGTGTTGAGTTTTGTAATAAGTTAAAAGGCATTGACAATGAAATATTTTTAGTATACGGTGTCCCAAGTTCATTGTTTGCGACACTGGAACTCAATTTGCTTGAAAAGTTTTTAAAAGGATGGCAGAAAAATATGAAGTACAGAACATATAATTTAACGAGCGTTCTCATCCTCAAACTAATTTTTTTGTAAGATCAAATAAAGTGGTTGGTACAGCTATGCGTAGTTATATCAAAGGGCATAAAGACTGGGATAACCATCTTTCAGAAATTCAATTTGTCTGTTCATGAAGTCACGAGTTTTAGTCCTAATGTTATGAATTTTGAACGTCAAGTTCCTATTTCAGGAAAGTACTATGGTGAAATTGATCATACTGATGGTATTGAGTTATTGTCGAGAACGTGTTGAGTTTTGTGATAAGTTAAAAGGTATTTCCGAGATTTATGAGAATGTAAAAAAATGCTTCATCAAGCTTATGAAAGAAATAAGCGTTATTATATTTGAGGAAGCGTGATGTACAGTTTAGAGCTGAAGATAAGGCGTGGAAGCGTAAAAAGGTGTTGTCTGATGCATCGAATCAATTCGCTACTAAATTAGCAAAGAAGTATGTGCTATGCAAGATTTCTAAAAACATTTCTCGACTGATATATCGGCTAGTTCATATGAATGGTTTGGACGCAGACGAGTGGCACATTAAAGATTTGAAGCCTTATCTTGGTTCAAATTCGGATATTTCTGATACGTAGTTGAGTATGATTTAGTTTGAGTTTAGTTTTTGTAGTTACACATATATTCAATTAGGTTTTAAGATAATCCTCCGAAACGTTTAATACGTTCCCCTTTTGTTTGAGTTAGTGCACGCTCTAAACTTACTCTTTTCCCTGATTAATAGATGCATTCTATGCCCACAATTTTTGTCCGCGACTTTGTACTTTTTATCAGGAAATCCTCTCTAGTTAAATTCCTGTACCGCGGTACCTTGGGAATCTTTATAGATTAGATCTTATCTAATGTTAGACCTTACCTCATGTGTCCTCTCCCCAAATAAGACTTACCGATTGTGCCTCCAATTTAATTGGCGGGTGATACACATCAGATATCCAACTTCTATCAGGAATAATCTTAAGAGTTTTACTCCCTGATTTTACTTAAATAAAATTTATTTTTCCCTTCATTTCATTAATAAAATAAAAACTTAGATGAAACGGAGAAAACAAAATTATTGATCAAACTACTAACTGACTACGAATCTCCAAAATCAATTTTAACATTAACGTACTTACAAAAATCGCTTCCTAGAATCAAACCATGTGATAAAGAAGGAAAAACTTAAATTTAGTGATCTTATAATATCATTCAAATTACCTGAAAAAACTATTTGTTCTATTTGGAGATTCGGCTTTACGAAAACGAGACGCCTGCTGGCCGTGCGAAACCGTTTCGCAAACTAGTTTTTTGGAACACCATTACATTCGCGAGAAGTAACGTTATCTTTACTGCATCTATATCAAAATATTCTTTTGCAGTCCTTAAAACATGATTGGCTAGACCTACGAGTTTGATTTGCGTTTGAACTATTATCAGGATTTGAACTGTCAACAATAGCTACATTACTTCTTCAATTAGAAGGCGAGTTAAGTTCACGCGAATAGTTACCACGAGGACTACCACGAAAATTATCACGTCTTTCATTAAAATTATCGCGTTGGTTATTAGAACTAGACTGATGACCGTTAAAATTACTTTGATAACCATTGTTATGAGGGTGGCTATGACCACGAAAATTACCATGGTTTAAAATATTTTTGTGTCCGTGAAAAGAAGTATTTTTATATTGGGAGGAAGAAAATCTAGAAGTTGAAGGTTGATGACTATTTTGCCGGTATACTCAAAAGACACGGGAAACACTGTTTATTTTTAAGTTATCTACTTTTTTGCAGTTATCCAACGAACTCTGAATTGAATCGACTTGAACTAACGCCAAGGCACTTAAAAGTATCACGCATATTTTTCTTTAAATATTTTAGCTTGGTAACTTCATTATCAGCCACAAAAAGATGAAAAGATTTATTTTGACGTTGTGTTCTTTCTCTAATATCGTCCCAAATTAAATCCTCCAAATCTTCAGGTAAAAAATATTTCTTTAAAACTTTTACTAAAGGGTCCAACCATATCAAATCAACCAAATAATTGGCACTTTTTGTTTTGACCACCTCCGATTTTGATGACATTTGGTACACGCATTACTGTTTTCAAAAAACTAAAAAATTAAAAAAAAAAAAAAAAAAAATTTGAAAATTTTTTAAAAGTTTTTATGGATGGCTATACGTGCCTGCTGGCGCCATTTTTGAAACTACTACAAGCGCTTTTTAAGTTGTCTTGTATAACGGGATTTTTTTAACTGATGATGGTCATTAAGCCCGAAACAACAAGATCCCTGTTAAAATAATGTTTCAAAATAATATTTTCCTTGCTTTCCAAGCAAAACAACCAGAAAAAAAGGATGTGTCCATAAGAATAGCTCGTCTGATAGATCTTAAAAAAGTGTATGTAGTTACTTTTAAGCATTTTTTGACAACTCTAATAATAAAGGTGGAAAAAAATAAAAACTAAAATTGCCTATCTCGGGAACTACTCGGATTTTGTAAACTTTATTTTTGGTTTTGGGTAAAGCATCAAATTGCGCAACTTTGCCCTAATTTAAACCTTTTCGTATCTCCTACCGTTTAGGAGATTCTCGTGGTGAGCATAGAATTTGAAACACCCTGTATATATAAATAAAAGAGTTTTATAATTTTTTAAAGTTTTATTTTACAAGGAAAAAGTATAATATATAACAGGCAGCAAATAAAAGTATTTAGGTACAACGTATTAAATGTTATCTGCCACAAAAAATGTATTTAGCCAGCTTTTAACTTTTTTTTCAAAATATTAGAGGAATCCATCATTTCTACAGCAGATAGAGTGTATGTTCTACCCGTGGTCAATTTATCTGCTGGACTTGGAAAAAAGAAGGAGGGAGAGGGGCCGTGAGGATGCAAAAAATTAACTTTGACTTCGTTAGTCCATCATTTCTATCGCAGATAGAGTGTATGTTCTACCCGTGCTTAATTTATCTGCTGGACTTGGAAAAAAGAAGGAGGGAGAGGGGCCGTGAAGATGCAAAAAATTAACTTTGACTTCGTTAGTTTTCGAATTTTCGCTAATAATCATCCTATCCACCAAAATCCATCATAATTTATTGTAACAAAATCAGAGTCAATGTTTTTAAGTTCCTTTTTGGTTAAGGCACTGGTTGCAATAAGGTTTTCAACATTTCCCCCATGACTCATTGAAAATAATTTTGTCACAATTTTTGATTGGCTTATAGGAACTATAGCATGTAGTTTTTAAGTACCTGGGATAGTTTGAGCTTCGAGATATCTATTTGCAAGGTACTTGTTGTGTTGTTCATATTCATCAGATGTGCAATATTTAAAAATTATCCTAGTTATTTTTTCTTCTGCAAATTTAAAAAGATCTTTAGGGGTCATGATTTGCTCATTGTATGGCCTTTGTGAACTTGCCTTAGTGGCTCACCTTTTTACGGTACCTCCCAATCCATCGCAGGCGCTTTGCCAAGGGGGAAGTGGCAAAAAAAATACCACTATGCTTTAATGCCAAATTTGTCTTGATGATAAGCAATATTTACAAAATTCTCTTTATTTTTGTACTGAGCAGCACATCCATTCGAAAATTAAAAGATTTTTGCCTAAATTATCTATTTTTTTTTTCTTTAATTCTGGCAAAAGATGACTTAAAAATAAGTGGAAAGCAACCGTAACCTCAACAATCTGAAATGAACATATAATTTAAATGTTCCAATTTTTCATTTTCACCTTTAAAATAAATTTCAAAAGGATGTAATGTAGCCTGGCTATTTGTCCAGTGGTAGCACTGCACTTTGGCTTGCAACACAAATGAAAATTTTTCAGCGAAGTCTCATGTTATAAGTTAAATTAACTTCTTTTTGTATGGTCAAGTAATTTAGAACATAGGTCACAAATAATGTTGTAAAATAATTTTTTCCTGTCCAAACTAGCAAAATGCAATGATCTTGGATGGTGGGGAGACCAATAATTAAAACAGTAGGAGGAGCCAAAAATTTCAAATTTTAACCAGTCTCGATATACACACACATTTTAATAACTTTTATATAGTATTTTCTTTGTAGAGTTTTTTTTTTTTAAATAAATAAAAATAGAACCAATTATTTCTCCATCCTAAAACTTTCCAAATATGTTGAAAAAATACTGTAAAAAATATATTTTTTTGAAAAACAAAAATAAAAAAGGTAGTTTTTAAATTTTCAAAAAAAAACTTAAATTTTAAATATTTTTTTTTTTACAAAAGGGTGATATGTGGCACATCGTTCAAAAGGTCATTTAAATACCTTCAAAACAAGCCATCATTCGCTTTTCTAGTACAAATAGCTTTTAAGATATTGCTTTTTTTTCAAGTAAAATTGATAAAATCAAAACTGCTAATCCAAAAAATATGAAATTTTAAATTTTCGAGTTTTTTGATACCAATAATAAGTGTACCAAATTTCATAAAAATTGGAGATGGTAAAAATAATTGCCTGGTTGATTTGATATCAATCAGTAACTACTCACAACAGACTTATATCACTTACTCCCCTCCTTAGCAAATAATTCATCTGCATTTTCAAATAATTCTAATTTGGAAATACGCCGAGAAAAAACTCTTAAACTTTTTCTGTACAACAATACGATAATCGGGTTCGCCACTATATTTTAAATTCCACTGGTACACTGGGGTTGACTTACTTTGAGTAAAAACAGGGGTGACAATAGGGGTAGGAGCAGGAAGAACAGTTTGATTTAAGGTTTGGTTAGGGTTATTATCGTTTTGTTCAAAAAGTTCTGCTTTTTCAAAAAGGTTAGCCTCTAACTCTAAATATTTAGCTATAGCGTCTTGCCTAAAATTAGTAATAGCCGCGTCTTCATCGATTAAGGGCATCTGAACTCTAGAAATTCGATTGCAAATATAAATTAAACGCGATCGATATCTTTGAAAAGCACAGTCCGTTTGAGTTCCCTCAAATTTAATAATTAAAGTTTCCAACTGTGTTAAAGTCTCTTCAATAATTTTCTTTTCGTCTTCAAAATCATATTGTGGGTCTCTATAAGAAATGTTTCGATTTTTGTCCGCTTGCATTCTACGACTGGCATTTTACGTTTTTGAGCCGCGTCTTGGGATTTAGCTGCAATAATTCCACGAATTCTTAATTCATAAGCCAACTCCGTTTGAGTTAAATGAATGGATTTCATTAAATCAATATCGCGAACGTCCATGTTGAATAGTTTTTAAAATTAATTAAAGTCGGATCTAAACTTTCAGAAAAAAAAATCAAGGAGCGTCCTATTAAAAAGTTTCAAAATGTTTTCCAAGTCGCTTATCTTTAAGCAAAACACGTCTAAAAAGCAAAATCAAAAACGCGATTTAAACTGATCTCAATGTACTTAGCATAATCACAAGAAACATAATCCCCAACATAGGTTAGTACAACAAATGTATTTAAAAATAGTTAGTCTATTACTGGCCATTGAATTATAAAAAAATAACTAAATTGACTAAATTGACTGGACTAATTTTTTTTTCATTATTTCATTATTTTTCTAGCTTCACTGCACTACTAAGTTTTTCAAAAATTATTTTTTCCGAACTTCACTGTACTACAAGCAGGGTGGCCACTTGTCATAATTCATAAAATTTCAATATTGTCATAAAATATGCCCAAAATGTCATAAATTTTCTAAATTGTCATAAAATTCATAAAATTTGCACAAAAAACTCAATATTTTAAGTTTAGTTTAAACAAACTTTTGATATTCCACCTGTACATTTTCTCATGGAATAGTTAGGCAACTCGGTACACAAACCGCAAGTCAAATTTTCAATCACACCTACTAAATTAGTGCAGGAATATATATGCAACTCATGATACAAAGGATACATCAAGAGTTTTTCCTCTCTTTTTAATTGGTGCGTTCTTTTATCTGATCGATGCGCACCATGCGCTCCAAAATAGAAAATTCCCGTTCTTTTATTCAAAATCGAGCAAACCATGCGCACTTTTTCGCGTTCGTTTTTAGACCGAGCGAGCGAAAAGAGCTCCTGGATTAGTTCGATGCTTTTTGAGTGAGTATATCGAGGTCTGTAGTACAAATAACGAACGAAGCGCTATCGATTTCTCCTGCAGGAGCGGTTTTTAAAAGTTTAAACAGACAGAGATATGGATGGTGCGGGAATGGTGGACTGAAATTTACAGCCGCCTTACAAATCTTCTCTGAATAGAGCTAATTAAAAAAGAAAAAAATATTTCAAAGTTGATGTGATTACTGTGCAAGTTGTTGGCCTGTATATACAGTTAAAAAAACATAATGTTAGATAGAACAATCTATCAGAAATTTGTGTTTTTACCTGCGGAGAATTTCAAGTGTCTAGGCCGCTATTATGATGATTTCATCAGCTGACATGCGCAAAATCAAAAGTGCCATTACAAGTACCTTTAACGAAAAATTCTTGCAAGACATTGCCGAGAAAGTGGTCGGAATCGTGGGAACAAAACTTGAAGAAAGGCTTAATCAGCAATCCGCAGAGATTCAGGCCCTGCAACTGCAGATCGATGGGCTAACAAAATAAAACAAAAAACTGCTCAAGATGGCCGATGATCAATATTAGGATTTTTGGCGTTGAATTCGACAATCAAAAAAAAGTGCTTGATTTATTTAAAAATAAAATGAAGGTAATATTGGAAAAGAGCGAATTAATAAAATGCCACCGAATACCAGATAAAAATAAAAATTTTGATAAGCCCGCCGCAGTTTTAGTCAAATTCGCGTCTTACAAAGTGCAAGAAACAATATTAAAAAACCGAAAAACCCTCGGAAATTCGGGCATACAAATTAAAGAGGATCTGACAAAGTCTCATCTAAGCTTATTTAGAAAATCTATTCAGCTCTTTTCAGGAAATAGTGCCTGGGTGTTAAACGGTAATATTTTCGTCAAACAAAATAATAAAGGCATCAATAGTGAGAAAGAAATTGATGATATTTATCGTGAAAAATAAAATTTTGGTTTGTTTATATTCGGCGAGGAATTATGAAAGGAAAGTATGGGACTCATAAACAGGATTAATTTTCATCTAATAAGGTAAATGTGCATGCACTTTTCTGTTGTGTGAAAGAAGGTGACATAAGCAAAAACTCTTTCGTTAAATAAATTGCCGTGGGAACTCAATGCCATATAGATCTGTAGGTTTAGGATCGAACTCTCATTATTTTTGTAAATTTGTTTAAGAAAAAACACAGAATGTTAGTAATATTTCCAAAAAATTGTTTACCAAATTTTCCCTGCGACTGCAGAAAAAAAAAACAAATCGTTTTGTTTTTTAATTTGCTTTTTTTTTACGTTGAAAAACAGTTTTAGATTGAGTTTTCCGTCTGTAAAGCCTTATTTTTTTTACAGCAGTAGTATGAAAATAGAAACAATTTATTTTTTTAATGTTTTCTTTTGGTTATTTAGTTGTTTTCACATAATGGTGATTTTAAATATAACTTTCATATCTCTGTTTTTTTTTCTTCGTTATTGTAGGCAATAAACTAAGATCTCTTAAATAATTATTTTTATTCAGAAATCTAAAATAAATAAATAAGCGGGTGTAGGTGTGGATTTATTCATGTGGTGTTCATCTGAAATCAATAACTTTAATTTAATATTTTTTAGCATTTCGTATTTTGAAGGCAGATGTAAAACTAATTACTTTATTTTGGGCAGAGTTTTTGTCCATTGGGGGGGATGTGGAGGCTTGTGGTGGCGCTAGGGGATGGACGGTGGGGGATTATGGCTGATCAGATGGATGCTCGACACGGTGATTTCCCAATCAATAACTGTCAAAACTTCTCAGTTGGTCACCTTAATTTTCGGTCTATCAACACTGGGTTCGATGAATTAACGTACTATACATCGGATTATAAATTTGACATAGTTGGGTTGACAGAAACGTGGCTAGATTCAAATATGACAAGCTTTAGTTATAATATACCTGGATATAAATTTATTAGGGAAGACCGGGGAGCTCGAGGGGGAGGAACCGCTATATACATAAAAAAAGCATTAAATTTACTAAGATTTTGGCGAACTTTTCTTTGAATATATGGCTATGCAGTTTTGTATAAAAAATAAAAACTATAGTTTTATAAGTATTTACAAACCACCTTCTCAAAGCGACGCTGCCTTTTTGGATCATTTTGAGGATTTTGTTGGTTTTTTAACAGTTACATATGAAAACATTATTTTGGTCAGTGATTTTAACATAAATCTTTTAAATGATTCAATCTTCCCAATCAGAATAAAAAATTTACTCCAAACTTTTCAACTCTTACAACATATTCAAGAACCTACAAGATTTAACTTTAGGAGTGGTACAGCTAGCCCCATAGACCTGATTATATGTAGTAAAAGTGTGCATTGTCTTAAATCGAGCTCATTAACAATATCGGTATGTATGTATTACTGATCATAATTTAGTATAGTCGTTATTTAATATGCCTAAAATCAATTGTGTAAAAAAAAACCGGTAACATACAGGGATTACAAAAATATTAATTCAGAAACATTCATAAACGAAGGACGACTGCTTCCCTGGGATCGCCTATTTGCAACGAATAATATAGACGAAAAAATAAATATTTTTTGCAACAATTTACTACAGCATTTAGAAAAATACGCTCCATTAAAAACAAAAAAAATATCCGAAAAACCCTACTTACCCTGGATTACCGATAATATCAAAAAGCTAATTAAACAAGGGATAGGGCACATCAAAAATTTAAACAAAAAAAATTAGGAAATCTCTTACAATATTACAGACAACTAAGAAATTTTACAAAACATGCGATAATAAGGGAAAAAATCACTTTTTTAATGGTTTTGCGCAGAGTAAAGGTAAGAAATTTTCGAATACAGCTAAAAAACTTAACCTTACATTCACGACTTTTTCTTAGAAACAGACAACCAACCAGATACAGCCTCCAAAGATCTCGTAGAATTTTACAATAACAACAAACTAGATAAAAACATTCATGAACTAGATTTTCAACTAATTGACAAGGAGAGCTTAACTAAAATCGTTTTAAAAATATCTAGTAATGAGTTGGGTGATGATGGGCTGTCAATTAAGGATATTAAATTATGTATGTCTTTTTGTGCGGATGCGTTGATTAAAGTGATAAACTCTTGTATCTTAACTTATTTTATCCATCGTCTTGGAAAAAAGCAATTGTTCAGCCAGCCAGCAAGTATGAGAAGAAATCGAGAAATGGGGGAGAAAAAGTAGCGGAACGTATAAAGAATGACCGTGGGAGAAGAACCCCCTCCACTTTTTTCAAAAATAACCGTATTAAAAAACGTACTTAGGGGATCGTTAGAAAAGTTGTTCGGATTATTTTTTAAAAAATTCATATCTCGCAAAGGAAACGAAGCCGATATCAAACCGTTTTGACCCAGTTCGATTCATTAGCTACAAAAAATGCCACTACACTATGTTTCTAAAGTGTACCATTTTCGAGTTTCGCCTCCCGAACGATTTCATGTTTTCGTTTTTTTTTCATTTTTAAAAATTTCGGTTTTTTGGCTTTTAAAAATCGAAATAAAAAAATAAGAAAAAACTGCTGGTAGGGATTGGCAAGACCTACAAAATCCACCATCGCTTATTAAAATCGGTTCACTGGTTTTTAAGTTATAAAGGTTTTTGTTGAAAAAAAGACCTAAATTTAAAGGCTTATATCTCGGAAACCAAAAACAAATTTCGGAATTTTACAACGTTGTGCACGTTAGGATAGATGGATCTATCAAAAACCGAAGAGAAAATGTTTTTGTTTTTTTTCTAAAGGCTGGAGAGCTAGCAAATTTTCACCGTTCAGTCCGCCCTTCGGGTCAGCGCGAATCGAACTCACCCCAGATCACCTCAGAACTGATCCAAAAGTTCGTCTGTCCTTTTTTATTTTTTTAAAGACTTAATTATTGTTAAAGATAAGTCAAAGTGGTACATACAAAAGTTAAATACTTATAATATCTAGTTAATTTGTCAAAAAGTACGCGGTGATGGTTGTGATGGAAAAAAAAGGCGAACCTAGCGATATATTTCGTCTAGGTTCGCCTTTTTCATTTAAAAGTTTTTATAAACCTCGCATAGACCATACATGGGTAATAGTGTGATACAAGAAGTGCGGGTCACAAAAAAGGCGCACCTAGCGATACTCGATTTCGTTTAGGTGCGCCTTTTTTATGAACCTCACTTAGAACGCCTTGGAATGATAAATATCTATATGGTTTTTTTTTTGTGCATACGATTTCTTTTTGCAAAATTATTATGATTCTTAAAAGAACCTTTTACTCATAAACAATATTTGAGGGATTCATGTTTACGAAGTGACTCCCCAAACACAGCTAAATAATGACACTGAAAAATCTATTTAACAGAGACAAGCTCTACCCACCGGACAAAAATGCTTCTCTGGCTCCTGATTGGTCGTTCAATTCGCGTTAAATACGTAACTCGGCATTTTCGGTGCCCCAGTATTCATTTAGACTCCGCAAAAGAAGCAAAAAAACCAAACGGTCTTTTTCAGGGCCTCAATTATTTTTAAAAATAATTTTATTATATCGAAATAAGCTTTTACTGCTATAGTCACATTTTATACATTGAAAGCTTAATAACTCAAAAACTAATTAACCGATTTAATTGTAACATATATTAGTTGATACAACAGCCAAAGCCCCACATGCTGATATGCAATACTTTTCTGTAATCCAACGGGTTATCCAGATATCGTTAGTTAAGAAAAAATTCGAAAACTGCTAAGTTCGAGCTACGTGATTCGTCATTTTCATAGCTTATTATTATTGTTAATAACTCCGCAATGCATGGACCGATTTGAATAAATCAAACGTCTTTGTATTGGTATCGACTCGATACAACTAAACATTTGCGATTTTTCAGTAATAAAACATAGATAGAAATTAAATAGGTTAATTAAATTATAAAATTAGCCAAAACAAAGAAGTTAAAGGCTTTTCAATTTGAAATTAGAGATCCCGATGCGAGTCAGATGCTTACTGAGTCGGTTGTGGCCGGTCAGTATCCCTGTCAGTAGTCCAATATCTTTTCGTGTCCTTCCCAGGAGCCATTTGAGTCTGGCCGCGTCCGGTCCGTCGATGAATGCTTTGGACTGTCTGTATCCTATTTCGTTCTCCCAGGAGTCTGCCAGTGCATCGTTAGCCCATTTAATGAGTCGACTTTGCAGCTGTCTCCTTGTTATACCTAAGAGTGGTTCCGGCCCCACGTATTGAGTGCTGGCCCCGATCTGAGCGAGTTCATCCGCCTATTCGTTGCCCAACACTCCCGTGTGTCCCGGTACCCACATCACTGTAACTCTTTTGTCTTGACTCAAGGCTTCCAGTGCTTCTACGCACTCTTCCACCAGAGTATTGGCAATTTTTGGCGCATTGAGTACCTTTAGGGCCGCTTGGCTGTCGGAGCATATGTACACATGCTCCTCCGGACCATTGCGAACCTCTTCTAGTGTTGCCGCCATTATAATGGCGTATACCTCGGCTTGGAAGACCGTAGCTTGCTATCCAAGCGGGTAGCTCATCCGAACTTCTTCTTGGTCTTGCACGTAGACCCCCGCCCCTGTAGTCTGCCTCTCCGATAGCTTGGAGCCATCGGTGTAGCATATCACAGCGTTCCTCTCGAACTGTTTTAGAATTTTTTTTTTCGACTGAACATACTTGTGTTTTCTGTCTTTATATACAATTTCAAATTCAAATTCAAAATGTTTATTGTCTAACAGGAAAGAAAAATCCTAATACAAGACAATTAATAACAAAGATAAATAGATTTATAAGTAAAAAAATCAAGTAAAAAAAAATTAAGTAAAAAGTAGGTAGTAAATAAACTTACATAGAGTTAAAAATTAAATTCTGATATGAATAGCAAATGCCTCTGAAATATTACTAACAATTAACAATCAACAATTGGTGCCAAATGTAGATAAAATAAAACAAAATCAACAATGGAAAACTACTAATCTTAGTAAAAATTAAATTAGAAACCAAACATGTACCTAAATTACTGTATTTAAAGTAAAGCTAAATTGAGAGCAATATGATGTGCAAATTAAAAGAAATAATAGTAAATGGATGAAAAGTTTATATTTAAGATACATATTAATTAAATTAACATATTAATTAAATTAAACAATTAAAAGTATATATTTCAAAGAATCAGGCATCAAAAATTAAAAATTAGTGGCTTAATGATTTTTTTAAAAGTTGCCACAGATCCTTTAAAAAGATCGATGTTTTGCACATTTGTCAAGTTATTAAATTGTGAACAGGCTGGATGTATGGGCGGATTTCTAGATAAATTAGTTGCTTTGTATTCTAAGTAGAAAGTGACTCGCTGACGAGTGTTTCTCGGAGGTACAAAAAAGTTTAAACAGTTGACCAACTCCGGTGAGTCAATTAGATTGTTACACAATTTAAACAAAAATAACTGGCTACTTAAAATTGTACTTTGCTTAAGAGACAGAAGATTAAATCGGTTAAGAAGTAGTTCTTGGTCATAACCTCTACTTTAAAAACCTGCGCTGGACATATTCAAGCCTATCCACATGGACGTCATAATAAGGGAAACATACCAGAGCTGCATATAGAAGTTTGGATTTGATTAAACTATTGTAAAGTGTAATTATACTGTCCAAGTTTTTGAATTCTTTGGTTGATCTGATAATGAAGCCAAGAGTTCTTAATGTTGATTTGACCACTTGGTCAATATAATCATTAAATGTTAGCTTTTTGTCGATAGTTACCTCAGATATTTTCAAGAGTATAGTTATAAATAGATTCCTTATTTAAATTTGAGATAGTCATAACCTTGCATTTGTTTATGTTTAAAGGCAATTATACTCAACAAATTGACGACGCTTACGATGAAGAAGTTAACAAGGCTTTCATGAAACCCTCTAGAGTACATTTTTGAAGCTACGAGGCCATGGTCCAACTTATCAAAAGCCTTTGTAAAGTCTGTATACACTACATCTAGTTGTTTTCTTTCTCCGATGGCTTTGAATGCCTTTTCCAGAAAGCAAGAAAGGTTTGTAACAGTATATCTCTTGGAGAAGAAGCCGTGTTGTTTGGTAGATATAACATTTTTTAATTGATGGAATAAATTATTGAAAACACAAACCTCAAAGACCTTTGAAAAGTTGGACAAAATAGAGATAGGCCTGTAATTTTCGACTTTATTGATGTTGCCCCCTTTAAGTATAGGAGAGATTTTAGCTATTTTCTATTGGTATGGAAAGGTGCTTGATTGAAGAGATAAGTTGAAAATATGGTGAAGGGGGGAGGTAAGATATTGGAAACAGTCACGTAGAATAAAAGATGGAATTTGGTCATGTCCTGAGGTATGTGAGTTTTTGAGAGAGAGAAGATGGTTGATTTTTATATTTTGTGTGATGTGTTTCTGGTTTTCTACAGAGGTTGATTAATTAACATACACATTTTTAAAAAAGTCAGCAAATGAATTAACTATGTTTTGGGGGGATTCAATGACTGAGGTTCCAACAGTCATGGTTCCAGAGATTCGAGTTTTATTCCGCTTCTGGCGAACATACTTCCAAAACTGTTGGATCACTTTTTACCCGTCATTCTGTTTGCTGTACATAGTTTTTATAGACGATATCAATTTTGATTTTAATAGTCCTACGCAGTCTAGAAAATATATTGTAGTCAGAAGGTAGCTTAGATGTCTTATATCTTTTGTGCAAACGGTCCTTTTCCTTTAAGTCGTCAATAATTTCTTTTGCGTACCAGCATGGATACTTGAATCTACTATTCCTGTGTTTAAAAAGAGGAACTGATAGATTCAAGATATCATATAAGCATGTATAAAAAAAGCATAAAGTAAAGCAGTCCAATTAGTCTGAGAAAGCAGTTGGTATAGTAGGGGAAAGTTAGCTTTATTAAAGTTATAGCATTTATTGTACACGTCTTCTGGAAAATCACTTAATCCTGTGTTGTTTTTGATTGAGACAGTGACATTTATACTGGGATGTGGTTTATCTTCACGGACAAGGGGCATGAGCTCTCTAGAAACTTTACAGTCAAAGTTAGCTATGACAAGGTCAAGTAGATTGTTATGGCAATTAGGGAATTTATGAAATTGTTTCAGATCGCACAATGACAAAAAATCATTTAATGTGGGTAATTCAGAGTTAGATGTTATATATATATTGAAGTCGCCAATAAAAATGACATGATTATTTTGAATAGGCTCAAAAGGCTGAAAAGAACTCAAACAGGCTCTGGTAATGGCTTAAAGGTGTATTACATTGGATATAGATAACAAAAATATATACATATTTACCAAATATATTAAGTCTACAGCCCAATATATCTGCATTTGGTAACTGATTCTGAAGATACTGGAAGTCTAATTTGGTAGCTGATATGTCATGCCTTACTCCTAGAAGAACTCCCCCGCCTTTAGTCACATTCATCAGGTCAAGACTACGATCTTTTCTGAACACAATGTAGTTATCATTAAAAAGCTCATTGTTGAAATACCATCTTGAATCCATGTTTCAGTTATGGCAATTAAGTGATTTGAACAGGTGGACACGGATTTGTGAAATTCTTGTGTTTTGGTGTTTAAACCCCGCACATTCTGGTAAGCTATACTAATATTCTTGTTAGACACATTCATGAGTTTAAATTCCTTTTAGTTTCAGGGATAATTTGTGGTATACCATTCCTATAGACAATCTTTAAGTCTCTTTCCCCTGCACTTGACCGATCTGTCATTTCCTGGCGTAATATGCTGTGTGTGTGTGTGTGTGTGTGTGTGTTTTGTCATCCTTTATCGACAAATGTTTGAGACTAGCAATGGATTTTAATTTTCTAGAATTTTGTAATACATTACGAGCAAGATCACTAGAATTGCATATTACTTTTATTGGTCTATTTTTGTTAGCGGCCACCTTTTCCAGGCGGATCACTTTAAAGTCCTGGTCACCAATTTGAGAGGACCGGATTTGAGTACACTTCTGGGCAGTTGAATAGCATAAAGTTGTTTTACGGCTTTCTCGCTCTTGGTATTCGTTAAGAAAGTTCACAAAAAGGTGCTCTTGAGTAGGCTGGGTAGGAGTGCGCACTGTTGACTCAGAAGAAACTTAACTCAGACTGAAGTGACTCTATTTTTTGGGAGAGCAGACTGTTGTTAGATTTAGGAATTTCATTCCTATCTTGCATTTCTTGATTAAGTAGTTTAAGGTAGGATATTTCTACTTCATTTGCTTTGGCCGTTATGATGTACTCAGTGTTGGGAACGGATGATTGAGTTTTTCCGGCATTATCCGAGGCATTATCTTTATCTTTGTTAAATATGATGAGTGCACCTAAATTTTTGTCCTTACAGGTTGGACACCAAAATATCAGTGCTCGGTTTTGTAAAAGCATGGATCTAATCTCAGCGGTTGTTTTAATCCCACTGCAGGTCTTACAAAATTCTCTTCCGCATGAGTCGCAAAGACATCCAAAGATAACATTCTTCTCTTCTTTAAAAAAACAGGTTGCTGAGCAAACATGGCATGTAAGCGGGTAATGATGGGTCATCCTATATTTAGTTTTAATTATTAAATCGGTTTTAATCACTGCGATCCTGGTACTTTTTATAGAAATTTCAACTGAATTGATTGCGGCACATCCAAAACTGTTCAGCACAATCAATAGATTTAATTAAGTGTGCGTCAATTGACCATGGATTTTACCAAGTTTTAATGCCTGTACGTGTCTCTTTTTTAATAATATTATTTTTCCAACATTTTTCTTTTGTTGAAAAAAAAAAATTATGGTACAGGGGGAATATCTTGTGACGTAAAACAAGGCCGCACGAATAAGACCGCAAAATTCGCGATCTTCAACCAGCAAAAGTGTCCCAAAAATTAGGTGGGAGCAGTTACGGGACCAGGGGAGAGTTACTGTGAGTTTGTTTTGCGCGCGCAATCACAGATTAATTAAAGACGGGCGTCCTTTGTTAATCTCAGACACACGAAGTTTCCTTTCCTTTTCCTTAATTTATTTTCAAAAAAATGGTAACCGGTCGTGCATAAAAAGATAAACAATTCTTTGTTTCCTTCAATGCTGTACTTTACTTCATAGACGTACTGAGGGCTTCCTTCCTTTGGTAACTTAAACTCTTATAGCGAAAGAAAGAGGGAGCCTTGAGGGACGACTATGCATACGGCTCTTAATTACGTAAACTGAGATGTAAAAACTTTTTTTTTCTATTTAAGAAGGTGGTGTTTACTGGCGAATTGATTCAGAAAGAAGCAAAGCGAAGCGAGAAAAGAGAGTGGTGTTTCTTTCCGGCCTGCAGGCTGCTCTTTTGGTTTGGAAAAATTTATGTTTGTCTGTTTTTATCGTCAAATGTGTTAAGTAAACATTACTCGAAGTTTTTTTTATAAAAGTTTAAAAGATGAAAGACAATAGGGAGATTTTGGTCAGGCAGTTTAACGGCAAATTTTGTTAATCTTATGGTTACCGTAAATAAAGGTAACTTCAAGAGGTTAAAAATAGAACTTTTGAACGTAGTCAATCGTTTGACGGTAAACATAACCATACTTTTTCATTGACTTTTGTTGTTTTTCTTTGAAGTCTTTTTTTTATTTGCTTTTCTAACCATGTCATGGAGGAAAATATTATGTTAGTGATAGGACTGCGAGACGGACACCCCAACATAAATTTAGTCAGGCAAATGATTTTGCAAGATATCTTTGGTGGAGTAATAGAAGAAATCGAGCCTCTGCAAACTTATTTGTACTTACTTACCTGTTTACCAAAAAAATTACTACTATAAATGCGGTTAACAAAAAATAAAATCCAAATACACAAAATTTTGTAAAACAAAACAAATTTTTATAACCTAAAAGTCTTCCACCACAGAATCACATCCAGTTTGGTTAGTTATCTTTTTAACGGTAAAGGTACTCGCTATTCGACGCTAATTAGCGCCAGTGCTTACCTTTAATAAAGGTAAAAGTCTGACAGAGCACTACTGCGCCTGCCCAGAATAAAGGTAATAAGGGTAAGAGACTGACAAAAAAGCCGACCAAAATCTCCCTATTAACGCCAGTGGTTACCTTTAATAAAGGTAACAGCCTGAGAGAGCGCTACTGCGCCTACCCAGAATAAAGGTAAGGGTAACAGACTGACAAACGTGACTAAAATCTCTCTAATGTTAAAATGTAAGTGGCAAAACACAAAAATAAAATTGAGACTGGCCCCGCCACAGAAACCGCCGAAAAACGCAAAAGTCCTCAAATATTGTTGTAAAATGGGACTGTTGACATTATAAAAGTAGTAAAAAGGAAATTCCCAAGCAGCATTTTAGTACAAAAAATAAAAACCAAATACACAAAATTTTGTAAAACAAAACAAACTTTTATAACCTAAAAGTCTTCCACCACAGAATCACATCCAGTTTGGTTAGTTATCTTTTTAACGGTAAAGGTACTCGCTATTCGACGCTAGTGCTTACCTTTAATAAAGGTAAAAGCCTGACAGAGCACTACTGCGCCTGCCCAGAATAAAGGTAATAAGGGTAAGAGCCTCAGTTGTGACCGAGGTTGTAACTTTACAAAAAAAGTGAAAGTTACGAAAGTGGTCAAAAAACTTTTTTTAACATTTTCAGAAGAAAACGACACCCAACCCCAAAAACTGCTGTCATAGCTCTAAAATGACTGTCGTAACTTTGGACGCAGCCTATTTTAAAAAATCACTGGGTATGCATTATGTTTTAGAAGTAAAAATAAAAATTTTTGGTTAGCTTTTTGACTTTTGTTCATAACTATTGGCACAATTTTAATGTATACCTAAGTACCTACTCGTTTAATATTTTAAATTACAGCTTGCTTTCTGTGTATAAATTACAATCAGGCCACTATATTATCTGATATACCTTGCTGCAATTTAAATTTTAAAACTTTTTATATATATATATATATATATATATATATATATATATCAGTTTTAGGTGTGTATAGTGTATTTTAATATTTAAAAAAAGGCATGAATAAAACAATAACTTATGTTTTAAAAACATATTTAATATTTTAAACAGTACCCATCAGTATGTTTAAGATTTTTGTTTCGTGTCTAAATAATTAGCATCAGGGTGTAAAGTGCAAGACCTTGGTTATGTCCAGTTGAATTTTTTAGAATCATTTGATTTTATTACAATTATAAAGGCCTTAATAAGTAAGCTCTTTCCGTATGCACAGCAGGGTTCGATTTAAACGAAGTCAAAGATTGATGAAATGAATAAAATATACTGTTTTAATAAAAAAAATTATCTAAATTTAACATAGCAAATGTCCTAACTTTTTTGCATAACAAAATAAAAATGCTTCAAAACGCATAGTTATAAGACAGATTATTTTCAGTAGCATTTTTCTTTTTGTCGCTGCGTTTTTCGATAAAAAAAATGTCACTGTGGAGAAAAATTTAAAAAAATTGTAAAATTTATAATAACCTCAAAATTGGTTTTATTTATGTGAGCGAAAATCAGCTGGACAGACAAGCTTTTTTCCACGCGGATTTTGACGCACCTTCATCAAAACTTAAAATCCGCGCGGAAGATCTGCTTATGGAAGGCTATCCAAAAGTCAACTGTGCTTGTGAGGATAATAATAAAAAAAGTATGGACTTTTAGCGGCAAATAATAAATAAATATATACCCATTGATGACCTTGAGGATCCAATTGGGACAATATGGGAGAATTCGAGTTAGATCGAGTTAGATTTTTGGTAACTGGCACTTTTCAGTTAGGTAGAGTTTGGTTCCTAAAGGTAAGTTTACCATTTCGGTAGCTAATTTAACGTAAAAAGAACTTTGTTTACCCAAAATTGTTGCTTAAGTAATTTTCTGGTGTCCCTCCTGAAAATTCAAGATCCGCCATGTTTTTGAGACGCTTACAAAAAGTAGGTATAAAAAAGATTTGATTTTCGACAAAAATAGCGTTAAATATGGTTTTTTAATATGTTTTAAGAACTACCAGACATATTTTTGGAGACACCGGTGTTTTTCTGATAATTTTTTATTTTTTAAATATGTGAAATTTTGCATATTTTACGGGCCCATGTGTTTTTAGGATTATTAAATAATTTTAATCAGTAAACCAAGCTGCGTTTAAATTTTTTAGCTTAGTCGGCATGTTTAAACGCGTGTTTTGATCCTTATCTAAACTTGAAAAAGCTGTTTAGATGGACGTAACCTTAATTAAATCTTAATATATTTTTTCGCTATTATTAGGTGTTTTTAACTGTATCGCGCCGTAAAATTGTAAGTAAAAGTGTAGTGAAATTTAAGCAATTGGTACCCCTAAATAATTCCTCACTTTGGTAAAAGAATCGTATACTGTACCCCTGTAAAAAGAACCCACAGGGTTTTCAGTAATAGTAATTATTAAGTAAATTTCACTAAAAATGTTGCTTGGGTTATTTTGGTACAGGCCAACCTAACCTTGTAGAATGCACATGGGCATTCTCTGAGATTGCAACAAGCAATTGTGCATGAAATCGGCTACCAGATGTCATCTTACACTAATTCCGTGACAAAGGTTGTGAAGACATTGAAAATCATGTTGACGGCTTATGCAAAATGGTGGAAAAATTAGTTCTGTGATAAAGCCCTAACGGAAACTTCTGTAGACACCAAATTTTGAAATTTGCACTAAAAATTTCAGTATTTTGGGAATTAAAATATCAAGTTTGACATCTAAAAAATATGGCTCAAATTCCGCCATTTAATTTTGTGCAATATTTCTTGTCTTTAGAACTCCATTTGGACTCTCATCAATTCATCTGTCTTGAAAGGTTTGCAGACCGATCATTTTAGCGGTAGCGATTCTTCAAAATCTCGCCTTTAAAAAACATTTGACGATTTTTAAACACAAGTTTACACTTAATGATTTTTTGTCAGGACTATTTGCTGATATTCCTTAAAATTTAGTTCCTTGTAGGCTGTTTTCCTAAAAAAAAAACTATTTTTTATTTAAAAATGTATGTTATTAAGCTTATTTTTGCATAAACAAACCTTTAAAAACGTTTAACATGCAAGACCGTAGGTATCTATGGGATATGTCGCTGTCACTGTTCAGAAAAGTCACACTAATTCAGTCTTTCCTTTTACATGGTGAGAATTTTCGACACTTTTTGACATTTATTGGTATGCGTAGTAACAATTTAGCTTCGCCGGAAACTAGTCCTGCAGGATATCTTTAAAATATTAAATTTACAAAATATTATTAAAAAAATGACGCAGCTTCTCGTATAACGTTAGGATAAATATGAAGGAGGCTGTGTTTTTATTTTAAATGAGGCGATAAGTAAAAATCACAGAATTGTGACGGCTGAGATTTTCTGTTGTTTCTAAAGAATCGCGACCAAAGTGGCAAAATTTTAAAACGCAAATTTTATTTCTTCTAGAAAACCAAGAGGCATGAAACTGGGCGGTAAAGGCCGGGATGTTGAATCTTTTGTGGACCAGCTCAATTTAGAGGGAGAGAAAGTGAACACAGCCGCCAATAACAATATTGCCCAAGCTGGCGGTCGGACTCCAGCCATTAAATCTGACATCGACGAGTAAGATTCCATTTGTACACATACATGGGTTTTGGAACATTTTAAATATTTTTTTCTTTTAATTCAGGGTGGTCCAAATTCAAGAGGATTGTGGGGTGTTCGGTATTTCTTGGAGGAGGAGGAGATAGCAAAAAACTAATATACATGTTATGGACTCAATTTTTGAGAAATGATTAATGGCGAAAACCGCATGTCAGTATGTCAACCTGTTTTATAGCTACTTAATTAAGTGCTTTTCCGTAGATAATTCAAAGTTAAATTTATTTGTCAAACTGAATTTTACCTTTGGTTCATTTTTTTAGATATAACACTAAGTTGTTTTTTTATGGAATTACCTATTTTTTACTCGACTTTTGAAATCAGCATAAAATATCTATTTTATTTTTTTTAAATTATTTTCTTATTTATTTTTATAGCATACTTTTTACGAAACAAAAATAAAATAAATTTAAAAAAATCGAGAAAAAAATTAAAAAACAAAAAAAAATGAACAAAATAAAAAAAATAATAATATAAAAAAATATCAAATGCGATACATCATTTAAATGAAATTTTATGCTGATTTTAAAAATCGAGTAAAAAATAGGTCATTCCATAAGAAAAATACCAACTTATGGTGTTATATCTCAAAAACTAAATGTTACAATAAAATGCAGTATGAACAATAAATTTTACTTTAAATTATTATCTATAGAAAAGCACTTTATACCAAAAAGAAATTTTCATTCATGAAAAAGTTATTGGCCAAATTCTAAAATGCATATTTTTCAAAAAGCATCTGTAGCTCACAAATGGGTTGACATGTTGAAGTGCGGTTTTCACCATTTATAATAATAATAATAATATTAGTTTTTCGCTATCTCCCCTAGAAATACCCAAAACCCCACAATCCCCTTGAATTTAGACCACCCTTACACTGTATAATTATTTCATTTTTTTTATTTTGTTTCTAGTGTTCACCTTCGACTAGAGGAAAAACTGGTGGTAAAAATGGGACGCGACGGCGGCGTTCAACAATTCGAATTGTTGGGTCTAGTTACACTGCACGTTGGTAACGAAAAATGGGGTAGGATACGAGTGCAATTGGAAAATAAGGACACCAGGGGTGTTCAGCTACAAACTCACCCTAATGTCGATAAGGAGTTGTTTAAATTGAGGTCGCAGGTAAGAAATGTTTGGTTGATAGGCAGTGGACATAATTTTGCAAATGACCTCTTAGTTATGCCATTTTTGGTACTCTGGAAACACCATCTCTGCCAAGGTGCAGAGCAACGACTCGACGAAGTCTCCAATGCAGGGGCTGTAAGTTGTCATCTTTGATTCAACCGATGTCGTTTTCTTTTAGTTCAGATTGCGTCTTCTTCCACTTGATTTTTACTTGAAGTTCATTTATGTACTCTTTATGCCACCTTTCCCATATGTGCTGGTGAAGTTTTATAATATGCTGATATGCTGATAGTCTATTTAAAGCTGTATCCAACGGATTTTCCTCTGGAATGGAGTTCGTTGATGGTTTTAACAACAAAAAATGGGCAGGGGTTAAAGGATTTAAATCTTGCGGACTGGAAGAAAGTGGAGAAAGGCGGCAAACGTTAATTTGGTGTCACCAACAGTTCTTTTTAAGTGGTGTTTCATGCTCTTAACACCGCCCTCCCAACGGCCGCCGAAGTGAGGCGACTGAGGTGGTATAAAATGCCACTCAATATTTTCCCGACTCAATGCCTGAACCAAATCTTTTTCATGTTCAATTATAAATTTACCCAACTCTTTTAACTCGGAATTAGCGGCTACAAAATTTGTTGCGTTATCAGAAAATATCTATATCGGTTTTCCCCTTCGCGCAACAAATTTGCGTAATGCTAAAAGAAACCCGTCTTTAGTTAAGATTGTCACTAGTTCCAAATGAATTGCGCGTGTTTGAAAGCAAATAAATAAAACCACGTACGACTTGCACATTTTAGAACCTCTACCTACTTGATTTTTCAACTCATACTGTCTTGCGTAATCTACACCACAAATTTAAATGTTAAATGACCACGCTCCTTGTGTAAATTCCCCATTATAGGGCGTGTTACTTTAGGGCTAAATCTGAAACATATAATGCAATCATGCACAACTTTTCCAGAAATTGGCCAAAAGTTTTCTCTAATGCAAGCTAAAATATGCTGAGGCCCGGCGTGAATATTAACTGCGTTAACGTATGGTTATTAAAAATTACTGGGTGTTTTTTCTCAAAGCTAAAATCAGACTGTTCGAGCCTCCCGCCCACACGTAATAAGCCGGTTTTATCCAACATTGGATTTAATTCCAATAGTTTGCTAGTATTTGAGAGGGGTTTGCTTTTTTCGAAATTTCATAATAAAAAGATTCCTGTTGCGAAGTTCTAATTAAAAGATAAAAAGCATTATTAATTTAGATAGCAGTTAAATAAGGTTTTTTAATTAACGGTTTTTTCTTGACCTTCAATTGCAAATTTTTGTATAATCTGAATACATATTCTACAGCCCTTTTTAACCTTTCAAGCTCAGAGAACCTGTTAAAAATGTTGAAAATATTGATTTCACGACTGACCTACATCTGGCAAATTGTGCGTATTTTCTTGTGGATTTTTGGGCCACTACACCTCACATTTTAACTGCGTAGGGCCACTCCACCAAAGTTGAAGACTGCCTATATCAGATGGTTTTACTCCGCGAGACAAGAAATCAGCAGGATTATCACTACTAGGGATTTACCTCCATGTATAAGTGTTAGTTAAGAATTGCACTTCGGATACACGGTTGCTCGCAAAAGTTTTTAATTTACTGGGCTCTTTTTTGATCTAGCCTAATACAACCGTGGAATCGGTCCAAAAAATACGTCTCTGAATATTTAAGCAAAATGCACTAGATACCTTGTCAGCTAATTTGGAGGAAACCACAGCACCACATAACTCTAATCGAGGCAAAGTGACAGTTTTAATTGGTGCAACTTTTGATTTACTGCAGAGTAAATATACTTTTACCAAGCCATTGATATCGACAGATTTAATAAAAATACATGCCCCGTAAGCCTTCTCAGATGAATCTGAAAAGCAACGCATCTCAATATAACACCTATTGTCCAACAAAACGTGTCTTTCAATTTTTAGATTTTATTTAAGTTCAAAAGGTCTTTTCTGAAATCAATCCAGATACTATGAATTCTGCTAGGCAGCGCTTCATTCCAGGACAACTTTTCGCGCCATCGATCTTGTAGCAGAATTTTTACAACAATAATATAAGGACTTAGGATTCCCAACGGATTAAAAATTTGAGAAATTTCAGAAAGAATTATCCTTTTAGAATCTTGACAATTCAGATATTTGCACATTAAACATTAGGCTATCATAGGTGGGACACCAAAGTCAACGATTTTGGATAAAGGGTCATGATTTGGTATACAGTTAAGAATCTCAGAATTGATTGATAGGAATTTTCGAAGTTGAAAACATTCTTGACTCAATATTTGACAAGTAAGTAAGTAAGAAACCTCATCGATTGTTTCGGCCCCAGTTAACATGTCATCCACGTAAAAATCAGATTTAATTATATTGGCAATATCCGGATACTCCTTGGCGTTTCATCAGCGAGCTGAAACAAACATCTTATAGATAAAAAAAGAACTAGCTGATTGGCCATAAGTCACTCTAGTTAGCTCATCATACATGGATAAAGGGTCCGATTGATTAAAGCGCCAGATAATTATTTGTAAAGGCCACTGTTCTTTATCTACCTTGACGCATCTATACATTTTAGCGACATCAGCGGAAACTACGTATCGATGTTGCCTGAATCTTATTAAAATAGAGAATAAATCTTGCTGAATTGTGGGTCGTACCATCTGTAAATTATTCAAAGAAAATCCCGTGAAACTCGGAAAACAGGCGTCAAAAACAACCCTTAGTTTAGTGTTTAATGATTTTTCGCGAAATACTTCATGATAAGGCATAATGTAGCTTGCTTGATTTGACTCATCGTTGAACACCTTGCGCATGTGTCCGATTTCTAAATATTCAGACATAAAATTACACACAGTACATCGATTTATATACTGGGTTTAAGTCTAACGTCTTTTCCAAGTTCAAAAAACAAATTTCTGATCTTAGATAAGTATCGCCCAATTTACTGTCTTTTAAGGGAATTTTAACTATAAATTAACCATCCAAATCTCTTTGTGTTGCTTGAACAATTATTTTCGCAAGCAATTTCTTCTTCAGAAAACAAGGGCTTTGGGCACTCTTCTATCTCCCAAAAACTGATTTTGAATATTATGTTCAATCATAGTCAAATTGCACTGAATGCTTTTTGTGAGATATTTTGGCAAGAAGAGGTATATGGCCCAGAAATTACTCAGCCAAACCGAGTTTTTTTGAAGTACTGGTTGATTTTTTCCCAGAGAGATTTGTCCTACGCACAAAATTTCCCAAAAAATATCGCACCCAATTATCATGTCAATTTTTGTGGGTCTATAAAAATGAGGATCAGCAAGATTTATGTTTTTAGGAATGTTGAAATCAGTTTTAATTTTGACTTTGGCAAGTAATTGATAATTTTTGGCACAATAAAACAAGAAACTCCAGATTTGTACGAGTTTTGAGTAGACTTAAGTCCTGAATTACATTTATAGCTTAGTTTGGAAGAGGATCTAGTTATGCCAGTAACGACCAGATCCACTTTTGTTTTTTCAAGTTTCAATCTATTACAAACTTCTTCAGTAATAAAACTACTTTGTGACGCATTGTCAAGTAATGCTCTTATTGTGTGAGAGTTGTCGTAGAGAGTTTTTAATGACACCGTGAACTGCAGTTTTTTCAATATGTAGCAAGATGCTATGCTTGCCACGACATTTTTGACAGGCTGGTCTCCTACAGTTTTTATTATGACCAAAGCGCAAACATAATCTTTTACCCAGGACAGCTTGAGCTCTTTCGGTTAACGTAATTTCCAAAAATTTTTTACAATTTTGAATATAATGTGAACCTTTACAAAATCTGCAATTTGGTTGATCTGTTGTAGTTTTTTGTTCGTTTTCCATGACCAAAGTCGAATGACTGACATATTTAAGCTCTGCTGACAAATTTTCATTTAAAGCTTCCAACATGTCAGCTTTAGCATTTAAAAATACTTTTAGTTCATCAAGTTTAGGATATTCTTTTCGAGTTTCTCAATCCCGAGCAGTCGTGCTGTCCAATTTTGTACTAAGCAAATATACAAGAGGCTACTACTCTGCTACAGGCAAGTTTAACGACTGTAGGGCTCTTAAATTTTTCTCAAATTCTAATAATAAAGACCGAATACTTACTGCTGATTCATTCGTCATTTTCTGCATGTTAAATACTGTTTTTACGTTATTGTGAACTAACATTTTGTCATTATTGTACCTTTCGCATAATAGATCCCAAGCAACCTTGTAGTTGTCGGCATGAAACTGTATGGATTTTAAAATCTGGGCAGGTGGTCCATTCAAACAAGCACGTAAATGCTGAAACTTAGTAATGTCATTCAATTTTGGGTTTGTGTGGAAAACGGACTCAAGTACATCTCGAAATTCTAACCAATTTTCTAAGCTTCCATCAAATTAGGCGAAGAAAATTGAGGTGTTTTTATTTCAAGACTTGGGTCAGGATTACCACGTACTGAATTCCTACTGAAACTGAGGTGGCTACTAAGCGTCATCTTTATTTACATTTATAAAGTTACGTGCCAATGCACACAAGTTGCAACATGAATCGAAAAATGTATTGCGTTGGATATATTCATTTTCTAATTCAGCTATGGGACAAATGTCCTCAATTTCGTCTTGCACATCCGTGTATTTTTGCAACCTGCAACACGTCAACATTGGTAGGATTTTCAACATTTATAAGTTTATTCAAAAATGTTTCAAATCCCGTTAAAACAGACTTAAATTTTCTTAAGTTTATCAAGGTCATCAAGGAAAATGATTAATTGGCCATGCACTCAAACTGTATATATCCACCTTATAATCTCGCGGTATTTGAGGTTAGATTAATTGCGATCAGTACAAATTGATACCAAATTAAAATGACAGCTCCTGAAAATTTGTGGTTTTTACTGATAAAATAGCAAAAAAAAATGCAAAATGCAAACTTTAGACTTATGAATACAACGAAATTTGCAACTTATTCAAAAAATTATATTAAACTTACGCAAATATACGGCGATTTGGCTTAAAATGCCATTATTCAATTAACGCTTCGACTTACATTGGGTGACCTAGCTGGTTAACTTAAAGCATCAGAAATGGACAAATAGCGGCTTATTAATGTTCAAAGGGACTTACTATCTTCCTTTCCCAAGCTGCGAATACATAAACTTAAACCAGGCAGCATACTTTTTCCAAAATATTTGATTTTGAGATCGCGAAAAATTACCGAAAACAAGAGAAACAATTCTATTATACAAGGATATAAGGAAAACAGGAAAATGCCCACTTTTTACTTATCTTTTCTTTCAGTTTTCTCAACTTCCCAAGCTTTCTAACTTCTTGGCTGAGTACAGTACTGTTTTTGTGCTCGTATCCTTGACCTTCGATAATGGCTGCTGCGCTGCTTTGCTGTTTTTTTCTCATCGTGCTCGATTGGACCATGTTTTGAACCTTCTTCTTGGTTTGGATTGGATTTTAATACTTTTTATTTTAAAAGAATACAAAGTTTGATTTTTATTTACAAAAGACAAAACCTTCATTCTTCTGGCTCGGGTCCTTCGGCGATCTAGTCATGTGACCATTAATAGGCGTGTCATCGTCACGGGCCTTGGGAAGTGGCGCCACCAAATTCAAAAAACCTGGAACTATTCTTTCTTCTGTCGCGAACAACATTGATCTTGCCAATTTAAGTGTTGGTCAACTCTAACGCCTAAAAACCTAAGATAATTTACAATAAAGCAGGGAAAGTTGTGGGTTTCGGCCATTTTAATTATTTATTATTTTTTATACTACGTACGTTTCGGCTTACGCCATCATCAAGTAAAAATTATATGATAAAAAATTTATAATAAAATTTTAGTTAATGTATACAACATTGTACATAAGTAGTTAATTATAAGTGTTCATTCCAATATACTAACATTTAAAAAAGTTTCCGTCTTTAGCAACATTTTTTATAAACATAAATTAATATTATAAACAACGAGGACATTTAAACATGAAGAAAGACAAAAGTTTGATCTATAAGGATTATTTGTGGCGATATTTTGTTATCAAGCAATTTTTTTAATAAAATGAGAAAACATTTTTAGCCATATTATAATTAATTTTATTTCAAGATAGTAAGGATGAAAAGAAATTGCAATTAATTATTTTAAAATATTGCAATCAATTTTAGAAAGGTTATTAATATCAGTTCTAAAGTTAATAGAATTTTTATCTTTCTGTATATTAATAATTTCAAGTAAATTTCTTTTAAAATAGTCATTTTCCTTTTCAGTTATCTGCACATTACTAAAATCGAAACAGTGATTTTTATCAATAGAGTGTTTACTTAATGAAGCAAAAATTCTATTAACTTTAGAACTGATATTAATAACCTTTCTAAAATTTATTGCAATATGTTAAAATAATTAATTGCAATTTCTTTTCATCCTTACTATCTTGAAATAAAATTAATTATACTATGGCTAAAGATAATACCACAAATAATCCTTATAGATCAAACTCAATTTGTCTTTCTTCATGTTTAAATGTCCTCGTTGTTTATAATATTAATTTATGTTTTTAAAAAATTTTGCTAAAGACGGAAACTTTTTTAAATGTTAGTATATTGGAATGAACACTTATAATTAACTACTTATGTACAATGTTGTATGCATTAACTAAAATTTTATTATAAATTTTTTAGCATATAATTTTTACCTGATGATGGCGTAAGCCGAAACGTACGTAGTATAAAAAATAAATAATTCAAATGACGGAAACCCACGACTTTCACTGCTTTATTATACAAAACGGTCAGGAATATATCACTAAGATAATTTACAGAAAAGATTTGTGGCTTAGATGGCAAAGGGTGAAAAAATCGAAAAAAAAGTTTTTCCTCGACCAGGATTTGAACCCGGGACCTCTAGAATACCAGTCTAATCCTCTACCAACTGAGCTATCGAGGACATGGGGTTTTGACTGGCCATTCGGAAATCCTTCGTCCGTTTCATTTGTTAGTAGTGATGGGAAGCTCCATCAACATATATCCATTTTATATGATAGTGATCTTTGAAGCCTACTACGGCTTTAAAAACCTAGAGATGTTAAACAGACAAGGAGGTACACATTCACGATTATTGCGAAATTTCTAATTTATCTATCAACCAACGATACACCACATAAAGCTTTTTATTGGAGGTGTCAGATGGTGAATTTCCAACCACTAATTTCAGCCAAAAAAGAAAATAAATATTTCAAAAATTACAATAAGGCGAGATTTAGCTTTCATGATACATGATTGCTATTCTTACATCTAATATGAAATTATTAGTTGGAAAATTCGCTATCTGATAAAATATCTATGTCGTGTATAATTGGTTGATAGATAAATATAAATTTCGTACAACTTATAGTCGTGAATGTAAGACCTACTACCAACAATTCAACACTTTCTTTTTAAAGTTCTTAAGTGTCTCAGAAAATATATCAATATCTAAAATAAAATTAACCGCACTGCATATTTGAAAAATAGGCGCTTTCATTCCCAGGTTGGTTTTTGGTCTTTTAATATAAAATGTACCTAACTCTCTGTTGTTATATATATTAACAATTAAAAGTAGTTTACTTAAAATATATCAACAGTCTGCGTGGTTATGTATAATTTTATAGGTAAATAGTAAGCATGACAGTGTTCTTCTAGACTCTAAGTTCTAAACTTTTTAAAATACAAATACAAATACAAATATCTGAGAGAATTTTTTTTTGCACTTTTTCTAACATTTCTTTATAAATAATATAATAGGGAGACCAAACAATTGAACAGTATTCTACAGTGCTTCTTACAAAGACATTATACAGAGTTATTAATGTATTTAAGTTGTTGAAGTTAGAAGCATTACGAATAATAAATCCCAGCGTCCTATGAGCTTTGTCTACAATGGTGTTCATATGTGAGTCAAAATTTAATTCTTGATCAAATATAATGCCTAAATCCTATGTTTAGAATTTCATTATTGATTTTATATTTAAACTTCATAGGTACCTTCTTTCGAGTATAACTCACGTAAAAACACTTATTAATATTTAAGTCCAACTTATTATCCACTGACCACTGTACAACTAAGTCTAGATCACTCTGCAAGATCTCGCAGATCTCTCTGATAGTGGATATAATTCTAAAAAACTTAAAATTGTCTGCGAAAGCTTTGCCATCGCCAAATTTTAATGAAGGCGGGAGATCGTTTATCAAGCAAAGAAAAAGCAAAGGACCTAGATTTGACCCCTGAGGAACCCCAGAAAAAGAATTAAAACACTCTGACTTACCTTTACCTTTATATACTACATAAAGTTTTCTATTTTTTAAAAATGAAACGTGCAATTTTAATAAATCATTTGACAAGCCAAAAGTATCCAGCTTCCTTAACAGAATGTCGTGATTTACTCTATCGAAAGCTTTAGAAAAATCTGTATATATTACATCCATTTGCCCGTTAGAGTCAACCACAAGTTTCTGCGAAAAAGTAACTAAATTCGTAACAGTAGATTTTTTATTCATAAAGCCATGTTGTTTTTCGCTCAAAACTACTGATACATGGTGATAGATTTTTTGATAAAGTATTGATTCCAATATTTTACTGGGACAACAAATTAAAGCTACCGGCCTGTAGTTCACGATTTTGTTCTTTTTCCACTTTTAAATATTGGTACAATATTTGTCATCTTCCAATTTTCAGGATAATCCTGTGTTTTTAAGATTAAATTAAATATAATTTGTAAGGGTTCCAGCAAAAAATCAGTACACCCTTTATAAATGTATGGTGGAGTTTTATCAGGCCCGATCGATTTTTTTGGCTTAATCTTTTTATAGCAGTTATTATTTCCGATTTAGCTCGGGGCAAAATGTAAATGAAGGGTTGGATTGTACTACACTAGAAAAGTGTGTCGAGAACGCATCGGCTATATTCTTGTTGCCCACGACCTCCCTGCCTTCATACACCATGGATGTATTAGGTATGTTTGTATTAGACCTAGTGGAAGATACGTGCCTGCCTCCAAAATTCAGTAGGGTTTGACCTTAAATTTAGTTCTAGTTGGTCTATGTATGTTTTATGAGCGGCCCTAATATCATATTTTGTTTTACTTCTAATAAAATTATAGTTTGCTTAATCAAAGTGATTGTTCGATTTTTTACATTTTTTTCTTAACCTATCTTTCTTCTTTAAATCACCTATAATTTCTTTCGAAAACTAAGGAGGATATGACCTTTTACATTCACGCGCAAGAAGCACACATTGATCTAATACTTCATACATTTTTTTATAAAAAATACATGACAAAATTCAAGTTTGCAGAATAGAGCTGGATGGTTTAAATATTCTTTGCTTAACGGTAAATGGTTTTTCTCAACAAATGTTCTAAAATTACTTAAAACTAAGTCCAGGTATCTACCATTATCATTACGAATAACATTACATTGTCTAAGTCCTAACAAATTGACAGTTTGAAGATATCTGGATTCTAAGCTAGAAAAATTATGTTTATTTTCTAGGTCTATTACTGTTTTTATATTGAAGTCTCCCAATAACAAGAATTTGCCGTTTTGAGTCTGTAATTGCCTATCCACATTTTCAAAAAATATATTATATGTTTCAAATGACATATTTGGTGGTATGTATACAGCGCAGATGTATAAAGTTTCTGAAAAAGTATTTATTTTTAACCAGATATCATCTATGTGAGCGTAATTACATGAATATGACAACAGCTGAGAAGGCATATCCGCCCTGACAGCGACCAGTGTCCCCCCTCCCGTTTGTTTTTGTTAATTAATACCTGTATACTACATATTTATTGTCTATAAATTCATGGTCAAAGACGTAGGGTTGGAGCCAGGTCTCCGTTAAGACAATAATATCGTAGTCCGAAGAGATAATCGAAAGTTTAAGTCCGTGTAGCTTATAATTAATACCTTGACACAACTTTTAAATATTTACCTACTTTTCTAGTGGACATCATTACGCATTAGGATTTTTCCATCTTTCACCCACAGAAATTTTATGTTGTTGTCTTTTTTAAATTCACGTTACTTTTTAAACAGGTCACGATTCATTTTCGTTAACGACTCGTTTATATACACAGATTTTTTTGCCTGTGGCCCTTTGACAGCTTCACAAATATCACCCACACAGAGATCACGCTTCACTTTTTTTGATCTGAGAAACTCATCTCTTTTTTGTTTTGAGACGAACTTGACAAAAATCGTGCGGGGTTCATTACCCTCTCTATTCTTGTTACCCACGCGATAGCAGTGGTCTATGTTGTCAGCTTTCATTTGAACGTTTAAAACTAGCTATGTTTACTACCGTTGAAAATGTATTTTCTTCGTTAGTTTCCGGAACACCAATAATTTCAGCACTATTAAGTCTCGTATGTTGCGCTTGATTATTAATTAGATCTTTTAAGTTTGGTTTTCTTGCTCCAGCACAATACATTTGGTCCGAAGCTCCTCTATTTTCTCCCACTAGGAAATTCTTTGATCTTGGTTTCTAATTAATTGATTGTTTTCTTCTATCTTGTTTTGACAGAACTCAATTAATGTATTCATCTCTGCTTTCATGACGGTAAGAGATTGGGATATTTTCTGTATCTTTTTAAATAAGTCCCGTGTAGATGGACCGATACACGTCTTGCAGGTCCATCCTTCTGCGGACCCTTTCCAACATTCTTCATGGTACATGTTAGAACAGCTGTCTTTCGAGCATATGATCGCTTTCCTCGTGCTTGTAATCTTAGCTGAGCAAATCTCACAATTCGACATTTTAACACTTTTGGTTTAAGTAAATAATATTCAAAAGTTCTATTTTATTATTAAGTGTATGGTTTCACGATGAGTCGAGGGAACCACAAAAAAAAATACAAATAATAATAAAATTTTGCACACATTTTGCACACCACAAATCAAATTTTGCACACCTTCCTACGAGTAACTACAGCCCATTATCTGTGGGGGGGAGCAAACTTGACGTTGCCCCCCCCAGTCAATATTTTTCAAAAATTATGATGTCATTTGAAAGGTCTTATTTTGCACAATTTTGCACACCCATTTTAAAATTTTGCACACCTCCCTGTAACCCACACGAGGGTTCTGAAAATATCAAGTTTGCCCCCCCCCAGTCAATATTTTTCAAAAAGTTTGGTGTCGTTAGAAAGGTCTTATTTTGCACAATTTTGCACACTCATTTTAAAATTTTGCACACCTCCCTGTAACCCACACGAGGGTTCTTAAAATATCAAGTTTGCCCCCCCAGTCAATATTTTTCAAAAAGTTTGGTGTCGTTAGAAAGGTCTTATTTTGCACAATTTTGCACACCTCCCTGTAACCCACACGAGGGTTCTGAAAATATCAAGTTTGCCCCCCCCCCCCCCAGTCAACATTTTTTAAAAAATTTGGTGTCGTTCGAAAGGTCTTATTTTGCACTATTTTGCACACCCATTTTAAAATTTTGCACACCTCCCTGTAACCCACACGAGGGTTCTGAAAATATCAAGTTTGCCCCCCCAGTCAATATTTTTCAAAAAATTTGGTGTCGTTAGAGAGGTCTTATTTTGCCCAATTTTGCACACCCATTTTAAGATTTTGCACACCTCCCTGTAACCCATACGAAGGTTCTGAAAATATTAAGTTTGCCCCCCCCCCAGTCAATATTTTTGAAAAGTTTGGTGTCGTTAGAAAGGTCTTATTTTGCACAATTTTGCACACCCATTTTAAAATTTTGCACACCTCCCTCTAACCCACACGAAGATTCTGAAAATATCAAGTTTGCCCCCACCACCGTCGATATTTTTCAAAAAAATTTGTGTCATTCGAAAGGTCTATTTAGCGCAATTTTGCACACCCTTCAGTACCCCACAAGAGCGTTCTTAAAAAAGTTTGCCCCCCCCCCAGTTGATATTTTTCAAAAAAATTTTGTCATTTGAGAAGCCTAATTTTGCACAACTATTTTCAAATTTTGCACACTTTCCATGCCGTTTTCTTTTTGTGGCGTTTACGGTTAAACTTGGTCCTAAAATTTCCCAGAAGTATAAGCAAACGAAGGAGACCTCGATTGTGTAATATCTTTGAGTATTGTTTACATTTACAGATAATTGTTTATGTTTACATTTGTATATAATGAAAAGTTTTTAAGTTTTGTTCCATTTCGGCAGGAAAGTCAATGTGAACGCCTCTATTTAAAATACATAACATTACGTAACGCCTGGTTCTCACCTATGCGTGCTCACCCTGACTCTAAAAATGCATCACGTGATCAGCCATGCATTTGCCGATTTTTTAAAAGTGTCGCGTGATGTGTTTTTTGTGTCAGGGTGAGCACGCATAGGTGGCAACTAGGCGTAACACTTATAGGGGTTATGTAGGGGTGAGCGGGGTTTCGCGGTTCAGTTACGTAGCGCAATTTTTAAAATATTATTGTGAAATAAAACAACTTTTTGGATTTTTCGAGTGAAAGAGAAAAATCTCTGGCAGCAAAACGTTACGTTATTTTAGACTGGAGTAGTCCCAAACGTTACAAAGCGTTATATAGGGGGTCGCGGATTGGGGTCAAAGTTGGGAAAAATAAGGGTTACGTAATAAGTGCACTACCTCTCAGTTTACGCAATTACTTTGTGGTTGGCTGTAAATATAACCTAACTTTTTTGTTACTTTTTATTTTTTTTAGTCGATGATACGTACCTCATCAATCAATTTTCCAAAAATATTACGAAAAAAATAAAATAACGATAACCACAAATTAATTCCTCCGGAAATTCCGAACTCTGTTATGGAACTGCGCAGTCGCAGAAGTAACAATAATAATAAGGAAAGAAGACAAAAACACTGACCAAAAATGGAAATTTAACTTTCTACCTATTGGTGTCATCCCATTTGCAGCAGGCGTTGTTTCCGTCTTTGGGTTGAGAATTGAGTCAAATTTACATGACATACTTTTTGAATTCAATTTCATTTTTTTTTTCGATCTATAAAAGGAATAATTTTTTTTTTATTGGCCATTTTAAGTGCATGAAATATAAAAACAAAATGTCTAAAATGTTCATGTGTAGAAATAAATAAACGACTTCTTCTAATTATAATTATTGACGGACGGAATTTTTTGATGTAAACCTAGTTAATGACACACCAAGACGCCAAACGCGTGGTGTGAACTGCAAAATCAAGGCGGGCGTCATCACCGTAGCCGCTGTCCGCAAATAGCAAGGTGTGATCCCACCATTATCCAGATGAAAATTTCCTCCTCGGGTGCAACTTGCCCCAAAATGGGTATGTGCAGCTCTCTAGAAATTTGATAAGCCTTTGGTATTCTTGACATGTAAAAGAGAAAGATAGAAATGCGGCGTTATAGGCGTTCTTAGTCATTTTCGGTAAGATGCGTCTGAGCTTCATAGAAAGTGACAGTTTCCTCGTCCTTCACTTCCCAAATGCAACTACCTAAATTTTTGGGTGTTCTGCACCAAATTTTGACGTTTCTTCGACCTTGGGCATCTTGTCTTTACACTTTGCAGTGTGTATTTGTGGAAGAAATGAATTTAATGGACGAGGCTGTGAATAAATTTTTTTTATTATTTCGCCAGAAGCACGAAACCGTCTGGGTGTGAAAAGAATTCTGTTTTTTTTATAAGTTAACTATAAAGGTTAAAAAAGTGTAGGTTGTATAAAAACAAGCTTACGGAACCGTGGATTGAATTAGAGCGTACCCCTATTCACTCCACGGTCTCGTAAGTATAGGTATGTTTTTATCCCATTTTTTTGAGCTGTAACTTTTATTTTGGTTTATTATTGAAGTAAAATATGCGTGCGGGAAAGTAGAAAGATCTGAAAGAAAACAAAGCGTCGTTTTTTTTTTAAAGAAAGTGTTTATTTTATCTATCAACCAAGGTTATTATTAGAAGTGCAACAATACGCAATTACGATTTACTTACTTTCGACTAACTTGCGTGACAAAGCCTTTTATGGAACTTAAAATTAACGTTTTTATTTTATTAGACACTTAAAGCCAATTATCAAAGTTAACACTATGCTAAGACGTATCTCTATCGAGTGGACCAATCAACCATGTGCAGTTTTAAATATATGGGGAATGCGAGACAGCTCCAGCTGGTCAAAGTACGCCTGGATACCTATTCTTCAGTTTCGAGAGAAACTTTCGTGTAGGAACGATCACATCCTTTATTTAAACCAATAGGCAAGCCCCAATGCGGTTACGGAACGTTCGATAAGCTGAAAAGCTCCACGGCGCCCGCGCAGGAGAACCCGCTCTCTTCCCCATAACCAGCAGATGTAAGTTGTAGGAGAGGTCTTTTGATATGCGGTAGCCCGGTAATGTCCGGCAGTCAAACTATCCTATTGGTCCAAATCACTGATGTGAGCGTTCCTATAGGAGTGTTCTCTCGAAACTGAAGAATAGGTACCCTGTCCTGCAATACGTGTCAGGATAACACGAAAGAAGACGTGACGTTACGTAGTTTTCAACCAAGACGTTGCTCTATCAACAAAAACGTGTCATTTCGATCAGCTGGAGATGTCATGCATTCGCCATAAATTTAAAAGTGTACTTGGTTAATTGGCCGACAAGATAGAGATACGTCTTAGGATACGTCTTAAGATTTTTTTAGGGATGAGGTATTTTGGGGGTAGTTCCGAAGGGAGAAATGGAGGAAAGTTCAAAAACAATAGGGCACCGGGCGTCAATACACGTAATCGTTGTGTAAAATTTCGTTATGATCGGTGCAGGAGTTTTTGAGTTATAGTGGTGCATATCGAGGCGACAGACAGACGATCGATCGACAGATAGACAGAGCGACGGCGTCTGGATTCGTGCTCATCTGAAGTCAGATCCACCAAATTCCTTCATCTTCCTCAAAATCTCGAAATGCGATTTTTTGACATTTACATTACTTCCTTCTCTTAGAGCGAGGGAAGTAAAAAGTCAACGAAATTCTTTTTGTTTTCTTTAAAATTACATAATGTAAAATTTATATTAAAAATCACGTAAGAAAAACTATTCTCCTCTTTGTTGTACGTTTAGAATATGTATTGCGCATAGTCTTTTGATTGGCTCAAAAATGGTACTTCTTATCTAACGCAAACTTATAAAAGGCTCTTTTCATTTAAGAAGGTAGTGCACTTGCCCAAAAAAGTGTAGAGCAGCTTTAGCTCGAAAGCGCCTCAGACCACATTGCACAAAGCTCAAAAGCACGTCCGTCGACGTGCAATATTTTACGTTTTGTTTAATGAAATCAACGAGAAGTACGTGGTGTCGTGTGCCGTTCAATCAGCATCAACATCATCAGCTTACCAGTTGCCAAACAAAATAAGGTAGGTTTATAGTTTACGAATATAGGCTCTATAATTCAGTGATATAGGCAAACATATCAGTAAAGAATTGGGTTCCATTAGTATGGTGTAGGTAGAGCAATATGCTCTATTCAGAAGCTTTTGTCCGTTAAACATATTTGCAATTTTTACATTTTCGAAGAATTCTTAGGTAAAGTCGCCTCATCAAATAATGTCCCTTCAATTCTTTTGGGGAATATATCTTAGCACGAACTGACAACGTTGCAAGCCGCATATACCTACCTGTATCATGTACAGCCATTTGCACCAACATATTTACTTATTTAGGGGTCACTTAGAATAAGGTGGCCTAGATTAGAGAAGAGATTCGTTTGTATTTAGAACTCCCCTAAATTACCTTAGGTGATCCCTAAACCTAAAGGCCCGTTTTTGGTCCCCTAGCCCTCCCCTAACCTAAAACCAAACTAGATTCAGGTGCCAACTAATGCTAGATGACCCCTAAATATGTTGGTGCAAATGGCTGGTAGACTTATACTAAGTCCACAGGATACAGATATATGTGGCTTGCAATGTTGTCAGTTTGTACTAAAATATATTCCTCAAAAAAATTAAAGGGACATATTTAAAGAGGCGACTGTAATAGATGCAGTAGGTAGGCTTACGGTTTTCTGCCATTTTTTAAGATTTTGAAAAAAAAGTACAGGCCGTTATGCTTCGTCGAGAGCACAAAACCGTCTGTTCGTAAAAAAAATTTTGTTTTTTTCCAAGGTTACAGCTCAAAAAAATTGGATAGAGACATCCCGCTAAACAAAAATGAAAAAAAAATTAGAAAACGTTATTTTCATAGTGAAAAATTCTCTTAATAACCCGTTTTATGACGTTACTTTTTCCATTAACATTTTTTTCACTATTGAAATAACGTTCCCATAAAAAAACTTTATTTTCATCATGAAAAAATCGTTCATGGAAAAACTAAAGTTATAAAACGGGTTATTAAGCGAATTTTCACTATGAAAATAACGTTTTTTTATTTTTTTTTTCATTTTTGTTTAGCGAGATATACTTACGGGACAGTGAAGTGAATAGGGGTGCTGGGCGGGGGCGGGGTAGTGTCTAACTTTAAATTACGTCCAAATATGCTCCAAGGGATGAATTTTACCAGGCATTTTTTTATTTTACCAAAAATTCGAATTTCTAAAAAAACGCCGAAAAAAATAACACACCATTTGCGATTTTTAAGCAGAACCGGCATTTTCTGTCATTTTTTGTAGGTAATTCGCACAGGGGTGCGTTCTTCAACTTGCCGATTTTGGCGCGTAATTTAAATTTGAAAATGTTTGTTTTATTTCAAAAAATTTTGTTCACTTCAGTCATGTTGGGTTTGGGTCTGGAAAAGAAGGGTTAAGTTTGGATTGGGTTGTAAAACCAACCCAACACTTCTTTTACAAAACTAACCCATCGCAAAATCGGCAGAAAACCGTAAGCCTACCTACTGCATCTATTACAGTCGCCTCTTCAAATATGTCCCTTTAATTTTTTTGAGGAATATATTTTAGTACAAATTGACAACATTGCAAGCCACATATATCTGTATCCTGTGGACTTAGTATAAGGCTACCAGCCATTTGCACCAACATATTTAGGGGTCACCTAGCATTAGTTGGCACCTGAATCTAGTTTAGTTTTAGGTTAGGGGAGGGCTAGGGGACCAAAAACGGGCCCCTAGGTTTAGGGATCACCTAAGGTAGTTTAGGGATCACCTAAGGTAGTTTAGGGGAGTTCTAAATACAAACGAAACTCTTCTCTAATCTAGGCCACCTTATTCTTAGTGACCCCTAAATAAGTAAATATGTTGGTGCAAATGGCTGTACATGATACAGGTAGGTATATGCGGCTTGCAACGTTGTCAGTTCGTGCTAAGATATATTCCCCAAAAGAATTGAAGGGACATTATTTTGATGAGGCGACTGTACATAAGAATTCTTCGAAAATGTAAAAATTGCAAATATGTACTGCATAATTACCCCAAATAGTAACAAAATGCGTTTAACGGACAAAAGCTTCTGAATAGAGCATATTGCCCTACCTACCCCATACTACCCATACATATTTGTTTGCCTATATCACTGAATTATAGAGCCTATATACGTAAACTATAAACCTATCTTATTTTGTTTGGCAACTGGTAAGCTGATGATGTTGATGCTGATTGAACGGCACACGACACCACGTACTTCTCGTTGATTTTATTAAACAAAACGTAAAATATGGCACGACGACGGACGTCCTTTTGAGCTTTGTGCAATGTGGTCTTTCGAGCTGAAGCTGCTCTACACTTTTTTGGGCAAGTGCACTACCTACTTAAATGAAAATAGCCTTTTATAAGTTTGCGTTAGATAAGAAGTACCATTTTTGAGCCAATAAAAAGACTATGCGCAATACATATTTTAAAGGTGCAACAAAGAGGAGAATAGTTTTTCTTACGTGATTTCTAATATAAATTTTACTTTACGTAATTTTAAAGAAAACAAAAAGAATTTCGTTGACTTTTTACTTCCCTCACTCTAAGAGAAGGAAGTAATGTAAATGTCAAAAAATCGCATTTCGAGATTTTGAAGAAGATGAAGGAATTTGGTGGATCTGACTTTAGATGAGCACGAATCCAGACGCCGTCACTCTGTCTATCTGTCGGTCGGTCTGTCTGTCTGTCCGTCGCCTCGATATGCGCCACTGTAACTCAAAAACTCCTGCACCGATCATAACGAAATTTTACACAACGATTACGTGTATTGACGCGCGGAGCCCTATTGTTTTTTAACTTTCCTCCATTTTTCCCTTCGGAACTGCCCCCAAAATACCTCATCCCTAAAAAAATCTTAAGACATATCCTAAGACGTATCTCTATCTTGTCGGCCAATTAACCAAGTACACTTTTAAATTTATGGCGAATGCATGACATCTCCAGCTGATCGAAATGACACGTTTTTGTTGATAGAGCAACGTCTTGGGTGAAAACCACGTAACGTCACGTCTTCTTTCGTGTTATCCTGACACGTATTGCAGGACAGGATACCTATTCTTCAGTTTCGAAAGAACACTCCTATAGGAACGATCACATGATTTGGACCAATAGGATAGTTTGACTGCTTGCACTAGCCATCCGATATCAGTCGAGCACCGCCGGACATTACCGGGCTACCGCATATCAAGAGAACTCTCCTACAACTTACATCTGCTGGTTATGGGGAAGAGAGCGGGTTCTCCTGCGCGGGCGCCGTGGAGCTTTTCAGCTTATCGAAAGTTTAATTTAACTTTGATAATTGGCTTTAAGTGTCTAATAAAATAAAAATGTTAATTTTAAGTTCCATAAAAGTCTTTGTCACGCAAGTTAGTCGAAAGTAAGTAAATCGTAATTGCGTGTTGTTGCACTTCTAATAATAACCTTGGTTGATAGATAAAATAAACACTTTCTTTAAAAAAAAACGACGCTTTGTTTTCTTTTAGATCTTTCTACTTTCCCGCACGCATATTTTACTTCAATAATAAACCAAAATAAAAGTTACAGCTCAAAAAAATGGGATAAAAACATACCTATACTAATTCACTCCAGGGTTCCGTAAGCTTGTTTTTATACAACCTACACTTTTTTAACCTTTATAGTTAACTTATAAAAAAAACAGAATTCTTTTCACACCCAGACGGTTTCGTGCTTCTGGCAAAATAATAAAAAAAATTAGTTATTCCCAGCCTCGTCCATTAAATTCATTTCTTCCACAAATACACACTGCAAAGTGTAAAGACAAGATGCCCAAGGTCGAAGAAACGTCAAAATTTGGTGCAGAACACCCAAAAATTTAGGTAGGTCTATTTGGGGAGTGAAGGACGAGGAAACTGTCACTTTCTATGAAGCTCAGACACAACTTACCGAAAATGAACGCCTATAACGCCGCATTTCTATCTTTCTCTTTTACATGTCAAGAATACCAAAGGCTTATCAAATTTCTAGAGAGCTGCACTTACCCATTTTGGGGCAAGTTGCACCCGAGGTCGAACGCGCCTCGGATTTCATGGGTGCGTCCGAAAATTTTCATCTGGATAATGGTGGGATCACACCTTGCTATTTGCGGACAGTGGCTACGGTGATGACGCTCGCCTTGATTTTGCAGTTCACACCACGCGTTTGGCGTCTTGGTGTGTCATTAACTAGGTTTACATCAAAAAATTCCGTCCGTCAATAATTATAATTAGAAGAAGTCGTTTATTTATTTCTACACATGAACATTTTAGACATTTTGTTTTTATATTTCATGCACTTAAAATGGCGAATAAGAAAAAAATTATTATTCCTTTTATAGATCGAAAAAAAAAAATCAAATCGAATTCAAAAAATATGTCATGTAAATTTGACTCAATTTTCAACCCAAAGACGAAAACAACGCCTGCTGCAAATGGGATGGCACCAATAGGTAGAAAGTTAAAGTTCCATTCACACTTAAGGTCTTTTTGGTCAGTGTTTTTGTCTCTTTTCTTATTATTATTGTTGCTTCTGCGACTGCGCAGTTCCATAACAGAGTTCGGAATTTCCGGAGGAATTACTTTGTGGTTATCGTTATTTTATTTTTTTCGTAATATTTTTGGAAAATTGATTGATGAGGTACATATCATCGACTAAAAAAAATAAAAAGTAACAAAAAAGTTAGGTTATATTTACCGCCAACCATAAAGTAATTGCGTAAACTGAGAGGTAGTAAAAGTAGTAATTTTGACCCGAACCCACAACCCCCTATATAACGCTTTGTAACGTTTGGGACTACTCCAGTCTAAAATAACGTAACGTTTTGCTGCCAGAGATTTTTCTTTTTCACTCGAAAAATCCAAAAAGTTGTTATTTCACAATAATAATTTAAAAATTGCGTTAAGTAACGGAACCGCGAAACCCCGCTCACCCCTATAAGCGTTACGCCTAGTTGCCACCTATGCGTGCTCACCCTGACACTAAAAACGCATCACGAGACACTTTTAAAAAATCGCCAAATGCATGGCTGATCACGTGATGCATTTTTAGAGTCAGGGTGAGCACGCATAGGTGAGAACCAGGCGTTACGTAATGTTATGTATTTTAAATAAAGGCGTTCACATTGACTTTCCTGCCGAAATGGAACGCCACCATTTAAAATTCACGTTGCAAACTTCGGAAACTTCAGCCGAAGTCATTCTGAATCATGAACACAAATAAAACTAGGCATTGCTAAGCGACATTCCAATATATTACAATAAAAGGCCTTCGCGCGTGGTAGGTGTAGGTACGCACGCATTCCTCTTTACAGCACGTACAACCTCCCGCCTCCCGCGGATACCTGTCCCGAATTCAGATATAGGTGCATATACCTACCTACTAGTTTCTGGAGCTGTTTTCTTTTTGTAGCGGTTACGGTTAACCTTGGTCCTAAAATTTCCCAGAAGTATAAGCAAAATAAGGAGACCTCGATTGTGTAATATCTTTGAATATTGTTTAAATTTACATATAATTGCTTATGCTTACATATATGTGTCTATAATCAAAAGTTTTTAATTTCTATGAATTTCCGGATTATACTTAATTTTTCACATGCTATGACATCATCTAACAAATGGACGTAGATAGCACATCCTGTGAAGATCCATACCTTGAGAACCGCAATCATTCTGAACCGGCAAAATAGGCTGGTTCCGATTTTCAAGGCATCGAATATTTTCTGTTCATATTAGCTAATACATGACGTTTGCATTTTTGATATGAAAATTTAAGTATAATCCGGAAATTTATAAAAATTTAAAACTTTTGATTATATACAAATGTAAACATAAACAATTATCTGTAAATTTAAACAATATTCAAAGATATTACACAATCGAGGTCTCCTTCGTTTGCTTATACTTCTGGGAAATTTTAGGACTAAGTTTAACCGTAAACGCCACAAAAAGAAAACGGCATGGGAAGTGTGCAAAATTTGAAAATAGTTGTGCAAAATTAGGCTTCTCGAATGACATAAATTTTTTGAAAATATTAACTGGCGGGGGGGCAAACTTTTTTGAGAACGCTGAAGGGTGTGCAAAATTGCGCAAAATAGACCTTTCGAATTTTTTGAAAAATATCGACGTTGGTGGGGGCAAACTTGATATTTTCAGAATCTTCGTGTGGGTTAGAGGGAGGTGTGCAAAATTTTAAAATGGGTGTGCAAAATGATGCAAAATTAGACCTTTCTAATGACTCCAAAATTTTTAAAAAATATTCACTGGGGAGCAAAGTTGATATTTTCAGAACCCTCGTGTAGGTTACAGGGAGGTGTGCAAAATTTTAAAATGGGTGTGCAAAATAAGACCTTTCTAACGACACCAAACTTTTTGAAAAATATTGACTGGGGGGGGGGGGAAACTTGATATTTTCAGAACCCTCGTGTGGGTTACAAGGAGGTGTGCAAAATTTTAAAATGGGTGTGCAAAATAAGACCTCTCTAACGACACCAAATTTTTTGAAAAATATTGACTGGGGGGGCAAACTTGATATTTTCAGAACCCTCGTGTGGGTTACAGGGAGGTGTGCAAAATTTTAAAATGGGTGTGCAAAATAGTGCAAAATAAGACCTTTCGAACGACACCATATTTTTTAAAAAATGTTGACTGGGGGGGGCAAACTTGATATTTTCAGAACCCTCGTGTGGGTTACAAGGAGGTGTGCAAAATTTCAAAATGGGTGTGAAAAATTGTGGAAAATAAGACCTTTCTAACGACACCAAACTTTTTGAAAAATATTGACTGGGGGGGCAAACTTGATATTTTCAGAACCCTCGTGTGGGTTACAGGGAGGTGTGCAAAATTTTAAAATGAGTGTGCAAAATTGTGCAAAATAAGACCTTTCTAACGACACCAAACTTTTTGAAAAATATTGACTGGGGGGGGGGCAAACTTGATATTTTCAGAACCCTCGTGTGGGTTACAGGGAGGTGTGCAAAATTTTAAAATGGGTGTGCAAAATTGTGCAAAATAAGACCTTTCAAATGACATCATAATTTTTGAAAAATATTGACTGGGGGGGGGGCAACGTCAAGTTTGCCCCCTCCCACAGAAAATGGGCTGTAGTTTCTCGTAGGAAGGTGTGCAAAATTTGATTTGTGTTGTGCAAAATTGTGCAAAATGTGCAAAATTTTGGCAAAAAAATTTTTGATAAAATCGATCTGGGGGGGGCAAACTATTGTATGATCCTGCAATCACCGGTTTTTAGTTTTAACATAGTTGAATTCTACTTATGAAAAAATATATATGTCCCGAAAATCACAATTTTCTACGCTCATTTACTTGTCAAATTTGGCTTTTCTGTACCGAGATTAAATTTGTGTGTTTATATGGTTTATATGCGAGAGTGCACCGTACTTAATGTATAGAATATTAAAACAACAGTCAACAAATTAATATAATTTTATTAATTGAAGCAGGAAATCATGTGGACTGCCGTTATAAGCTTTTCTGGGACATTGTTCCACGACGTGTTTAACAGTTTGGATTTCACCGCACTAGCAGAAAGGGGTTTTTACTTACTTACTTTCTTAGTTTATTGCTCACAATACTTTACAATATGTAAATCCTAGCAACATGAAATGTTTTAAATTAAAAAAAAAATACACAGAATATCCTTAAATATTAAAATACATTGATTATTATTATTAACTACTTAAGTAAATTGGAAAGTATAAAAACAATTTTCAAGGGCAAATCCCTTAACTGCTTTTTTAAAATTTGGAATGTTTTGAATACTTTTAATTTGCATTGGTAAGGATCTGCATGCTTTGATAGCCCGATAGAAGTCAACTTTCTCAAAGAAGGTAGATGAGTGATGAGGTATAGCCATTTCTGATGCCTGCCTGGTTCTTACAGTCATATCCTCAGAATGGTTATTTTGATTTATAGGGAAAACATCAGGATTATTTTTAACAAACATTACTAGGGACACAAAATATAAAGATGGTTCAGTGAGGATACTTAACTTTTTAAAATGTGGTCTGCAGGATGTTTGCGGCCTTAATCCTAGCATGCATCTTAATAGTCGCTTTTGAACAATAAAAATATTCATTGAATAAGGTGAGGAGCCCCAGAACAGAATGCCATATTAGTGCATAGGCTACGTGGGAAAAAGCGGCGTTTTGTGATAAAAGCAACAAACTTTGCACAGTTTTTCTTTAGACCAGAACGGTCAATTTGACCTGCAGCTCTTCTGCCAAAACTTGTGCAGGCGCGGTGGGGAAGGGGGGTAAAAACTGGAGGGGTTTATATTTTCTTAAATTTTAGTATGTTGTATATAATCATCATTGATATCAATTTATAGGTTTTCGATGATGGCCAAACCGAAAATTACCACCTCCTTTCGTTTTAAGGTGCCCCTAAGGGTTAAGGGGGTGTTAAACCTCCTATTTGGGCATTTTAATAATAAAAGTGTAGGATTTCAAAAACATTTCAAAACTTGCGTAGAATTTTTAATAATTTTAATATTTTAACTTATATCACTTCACTTTATTTTTTTTTAAATGCTACACTTTTATTATTAAGGGGATTAAAATACCTTTTAAACAAGGTATCAGTCGACCCCCCTTTATATTTAAAATTTTAAAGTAGTTAGTGACCTTATAGACCTACGTCAATAAGACGATTATAAAGAATACGTCAACAAGTAGCAAAAGTGTTATCATTAAACATGTTTTTTATTTGAAGTCGATACTTCAATTTGTTTAAGAGTTAGCAGAGGGGGGACTTTTTACGTCCGCACTGTATACAAAAAACTAAAACTTAATCCCTTAATCCCCTCCTCCACCGCGCCAGCACAGGTTTTGGGAGAAGAGCTGCGGGTCAAATCGATTGTTTTGGTCCAAAGAACAACTGTGCAAAGTTTGTTGCTTTTATCACAAAACGCCGCTTTTTTCCCTTTGTACTCGTCGTTGCCCATGCACTATATGATATTCTGCTTTGTATAATATAAAAATTATAAATTTTTAAGCATTCCTGGCTAATAACGTCTACGAAATAGAGCACAAGTACTCGAAATTTTAGATTTCAGAATTGTTGTATGCTGTTCCCAGCTTAATATATCATCCAATTGAACACCTAAGAATTTGATGGAACTGTTTGTAGGGATAGTTTTTTCGTGTGCTGAAAGTTACTATTCCGATTTTGTCTTTGTTCAAAATAAGCGAGTTATCGCTACACCATTGAGACATGAGATTGGCAACCTCCGAATATCCTTTTGAGAGAGTCTGTATTGATTCACTAACTACCACATAAGAATAGTCGTCAGCGAACTGGGCAGGCATGCAGAGATGAAGAAGATTGGTGGCTTCAGGTAAGAAGTTGACATGTATGAGGAATAGGATAGGGCCTAAAATTGACCCCTGGGCAACAGCAGCACTGATGTTGCCCCAATCTGAGAAATATTCCTCACCATCTCTGCAAATGGAAATGATTTGTTTTCGGTGGTCCATGTAAGACATGTGCAGGCTAAGTGCAATCCCTCTGATGCCACACAATTCCAGTTAGCCAAATAGTATTTTATGGTCTGTTGTGTCAAAGGCTTTAGATAGGTCGAAGTACAATGATGCTACTTTGTTACCTTTGTCGAGTTCTTTTGTAATGTAGTCCAATGTAGCAAATATTGCTTGTTCCGTTGATTTTTTTGTTCTAAAGCCATATTGAGATTTTGATAAAATGTTATTGGACTCTATAAACTTAATAAGTCTATTGTAGATCGCTCTCTCGAAGACCTTTGACACAGCTGGAAGGATTGACACTGGTCTGTAATTTTGAGCCTCGTCCTGACGACCCTTCTTATACACTGTGACCACTTTTGCAAGTTTTAGTTTTGATGGAAGATTCCAGTTAGGAAGAAATTGTTGATGATTTCTGAAAGTGGAAATGATATTAAGCCGCCGACTTTCTTGAGAAGAGCTGGAGGTATTTTATCTATATCTGTTGAGAATTTGTTTGGTAGATTACGAATTATGCTAGATATTTCAACCTCATCTGTAGGAAGAAGAAACAAAGAATGTGATTTTTTTTACTGTAGTTATTAAAATCCTGTATGTTTATTAATGCTGGGAACAATGAATTTTTGCAGGAAGGCATTGCAAATTTGTTGTAGATTACTTGTTTTTGTGTCTTTGTTTATTTTAATCTCTTTTTTTTTAAATTTTTATTACATTGATTTGTTTCTGAGTTAAAAATATACCATAACGTTTTTGTTTTGTTTTTCGAGTTGTAGAAAATTTCAAAAATTAATAATATTGTTCTGTGTGTATTTTTCAAAAATATGCTGATTATTTTTAGTTGTATGTTTATAGCATAATGAATCCCTCAACAGTAGCCAAATAGTGATGATGATTTCTGAAGAGTCTAGGTCCTCAGCTGCTATATTAGAGTAAATGTTGTCAAGTTGTGCTTGTGAGTCCGGTCTTGTTATTCCAGGTGTCGTTCAGTAGCTTACTTTGACCACCCACTATCAATGAAAATTTTTTGTTGTATATTTCATGCAGAAGACATTCCAAGGTTTCTAGGTACAAATCAAAGTCCCCGTCGGGAGAACGATATGTACAAGTAAAGATGAGATTTGTTTTATCCATTGTGACTCCAGAAACTGAAAACTCACAGTGAATTTCGAGAGCCTCTGTGATTGTAGGCATTTGCTTACAATCAAATTTATTTTTGCAGAAAATGGCTGTACCTCCATGAATGTGCTGAGACCTTGAAAAGGAAGATATTAAATTATATCCTGGGATATTACGGTTTCAATATCATTGTTTAACAACCAATGTTCTGATATGGTCAAGAAATCTGCCTGAATTTGACTTACCAACACTGTAAATTCCAAGATGCAGCTGGATAGCCCTTGAATATTGATATGTTGAAATTTAAGAAATTTGGACTTACAACTATTTAATTCAATACTTTTTATTGTCTATTTTGACCCCGAGGGTAATTCCATGCTTGTCGAGAGAGCCTCTGTAGATTCAAGAAGAAATTGACGCAAACACCTTGTGGCCATATTGAAGGGCTCAAAATTGCTTCCTTTTTGCTGACTGGAATGGTGATCTTAAAGGAGCTTTTTTCCGATCTTTTTTTATTTTTAATTTTTTGACGTCGGGGTTGGTAATTTCTTGATTTTTTTAAAGTAGTTTACAAGAGTATTCTCCGTTGTACTTGGTTTGAAGCCAGTTCCAAATAAGTAGCAAATTTTTTCAGCTGCACTTATTTTCTCACACTCTGTTTGCTGCCTCTGTACTCGTTTTCGTTAACGCACCTCCCTCCAATCGCCCTCATTGCCGAAATTATTATTTTGTGTGGAGGGTTGTCCGAGGGGTTGTCCTACTTCTTCTTCTGAATTTTTGTTTTGAACCACAGGCACAGGCAAGTCATTTTCGGTCGCTTGCGTGTTGACCTTGTTGGTTTTTTTTCTAACGGTAAAGTGTTTATCTTTTTCTATATTTTGGTTAGTGGCAATATTGACCTTCGCACTAGTGGACGCCTTAGAATAAGAAGGTGATAGATTGCACATCCTTATTAACTCCTTGTTAGAATCCCTCAATCTGATACCTCCGTGCTGATTTTATTCATACGATCTAGTAGAGAATCCAGAAATGAATTATCAAGCCGGCTGCTGTCTGAGGATACTGAGCTTTCTATAGATTCAATTTTCACTCTTAATGAAGTGGTTATTCCATTGAAACTTTTTATTTCTTGTAAAAGATCTTCCCGTATTTTTTTCTTTTTACAATCTCCACAGTTAAACAGTAGCGTTCTTTGGGATAAAACAACTGCATCCAGCTCAGTCGTTCTGAGCACTCTTTACAGGACGGCCTTCTGCATCTGTCGCACTTCGAGGCAAACGTTTCATCGCTGCTAAGGTTGGCGCGACGTTTAAATATGCAATGATTCTTACGTTTTTCACAAGTTAATTGCATTTTTGATTCTATGTCTTCTGTTTATTCTAATACTCACAATATTTTTTATTATTTAGGTGGGTTTCATGGGTAATAAAATCACCAATATTGTGTTAAATCCACTGTTTTTTTGGTATTTTGTTACACTAATACAACAATTTTCACTAATTATTTTGAGTTTATTCTACTGATTTTACGGATTTTACTGGGCGTAAAAATGACGCGCGTTTTTGGTAGCGCGTCACGTTCGTATTTTACCCTATTTATGTAAGGTGTGGGTTCAAATCCTAGTCGAGGAAAAACTTTTTTCCGATTTCTTCCGTCACCCTTTGCCCTTTACGCCACAAATGTTTTCTGTAAATTTATAAGGACGCTAAAATTTTCCCTTAATATAACATAATTTACTTTGTTAACACTATCACCATTCACTCTAATATCTAAATCCAAATTTTTTCGGTTTTGAAGGTGAGAGAATCTTCTATAATTTGTTTTCTCAATATAGAGAAACAAAGAGTTATTTGAGAACCACTTTAATAGATTTGACATAATATTATTGCACTTTGCTCAAGACAGACTGTGTTAGCGCTAAAGCCATAATCATCTACGAATTTTGGTAATTTAAATTTATCACGGCACATATTTATATTATTGTTAATTGTTTCAAGGTAAGAAATCGGTAACACGTGCTCTGAACTACAGCGCTCCATAGACACATATTAGGGACTTATTGCCCCATATAGCGAAAGTGCATCCATTGGATATAGAATGGATATCCATGAATGTTCCGTATATATCCAATGAACATCCGTCAGATGTGATTATTTATCACACTTGGATGTCCATTGAAGCTCCATCAACATATATCCATTTTATATGGGTAACATCGAATGGATATACATTGATGGAAAACATATACATTACTGGATGTCTATTGAAGGTATGTATGATCATAAATGGGATAAAAATTAAATATCCGTTGGTGGTACGTTCATGTATATCAATGGAAAGAATATCATTTGCACATCAAATGGATATTGGATGAATGTATATACGCCGACGGATATCCATTGGATATACTTATCCATGACTTGCTAAGTGTACATAAAGTTGGCATAGTCTGACTTTAATATGGTGAGCAATATTCTTAAAAGTTCCGTACTATATATTTTTAGGTACTTGCCCATCTGGGCCAGTATTCTTGAAATGTAACCTAGAGATTACTCCCCGAGCACCGAGCCCTGCGGGACTTCATGCTGTATCCTCTGTCTTTCCGATCGCAGATTTTCATAAAACACAAATTGATCCCTCTCCTCTAGATAGGATGTCTATACGTACCTACTGACGCCATTTATTTGATTTTAAATTTTTTTTCCATATTTCAGATTTGTCTGAACACGTGGTTTTCACATTAAGATGGATAATTACATTTTCAACAAAACAAAAAATATATTTTTTAAAGGTTTTGTGGATGTCTATACGTAACTGCTGGCGCCATTTATTTTATTTAAAACATGTTTTTCTATATTTCAGATTGGTCTGAAACACCCGTCGAAACCCTTCCCCCTACATTCGGACGTTGGCGTGTTAAAATGGCGACTTCAAAGCACCGACGAAGCCTTCGTTCCCCTACTGATCAACTGCTGGCCGTCAGAGGCTGGCGACGGCAGTTGCGATGTCAATATCGAATACGAACTTGCCCACACAGACTTGGAATTGGCAGATGTCAATGTCATTATTCCGTTACCGTAAGTTTAACTATAAGGAAATTTATTTAAGAAGACGAACCAGAGTTAGTGCCAGGGAAAAATCCTGTGATGTCTGGAAAAAAATTGGATCGGCTTAACCCACCTTTCTTAAAAATATTTTACAAAAAAACGCAAGAGACTAAACTTGTTATTCCTTTTTATTTAAATTGCTAAAATTTTCGCCTGCAGCGCAATAATTACTGCGTTTATTTAAACAGATCTATCCGGATTGGCTTCGTAAGTCTCGCTTAAATCTCCGATATAAACACGTGGGATTAAGGGATCGAAAATTTTGATCCAATCCTGAAATTTTTTGGATCGGATTGAGTCAAGTCAATCCACCAAAATAAACTCGACGGATTAACCTTACCGTCGACCTTGATTCTGGCTTTGGGGCCCGAAATTTTGTAAGAAGAAGAAATTGCTAACTTTCCACCCGAGAATTTGTTGGTTATGGTCTCTTTTTTCAGACTTATTTAAGATTATAAGATATTAGGGTTAAATATATGTTTTCCTCTTTTGTCCAAGTGTTCTTTTTTCCAACTTGATTTAAATTTAATTTTTTTACAAAACGACAACAAACCACATTTTAAGGTGTAACGTTTCTAGGTTGGTGACTGTTACTTTTGACGTCCTATGATGTTGTTAGTTGCCTCGAGCGCCACTCTTTATTATTTATTGTTGTAAATAGATCCACAGTCCCTAGGTAGCTAAACAGTCGCCGACCAGGTTAAAAAAATAAAGGGTCAAACCATATCAAATCAACCAAAAAAAAGGCACTTTTCGTTTTGACCATCTCCGATTTTGATGATTTTTGGTACACTTATTCTTCTGATCCAAAAACTTAAAAATCCAAAAAATTAAATTTTTTGGATAAGCGGTTTTTGTTTTATTGATTTTTGAAAATAAAGAAATTGACCAATATGCCCTTGACAGGCACTTACAAAAATAGCAATATCTCAAAAACTATTGGTTCTATAGAGGCGAGTTATAGCTTATTTTGAAGGTTTTTTAAAGACCTTGTTAACGATGTGTATCACTATGTAATTTTTTGTTTTTTTTAATATTTTTTTTTTTGAAAAATCTTGAAAACACCATTTTGATTTTTTTTCAAAAAAATATTTTTTTTCAGTATTTTTTTAATATTTTTGGAAAATGTCAGGATGGAAAAGTTATTGGTTCTATTTAAAAAAAAATAATATAAAAAAACCTTGCAGGAAAAAACCATACAATTTTTGATAAATACCTATATATTTACTCTTTATATCTAAAAACTTGTCAATTGCTCCCAGTCTTGTAAATAAGATACATAAAAGGTTTTTCCAAACTTGTTTATTCCTGCAAAATTTTGAGTATTTCTTCAATTGTCCTCCCCTCCACCCAAGATCTTTTCACCCACCTATTATACATTTAAACATGTTAATTCCTGCAAAATGATTAGCTCATCCCATTACTTTTTATTGGCCCTTACCCTTATTTGTATCATTTCTGGTTCAGACAGGAAAAGTTTTGACAATAATTAATTTCAAACCTGCGGTTTATGTGATAAATTGCTATTTTTTATTTAAAACATTTATCGGAGTCGTGTGTTGTAAAATGGCACAAAATAAGCCAAAACAATGGACAAAATTTTCAGGAGAAACATTCCGGAAAGTTACAAATTGGATGACTTCCTTTAAAGGGGTGGAGACTGGCATGAAAATTTGTGACAATTGTCGAATGAAACTTTCCAAGGAACAGGATGAACAACCATCTCCTGTAGCAGGGTAAGTAATAGTAACGAATACCTACCTACAGTTTTACTTGTTTTTTTTTGTGTGTTGTGGCTCTGCTAATAATTTTAGTGTAATTATTTAGTATCCGGTTTTCTGCCATTTTTGGTTTTAAGTGAAAAATTCTTTATGGGGGCACCTACAGGCCTATAAGTCTGATTTAATCCTTTGCAAAAATTTATGAGTTATTAATACATAAGATGCTGTTAGATTTTTTTCTGACAAATTCACTTTTAAACGATTTTCAACATGGCTTTCTCCCGAAAAGGTCTACAGAATCGGCTCTTTTAGAGTTGAACAAGTCAATAATTTCGACTCTTGAATCTAGGGGAGCGGCCTGTGGACTTTTTTTTTGGATTTATCAAAAGCATTTGATACAATAAATCATGAAATTCTTTTGGAAAAATTAGAAGCGTACGTGGTTAGAGGAAGTACTTTGGATTATTTTATTTACTAAATAATTACCAATTTTAGTAAATGTTTTCATATTAAAAATTGTTTTTTTATTGTTACAGACCTTCCGCTTAAACTCCAGATTCACCTTTTAAAGAATGTGATGAATCTATGGACCTTATAAACCTGTCGTTGCAAATTATTGGGGAATCGCCTATCAAAAAAAGAAGAGTGTCCAAAGAAAAGGCTGAAAAAGTTAAAGCAGTGATCGAAAAAAGATTAGGTCAGGAACAATACTCAATAGTAGAAAAGACCAAAGAAAAAAACATGGACGAGTGCGAAATAATACAACAATTAAAAGAAAAATTTCAGCTAGTTCAAAAAAGAAGCGAAAGAATGTTAATTCTATCTTGTCTTCCTATGAGTTGGAGTCGGGCAAAAATTCAGCAAGAATTTGGAGTTTCCCAATACATGACCAGGATGGTAAAAAAAATGGTCAAAGAAAAAGGAATTTTATCCACACCTAATCCAAAGCCTGGGAAAACTCTTGACCAAAATGTTGTAGAAATGGTAACATCATTTTACCTTAGAGATGATGTGAGTAGACCCATGCCTGGAAAAAAAGATTTTGTTGTTGTAAGAAAAGAAGGAACTAAGGAGCATCATCATAAAAGGTTAATTTTGGCTAATATCAAAGAAATATATTTGCATTTTAAGAAAGAGCATCCAGACCTAAAAATTGGTTTGTCTAAATTTAGTGTATTGAGACCAAAAAGTTGTATTTTAGCAGAAAAGAGCGGTACACATACAGTGTGTGTGTGCACAATACATTAAAATATGAAGTTAATGATAGAGTGTTCTAAAATAAACAAGTTTATCTTAAATGATAAGGGTAATCCTGCTTTACCAGACTACCATGCTTGCCTCTCAGAAATGATGTGTAACCCACCAGGAGTTCACTGCTTTTTGGACAAATGTGAGATATGCCTAGGAACTGAGAATTTAAAAAACTTTTTGAATGAAAAGTTCGAAGAAGCAATGATTGACAATGTGACTTTTAAGAAGTGGATATCTGTAGATAGATGCAATATGGAGACATTAATTAAACCAGCAGAGGACTTCATTGAAGAATTTTCAAACGACTTGATTAAATTAAAATCTCATTCATTTTACACTCACATGCCAAAAAGAATACTACAATGAGGTAAAAGACAATTTAAAAAAGGGGGAAGCACTAATCACATGCGACTTCGCTGAAAATTATTCATTTATTTTGCAGGATGAAGTGCAGTCCTATCACTGGACAAATAGCCAGGCAACCCTACATCCTTTTGTAATATATTACAAAACTCATGAGGGAAAACTGGGTCACTTAAATTATATATTTATTTCAGACTGTTTGGTACACAACACTGTGGCATTTCATCTTTTTTTAAGCCACCTTATGGCTGAAAGAGGCAAATTGATAATTTAGACAAAATTATCTATTTTTCAGACGGCTGTGCCGCACAGTATAAAAATAAAAAAATTTTTGTTAATATTGCGTACCATCTCGAGGAATTTAAAATTAAAGCAGAATGGATTTTTTTTGCAACCTCCCACGGGAAGAGTGCATGCGATGGACTGGGAGGCACCGTAAAAATGTTGGCTGCTAAAGCAAGTCTGCAGAGACCATATAGTGAACAGATTATGACCCCCGAAGATCTTTTTAAATTTGCTACAGAAAACATTCCTGGTATAACATTTAAATATTGTTCATTAAATGACTACCAGCAACATGAAAAGTTTTTGAAAAAAGATACCTGGAAGCACAATCGATACCTGGGACTCAAAAATTGCACTCGATTATCCCCCTCAGTAATGAAAAAATGATTACAAAACCATTTTCACTAAGTAAAGAGGAAAATATTCAATGTCTTTTTGCAACCTCTGGTTTGTCAAACACAGAAATTGAAAACATCGACTCCGGTTTTGTAACCATAAACTATGACTGTCTTTGGTGGATGGGATGTATCATTGGTAAAAATATAGAAAGCGGGGAATTAAAAGTTAGTTTTTTACATCCTCATGGTCCCTTTCCGTCTTTTTTACTTTCCAAAGCCAAAAGTTGATATATTGGTCATAGATCAAAATTCTCTTTTAAGACGGGTCAACCCAAATACTGCCACTGGTGCTAACTGCAGAAGAAATGACAGATTCCTCAAATATTTTACAAAAGAAATTAGCAACCTAAATATTTTTTATTGTAAATTTTCTATTCTTACTTTTCATTTTTTTGTTATACCCATATTAGGTAAATTAGCCCTGTATTAAATACCTTATTATTTTTTTAAAGTATGACTCCATTATTTCTCCATTCTAAAATTTTCCAAAAATGTTAAAAAAACATTGAAAAAAAAAGAAATATTTTTTTGAAAAAATAAAAAAATGTGTTTTTGACATTTAAAAAAAAAAAATTTAATTAAGAAAAAAAGAATTAAACAAACCATATTGTGTCACACATCTTTAAAAAGGTCTTTAAAAACCCTTCAAAATGAGCTGTCACTCGCTTCTATAGGATCAATAGTTTTTGAGATATTACTATTTTTGTAAGTGTCTGTCAAGGACATATTGGTCAATTTCTTGATTTTCAAAAATCAATAAAACAAAAACCGCTTATCCAAAAAATTTGATTTTTTGGATTTTTGAGTTTTTTAAGACGAATAAGTGTACCAAAAATCATCAAAATCGGAGATGGTCAAAACTATTGCCTGGTTGACTTGATATGGTTTGACCCAAAGCGAATCTTCCAACTCGGTGAAATATTGATAACACATTCTAATTTTTTCCTATGCTCATGCACGAACTAATTTACCCAATTTTTGTGGATAAAATCTCCTCCCTAACTTTTTTAATTCAAATTCCAAAACAAAATAATTTTTTTTTTGATGTTCAAGTCTTAAAACCAAATTAAAATAGATTTTTTTTTGACATCTACTTAAAATTTAAATCAAAACCTCGATAAAAACCTAACTTTTCTTGCATCACATACCTAGAATAGCTACTAGTTTTGTCCTTGAAAAATATCAGGTGAAGGTGTAGCGTAAAATTAAGCTATCATCTTTTCCATACGTTTAGGAGAAAAATTTCAGAAGCTATTAGATCATAGTTATTTACTCGTTATAAACTTGCAGGAATCCTTAATACTGAACGAAATTTCGCGTCAGAAAATGTGTCGCCAAAAATACACGACAAATATATATTTGGCGAAAACGGCATACTAGATTCAAAAATTCTGGAACGTTCACATCCTTCATTTCGACCAATAAGAACGCTCAGAAGCTGCTAAGCTTGTATGGTGCAAGCGCAAAGCTGACCGGGTTAACGATTTTCAAGAGCGCACATTCACCTGCTCAGAGGCAGGTGTAGGAAAGTTACTTCAATACACGGCAATCGGGTGAGGTTCGGTGGTGATCGTATACGGTTCGGATAACTCGTGATAGCTCCAAAGTCTGTTACTGGTCGATATCTGGGAAGTTACCGTTGCCGTGCGACCTTTCCTACGAAATTCAAGAATCAGCCCCCTGGTGGGCTCAAAGTATTAGGCAACTTTTATTTATGAAAATTGTAGGAAATCGTAAATTTAGGTATTTAATCATCTCTAGCATAATTTAGTTTTTTTTTTTCATTTTTTTTATGCACAGTTAACTATTTTAACCTCTATCTTAATTAAAAATTAATCGACAATTTATAAAGTGCGGGAATATACACCATATATATGACATTTGTTATCACAAACTGACTAGAAAATGGCGAGTGTAAATATTTTCATTTGAAACCCCCTTAAAGTTACACTAAGAGAAAATGTGTAATCAAGTACAAGGAATGAAAATTAAGCTAAACATATCTCGTGTAATTTATTATTACTGTGAAATACTTCAATATTTTGACACGTCAGATATTCTGTCACGTTAGAATTTCTGGCGTTTGTCTAAAAATCGGCCCTCTTTGCCAAAACTTTATGTGCGGCACTATACTCAACACTAAACATTTGCGAGAAAGCAACGTTTTTGCCGAGCATAGAAAGGTATCAATTGTTAAAATTTGACAAGAACTAATGAAGCTTAACCCCAACGGATTAGGAGCTGTTTTAAAACCCTTTGTAAAACGTAGGTCTAAAAAACCAAAAGTCTTTGTTAAACTGGAGATTTGTTAAATCCTGTCCGATTTTTATGATTTTCGGCTCCGTGGTTAGATACATAAGATATGTGTGCTAGGTGCATGAATATTTTGTGTTTGTCTTTAACTTTGCAAAAACTTCGCTAACACTGGGCATTGATCCTGTAATGGATGGAAAGTTCCAGTATAAAAAAAATATGACATTACATAAAAATCCGTAATGGCGCATGTTTCTTAAATTTAGGTATTTTTAACCGTCCTGTTGAAAGTTTTTCTAAGCCAATATGCCTGATTTTAATTATGCGAGAAGTCGCGACACAAGTATCGCTTATAAACAAGAACTGAAAAACAATAGGTGAAAACTTATCCGTTTTTTGTTGTTTTATACACAGTGTGTCTGCAAAACCAAAACTAACTTAAACCTATACAATATCCTGACTTATTTTTAGCTTAACAATAATTTAACACAGAAAATAAAAAGTTAGAGGGACTGCAGCACCTCCTTCTTTAAGTCAAGCTTTGTTAGTTCTTAGATGAGATTAGAGAGTATTGGCGATCTCAGCTCTTTTGAGTGGGGCGGTTTTGTAGGTGTTTGATTGCTTTAGTGGGTACGGCAAAAATACTTATTTGGATTAAACAGTAAAGGCGAATCTAGTTTCAATTGTAGATTTGTTTATATACAATATATTTTAATTGCGCAGCAGGCGAAAACCTTGAAAACATTATACCAAAAATGCCATTTTTACGCGTTTTAAATGTTGATTTACATTTAAATAATCAATGATATTTACTACGATTATTTCGACGTTCCGATCCGGATTGAAACTTAAGCCGCTTGAAATTGTAATTCCTAATCTTGAGCGTTTATATCGCAGGATTAAAAGTTAAATCCCTAATCTCGAGTGCTTACCTGAAAATTGGATTGAAACATTGCCCAATCTTTATTTTTTTCTAACCTTTGTAATGAAGTTTCCTAATTCTTTACATCCGCGACATTAAAACCCACTCGGCAACCGCGCAATATCCCAATCCGTCACAAACTGAACACCAGCAGCGGTGACGTCACGCTCTGCCGGGCTATAAAAGGACGCGCGCGCGAAGCTGGGAGGATTCAACGGCAGCGAACCGACCGAGAAACGACAACCGCTACCACCGCCAGCCATACCGGATCAATACGTAAGGAAGCACGGTAAAGTATAGGTTAGTATAGCGCTCTAATCTTAGTGGTTTCTTGGAGAGTTTTTGAGAGATACACACTGGGAAATTTGGGTTGATTATATCCCGGTCCCGGAGCATTTCAAGGCCTTCCCGCCCCCGGAGTATTTCGGTATCCCGGTTCCGGAGAATTTGGAAGGCTTCCCGCTTTACACCACCGGAGTATTTCGGTATCCCGGTCCCGGATAATTTCAGAACCTTCCCGCCCCGGAGAATTTCGGAGCCTTCCCGTTTTCCAACACCGGAGCATTTCGGTATCCTGGTCCCGGAGCATTTCAGGACCTTCCCGTCCCCGAGTATTTCGGTATCCTGGTTCTAGAGAATTTCGGAGCCTTCTCGCTTTCCACCACCGGAGCATTTCGGTATCCCGGTCCCGGAGGATCAGGACCTTCCCGTCTCCGGAGTATTTCGGTAATCCTTGTCCCGGAGTATTTCAGGACGTCCCCGCTTCCGCCTGTGGCATAGTCATTTAGCCGGAAAGCTAGATTCGTGATAATGCTATACTGGTCACATTAGAGCGTTATACAACCTAGCCCGTTAAAGATAATATGCTTTTCCTGTGAGGTTTCTGTCCGTTACCGTTGTGCTGCCCGTTATCCCGGTAACGTCCGTCCGTTCCGTAACGTCAACGTGGTACCGAATCGAATCGTACCTTGAGATTGTTGAACCGTTACCGTCCGCTTCACTTACTATGTAGTTGTACAATTATATGGGTATTCAATAAAAGATGGTTTTTTTTTAAATCATTTCTGTAACCGCAGTGTTTTAGGGTCAAACCATATCAAGTCAACCAGGCAATAGTTTTGACCATCTCCGATTTTGATGATTTTTGGTACACTTATTCGTCTTATCAAAAAACTCAAAAATCCAAAAAATAAAATTTTTTGGATAAGCGGTTTTTGTTTTATTGATTTTTGAAAATCAAGAAATTGGCCAATATGTCCTTGACAGACACTTACAAAAATAGTAATATCTCAAAAACTATTGATCCTATAGAAGCGAGTGATAGCTCATTTTAAAGGGTTTTTAAAGACCTTTTTAAAGATGTGTGACACAATATAGTTTGTTTAATTTTTTTTTTCCTAATTAAAAAAAAAATTGAAAAATCTCAAAAACACATTTTTTATTTTTTTTCAAAAAAATATTTCTTTTTTTTTCAATGTTTTTTTAACATTTTTGGAAAATTTTAGGATGGAGAAATAATGGAGTCATACTTTAAAAAAATAATAAAATATTTAATACAGGGCTAATTTACCTAATATGGGTATAACAAAAAAATGAACAGTAAGAATAATAGAAAATTTACAATAAAAAATATTTAGGTTGGTAATTTCTTTTGTAAAATATTTGAGGAATCGGTCATTTCTTCTGCAGTTAGCACCAGTGGCAGTATTTGGGTTGACCCGTCTTAAAAGAGAATTTTGATCTATGACCAATATATCAACTTTTGGCTTTGGAAAGTAAAAAGACGGAGAGGGACCATGAGGATGTAAAAAACTAACTTTTAATTCCTCGCTTTCTATATTTTTACCAATGATACATCCCATCCTCCAAAGACAGCATAGTTTATGGTTACAAAACCGGAGTCGATGTTTTCAATTTCTGTGTTTGACAAACCACAGGTTGCAAAAAGACATTGAATATTTTCCTCTTTACTTAGTGAAAATGGTTTTGTAATAATTTTTTCATTACTGAGGGGGATAATCGAGTGCAATTTTTGAGTCCCAGGTATTGATTGTGCTTCCAGGTATCTTTTTCCAAAAACTTCATGTTGCTGGTAGTCATTTAATGAACAATATTTAAATGTTATACCAGGAATGTTTTCTGTTGCAAATTTAAAAAGATCTTCGGGGGTCATAATCTGTTCATTATATGGTCTCTGCAGACTTGCTTTAGCAGCCAACCTTTATACGGTGCCTCCCAGTCCATCGCATGCACTCTTCCCGTGGGAGGTGGCAAAAAAATTCCATTCTGCTTTAATTTTAAATTCCTCGAGATGGTACGCAATATTAACAATTTTTTTTTATTTTTATACTGTGCGGCACAGCCGTCTGAAAAATAGATAATTTTGTCTAAATTATCAATTTGCCTCTTTAGTTCAGGCATAAGGTGGCTTAAAAAAGATGAAATGACACAGTGTTGTGTACCAAACAGTCTGAAATAAATATATAATTTAAGTGACCCAGTTTTCCCTCATGAGTTTTGTAATATATTACAAAAGGATGTAGGGTTGCCTGGCTATTTGTCCACTGATAGGACTGCACTTCATCCTGCAAAATAAATGAATAATTTTCAGCGAAGTCGCATGTGATTAGTGCTTCCCCCTTTTTTAAATTGTCTTTTACCTCATTGTAGTATTCTTTTTGCATGTGAGTGTAAAATGAATGAGATTTTAATTTAATCAAGTCGTTTGAAAATTCTTCAATGAAGTCCTCTGCTGGTTTAATTAATGTCTCCATATTGCATCTATCTACAGATATCCACTTCCTAAAAGTCACATTGTCAATCATTGCTTCTTCGAACTTTTCATTCAAAAAGTTTTTTAAATTCTCAGTTCCTAGGCATATCTGACATTTGTCCAAAAAGCAGTGAACTCCTGGTGGGTTACACATCATTTTTGAGAGGCAAGCATGGTAGTCTGGTAAAGCAGGATTACCCTTATCATTTAAGATAAACTTGTTTATTTTAGAAGACTCTATCATTAACTTCATATTTTGATGTATTGTGCACACACACACACTGTATGTGTACCGCTCTTTCCTGCTAAAATGCAACTTTTTGGTCTCAATTCACTAAATTTAGACAAACCAATTTTTAGGTCTGGATGCTCTTTGATATTAGCCAAAACTAACCTTTTGTGATGATGCTCCTTAATTCCTTCTTTTCTTACAACAACAAAATCTTTTTTTCCAGGCATGGGTCTACTCACATCATCTCTTGGTCAAGAGTTTTCCCAGGCTTTGGATTAGGTGTGAATAAAATTCCTTTTTCTTTGACCATTTTTTTTACCATCCTGGTCATGTATTGGGAAACTCCAAATTCTTGCTGAATTTTTGCCCGACTCCAACTCATAGGAAGACAAGATAGAATTAACATTCTTCCGCTTCTTTTTTAAACTAGCTGAAATTTTTCTTTTAATTGTTGTATTATTTCGCACTCGTCCATGTTTTTTTCTTTAGTCTTTTCTACTATTGAGTATTGTTCCTGACCTAATCTTTTTTCGATCACTGCTTTCACTTTTTCAGCCTTTTCTTTGGACACTCTTCTTTTTTTGATAGGCGATTCCCCAATAATTTGCAACGACTGGTTTAAAAGGTCCATAGATTCATCACATTCTTTAAAAGGAGAATCTGGAGTTTGAGCGGACGGTCTGTAACAATAAAAAAAAACAATTTTTAATATGAAATCATTTACTAAAATTGGTAATTATTTAGTATCCGGTTTTCTGCCATTTTTGATTTTTTTTGAAAAATTCTTTATGGAGGCACCTACTAGGGTCCCTAGGACCCCAAATCCGCAACCGCCGAATTTTATTTTTTTTTAAATTTTTTTGTTTTTTTTTATTTTTTAAAATCAACCCAGCCCCACTTAAAAATACTCAAACCAACCCAACCTAGCCCAAAACAACCAAAAAAAAAACCCTCACAACCCCCCCCCCCCCCGGCACCGGCGAGACCCCTTTTTGCATCAAAAAAATTAAAAAAAAAAAATTTCGGCGGTTGCGGATTTGGGTCCTAGGGACCCCAGAACAAACAAGACAATAGACAATAGTTTATTTCCAAATTGTTTACAATAGGTAAAATCGGATCGTCATAAAAATCTACAAAAAAATTGTAAATATAACAAAGGTATATAAATAAGTTGCAGTTACAACTTCGTTAAAAATTATTTCTAATACTAATCGGTTTGAGAGTTTGTGACCAGAAAATTTCTAAAAATTGTTAAAATTGCACAGACACAAGTTAAAACATAACATTAGAGCAAACAATAACGTATAGTAACAATATAATATAAAATTAGTTAAAATATGGTTAAAACATTGTAATAATATTTAAAAAAAAACAGAAACACATATATACATTACCAAAATAAAAGACATTAAAATTCAATAAAATTTAGGAACTCACTAATGCTGTAGGGTTCTATCTTAAAAATTAGATTAAAGCATTATTTTTTGTAAAGTTTGTAGCTTTGGATATTTTTTATTTTGTTTGGAAGTTTATTAAAGAATTTAATTGCAGCATAATCCGGGCTTTTTTCAGTAATACTTAGTCTATGTTTTGGATATATATACATGTTGTTTTTGTTTCTTGTGTTACAGGTTCTAGTACCGGCATATTTAGCAAAAATTAATGGATTTTTTCCCAAATACAGTAAACATTCCAAGATATAAATACCCGGGACCGTTAACAACTTATTTTCTCTAAAATTATTTCTACAAGAAGCATATGGGTTGATTCCTACCAAGATTCTAATAACACGTTTTTGTAAAATAAAAACGTCATTTTTGTGACTACTATGGCCCCAAAGTAATATACCATATTTTAATTGAGAGTAAAACATACCATAATAAATTGATTTTAATGAACTGTGACCTCTAAAAATTTTACTTAAAACTCTAATAGCATAGCTTGCCGCTGATAGTTTTTTACATAGATCTCTGATGTGTGAAAAAAAATTTAGGTCTTTATCAATAGTTACTCCCAATACCTTCGTGTGACTTTCAAAAGTTAATGTGTCTCCTTCATAAGTAAGGTTTTTAGGGACATATATGTCCATGTTAGAGATAACAATTGCTTTTGTTTTTTCTGTGTTCATAATGAGTTGGTTGTTAACACAGTATTCAGACACTTTACCTAGTACGTCAAAATATTCCTCATGGATGTTCCCCTTCCGATAAACCGGCATCACTACGTTGGCATTATCTGCGTAATTGGCCAGAAGGTTTGGATTTTTGATGACATGGTTTAGATCATTAAGATAAATAACAAAGAGCAGAGGACCAAGAATACTTCCCTGCGGAATTCCTGTCACTATGACGTTTGATCCTGATGTTATTTTATTGTTGTTCAAATTTATTGTAACTTTTTGTGGTCTTTCAGTCAGATACGAGCAAAATAAATCCAAAGCACTTGCTCTAACCTCGTACGCTTCTAATATTTCCAAAAGAATTTCATGATTTATTGTATCAAATGCTTTTGATAAATCCAAAAAAAGACCACAGGCCGCTTCCCTAGATTCAAGAGTCGAAATTATTGACTTGTTCAACTCTAAAAAAGCCGATTTTGTAGACCTTTTCGGGAGAAAGCCATGTTGAAAATCGTTTAAAAGTGAATTTGTCAGAAAAAAATTCAACAGCTTCTTATGTATTAATAACTGATAAATTTTTGCAAAGGATTAAATCAGACTTATAGGCCTGTAGGTGCCACCATAAAGAATTTTTCACTTAAAACCAAAAATGGCAGAAAACCGGATACTAAATAATTACCCTAAAATTATTAGCAGAGCCACAACACACAAAAAAAAAACAAGTAAAAATGTAGGTAGGTATTCGTTACTATTACTTACCATGCTACAGGAAATGGTTGTTCATCCTGTTCCTTGTGTTCCTTGGAAAGTTTCATCCGACAATTGTCACAAATTTTCATGCCAGTCTCCACATCTTTAAAGGAAGTCATCCAATTTGTGACATTCCGTAACTTTCCGGAATGTTTCTCCTGACTTAATGGATCACAACTTCTCACAAAAAATTTTGTCCATTGTTTTGGATTATTTTGTGCCATTTTACAACACACGACTCCGATAAATGTTTTAATTAAAAAATAGCAATTTATCACATAAACCGCAGGTTTGCAATTAATTATTGTCAAAACTTTTCCTCTCTGAACCAGAAATGATACAAATAGGGGTAAGGGCCAATAAAAAGTAATGGGATGAGCTAAACATTTTGCAGGAATTAACATGTTTAAATGTATAATAGGTGGGTGAAAAGATCTTGGGTGGAGGGGAGGACAATTGAAGAAATACTCAAAATTTTGCAGGAATAAACAAGTTTGGAAAAACCTTTTATGTATCTTATTTACAAGACTGGGAGCAATTGACAAGTTTTTAGATACAAAGAGTAAATATATAGGTATTTATCAAAAAATGTATGGTTTTTTCCTGCAAGGTTTTTTATATTATTTTTTTAAAAAATAGAACCAATAACTTCTCCATCCTGAAATTTTCCAAAAATATTAAAAAAATACTGAAAAAAAATAGTATTTTTTTGAAAAAAATTCAAAATGGTGTTTTCAAGATATTTTAAAAAAAAATATTAAAAAAATTAAAAAAAAATAAAAACAAAAAATTACATGTTACATGGTGATACACATCGTTAAAAAGGTCTTTAAAAAACCTTCAAAATAAGCTATAACTCGCTTCTATAGGACCAATAGTTTTTGAGATATTGCTATTTTTGTAAGTGCCTGTCAAGGGCATATTGGTCAATTTCTTTATTTTCAAAAATCAATAAAACAAAAACCGCTTATCCAAAAAATTTAATTTTTTGGATTTTTAAGTTTTTGGATCAGAAGAATAAGTGTACCAAAAATCATCAAAATCGGAGATGGTCAAAACGAAAAGTGCCTTTTTTTTGGTTGATTTGATATGGTTTGACCCCTTTATTTTTGTTTGTTTTAGTGCGGAAGGTTCAATAAAATAATAAAGTTTGGTCGGTTGCTTTCTAAATTTTTTTTTGCGGCGTCAAAATGTCGGATGTCAAAAGTATACAAGATTTCGTACGGTAAATGATATTCATAGGTAGCCTTTTACTCCTTTCCTTAAAATTGTTTTTCGTGTTTTATTTCAGTTTTTTAAAATTTGCACGAAAAATATCGTAAAACTGTGATAAAAGGCATCTAAATAGTACATCAAATGTTCTGTGTGCAAAATTTAGTTTACCTACTTTTGCTGGAATGTTCTTAAAATCCACGTTAATGATTTTTTTTTCTACTAGCGTGCGGAAAGTTAACTTTTCCGCTCTAGTGCAGAAACGTTAACTTTATGGTACTTTTCCGCATTCAACCAAAAGTAAAAAATTAAAAAATTTCTTTTTTGTGTTAGGAAAAATTTTAGTCACGATAAAGCAAGAGCTTTTTAAAACTCCTTTTATTGGAACAAAATTATGATTGTTTTCCACAAACCAAAACTACACTTTTTTGCACTCGACGAGCGTTTCGCTAACAACGTTAGCATCATCAGGAGACGATAAACAATGAACTAAATTAATCTACGCTCTATCTTATATACAATCCTTTAGTGGGCGGAGATAAGACTAATAAATTGTGATTGATCACAATCACAATCCTATCTTCCCTCAACCAAAGAATAAAGTGTACTAAACGGGATGGGTCCTCTATCTTTATTTAAACTATTTCTGGATTTAATGATTTCCATACTTTCATATGCATTCAAAAGTCTTTTGTTTGGTACACTTTTTAGAAGTTTTAGGTTATCTAATGTGAATCTATGATTGTTTTCAAAAGCATGCTCGGCCACACTTGACTTTTCTGTTCTTCCGTATTTTAAGTGTGCTAAGTGTTCTTTAAAACGTGTTTGAATAGAGCGTCTCGTTTGGCCAACATATTTTTTGTCACAATCCATGCAACTAATTTCGTAAATTCCACTTTTTTCTAGAACTGTAGTTTTATCCTTGGGATTTCCTAGTAAGCTTCTTATTGTGTTACCGGATTGATATACTAATTTAAGACCGGTGTTATTAAATACTTTGTGTAATCCTTTCGTATAATTAGGATTATAAGGAATTGATACAAATTTTGAGTCGCAGGTATCTTTTTGTCTGAAAAAGGTAGAATTCCAAAAGGTCTTTTGAAAAGAATGTCTATTTATCAGCTTATGACTCTTCATTGCTTACAACATAAGCTTGCAAGTTTGCACTTTTTAACATATAGATTAGTAAATTTCCCCTTAAACAAAGAAAGATTTGAAGCAGAAAAGAATAGGATTAGGAATATAGCTGGCGAAAACGGTTACGACGAAGGCTTAATAAATAAGCTGATAAATAGACATTCTTTTCAAAAGACCTTTCGGAATTCTACCTTTTTCAGACAAAAAGATACCTGCGACTCAAAATTTGTATCAATTCCTTATAATCCTAATTATACGAAAGGATTACACAAAGTATTTAATAACACCGGTCTTAAATTAGTATATCAATCCGGTAACACAATAAGAAGCTTACTAGGAAATCCCAAGGATAAAACTACAGTTCTAGAAAAAAGTGGAATTTACGAAATTAGTTGCATGGATTGTGACAAAAAATATGTTGGCCAAACGAGACGCTCTATTCAAACACGTTTTAAAGAACACTTAGCACACTTAAAATACGGAAGAACAGAAAAGTCAAGTGTGGCCGAGCATGCTTTTGAAAACAATCATAGATTCACATTGGATAACCTAAAACTTCTAAAAAGTGTACCAAACAAAAGACTTTTGAATGCATATGAAAGTATGGAAATCATTAAATCCAGAAATAGTTTAAATAAAGATAGAGGACCCATCCCGTTTAGTACACTTTATTCTTTGGTTGAGGGGAGATAGGATTAAAAATCGTGATCAATCACAATTTATTAGTCTTATCGTCTCCTGATGATGCTAACGTTGTTAGCGAAACGCGCGTCGAGTGTAAAAAAGTGTAGTTTTGGTTTGTGGAAAACAATCATAATTTTGTTTTAGTGCAACCAAAGTTTCCAAATTCCCAACATAGTTGAGATGGCTTCACGGTCAACGGAACTAAATCTATATCGTAAGTTTAGTACTAAGATTAGGCTAGTTGGTGCATATATTTAGTTTCTAAAATCTTGCAAAAAATTCAAAGTTTTTCCAAACTTTCTTCAAGTAAAGTTGCCGAAATCTACAGTTTTTTCAAAAGTAGCCCTGTTTGCAAAACAGAAATGGTTAGATTTAGAAATCAAAAATTTGTACGCAAAACGAAGTATGTTTGAGCTTGAAGCATACCGACTGTTTAAAAAGTTGACATTTAGACTTAGTGATAAGAACTTTGAAGAATGGTGCGATTTCCAAAGACATATGTTTGTAGTAATTGAGAAAAAATTTACGAAGAAGATGTCTTCACTTAATAAAAAGCTACAAAAGTTAAAACGTTCTGAACCAAAACCAAAAAAGTCGAAGGAAATTTTTAATAACAAAGAAATATCACTTTTAAACAAAGGTCTTAATTTTGCTCTGCCCCCACAAAAAGATAATTTAAGTGATATTATTGCAAATATTGAAAGTTCAATCTCTTATCTTTCAGAAGGCACAAAGGGCTATGTGCGAGATGCTTGCCGATATCAGATCTCTCAAAACATCATTCAAAACAATAAAAATAGTACATTAAATCACAATAAAACAATTAAAAGTTTGAGAGAAAAAGATGTTTTCTACTAAAGGCTGACAAGGGTAATAAAGTTGTTATATTAGATAAAACAGATTATTTCGAAAGGGTAGACAACCTAATAAAAAATGGACCCTACAAACAAGTCCCAAAGAACCCCTTACCAAAAATGATTAACGAAGTAAAAAACACAATTAAAAAATGTAACAATATTATTACTGACAATATTAAATATAAACTACAAGTAAGCAATCCCACTATGGCGAAACTGTATTGTCTTCCGAAAATCCACAAGCCTGGAAAATCGGTTAGACCTATAGTTTCTGCTGTAGGATCACCTACTTACAACATTTCGAAATGGCTAGCAAACGAGTTTGAAAATTAACCGATAAAGGAAAAAGGTTTTTCTGTTCAAAATTCCATTGAATTTATCAACAAAGTTAAAGATATTTCACTCCAAGAAGGTGAAATTTTAATCTCGTTTGATGTTAGTTCGTTGTTCCCTAGTGTGCCGATCCCCAATACCTTACAATACATGGAGGAACTACTAAGAAAAAACAATCTAGAAGACAAACAGACTTTAGAATACCTATCTTTAACAAAACTCTGCATGAATCAAAATTACTTTCAATATAAAAATAACTACTACCAGCAATTAGAAGGAACCACAATGGATAATAGTTTATCACCTTTTATCGCAAACCTATTTATGAGCAAATTTGAATCAGATATAAGTAAAGAATTTGAGTATTTCCCCAGAGTATGGTTCAGGTATGTAGACAATGTGTTTGCAGTATTCAACACTAAAGTAACTAGTGTTGAAAATTTTATGGAAAAAATAAATAACAAATTTCCCACTATTAAATTTACTTATGAAACAGAGAACAACGGTACGCTGCCATTTCTAGACACTTTAGTTATAAGAAATAAAAATAAATTGGACTTTGACCTATACAGAAAAGGCACGGCCACCAACAGGTATATTCCAAATGACTCTTTTCATTGCTTACAACATAAGCTTGCAAGTTTGCACTTTTTAAGATATAGATTAGTAAATTTTCCCTTAAATAAAGAAAGATTTGAAGCAGAAAAGAATAGGATTAGGAATATAGCTGGCGAAAACGGTTACGACGAAGGCTTAATAAATAAGCTAATAAATAGACATTCTTTTCAAAAGAACTTTCGGAATTCTACCTTTTTCAGACAAAAAGATACCTGCGACTCAAAATTTGTATCAATTCCTTATAATCCTAATTATACGAAAGGATTACGCAAAGTATTTAATAACACCGGTCTTAAATTAGTATATCAATCCGGTAACACAATAAGAAGCTTACTAGGAAATCCCAAGGATAAAATTACAGTTCTAGAAAAAAGTGGAATTTACGAAATTAGTTGCATGGATTGTGACAAAAAATATGTTGGCCAAACGAGACGCTCTATTCAAACACGTTTTAAAGAACACTTAGCACACTTAAAATACGGAAGAACAGAAAAGTCAAGTGTGGCCGAGCATGCTTTTGAAAACAATCATAGATTCACATTAGATAACCTAAAACTTCTAAAAAGTGTACCAAACAAAAGACTTTTGAATGCATATGAAAGTATGGAAATCATTAAATCCAGAAATAGTTTAAATAAAGATAGAGGACCCATCCCGTTTAGTACACTTTATTCTTTGGTTGAGGGGAGATAGGATTAAAAATCGTGATCAATCACAATTTATTAGTCTTATATCCGCCCACTAAAGGATTGTATATAAGATAGAGCGTAGATTAATTTAGAAACGCGCGTCGAGTGCAAAAAAGTGTAGTTTTGGTTTGTGGAAAACAATCATAATTTTGTTTTAGTGCAACCAAAGGTTCCAAATTCCCAACATAATCCTTTTATTGGGTTAAATGAATACCTAAGCCAAGCCAGTAGAAAGAATATTGTACCTAACTCGCACGTAAAGTGACTTTTCCGCACTTAATTGCTGGCCGAACGACGCTTTAGCTTTATGCAATCGCTTGCGCACTAGTTAGGTAAACTACTATTTAACTGGCAAAATGTTACTTCATTAATAATTTATTTGGGTGAAAATAATAATTTAGTGAAACTATTAGTTTGACCAAAATTTATAACAATCTCACAAACTCAATATTGATCTAGTTTATTTTAGTTATTACCAACCTGTTTACATATATTTTTATTAAAATTTTAAAGTAGATTTACTTTGTTAATTTTGAAGTTCATCGATTGCTTGCATATCTTCTGATCAACTTGGCCACAGCTTATCTGAAACAAAGGGGCCGCCTTAGACCAGTGAACAGCGTCTTAGCCTGCAGAACGGAGATCGCAGGATCGGATCTCGTCAAGTACACATTGCTTCACACAACACCGAATGCGACTCGAGACGACGACGGGCGGCCCTACTTCTCAGCAGCTGCGCAGTTGACGTTGTGCATAGAGTAACAACAAACTAGGTAGAAGTAGGCGGCACGGTTGACACTGCACCGAAAACTTTGCGGGACTCAAAGGTGGACAGCCGAGGACCCCGCCAAACTGGGTAGAGGAGACTAGCCGGTGACCCAAAAAAGGACGACCTGGACTTCTCCGAGATCGGGACTCCATGGGAGGCGGCTCCGACAGATTTGGTAGCAGGAGTGGACAGAGGGTGTTTTGGAAGAGGCGGTACCACCTTCGGGTAGCACGACCACTACAAAGAGATGCATCTGAAGACTCCGACGGCGACCTCGACCAGCGAAACCGGGACCTCGATTTTCGGGTCAACCTATATGACGGCGGGCTGCTGGGGAGAAAAGTCTACCGTCAACCAACCCAATGAGCATTTTCAGAAACCTCTGGTGACAAAAATTTTTATAATTATTATAAAGAGGGTTCCATTAATGCCCTAGGGTATTTAGAGGTTTCCTACAGGAATTGAGTTTGTATATTTGTTTTATTAAAGGTTCTAAATTGATGGTACCCTAAGGTAACATATAACTGGCTTTAACAATATTTCCACGGATATCTTTATAAAAATTAAAGTCATCGGTAACAAATGTTATATAAATTGGTGTTAACAATGTTTCCACCAACATATTTATAAAAATATAAGTCATCAGTGACAAAAGTTATGTAAATTGGTTTTTGAAATCTTTCTGTTAACCCATCTATAAAACCGTAAGTAACTATTAATTAAAGATATATAGATTGGTTTTTAAAATGTTGCTATCAACTCACTTATAAAAACTTAATTAACCAAAAACAAAGGGACACTTTTATATAATTGGTGCCTGTAATATTCTTATGAACTCATTCATAAACCTTTTTTGCCCATTCTTTCTATAATGTTTTTATTCATTTCTTTGTATAGTGGTTATAATATCACTGTTTTTCCAACAAAAAAACAATTTTAATTTATAACAACAAGATTTTTTAGGTTAATTTTGTGACATCAAAAGGCTCGTTTTTGCGACTTTAAAAGGTGCGTTTTTGCGACATCAAAAGGCGCGTCTTTGCGAGATACCATACCATCATTATCTGGTTTTAATTACATCAATCTGAGGACAGACAACACAAATCTTCTTGAGATAGTTTTCGATGACAGATATCGGGATCGAATGCATTCTACACCCGATTCCGACCAGCGTTTCCCATGCGCGGCCACTCTGACTCAAAAAACTCATCACGTGGACCGATATGACCTTGTATAGGCAAATCTCGCTTAGATTACGTGATCCGTGTTTTGATTCGGGGAGTCGACGCATAAGAAACCCATAGATGGGAACCGGGTTTTAGAAAAAGAGAATAATATAGTAAGCGTGTTAAGTTCGCAAAAATGCACCGTGAAACTTCGAGTGCATACAGTGCGCACCGCTGGTCGGCGGCAATTGTGAACACATCACCTTACGACGCGACGGAACGCAGCCTCAAGGTCCGTTTCTGCGAGTTTGACATAGTTACTATTATCTTTTTTTTTTCTAAATGCATTCGTCTGAGAGAGATCCAGCATACCAGGGAAATACCTGCCTGTACACCCTTCGACCCCGCAATCTAACTATCTTCTTGAGATAGTTACCTCTGACAGTTATGCGGGGTTGAAGGGTGTGCAGGCGGGTATTTTTCCTGGTATGTGTAGTATGCTGGACCTCTCAGACGAATACATTTAGGAAAAGAGACCAATGGTAACTATGTTAAGCTCGCAGAAACGGACCTTCAGTGTTCAACACTGCGCCATCTGCAGGCTTTTGTTCCAACTAGCATCATGTTTTAAAACTTTGATAAAATAGTGTTGAAAGAGGTAAACAGTGGTATAATTATATTGTTTTTTTTATAGAATTGTCGTAAATTTTCGCCATTTTAATTCCAACAATAGGTTTTTGACCAAAATAAAAACGTTATTTATGGGGTTTCAACATGTGCTTTAATCGAAATATTGCTTGTTTATAATAATACAAAATTCAATATTTCTCCCAGAAAGCAAAAAACATATGTGAAAAAAAAGTATTATTATTTTTTTCCCGTTTTCTCAAGTATTTTTGGAGCCCATGAAAATTTTGTGAGTGTATTCGAAAACTATACAGTACACACGGGACCGCAGCTGATTATCAGAGTAGGATGACTGGGAAAACAGCTTTTATTTAACCTATTGTATATAAATATTCATATTCCTGCTTCAACTTATCTCACTTCCATTTTAATTTATTTTAGAAGATTGGTAAACACTATTTTATATTTTTTTTATTTTAAAAAGAAAAAGAATAATACATAACAAGCAAAAGGAAGAAAGATGGAAAATTTGTATTTCTAAATTGATAAAAATCTTTAATTTGTTATGTAGTATTGTTAGAACAGTTGTAAAACCTTTTTATAAAAATATCTAGACTTGAGGGTTCATAAGGAAGTTTCATAAAATCTATATGTTGTTTTTCTATCCATTACTATGTACCATAACCTTTGGTTATTTTATGAAGGTTTTATATTATTTGCTGTAACTTCTATATAGACAAACATGCTCATTGGGAAGTTCTGCTGGGACGGTAGCGATGTTAGATAGATGCAAGTCTAACATGTAGCAGGACCACCCTTCGGAGGGGTTGTAAAGCCGGCGGTCCACTGTGTATACTTGCTACGTAGTCTAAAGATCCCTGCCCTCGACAAAGAGGTGTCAGGCAAAATTAAGAGAAAGAAAAATTGCATCCTAAGGGGCACGTGCATCAGTCGGGGGTGCACGGGGGGTATGGCTATGGGTCCATTATGCGGCCTAATGACTCCCTGATATATTAAACTTTTTCTCAAATTTATTATAACCTTCAACTTTTTAACATTTTTTAAACATAATAAGATTGCTATTGTATTGTATTGTATTGATTGTTGATTGTAAAAATGTAAAATTTGACTCGTACTTTAATTTTGATATTCCAGTCTTTCTATGTTTTTTATTTAAATTTTATTTTGTGTGGTGTAGTTAAAGTTAAACACGGGTAGAAAATAAAGTTACTGTATCCATTAATGGTCACTAATTAACGTAAAAATCGGACTATTGAATAACCTTTTTGATTTTTATCTTCGACAGGCTGGGTTAAAAGTGGGTAATACAGGCGCATCCGGGAATTGACTTCGAAGGGTAGGAGATACGAAAATATTTTAATCAGGGCAAAGTTGCGCAATTTGATGCTTTACCCAAAACTAAAAAGAAAGTTTACAAAATCCGAGTATTTTCGGAGAGAGCGAAAAAAACCGAAATTTTCAATTTTAGTTTTTATTTTTTTCCGCCTTTATTATTAGAGTTGTCAAAAAATGCTTAAAACTCTCTACAGGCACCTTTTTAAGATCTACCAGACGAGCTATTCATTTTTAAGATTTGACATTTCAGATTGACATGAGCGCTGTCAAATTCATTTTTTCTTATGGACACATCCTTTTTTTTCTGGTCGTTTTGTTTCGGAAGCAACGAAAATATCATTTTAAAACATTATTTTAACAAGGAGCTTGTTGTTTCGGGCTTAATGACCATCATCAGTTAAAAAAATCCCGTTATACAAGACAACTTAAAAAGGGCTTGTAGTAGTTTCAAGAAAGCCCCAGCAGGGACGTATAGCCATCCATAAAACCTTTTAAAAAAATTTAAAAAATTCAAAATTTTTTCAAAATTCTCTATATCTATATTTTCCATTTTTTTTTTTTGGTTTAAATGTCGTCTAAAAATTTCCCGTATAAAAATATTTAAAAAAAATACATTTTTTTTTCAAAATTTTTCAATTTTTTTTTATTTTATTTTTTTGTTTAAAATGTAATTATCTACCTAAATGTGATAACCGCGTGTCGTTAGCTGCTACGGTTCGTGAGTTATAATTTTTTTATCAAAAAAAAGAAGAATTTTTGTGCCAAATTTGATAAAAATCGGTTTAGCGGTTTTTGAGTAATCCTGTCCCAGACAGACAGACAGACACCATCCCAAAATTTTGTAGATAACTATAATTTTGTAGATACTAATACAAGCGCTTGAAGTTGTCTTGTATAACGGGATTTTTTTAAACTGTTGATGGCCACTAAGCCCGAAACAGCAAGCTTCCTGTTAAAATAATGTTAAAATGATATTTGCCTTGCGTCCGAAACAAAACAACCAGAAAAAATGATGTGTCCATAAGAAAAAATAAACTTGACAGCGCCCCTGTCAAACTGATATGTCAAATCTTAAAAATGAATAGCTCGTCTGGTAGATCTTAAAAAAGTGTCTGTGGAAGCTTTTAAGCATTTTTTGACAACTCTAATAATAAAGGCGGAAAAATATAAAAACAAAATTAAAAATTTCGGTTTTTTTTCGCCTATCTCCGGAACTACTCGGATTTTGTAAACTTTATTTTTGGTTTTGGGTAAAGCATCAAATTGCGCAACTTTGCCCTAATTTAAATCTTTTCGTATCTCCTACCGTTTAGGAGATTCTCGTGGTGAGCATCGAATTTGAAACACCCTGTATAGTCCGAGATATATGGACGTCCCAAAAACATCTTCTTATCTTCATTATCCCTATCGGTTGACTTCTATAATACCTATTGTGAAGAAAGTAATAACGGCAGCAAAAAAGAGTCTACAATAAAATAGTGCTTACAGGTAGGTAGAGGCGTATTTTAAATATTATTGTTGTATTAATAATTCATCCAACTTGCTGAAGCCTAACGCACCCCTGCCTGTCTTTCTTGAGAAGAAGTCAGTAGCATATAACCACATACACTAGCACTTTCACATTTCAATAATTATTTCTTTAGCTTCATTATATGTTCGAAAGTTTATTGTAATGGATCCTATGGCAGTAATATAATAATATGACATAGTTGTAAGTAATATGAGAGCAAGTTGAACGTAACTCGGTGTGTTATTATATCCTTCATGCTTTGAATGATGATTTGAAGTAAACTCTCAACTACAAATCGATTATTTTTTCTCTACTATTTTAAACAACCCGTCCCTGAAAATACCAATAAAACGATAATGAATTTTCACAGGAAATCGCTAGTAATCCCAGACCTGATCTAATAATAACATTACAAATTAAATTTTTCTAGCCCCGAATGTAGCCGCAAGGCACGTCACTGGGTACAAAAACATAATCTGGAACTAACTCACACAAATATCCAATCCTATTATTATACACGGACCGAAAACTTCCGCCACGTCACAGAGTACAATAACTTTTCAAACTATATCTTTCTATCCCCGGATGTAGCTCTAAGGCACGTCACTGGGTACAAAACCATAGTCTGGAACTAACTCCCCCAAATATCCCATCCTATTATTATACACGGACCGAGAGCTTACACCACGTCACAGAGTACAATAACTTTTCAAACTATATCTTTCTATCCCCGGATGTAGCTCTAAGGCACGTCACTGGGAACAAAACCATAGTCTGGAACTAACTCCCCCAAATATCCCATCCTATTATTATACACGGACCGAGAGCTTACGCCACGTCACAGAGTACAATAACTTTTCAAACTATATCTCCATAGCCCCGGATGTAGCAACACGTGGCACGTCACTGGGTACAGAAACATAGTCTGGAACTAATTTAAAAAAAAAATTTTCTCCATATGAATGGATTTCTATGTAGTCCTTCTTCCCGACTAAATTTCGATCCCGATAGTTATCTAGAACATTGTGGAAGATACCGACGAGATGTTAGACCGACGATATCTACAGAAGGCGCTGCAACGCAACACTTACGTACTCTTTTAACATGGCCATCTTTGTTATATTGTCATTTATTATAGGCGCCTATGATCTATTGTTGTATGTTATATCTCTCGTTCCAACTATAATTATTTTTGTTATTTTTTTACTCACCTTGTGTATTTTTTGACTAATAAGGCAAAGCCTCATTCTTTTTTAAATTATATGATTTTCTAAAGATTTTTTTGTAACGAATTACCGATGTAACTATCGATAAATAAATCAGCTTTTATTATCTGGTTGTTTTCTTTAATTCGATTTTTTTTATTCGATTGCAATCGCATATGATGCTGACTTCTCTCAAAGCATTGTATCGCATGTGCCAATTTTTTTAAAAAGAGAGCTTTAATTTTTTTGCTATACAAAATTAGCACTAAATTGATCCAATTAGCTATACTATATCAAGAGTTGCGCTGCTAGCTTTAATTTTTAAAATTATTAAAAATTAAATCACTATAGAAAATATTGCAAAAAAACAGTAGTTGAAGAATATTACCATTGATTAAAGGAAGTTTTCCTTTACTCTAATGATATTACTGTTCATTAACAGAGAATGAGACTTTGTTTTTTGGTTAAAAAAATATACAAACCCTGTCACAAATGCAATCTTAGGTTTGTGCAAAAAGTCATGAAGTCTGAAGGGGATCTGTTTGCCGGGGAAGTATCCTTTTCCTCTTAACACTGCAGCAATTATTCCACTTTTTTCGAATTTAACCAGTATCTGCAAGAAAAAATCGTTATAAAATCAACGGTAGATAATAAATTTTAAACGAGCTTTCAAACGTCTTGAGGACAGATATAAAAAAAATCTAAAACTATTTCAGGAAAATGAGGGAGCAGAAAAAAAAATAATGGCGATGAAGTTTTTAACTTATAAAATTATTTTGAGAGCTTCACATATTTTTTTGAAAATTTATTGACTGTTCCATTAAATTTCCTAACAAATGTTTGTGCGCTTTAGATATTAAAAGTAGCATTTTAATTCCAGTTTTTGAGAAGTAAAGTGGAGCATTTAATCCCCGGGATAAAATTTTGACTGTATTTTATGGAGATTAAATTTTGACTTTATTTCCCAAGGATTAAATTTTACTTCTATAGAAATCTCTAAATTATTATACATTAAATTTTTACTTTGTTTCTCGGGGATTAAATTTTTGCTTTATTTCCCGGAGATTAAATTTTTTATTTCTCCGGGATTATATTTTACTACTAGAAATCATTTTCTAAAGCATAAACTAACTTGCTTAAATAAATTTTGTGATGAAGCCCATGTTGAGGTTTGTGGTATTGTGATAAATCTGGAAGATGTCCCGATCTGTATTTTGGTTGTCTATAGATCACCTGACTGACACCTTGATTATAAAAATATAAGTTATCAGTGACAAAAGTTATATAAATTGGTGTTTGAAATCTTTCTGTCAACCCATCTATAAAACCGTAAGTAACTATCAAATAAAGATATACAGACCGCTTCAAGCTACTGCGAACATAGGGGGAATCAAGTCCAATTTACTCTCCGTGCCGTACGACCGAGGTGGATTCGAAGCACGCTGCAGTGTTATCTTTTGGAAATTCATTTTGTTTTTATTATTTTGTTTTATTTCTGCCTTGCTCGAGAATCAGATGGGTAAGTTCTTAATTGAAATAATACATTTTTAAAACCAAAAATGGATGTCTACGAAGTTGCCGAAAAAGTGCAGATGGTCAAATGGTCAAATCGTCATAACCCAACACACGTTCGATATTGGTCGAGGGAAAATTTGCATTTGTATTTTGACGTAAGAACACAGTATCCCCAAAAACTAAATGTTTGGGGGGGGTATTATAGGGGAACACGTAATTGGGCCATTTTTTATTAACGGCAATTGCAATTTGAATGGTCCTAGATACTTGGATCTACTGCAGCAGCACATTATTCCAACTGCTAAGCAGTTGTTAGGTGTAAGATTTGGTGAAACATGGTTTCAACAAGATGGTTGTTCCGCTCACAATGTTGGCCTTGTTAGGGAATATCTTGATAATGTATTTCCTAATCGGGTTATAAGTACACGGGGAACTATTTTATGGCCAGCTCGATCTCCCGATCTTGCTCCTAATGACTTCTATCTGTTTTTGAAGAAGCTTTTCAAATTATCACCCCTAACATGCTTGGAAACGTTAGAAGGGGTTTTTATAGTAGGCTCGGATATTGTCTAGCCGAGCAAGGAGGACTTTTCGAACATTTGCTTTAATTTTTTTTTGACTGGGAGAATCTTTTTGGTTTTTAGAATGTATTATTTTATTTTGAGAACTTGCTTTTATTTTGTTTCTCCTTATTATTTTCATTGTAACACGTCGTCACTGATAAATCTGAGCAGTTGACAATAAAACGCTCTTATTTATTAGTGACAAAAAATAAGAAAATTACGTTATAAAAATTTGCGTATTTATTGAACAAATTCCGGTTTCATTGACTAAGCTCCACACAGCACAGTGGTTAGAGGCGTACTAAATACCAAAGGAAAGTCATGCAAGTGGTGATCGCAAGCCTGAGTATTGGTTGCTTCACTGATAGGCGTGCGGTGTCTCTGCATGTACGTACACTGGCAAATTAGACTTCTTCCGCCCTATGTTCGCAGTAGCTTGAAGCGGTCTGTATAGATTGGTTTTTAAAATGTTGCTATCAACCCATTAAAACTTAAGTAACCGACAACAAATTTATATAAGATTGAAAATATTTCGACAGACACTTATGAAAACTTGGGAACTCACACACAATAGTTATATAAATTGGTGTCTGTAATATTCTTATGAACTCATTCATAAACCTTTTTTGCCCATTATGTTTTTTCTATAATGTTATTAATTTCTTTATATAGTGGTTATAATACAACTGTTTTTAGAACAAAAAAACAATTTTAATTTATTTTGGCAATTATAATAACAAAACAAACAAGATTTTTTAAGGTTAATTGTGTTACATCAAAAGGCGCGTTTTTGCGACATCAAATGGCGCGTTTTTGCGAGATACCATACCATTATTATCTTGTTTTAATTACATCAATCTACGAGAGATAAGCGATCCAAATTTTCTATATCGGGATCGAATAGACCATGTGATACGTGTTTTGATTCGGGGGACCCACCAATGAGAAACGCATAGATGGGAACCGTGTTTTAGAAAAAGAGAACATTATAGTAACCGTGTTAAGTTCGCAAAAACGCACCGTGAAACGTCGAGCGCATACGCTGATACTGGACACTATTCTTGACCGACCATGAGATGAAGTGAGCGAAATTCCCCGTGGAAAAAAAGCTCACCTCACCTCACTGTCGTTTAAGAATAAACGTCCTGCTCCCGGAAAATACCCGCCTGTACACCCTTCTACCCCGCAATCTAACTATATTCTTGAGATACTTACCTCTGACAGTTATGCGGGCTTGAAGTGTGTGCAGGCGGGTATTATTCCTGGTATGTGTAGTATGCTGGATCTCTCGAGGAATGCATTTAGGAAAAGAGAGCAATGGTAACTATGTTAAGCTCGCAGAAACGGAATATCAGTGTTCAACACTGCGCCATCTGCAGCCTTTTGTTAAAAATAGTGTTGACGAGGTAAACAGTGGTATAGTTGTATTGTTTTTTTTTTATAGAATTGTCGAAAATTTTTGCCATTTTGGATTCCAAAAATAGGTTTTTGGCCTAAATAAAAACGTTATTTATGGGGTTTCAACATGTGTTTCAATCGAAATATTGCTTGTTAGGGTTAAGAACAACATGCAAAATTCAATATTTGTCCCAGAAAGCAAAAAAAACCTGTATGAAAAAAAGTGATTTAAATGAATATTTTTTCCCGTTTTCTCAAGTATTTTTGGAGTCCATGAAATTTATGTGAGTGCATTCGAAAAGTATACAGTACACACGGAACCGCAGCTGATTTTCAGAGTAGGATGACTTGAAAAACAGCTTTTATTTGTCCATAGTATATAAATATTCATATTGGTGCTTCAACTTATCTCACTTCCATTTTTATTTATTTTAGAAGATTGGTAAACAGCATTTTATAAATTTTTTTATTGTAAAAAAAATAATAATACATAACAAGCAAAGGGAAGAAAGATGGAAAATTATATTTCTAAATTCATAAAAACCTTTAATTTGTTATGTAGTGTTGTTAGAACAGTTGTAAAACCTTTTTATAATAATCTCTAGACTTAAGGTCTCATAAGGAAGTTTTAAAAAATTTATATGATGTTTTTCTATCCATTACTATGTACCATAAATTTTTATAAGCTGCTGTTGATCAGTTGTTTTTCAAGTCCTTTTTACTCATTTAAGAGATATATTAGAGTTATAAAATTATCACCAACACTAAATAGTATAACTTTTGGTTATTTTATGAAGGTTTTATATTATTTGCTGTAATTTTTATATAGACAAAAATGCTCATTGGGAAGTAATTTACTGCAGGAATCCTATTTTGGCTATGTATTTGACCCAATAATTGCCGACCATTTAGACAAATCTATAAAAATCAAACAAATATCAACACAAAACACCACGGTCCAAACTGACACTCCCTATTAGATCTTTTAATGAACAAAATGTTGAAAAATTATATCACTCCTTAAGCAAAGAAAATTGGTGCAATATTTTTGTTGACGATCCAGAAGATGCCTGGAAAACTTTTTTTAGCGCATTGGAGATCCATCTAGATAAATGCAGCCCGGAGGCAATACAAAAACAAAGTCATAAAGACTGCTACTCAAGCTCAAAAAACTGGGTAAACGAAGAAATAAAACAAAAAAGTAAAGAACTTAAAAATTTGTTTTACTTGTTAAAGTCAACAAAATGTCCAAGTTTTAAAAAAAAGTTATAGAGAACAAAAGAAAAATTACAATAAGTTACTTAAAACTACAAAAAGGGAATACTTCTCACAAAAATTAATGAAATCAAAAAACAGACAAAAAAGAAATTTTGAAAATTATAAACTCGCAAACCGGTAAAAAAACTAAAAAAACAAGACTTAGAGTCTTTTAGATTATCAGATAAAGTAATCACAACACCAAAAGATATAAGCGAACACTTTGCAAAATATTTTTCTACAGTGGCACAAGACGGTCTGGAGAAACATTATAAAGGAAAATCGTCAGCAAACTGTACCCTATCTAATCTAGTAGAATCCTCCTTTAATATGGCACCAGTAACCCCCGAAGAAATAGAAAAAAATATAAAATTATTCAAAAATAAATCGTCAAAGGGTAAAGACGGAATTCCTATGTTTGTATTAAAACGAGTATCAAAATATTTAATAGAACCTTTGACGTTCTTAATAAATTTAAGTATAAATAAGTTTTCGTTTCCAAGTTGTCTAAAGGTTGCGACTGTCACCCCAGTTTATAAAAATAAAGGCTGTCCGCAGGATTTTGAAAACATTATTAGAAATAGATTGTTTAGTTTTCTGGATCGATTTAATATACTAATACCAAACCAACATGGATTCAGAAAAAATAAATCGACAGAAACTGCGACAAACGACACCTTAAATGTATGTTGGGAATTTGGAACCTTTGGTTGCACTAAAACAAAATTATGATTGTTTTCCACAAACCAAAACTACACTTTTTGGTTTTGGTTTGTAATCAGTGGAAAACAATCATAATTTTGTACCTTAAATGTAGTTTATTCTGAGCTCGACAAAGGTAAACATGTTGCTGGAATATTTTTTGACCTAAGTAGAGCTTTTGACACTTTAAATATTCATTTTGGTGTACCTCAGGGGTCTGTTTTGGGACCGCTGTTATTTTTGTTGTACCTAAATGATCTTGCTCAACATAATAAACTGGTTTGAAAGTTTGAGACAATGATGTGTTTGAAATTAACTCTGTGTTTCGGACTTCCATTGTCTATATTTTATTTATACACGACGTTTCGATCAGTACAATCTCTGATCGTCTTCAGGTGCAAAGGCTACGTACTTATATACTGTGAGAAATCACTCAACCTTGAAGTTTAAGAAGTTGGCTCCGCCCAAGGAGGGGCTTTCAAATATTTGGGATTTCAACACTTGGTTTACTGAAAATACCCTGATTCTGGCCAATAAAGGCAGCTTCAAGGAATTTTCGTTTCTTCCAGTGTGACTCCTTGTGCAAAACCTTTGCTTCTGCCCACTTCATTTGGTGTTGTTTTGACCATGCATGTTCGGCAATTCCTGATTTCGTGGTTTCACCTTTTTGGGTATTCGTCTGATGTTCCTTAAGCCTAACAGATAGTGGTCTTTTAGTTTCGCCTATGTATGATTCACCACACTCACAAGGAACTTGGTAAATGCATTCCTTATTTTGTTTGTTCTCCGGTTTTGTTTTACTAAGAAGGCTTCGAATTGTATTACTAGATTTAAAAGCTGTTTTAATATTAAAGTTTTTCGCTACTCTTCGAATTTTCTCTGATACTCCTTTAACGTATGGGATTGTAAGGAATGCATTTGCCTGGTTTTGCTCTTGTAATCTCTGTCCTGTTTGTTGAAATTTAGAAATAGTATCTGTTATAAGTTTCAGGCTGTAACCATTCTGCTTCAGATCCTTCTTAATGTTTCTTATTTCGATTTCCAAGTCATGAGAATTGTTACAAATTTGAACGGCTCTGTTATACAAAGTTTTGATTATGCCTCGTTTGGTTGTAGCAGAATGATTTGAACCTTGATTTAAATATTGTCCTGTGTGAGTGGGTTTACGATAGACTGTTGTTCTGATGTCACTTTCTACTCGTGTGACAAGTACATCAAGAAAAGGAATTTGACAATTTTGCTCCAACTCCATTGTGAATTTAATGGTGGGTCTTATGTTATTTAGGTGGTGAAGAAATTCTGAAAGTTGTTGGTCATTCCCGGTCCAGACAATAAAAGTATCATCAACATATCTCAGCCAGAGCTTAGGTTTATATGTTGCGGTATCAACCGCGTGTGATTCGAACCACTCCATGTAAATATTGGCCACCACTGGCGAAAGCGATGAACCCATTGGCAGACCGTCATCCTGAGAATAAAACCTATATATATTTACATGGAGTGGTTCGAATCACGCGGTTGATACCGCAACATATAAACCTAAGCTCTTGCTGAGATATGTTGTTGATACTTTTATTCATCATCACCTGATGTAGACAAATCTGGGAGAGAGGGAGACGTAAGTGTCTACGAAAGGCTATCCATAAGGGTCTACGGAAGGCTATCCATAAGAGTCTATATACGGGTCTATGTACTCCCAATGAGCATTTTTGTCTATATAAAAGTTACAGCAAATAATATAAAACCTTCATAAAATAACCAAAAGTTATATTACTTAGTGCTGGTGATAATTTTATAACTCTAATATATCTCTTAAATGAGTAAAAAAGACTTGAAAAACAACTGCTCAACACCAGCTTATAAAAATTTATGGTACATAGTAATGGATAGAAAAACAACATATAGATTTTATAAAACTTCCTTATGAGCCTTCAAGTATAGAGATTATTATAAAAAGGTTTTACAACTGTTCTAACAACACTATATAACAAATTAAAGGTTTTTATGGATTAAGAAATATAAATTTTCCATCTTTCTTCCCTTTGCTTGTTATGTATTATTCTTTTTCTTTTTACAATAAAAAAATTTATAAAATGGTGTTAAGGAATCTTCTAAAATAAATAAAAATGAAAGTGAGATAAGCTGAAGCAGGAATATGAATATACTATAGTCAAATAAAAGCTGTTTTTCAAGTCATCCTACTCTGAAAATCAGCTGCGGTCCCGTGTGTACTGTATAGTTTTCGAATACACTCACGTAAATTTCATGGGCTCCAAAAATACTTGAGAAAACGGGAAAAAAATATTCAGTTAAATATCAGTTTTTTTTTTCATACGCGTTTTTTTCTTTCTGGGACAAATATTGAATTTTATATGTTGTTCTTAACCCTAACAAGCAATATTTCGATTGAAACACATGTTAAAACCCCATAAATAACGTTTTTATTTAGGCCAAAAACCTATTTTTGTAATCTAAAATGGCGAAAATTTCCGACAATTCTATAAAAAAAACAATACACTGTTTACCTCGTCAACGTGGAACAAAGGGCTGCAGATGGCGCAGTGTTGAACACTGATGGTCCGTTTCTGCGAGCTTAACATAGTTACCAATGTTCTCTTTTCCTAAATGCATTCCTCGAGAGATCCACATACTACACATACCAGGAAAAATACCCGCCTCCACACACTTCAAGCCCGCATAAATGTCAGAGGTAACTATCTCAAGAATATAGTTAGATTGCGGGGTCGAAGGGTGTACAGGCCAGTATTTTCCGGGGTGTTCACATTTGCCGCCGACCAGCAGTATCAGCGTATGCGCTCGACGTTTCACGGTGCGTTTTTGCGTCCTTAACACGGTTACTATATTGTTCTCTTTTTCTAAAACACGGTTCCCATCTATGCGTTTCTCATTTGTGGGTCCCCCGAATCAAAACACGTATCACATGGTCTAAGCGAGATTTGCCTATACAAGTTCATGTCGGACCACGTGATGAGTTTTTTGAGTCAGGGTGACTGCGCATGGGAAACGCTGGTGGGAATCGGGTGTAAAATGCATTCGATCCCGATATCTGTCATCGGCAACTCTCAATCCAATCTCAAGAAGATTTGGATCTCTTATCTCTCTCAGATTGATGTAATTAAAACAAGATAATAATGGTATGGTATCTCGCAAAAACGCGCCTTTTGATGTCGCAAAAACGCTCCTTTTGATATTGCAAAAACGCGCCTTTTGATGTCACAAAATTAACCTTAAAAAATCTTGTTTGTTTTGTTATTATAATTGCCAAAATAAATTAAAATTGTTTTTTTTGTTCTAAAAACAGTTGTATTATAATCACTATATAAAGAAATTAATAACAACATTATAGAAAAAACCTTATGGTCAAAAAAGGTTTATGAATCAGTTCATAAGAATATTACAGACACCAATTTATATAACTATTGTATGAGTTCCCAAATTTTTATAAGTGTCTCTCGAAATATTTTTAATCTTATCTTATATAAATTTGTTGTTGGTTAATTAAGTTTTATAAGTGGGTTGATAGCAACATTTTAAAAACCAATCTATTATATATCTTTAATTGATAGTAACTTACTGTTTTATAGGTGGGTTGACAAAAAGATTTTTCAAAAACCAATTTATATAACTTTTGTCACTGATGACTTATATTTTTATAAATATGTTGGTGGAAACATTGTTAACACCAATTTATATAACATTTGTTACCAATGACTTTAATTTTTATAAAGATGTCCGTGGAAATATTTTTAACGCCAGTTTTATGTTACTTTAGGGTACCATCAATTTAGAGCCTTTAATAAAATAAAAATACAAACTCAATTGTTGTAGGAAACTTCTAAATACCCTAAGGGATCAATGGAACCCTCTTTATAATAATTATATAAATGTCTGTCACCAGAAGTTTCTGAAAATGCTCATTGGGCTGTTCTATGCCAGGGGCCTAAAAGCACAAGGTGTGGTTCTAGAACAGAGGCAATATCTCAAGAAATAGATGAAAATTCACAAAACCTATACTTGCACTGAAAGACTATTAAGTGGGAAAGACAATAGATAGAGACTAGATCTTCTTGGGCCACTTTAATTTTAATTAATTAGATGTTTAAAAATTCGGTTCGCCGAATCGGTATGGCGAGAAATGAAAAGGGCAGATGACAATTCTGACAACCCTCAGCAGATTTTTCGCGCTTAAAAAGCAGGTTTTCTTACCGCTAATGAACCAAAAATCGCAAAAGCCGACGCAATACTACATTGGAAATGGCGTGCCCAAACAGCTGATTAGGAATTGCTATATTCATAGAAGTGTCGCCGAATCGGCATGGCGAGAAATGAAAAGGGTAGATGACAATTCTGACAACCCTCAGCAGATTTTTTGCGCTTAAAAAGCAGGTTTTCTTACCGCTAATGAACCAAAAATCGAAAAACCGACCCAAAACTACATTGGAAATGGCCTGCCCAAACACCTGATTAGGAATTGCTATATTCATACAAGTGTCAAAAAGCGATAATCAATTTTCATTTATTTTCGGGAAAATACAAAAGCACCTTGAAACCACACAGATAAACCAGTGATTAGTTTCATTTTGACTGAATGTTATATCCAATGAAAGTATACTCTGTAAAGGTGGTTTTATGTGACTAATGTATGATTATTTTACTTTATTATGGGGCTACAAAAGTGAACCGTTACAGTGTTTAATTAGCACAACTGTTGCAATTTGCAGTTCGTAAAAAAGAAGCCACGAAGAAGTAGTTTAAATTATTTCCTTATGAAATTACGAGCACGTATATTGTGAATGAAACGTAATACATTAGCAAGAAGCCTAATATTTATTGAGCAATGAATACAAAAAATCTGGAAGCATTATTGTGTTAAGCAGAATTTTGCGCTCTTCTTCAAGAGCTTCGGCAGGGACAGAAAATTTATTTTTTGGGAATTTCCATGATTCTTGTGGCGTACAAATTTGGGTTCTTGCCATAAGAGGGCGCAATTAATTAAATCAGCAGGAAGCAAACCACGTGACCCTGGATCCGCGGCATTAAGTTCCGAGGGAACATGGTTGCAATCGCACGGATATTAGAAACAAAAGTTCGCCAGGTATAAGGAAAACCCTTAATCCAAGATAGGATAGGCGCACTGTCCGTAAAAGCAGTAATACTTTGAAAAGTAATATTATTTGCAAATGCAGTTTTAACAAAATTTACTAATTTGGCGAGCAACACTGCAGCACAAAGCTCAAATCGCGGAATGCTTATTCTTTTTACCGGTGCGACTTTTGGCACAAATAAAATAAGATTTAATTTCTTGGTTTTGATACGCAATACGAAAGTATAACGCATCGCTAAATCCTACAATTTGACAAATTTTTCCCACTTAGAAATAATTTCAGGGGGTGCTAATTGATCGCATGGTAATTTCGTCAACCACAAGTATTCAATTAAATTCTTTGTAAAGAAGGTAACCGGCGCAAGCATCCCCAAAGGATCGTAACATTTAGCAAGGGTGCAAGATTTCGCTTGGTAATCATCGGTTTGAGGGTGCCTCCTTGCACCTAGTATTTTAAATGGGGTAGTATTTTCAAGATCGAAAGAAAAATCGTGACTTTCAGGCAAACCACAAAGCAATCTAGGCTCATTTGAATCCCATTTTTTAAGCTCGAATCCTGCACGACCTAATAATTCGATTAATTGGGTTTTCATAAGCATTATTGTCTCAAAATCTGAAAAAAATCGACTTTTTGATAATAGAAGAAGCAAGGGAAGATCTTGGTAATCATCTGCCAATTGAAGCAAGGTTCGAATAGCCAGATAGGGGGAACAGTTTATCCCAAAAGTTACCGGTTGTAACGCGTAATCTAGCACGGGTGCATCGGGTTTAAAACGCCATAGAATTCTTTATATTTTCTTTGATTTTCCTCTACATCTATCATACGGTACATTTTAGAAACATCGCTAACAAAACAATATTTATATAGCCGAAAATTTAGCAAGATTGTTAGCAAATCTCTTTGTAATTTAGGACCTGTGTACAGGGCCTGATTAAGACTGGGTTTATTTAAACTGTGGGTCGACGCGTCATACACCACTCGTACGGGTGTAAAACTCGAATCTTTTTTGACAACCGCGTGGTGTCCAATATAGAAGTATTCGCGTATTTCAGAATTATTAGGGGGTGAAACGACGCGCATATGTTTCATATCTAAATATTCTTGCATAACCTTAGAATAAGCAAAACGCATCTTTTCATTGTTTTCTAAACGTTTCTCCAGCGAGTAAAATCGGCGAAGTGCAAGGTTTCTTTTATCACCGAAATCAGAAGACGTAAACTTAAAGGGCAAAAAGACTATATACCTACCCTCAGAATTGCGTGTAGTTGTATCTACAAAGTATTTTTCTCAAAAAATACCTGAAGGTGATTTTGTATGCACGCTGGGAACCTCTTCTATTTCCCAGATTTTTTTCAACGTATTATTTAAATCCGTAGTGATAAGATAAGACGCGATATTTTTTGTAGCACCCGCAGAATTATTTAATGGCATTTTACCTATTAAAGTCCACCAAAAGATTGTATAGATACAGTAAAGTAGAGGCGACCGTCTTGTAAGAGGAATCCGTAAAGATCTGCGCCTATAAGCAATTGTATCCACATTTGAAGATACCACTGGGGTCAGCAGCGGCCCCCTTTATATAATCGAGAGAATATTTGTTAAATGACGTATTTGGTATAACATTTTGACATTGTACTACCCAATGAGCATTTTCAAAAACCTCTGGTGACAAAAATTTATATAATTATTATAAAGAGGGCTCCATTAATGTCCTAGGGTACTTAGAGGTTTCCTACAGGAATTGAGTTTGTATATTTTTTTTATTAAAGGGTCTAAATTGATGGTACACTAAGGTAACATAAAACTGGCGTTAACAATATTTCCACGGACATCTTTATAAAAATTAAAGTCATCGGTATAAATTGGTGTAACAATGTTTCCACCAACATATTTATAAAAAAATAAGTCATCAGTGACAAAAGTTATATAAATTGCTTTTTAAAATCTTTCTGTTAAGCCATCTATGAAACCGTAAATAACTATCAAATAAAGATATATAGATTGGGTTTTAAAATGTTGCTCAATCAACTCGTTTATAAAAACTTAATTAACCAACAACAAAGAGACACTTATAAAAACTTCGAACTCACACACAATCATTATATAAATTGGTGCCTGTAATATTCTTATGAACTCATTCATAAACCTTTTTTGTCCATTCTTTCTATAATGTTTTTATTAATTTCTTTGTATAGAGGTTATAATACCACTGTTTTTACAACAAAAAAACAATTTTAATTTATAACAAAATAAACAAGATTTTTTAGGTTAATTTTGTGACATCAAAAGCTCGTTTTTGCCACTTTAAAAGGTGCGTTTTTGCGATATCAAAAGGCGCGTTTTTGCGAGATACAATACCATCATTATCTGGTTTTAATTACATCAATCTGAGAGAGATAAGAGATCCAAATCTTCTTGAGATTTTCGAGATATCGGGATCGAATGCATTCTACACCCGATTCCGACCATGCTCAAAAAACTCATCACGTGGACCGACATGAACTTGTATAGGCAAATCTCGTTTAGACTACGTGATCCATGTTTTGATTCGGGGAGCCCACGCATAAGAAACCCATAGATGGGAACCGGGTTTTAGAAAAAGAGAACAATATAGTAACCGTGTTAAGTTCGCAAAAATGCACCGTGAAACTTCGAGTGCATACAGTACGCACGGCTGGACCGGTATTCTCGTAACTAAATACGCTCGGCGTTTCGTACTCGCTGACCGTATGATAACGTAATATTCGCATACCACGTGACCAAAGTAACAAAAATGGTATTTACGTATATTGAACACAAGGCGTCGACGAAGTGCGCTCAGCGCGTGGCGACCGTTTGAGAAACACCTACCATTTGCCAGCTGTTTTGCCCTCCGCGCGTACGATTTTCCTACCCTACAATACTTTGTAGAGTGCTGCAGAAAATATAGTAGTTTTTTCAGTTTGCGTTTTTATTAATAATTAGAAAAATTAAAATCTCTTATTAGTAGCTTGGGGACGGGTGACAAACACGTACATCAACCTTACTATTTGATGCTCGATGTAAGACAACTTTTTTTTTCCAAAAAATTGCAACAAAAACTTTTCTTATCAAAATCGACATCGAAATAATTGAGCATCCGTATAATACTAGAAATAGAAGCAATCAAAATTCTGTAAAACCAAGGGTAAAAAAAGCCATTGGTCAGCGGTGCTTTTTGTATCTTTCATCGGATGTGTACCAAAAAATATCTGGTTTTGTTAGGCTCCTGCCCACATTAATTTTTTTCTTTCAAAAATAAACTAAAAGCTTTCATGAAATATGAAATTAGCAAACATGAAATAAATAGCTTAATTGATATAAAAAAATAATTAGCAAACAATATAGGTAACTACCTTTATTTCTGTGTTTTCGTCTGTATTTTCTTTACTTTTCTGAAATATCACATTTTTGACATTAATTACCATTTTTATGTTTTTTATCTTTTATCATTTTATTTATTCATAAATGTACTAAAAATTATTATTTTCTTTTTTTAATTCAACACTTCCATGAAAATATAAATTTTTCCACGCGCGAGGTTCCTCTTGTGGATGTTTGAATTCTGTGGTTGTTGTTGAATTGGTTAGGTTATTTTTTGGGTAACAAATACCTTAGAGTTTTATTTTCTGTTTCTTAAAATGTAGAATACGCATGTTTACTATAATTATAAGGTATACTTTACTAGATATATAAGTAACTATTGTGAAACCATTTTAACAATAAATGCTATATAATAAAGTATCAATATCAATATACGACCGTGCCGGAAACACCACTTTCCCTGACTGAGTGCCGGAATAAATTTAAACTTTTCCGCACTGAGTGCGGAATTTTTTTGTAAGTGTGCGGTTAAGTCTCGGGGTAAACTTTTTCCCGCACACTGGGCGGGAACGTGCTACGAATTTATATCACAGGGTCAAAGGGCGGGTTTAACTGAGCTAAACCAAACCATCAAGTAATTTTTTAAAGGATCAACACTTGTACAAGTCACATTTGATTTACCCTTTCTGAAATACGGCTCGAAATCGATCACACAATGGCCTCTTTCTTACACATAGAAAAAGAAAAGGAGCGACAAGGCTAACAAGAAATAAAAATGCAAAATTCGATAATGCCAAGATGTGCTAAGCGAATTTGATTCTGTCTGCTCGCAGGGCAGCGCGTTCGGCAGAGAGAATACGAAAAGTCGGTCAGCGTGCCGATGAGCGCGCTGTTCGCTATTCGCTTCGCTTAGCGACCTCAAAACGTTACGTATTACGAGAATACCGGTCCTGGTCGGCGGCAATTGTAAACACATCACCTTACGACGCTACGGAACGCAGCCTCAAGGTCCGTTTCTGCGAGTTTGACATAGTTAATATTATCCTCTTTTTCTAAATGCATTCGTCTGAGAGAGATCCAGCATAACCAGGGAAATACCTGCCTGTACACCCTTCGACCCGCAATCTAACTATCTTCTTGAGACTCTGACAGTTATGCTGGGTGAAAGGGTGTGCAGGCCGGTATTTTTCCTGGTATGTGTAGTATGCTGGATCTCTCTCAGACGAATACATTTAGGAAAAGAGAACAATGGTAACTATGTTAAGCTCGCAGAAACAGACCTTCAGTGTTCAACACTGAGCCATCTGCAGCCTTTTGTTCCAACTACCATCATGTTTTAAAACGTTGATAAAATAGTGTTGAAAGAGGTAAACAGTGGTATAATTGTATTGTTTTTTTTATAGAATTGTCGTAAATTTTCACCATTTTGGATTCCAACAATAGGTTTTTGACCAAAATAAAAACGTTATTTATGGGGTTTCAACATGTGTTTTAATCGAAATATTGCTTGTTTAGGGTTAAGAACAAAATACAAAATTCAATATTTCTCCCAGAAAGCAAAAAACATGTGAAAAAAAAGTATTATTTAAATGAATATTTTTTCCCCGTTTTCTCAAGTATTTTTAGAGCCCGTGAAAATTTTGTAAGTGTATTCGAAAACTATACAGTACACACGGGACCAGAGCTGATTATCAGAGTAGGATGACTGGGAAAACAGCTTTTGTTTAACCTATAGTATATAAATTTTCATATTCCTGCTTCAACTTATCTCACTTCCATTTTAATTTATTTTAGAAGAGTGGTAAACACCATTTTATAATTTTTTTATTTTAAAAAGAAAAAGAATAATACATAACAAGCAAAGGGAAGAAAGATGGAAAATTTATATTTCTAAATCGAAAAAAACCTTTAATTTGTTATGTAGTGTTGTTAGAACAGTTGTAAAACCTTTTTATAATAATATCTAGACTTGAGGGTTCAAAAGGAATTTTTATAAAATCTATATGTGGTTTTTTATCTATTACTATGTATCATAAATTTTTATAAGCTGGTGTTGGTAAGTTGTTTTTCAAGTCTTTTACTCATTTAAGAGATATATTAGAGTTATAAAATTATCACCAACACTAAATAATATAACTTTTGGTTATTTTATGAAGGTTTTATATTATTTGCTGTAACTTCTATATAGACAAAAATGCTCATTGGGTACGTAATGCGCAGAAGTAGACATGCTGCCTAGAAATGTTTGTTTTAAGAAGGATTTTAGGTTTTAGTAACTTTGTTTGTGTCCCATTGTCCAAAATAGCTCGAATTTGATGCCAATTCCCGTAAATTGTTCTTGGATCTTGGATATGCAATAACACCGTCGAAAGCAAAGTATCGTAGTCGTTGGTACTACTACATCATATATGTAAAAATCACGTGACCTCTAAAATTGCCCACCTTTGGATTGGTCTGCCGAGTCCTTATCCACAATTTTGAGGTGCAGGATTCTCCATTTCGTATGCAGGACGAGCAAATGCACATCCTATCAAAAAATGGCGAGGGTACATGATTTTTACTACGAACGCTTGTACTATAGTTACGAGAGTTTTTCGACAAGTTCCCCGATTTAGATTTCTGAGAAGTATTTTGTTGTAAAGACAAAGCGTAAAGTGATTCTAAAGCCGTGCAATGTTGCTCTAGAAATTGAAAAATAGCATCGTAAGTAGTCATGGTATTGGAGGAGTGTTTTTGCTCAAATAATTTACGAGTTGCTGGGTCCAAGCGATCCAAAACGGCGTTTGCCATAATGAAACAACACTGGGATGTAATGTAACCCATATTTTTTAAGCAATTTAGATTGTCTTTAAACGTATCCAGCACCTTTCGCAAGCCCATAAGGTCATCATTGGCGAGGTGGGGGGAGTTTCCAATAGATTTCCACACACGTAACCGTTTATTGTTGTAGCTAGTTACCAACGCATCGTACGCCGTAAGGTAATTATTTCCAATAAGCTGAATGTTTTTATTAAGTTCAAGGCAGGGCCTTTTAAAACTGTACGTAAAAACTTGAATTTTTCAATTTCTGAGCATTTACGTGTCTGCACAATCGCATTGTACAGGTTGGTCCAAATTCGAGGGGCCTCTATAGCTTTGGGCTTTTGCAACATAGTTAGCCCAAAACTAATATACATGTTACGGGCTCGATTTTCAAGAGAAGTGAAAACTAAAAACCGCATTGCGATACGTCAAAGCGTTTCTGAGCTACAGTGTGATTCTCAAAAATGTGCGATTTTAAAGGCCTTCTACAACTTTTTTATTTGTAAAGATAAAGATTTTCATTAAAAACATTTTTTGAATATTTTTTAAAGACCAATCTACCTGTTTCACCGATTTTCTCTTAAAGCCTTTAGTTCCCGAGATATCACACAAAGTTATATTTCTTTAAATGGGATACCCCCAATTTTTCTAACAAATCAGTTTTCTAATAAAATTTCCTGTCGAACGATGTGCCATACATCTATTTTTATTGAATAGTTTAAAAGATATTTGCATATTTTGATATTTACCATAGTAGGCGCTGTGCGCGCCCTAAATGTGTAAATAAAATTTTATTGTTTTTTTTTCATACAAAATCAAGTTGGCTACGACACGAGGGGACACAGCAACCTCGAACTTTTGACGGCCGTTTTCTTGTAAACATATCCTACATCTTCTCTTGACGCTATTTTCTGCATTAAGAAGTTCTACCGCACGAAGCTGCCTGAATGCACTACGAAGTGCCTCTTCCAATTCTCTTCTAGTAGTTGGGCGATTTCGAAATAAAAGGTCTTTGACTCTCCCCCACAAAAAGAAGTCGCAAGGGGTCAGGTCTGGGGACCTGGGGGGCCAATATATAGGACCTTTATTTCCGATCCAGTTTTCGGCAAACACAATATTTAGCAAATTAGTAATGTCTCGTGCATTGTGAGGAGGTGCACCGTCATTTTGAAAGTATAGCTCATTATTTTGCTGAAGTGGCAAATTGTCGATAAACGGAATCACCTGCTCTTCTAAAATTTGTTGGTATCTTTGGCCATTTAAATTTCCATCAAAAATATATGGCCCAATAATTTGTCCTCTGTAGATGCCTACCCATACCTTAAAAATGAACCTTCCCTGATTCGCTTGTTCCATCGTAATATGGGGATTTTGCTGTTTCCAGTAATAGCAGTTATATCTGGTGAATATTCCATCACTAGAAATCGTTGCCTCATCCGTCCAAATAACTTAGGTATCACCTGCAAAATGCACGTCTTGAAGTAAAATCTCGTTGCCGTAATTGGTGCACTCGTCGGGGTCGATACGGCCTAAACTTATGTTTTTTAAGCACCCGAACGGCATTGCTGCGTGGAATTCCAGTGTTTCTCTCCATAGCCCTGGTGGAAGTATTCGGGTTGATTTCTATTTCTCCTAGAACCGTTAATTCTTCCAACTCTCTATCTCTGGCTAGGCTTCTATACGTCCTAGGCCGCGGTTTTGTAAAGGATCCGTATTCTTGTAGATGACATTTTAACTTCAAAAATATTTTTGAGCTAGGTTGCCTTTCCGGATATTTCTGGAAATATAGATTTAACGCCGTCTGTCGATTTTCGTTACTTTCAATATAACATTTTATCATGTCGTACTTTTCAAAGTTTTCAAACATTTTTATATCTTGACGAAGACGCCACTTTTGACACTTGGGCTCGTTTATCATGGCAATTGTTTTTATTGGATCGTAGCTACCTAGATAGATACCCTAAAACTGCATAGGTCAGAGTTAAACACAGCCTACTATGGTAATTATTAAAAATTGAACATATCTGTTTAACTACTAAATAACAATAGGTGTATGACACATCGTTTAACAGAAAATTTTATTACAAAACTAATTTTTTAAAAAAAATTGGGATATTCCATTTAAAAAAATGTAACTTTGTGTTATATCTCGTGAACTAAAGGCTTTAAGACAAAATCGGTGAAACAGATATATTTTTCCTTAAAAAATCTTCAAAAAATGTTTTTAATGAAAATATGTATCTTTACAAATAAAAAAGTTGTAGAGGGTTTTTAGAAACGCACATTTTTGACAGTCACCCTGTAGCTCAGAAACGCTGTGACATATCGTAATGCGGTTTTTAGTTTTCGACTTGTCTTGAAAATCGAGCCCGTAACATGTATATTAGTTTTGGGTTAACTGCTGCAAAAGCCCAAACCTATAGAGGCCCCTCGAATTTGGACCACCCTGTACATTTCAATAAATCTAGAAAATTCGTCTACGTCACCAGAAAAGCTAGGGACATTTAGTTTTGGAAGAGAACACTCCTGTTCGGTAATAAGAATCAATCAAAAAAATAAAATCAAATCAAACAGATTTTGATCTCTACTTTGATCTAACCTTACAATATCCGCTTCAAATAAATCATAATGTAAAGATTCGACTTCCACACACCTATCTAAAAAGTCTTTTTGTATATTATTTTCTGAAGTAAGAGCATCAGGATCATCGGTGATCAGAGTAAGAACCGCATTATGATGCTTTTCAAAATTTTTATTACAAGCAGATAATTTTTTATAGTTAACTTTGAATTTTGTATGAAAAACAGGATTTGTTTTTGCTTTATTAGTATAAAACTCGATCGGATTCAACTGGTTAACTGCAGATTGACGCAGGGCCTTAGCACGGGCAACTTTAACTTCGGTAGTCATTGTAAATCAATATGCAAATAGTATATTTTCTTTATTAAAGCAAAGCAAGCTAAGTAATAATCAAATCGCCCTCATATTCAATAAACATTTAATCTCATTTAAATATTGCCGAAAAAGGTTTTTACATTAACTTAAAGGTTTTGCCAAAGTTTATAAAAAGTTAAAAAACCTTTAGATTAATCCGTTCAGTTAAATATTTTTCCGTATTTTTTATCATATTTAAAGAAATTCCCAAATCTAAAGGGGAGTTTACCCAACTTTTCATATTGATAATTTATAACCTAATCACAATTTTATTCATAGTCATAATGTTAAATACATTATTCTTAATAGAACTGTTTACTCAAGTTTTCATAGTTATAATTCACAATTCGTAAGCACAGTGCATAATTTAAAAGTTGGTTAATTTTAACTTTATGCACTATCAATATGAAAAAAGCAAAGAAAACATTTTGGTTGGTTGTTTTCAAAATGGGAGTGATTGATTTTAGCTGATATTAGAAAAAATAAATTTAGGAAGAAGGAAGAATACCTAACCTGTTGAGGTTAGGTAAAGAAAAACATTTTTTTCTTGTTCTTTTTTGTCAATTTGGTATGTCAATTTTCAAAATTTATCCTAATGCACTATGCTTATAAATTCTTGGATAAACAGGTGCTATTAAATTATGTATTAACACTAAAATTGTGCTTATACACTATGAATTAAAGTTATGAACTATCAATATGAAAAGTTGGGTAAACCCGCCTTAATACCAAATTTTATGTAGCCTCGAGTTTAATATTTGCCCGTGGAGATAAGGAAACTCAAGGTGACAAAAATAGGAGATATCGGCGAGCAAACTACCTACACACGAACGTAATGATCTTTTAAATTTTAAAAAAATGAAACTTTGGAATCATGACTTTGCCATGTAAAGTAAACTTGCATCGGTCGAGTCGACTAAAGCACTGTAACATATAGATTAAGCATTAACCTAAGAACTGCCTTGTATGGGAAAAGTATAGCAATAATATAGATCAGTATACAGTTATGTAACGTAAGTTAGAGCAACGATTACGTAAAAGGAGTGATCCGGCTCGAAGGACCAATGAATTGGCCGTGATTACGTAATATTTTCGCATGAAAAATCAAAGCCGAACTGTAAAACATCAAGATCACTCTGGTTTTACCAATCCTAACTCTCACGTACACTTCTATATTCGGATCTATTTTATAATAGTAAAACAAACAAATTTCATGATAAATCGGAATTTTGTATGATGCCTTGACTTACCAACGAACTGGATAATAGTGGATGTCGAATCTAGGAAAGGACAACTGCAATCTTCTGCAATATCTTTCTTCTACGGCAAATCCAAATACATCAATGATGATCAACAGTGTCTTTTATGTGACCGCGGTCGAAAAGTTTAATTTTGCACTAATTTGCCTTGTAAGCAATTAAAAATGAAAAATGCACGTTTTTTTCTAATATCAAGACAGTTTCGAAGTGAACGAGCAAGTTTATGTTTTTTTGTTTCGTATAACAGCGCAACGCAAAGTATGGTTTTTGATAGGAGGAAATTATGGGTAAAACTGGAAATAGAAAAGGACCGCAAATTTGAGTAAAACAAATGGTAAAATAGGATAAAATCGTCAAAGTATTTTAAGCATTGAATTTAGGCGGTAAATTCAAATATTTTTATATTTTCCAATCAAGGCAAAACTTACAGCAAATAATTAATAATTAAGCAAATTAATTATAAAAAACTACAAATAGAAAGTTTAAGCTAAACTTCCGCAAAAATAAACAAAAAAATTAATTCTAAATTAAGTATGCGGGGCAAAGCATTCGGGTAAATTAAAATGGGATCGGAAATCAAGGCGTTTTGTAAATCTTTAAAAGCGTCTTGGCATCCTTTTCCAAAAACGAAAGCTTTTTGAAGAAGTCTAGTTAGAGGTTTCGAAATCTTAGCGAAGGAAATAAAGCGTCTATAGTGGCCTGCTAAACCAAGAAATGATTTTGTCTTTTTAATTTTTGGGTTCCGGAAAATTTTGAATACATTCTACTTTTGCTGGGTTAGGTTTTACACCGTTTTCAGTGATTAAATGTCCAAGGCAAGAACTCGCATTTATACGGTTGGATTTTGAGGTTGGATTTCGTTTAAATACTTCCTGTAGACGATCAATATGTTCGTGAATAGTGGGTGAGTATACGACGATGTCATTCATGTATACAAGACATCTCTCGTTTAAAATACCCATAAGAAATTAACTCTGTGTTTCGGACTTCCATTGTCTATATTTTATTTATACACGACGTTTCGATCAGTACAATCTCTGATCGTCTTCAGGTGCAAACTACTACTATACTAAAATATAGACAATGGAAGTCGGGAAACACAGAGTTAATTTCAAACACATCATTATCTCAAACTTTCAAACCCATAAGAATGTTATCCATCACACGTTGGAATGTGGATGGCGCGTTCTTTAAACCGAAAGGCATGCGCACGAATTCATAATGACCATTTTCTACAGAGAACGCGGTTTTAGAAATATCTTTGCGATCTATATTTGGGAGAGAGTATTTATCGTCCACGGTCACCTCGTTTAATTTACGATAGTCAACAACGACGCGCCATTTTTGTTTACCGGGCGCATTGACGGTTTTATAATCTTTTCGTCAAGCATTTTAGAAATTCGTCTCTTTACTTATTCCTTATGAACCTGCGGATATCGATAATATTTTGTGTATAGGTCTTGCATTATCAGTTTCAATTGAATGTAATATTTCGTTGGTGAATGTCAATTGATCACCTTCGATATAAAAGATATCGCAATATTTAAAGAAAGTTTTATTATTTTGTAATACAGATTTTTAGAGCTTAGTGCATGCAAGTTACTTAAAGAAAGCTTTCTTCGGGGTTTTGGCTTAACATGGGATAGTCGTTGATCCGTTTCGTCATAATAGTTATTTTCGTAAGATTGGGAATATTCGTGAAAATTCTTAAAATTAGCTCTTTGTTATTGATAGCTTGGGTTTCTTTGTATTACCGATGGGCGGTACTGATTTTGATTATTTTGGCGAAAAATTTGGTCGCGGTTGGGAATTAGGAGAGTTTGGTTGATAATTAGAAGAATCGGCTTGATTTTGGTAAAATGGTCTTTGAAATGTTTGGTTTGAATTTTGATTTGGTGCAGAATTTAAACGAACGTTGGGTCTATTCATTTGTACTCTGCAATAATTTGAGGTATGACCCATTCGACCGCATCTAAAGCATTTTATTTGTTGCGACTGGTGCTTTCTTAACGGTTGCTGTACAGGCCTATTTTGTTTTTGATTTTCAAAATATGACAACTGCAATTCGCGCCTAATGCGTATTTGAGCTTCGAGCAAGCTGGTGGGGTTACTAGCGCGTACAATGTGACTAATACGAGGATCTAATCCTGTCGAAAGGGTGTTTAAGTCCATAGAATCAAATAAATTGGTTTGAGCGACTTTTTGGAGGGCGGTTAAATTTTGTTATTGGAGTGCGGAGTGCCTTTTGGAATTTAAAGTTTGTAATCTTCTAAAGAATACTAAATGAGTTTCGTTTGTTGGTTGTTTTAATCTCTGTAGGTCTTGTACCAAAGAAGAGAGATCTCTGTTATCACCAAAATGTAAACTCAATAGCTGTTTAATTTCTAAATAAGAAAGTAAATTTCTTGAACTGACCAACTGCGCGGCTCTGCCTCTTAATTTATTTTTTATGTGACTAATAAATCGCACTGCTCGCCCACTGCCATATGGTAAGCACAATCACAAGCTTGTAAAAATTTGCCCAAAAATATTGCATCACCATCATATTCGAGGATTATCGAGAAAATTTCCGATAAACGGTATGGTTCGAGAGCTTCGGGTTCTGGCATGTTTACGCGAATATTATTTTGTACAATTTTAAAAAAGGAATTTGTTGTCCGTGAAAAATAATAAAAAGTCTTTTTATTATGACTTAAATATTTTTCACGTACAACAAATTCCTTTTTTTTTAATTCTACTTTGCTTTGTTTTCCGCAACAAGCCTCCTCTGGAGTGATTGTTGCTGAGCCTTAATATAAGGCCACGTAGTATAAACTCCAATTGGGGGTGGAGTTGCTGCGAACGTTGTATTTTGAACGGTCTTCTTTCAGTGACTGGTACAGTTTCGCAGGTTTCTTTTTTTTTGTCCTGCTCGCAAATTTCATTTTTATTGATATTTGCATCCGTTAACGTTTTGCTTTTCGCTTTATTCCGACAGGCGGCACGCTGCATATAGCCATCCAACATCCCGCGTTGTTTGACGACCAAAGTTGTTTAAATTCGTTGGGTGTGGTTGCTTATGTTATGCTTCATACGCCTGTTTCATCCTAACAAGGATGAAACAGGCCTATAGGTTTCTGGACTATTCATTAGATCTTGAAGGCCTAGTCGTAATGAATTGAAAAGCAAAATGTGTGTTCGATATGCCACGAACCTTTCTTTTTATTATTTTCGTTCGCTTGTGGGTCTTGATCTTGGAGGAATAACTGATGGTGGGTGAATGGCTCGATTTATTGTTATCTAAAGATTCAGCCACAGTATACACACTGTTTACATCCAGTCAATGCCCCAAGCTAAATACTAATATTATCCAACTAAGTCTACAAATCAGACAAGGACAACAAACTCTAGTATCATCTTTCTGTGAATTGAATACCTCTATAGAGATATTTAATTCAATATATATACCATCCTTTATGCCTAGAATCGGTTAGTCTTTTTTTTTATCCCATGCTTTATGTTTTCGTTACTCCTTCGTATCGCCCGATTTTATTCGAGACCGCTCGAAGCTTGAGGAAGATGAGTCGACGTCAACGCGTTGTTGCATGTTGGTGTACTTCACGCGTCTTGTTATTTTTTCGAGTTTTCAAATGGTGCGTTTCGTGATGGGACGAAGGTGCTGTGTGTGCAAAGTGCCACAAAGCCAAAATAATGGAAATACGACGGGGAAAAACAATGCTCACAGGTAAGTTGCTATAGTAAGATGGCGGCCGTGGTTTTCCGAGAACAGTTTCGTAGGTTGTTCAGGATATTATTGATTTTATTTTTGATTTTTCATTTTTTAGAATATTTTTTTTTTCTTTTCGGTAAAATTTGATAAGGTAACAGTGTAGTATACGGTTTACTTAGCATTTTGAAGAAAAATCTATGAGGCAATTACTGGGTGGAAGGAACCTAAAGTTACCGCCGCGCCGCCAAAAAAAAATGTTTCCGATTTTTTTCAACTAAACTAACCCAGACCAACCAACCCAACCCCGCCAACCTGGTACATTTTTTTCAATATTTCACCCATTTACACATTTAAAAAAAATCGAGGCGGTAAATTGAAAAAACTTTAGACCCTAACCTTTTATCAAAACAAATAATTACCTTTTATAAAAACAATTATAATTTTCAACTAGCTTAGACAGTTTGGTTGAAATTTTAGTAAATTTAAAAATTGTTTTTTCATTATTATATTTGCTTATGGTTATTTCTAGATTTCCATAAATTTTAAAATAAGTTGTTTAGAGCTAAGAAACATTCAGGCTTTAATCTTACTCCAAGAGTTACTTCAGTTTTTTTATCCACCCGGTATTTTGTGGGCTCAACTTTCGTTTACAAGAAATATGATATTGAAAAAAAAAATACTGGCGGTCTTCTATAGGACCCCCTGAGTTTGAATATCAAAGCAAAAATTTGCGGAAACGTACCGTTTTAGAGAAAAATTGAGAAATAGAAACTTTGTGTAGAAATGCGATAAAGACAAAATAAAAACGGTTTTAGATGTCACTTCTTCTCTTCAATGCAAATAAGGAAATGAAAATCCGAGGAAATGCATTGTTTTCGAGAAAAAGTGAAAAAAAGGCAACTTTTTGTAGAAATGTGATATGAAAAAAATTGGAATGGGTCTAGATTTTACTTGGCTCAACTTTCGTTTATATGAAATGTGATATTGAAAAAAAAATTATGGGGGGTCTTCTATAGGACTGCCTGAGTTTGAATATACAACCAAAAATTTGCGGAAACGTACTATCACATTTCTACAAATAGTGGCCTTTTTTCACTTTTTCTCAAAAACAATGCATCTCCGAAGATTTTAATTTCCATATTTGCATTGAGGAGAAGAAGTGAAATCTAGAGCCGTTTCAATTTTTTTCATATCACATTTCTACAAGAAGTTCAAAAACGGTACATTTCTGCACATTTTTAATGATAAGTTATATTCAGGAGAATGTTTAAATTCCAAAATCGTAATAATTTTTTTTTAAACAGGTTGTCTTTTTTTCAGTTTTTCTCAAAAATAATGCATTTTCACACATATTTCCATTGAGGAAATCATGTAGAAACTAAAACAGTTTTTATTTTTTTATAACACGTTTGTACACAAAATTTAATTTTTTTTTTAATTTTTTTCGAAAAAGTTGCAGTTCCGCATTTTTTTTTAGGTCATTCAATTCAGAAGGACTTCTACAAGGCATTACAAAAAAAAATATTTTTTCTAAATTTCATGTAAAAAAAATTTGACCCATTTTGTGATCTGCATGATTTACACTTCTCTCCTCTCTTGTTAAAAAAAATATCTCACAAATTTACTTGATCTACTATATGTCAAGAAAATCTTTCAACTAGACATTTACTTTACCGGAGTCTGAACCTCTAACATGCTCAGTCATCGTCTGAAAACAAAATATCATTTTATTTCATTTTTATTGAATAATTATATCTTTTTAGATCCAGTTTAAGTATTCAAGCATTTAATTTCATTTTTATTGAATAATTGTAACTTTTTAGATCCAGTTTAAGTATTCAAGAAGTGCTAAATGATATCGAGGAGAAGCAGCCCATTTTACACGAGCCGCCGATGTAAGTACCTATAATAAAATAAGTATTATTTTTATTTTATTATATAGATACCTACTAATGCCTTTTAAGATATCTAAACTTTTTATCATAGGAAGACAATGACAATGACATATTCTATTTCTATCATGATAAACAAAACTAATGCAAATCTACTACCTAATTAGCTTACTTGTATCAAACACATAACTATTTTTTGCTTATGAATTCGGGAAGAAAATTAAAGAAGAAGAAAAAAGTATAAAGCTAGATTTTATTAGATTTAATATTTGATGAATTACCTTCCCACCGTACGAATATTTATAAATTTCCAAGGGCGTAGATAAAGAGGGACAAGGGGGTAATGCCCCCCAAACCGGTGTCCGTATCCGGTACTCTCACGCATGAAAAATGTGAAACCTAAAAGTTTATAACTGTTTTCATTCTATTACAACCATACTAATATTTTTGTCCCTTTGCTAACTGACTATTTTCGAGAAATATGTAAAACCGCGGCGCAGGCGAAGATTCTACGAAAATGATGTTTTACTTTTCTTTTAAGCCTACTTTTGCTGGGTAGCTTTCGCGCGTTCTGTTTTCCCCTCTTTGTAGCTGACTCAACCCACATTTTTTTAAAATAATTTACCAAAAAACACGAAAAAATTAAAATTTGTTCCTAAGTTTCAATATTTCAATAAATATCATAATATCGGATATATATCCGATGTATATCAGAAATTTAGTTTTTTACATAAAATGTAAAAAAAAAACTTTAAGCACATAAAATACGAGACCTTTATTTTGGTAAAAACAAAAATCAAACTTTAATTCAAAATAAAAAAAAGATGAAACAAGACAAATTAAAAAAAAAAACATTTTTCTTAAATATATGATATAAAAAACTTGACGTTTCAGATAAATATTTTTAAGTGGAAGTCGATTACCAACTAATGATCTTAATTTCTATTTGGTGAAAGATCAATGCATGCAGGCCAAAAATAAATTATATTTACTTCTCCACAAAAAGTTATAATAAAAGATACAAGCAAAAAATAGATCTTGCGTTAATCATTTAAACATAAAAAAAAGAAAAATTCGAAAAGTTATTTTAATTTGTCAAGCCTTCATACAATTTAAATGGCGGACAAAAATCAGCTGCTATCTTTGTGTCGTCATCGGGTCGAAGAGTGGGTCAAAATTACTAGACTGTATCTATTCTAGGGACCGTGAGCTGATACCACGTTTTAATTTTACGCAAATTATCAAGGATTTTTTCCTCTTTATTTTATAAAAATGAGTAAATCATATATATCATGATATATATCAGATATATATATCGGCCAACCCTGGTAAAAAATATCAAAATCCTGCTTAAACTGCAAAAAATTTTGCCTGCGGCGCTATAACACATTGATTGCTAAAATTTTAGTTTAATCTTAGGCAATATTTATTAACGGATTTACGTGTTAAAAAATAATATTACTTTATTTTTAGAAAATTTTTGCCCACGGACATGACATGATTTTAGCTGCAAATATAGGTTCAAAACGAGTTCGCAACCCAGTTTAACTAAAAATCGCATCTATGCCCTTGTAACTTTCGAGGTAAAAAACTATCTAACAACTTCAAATTGAGTAGAGTTTTTACTTTCCTGCACTGGTGCGGGAAAGTGACGCTTTTAAAACTAAAATGCGTTCGGGAAAGTAGGTAAATATGGGCTGTTCTCAAAAAAAACTACAATTAATATTGTCCTCTATATTATTTGTCGAACTTTATTATCAACTCAATTTGTGGTTGAGCTTAATCTTTACTATTTTACAGAAAATTGTTGATTTTTGAATTAATGTGTTAACAAAAGTGAGAAATGTATTAACGAAATTGTGGTTTTGTTGAAAAAAAACGCTTGTTATGTATGATGTCTGAGTCTCCTAACTGTCTTGCAGAGAGAACCTCTTGCGTATTTTATTGTCTAATAAAATCCTTTGCTATTGTTAAAATAGGAAATAAGAATAGTAGTTTTCACAACTAGTGGCTAAAATAGTGCTTTTTTACAAACGTTGGTTTAAATAACGAGCGCAGCGAGTTTTTAACACTCTTCTTTTTCATGCCTTTATCAAAAAATCCAATAAAAACAGGAAAATACCTTAAAAATTCTCGAATGTAGACTCTACTCTACACTATAAATCAAGGCGGCTGGTAAATGAAATAACAATGGTTTCCATAGCAATGTACCTTTTTACTCGGTAACTTTATTGTTGCGACATTCTAATCTTTGACAGTTTTATATTTGGACGATGACTAAATGATTTTTTTCGTAAATACTTGGTGAAAACTGGCGGAAATGGCAAGAATAATTAGATTTTTTCAATATTACTATTTTCCGCTATTTCTCTTTCATTTTGGGTAAAAAACGGACAAATTTTTTTTTGCATCCGTGATCAAAAAAGTTTTTTTGCATCGATAACCAAACAGCAGACAGTTACTGAAATCATGTGTTTGATGAAGGTATAAAAAAAATTTTTTTTAAATAAGCAGTTATCTTTTTTTTTTCAAATTAACATAAGTGAGAAGTTATGCTCGACACACTGTACTTTTCACTTTTTAAACTAAAAAAAAATGGCATAACAAAACCACCAAGCTCTACTTTCTGTGGCTGCGGCAAGAAGACTGGTCAGGAAGAGTCGATTACTTTTTAAAAATATACAAGATGCGCGCCCTCTAGGCAAGATTTGTCACTTTTGATCTATTAACGAAAGTGAGACTTCGACTGGGGAACATCACTAAAAAAATTATAAAACATGGGTATTTGCGTTAAAAATATGGTTTGTATGGTTGACTCTCGTGTTGTTAATGAGTTTAAAACATAAAAAAAAAAAATAATTCATAAAAAATGTATTGACTGTTAGTTACTATTTTGTATTTTTTTTTTTTCGCGCGGGACCGCAAATGTCAGGCTTTTTGGAGAACAGCCCATATGCACGGTAGTAGAAAAAATATTTATTTAAAATTCATGCCAATGCGTGTTTATAGGAAAAAGCAGAAGCTTCTAATATCTAGAAGTTCAACCACCACCACTTCAGAAACTGATACTGAGAAATGTATTATCGTAGAAATGTATTAACGAAATTGTCGTCTCTGAAAAGCTTTCAATATCGAGAAGTACCACCACTGCTTCAGAAACTGAAAGGAGGTCAGACCAGAAAGTGGATTTACAGGAAAATTGTCACGACTGTCTGTTCCCAAAAATATATTATTCACTTAATTCTGTACATAATATTTATACCTGGCAGTTTTAATTAGGTGGGTCAGATTAGAGGTCCTGTATACAATTTCAAGGTCAGCCTTGAGATAGTCAGAAAATTATCCCCAATAGAATGAGGAGAATTTCAGGGGATTTATTGCTTCCGATTTATATATTTTTGTTTAATGTTTATTTTTCTTTTTATTATTTATCTTAAGAGAATATAGTGCGATCGAAAATCTTAGCGTTGCAAGGGCTTTTGGTTTGACTGTTTTGGGTAAAAATATGTTTATTTATTAAATTTTGGTGTCTACAAAAAGACAAAACTTTAAAGTTTTTCCGGTTGGATTACATTTTTTAATTTTTGTTTTGGTTTAAAGATTTAGAGCCGCAAAGTTCACCAAAAAGTCGTATTTTTTGTTGAATTTCTAGACATTCTGAGCCCAAACTTTAAAATCTAGCTCCAAGCGCAAAAAAATAATTTTTCCTCTCCGGCAAACCAAAATTTGGTAAAATATTGGTCCTGGTACTCAAAAACGTCAAACTGTTTAAACTTGCTAGCTAAAAATTTGGATGGAGATTCAGAGCAGTAGAACTAGGGGATCTACGTTCCCACCATTTTGAGAATAATATTTTTTTATTGTTTGAGCATATTTCTGGAATTTTATATTGATCATATTGTTCGTATATATCTCTAATTTTATATTATTAGTTATTGTTTGTACTTACGTCTGGAATTTTATGTTACATTGTAAGCAAGATAAGTAATAATAATATATTCACCAATATCATAATATTATAATATATATCAAACTTATTGGCTGTACAAAAATAATATAGACTGGTTCTCACACTAAAAATTAAGCTGTAATTTGGATAGACTTTTGAATTATTTTATTTTATTTTGAATAAGCTGTAATTGATAAGTTAAACTTAAGTAACACACATGTATAATAATTAGTGATAATTCCTGATACGACTGATAATGCACAGACATAAGGTCCATTGTGGGTTATCTTATCGTTTCCTTTGAATATATACTTTGTGAAACTATATCTGAAATAAATTTGAATTTGATATTCTTGCATTGTAAGTACCTTATCTATATAGCGTGCGCTAGCGCTAGCATAAAGGTTAGTTATTAGGGAGTTTAAGTTGGTCGTGATACATTAGCGTAGATGTGAAATTTATTGGATCGGACATCTTTGTCTTTTATATTCAGCGCCAGTATTCCTTTCTTTCTTCTTCGATCTTCCTTCGGTAACACTCATTGTGTTAGTGGTTAAAAACATGGAGACGTTATACTTCGTAATTTAACGTCTGCTCTTAACGCAAGAGACGTCGTAATGACCTTGATGAAAAATATTACGTTACACCATAGAGGCGGGATTATAATATCCCTATTTAAGTAAAAGTCCGTCTTTTCATAGACCAGGAAAAGACAGAATTAAACGCCAAATTTCACGTCTACGCGTACATATCATGACCAATATATCAAACTTATGGCATATCGTTGATTTTTTTCTGTACAGGCGTATACGTCATCCATCAAAATTTTCTACATATCTCAAAATAAAAGTAAACAAAACTCGCAGCTAGTGGTATTTAACACGTATGCTGCTGAACACATGCTAACTAGAAAACCGAAATGTGACTGTAATTTTATAAAAATAAAGCTGAAGATAAAAAATGTAATTTGTTATGACAAGACGTCTAGCTAAAAAAATCAACTACTTATATTAGTGTTACAACGACAGGTTAAATAGGTAAAACATAAAATAGCCTTCAACTTATGTGATAAACAAGAATAATACTAAAAAATAATTCACCTATAAGATAGATTTACACTGTGAACAGCTTCAGATCTAGGTATAGTATTTTTACTTAATCTGCTAATTTTTATTTTATAACCACAGGCTTTTCCCAGAAAATGACATATATCTACATTTACTGTAAAAACATGGAAGTTCTATTTTCGCGAAAACGGCTGTAGCTGCAAAATTATTTTCACTGCAATAAATTAGCTGTTAAATTACTGTTGATTGGGTTCCCTTGTTGGTAGCTTTAGATCAGCAAAAGTATAAAAATTCTATACCTAGATCTAGCGCTGTGCACCCGGTATATATTTTTACAAATTGACTAGAAGTCAGTCTAAAAATTTTATAATTTGTAAATATTTTCTGTTAAGATAAGTTGGGTATCAGAATTTTCAGCTTTCCTTAATTTGCAATAAATTAATATTTTCTGTTTTTTTGTTATAGGTATTTTAGAACATTTGGTAAAGAGCTTAAATTTATTTTATACTATTACAATTACATGCAAAGAATGTCAAGTCTTAAAAACAGGTATTTTGTATCTACCTAAGTAAGTACCTTGAAATATTACTTCTCAATTTTAGTCTATTTTTTGTACTATTATATATAGAACGTTTTAAAACTGCCATGCTAAGCTTTAATAATATATGATAGGTAATGTTAAAATCGGAACTAAAAAAAATATAATTTTAGATCTAAAAAATTTACGATATAAACATAAAATGATGATTTCAGAAATGTATAACTTATATGCACTGGGTTCAATAGTTTTTGAGATATTGGAAGTTTTTTCACTTGGTGGCTATGACTCATAATGCAGGATGTTTATCATTTTTTAAAACTAAAAATACATGTTGGTAGTCCAAATCTCAAAAACTATTGAAGCCAGTGCATATAAGGTATGTATTTCTGAAATCAGAAAAAAACCCAGAATTCAAAAATGCAAAAAAATATAGGGTGTTGTATTTAAAATAAGACTTGACACTTGTTTTTTCTTTACTTTAATATTTTTTAAGAACTTCATAAATCAAATAACTTTGGTATTTAAAACATTTTTCTGGCTCAAATATTAACAGATATAATAGGGGAGGGGGCATTTATAATGAAACACTCTGTACTTTAAGGTAATTATAATAATCTATAAGTTCACAAGATTCAACGCTGCAAAATGTATTTTGTACTTAGATTTTGTAATTAAAAAACTAATATATGCTTGCATGTACATTTTATAGATTGTGGTTTGCAATAAAGAATTTGTGTGAAGATATTGTTTAATTTTTTCGCTTTCATTGCATTGTTTTCAAAATAAATGAATGAAATAGGTATATAGGAGTTGTCAGAACCTTTCTCATCAAAAAAGATAAGCTCTTTCCCATTCTTTATAGTACATAGTAGGTAGTTGAGTGGGCACTTATTATATACACTTGAATTCTTATCTCAGGATGCTTTATGAAACAGACTATTAATTGAAGTGGTATTGTATGAAAAAACTAGCAACTAGAGATTAGCATATGATCAAAGAAATAAAAATCAAATTGTTTTCCACTAAAAGAAATAATTAGTTCAATACTTTTTGAATTATGCTTTATAATAACAATGTCCCTAACCTAATTTAAATATCGTAATAGGTTTTCAGGTTTTTCACGGAATATTTTTAGTTAAAAAACCGCACGCCACTGGCTCAAAAGAACGATCACGCAAAATAAACATTACAGCGTTGCCATTTGGAGTACGAGTACCGATTTTCATGGTATACTGTGACTTGTTGTCTGATTAATAAACAATGCTAGTTTTTAATGGGAATGGGAATTTCAGTTTGTTATTCCTCCAAGGTCTTGACCGTCTTGAGACAGCTTCTTTTAAATAACATAAACAACAAGCAATAATAAAATAAACGAATGATTCAATGCTTTACTTAAAGTAGAATCTTCTTGACCATTATCTTTTTCTTTATAGTCTCTGCTTGTTGGATACAAGGGGCTTTATTAGGTGTTCCTTCCGTACTCTTGTTGCTGAGTGAGGACGCTGGGTTGCCTTGGGGCGGTCTTTCTTATGGTGCTACTTGGTTCTTATTACTAGTAGATAGCACAGGCGAATTCGGCTATAGTCCTTTTTTCGCGGCGTATTACTAATCCGTTGCGACAGCGCCAATGTTAGATTGCGACTACGCATTTTAACTTTTTAAAAACAATTTATTTTCAAAATACAAAATTAGACCGACATAGGTTCTAGTTGAGCTTAAGACTAACTTAAGATTACAAGAACATTCGTTTTTATAATAAAATATGCTGAATAATCTGGGAAAGAAATAATAATCTTCTTCTCAAAGTCTTTTCTGAAATGATAAACCATGGGAATGCAAGGTTTGCATATTCCTGGAAATCGGCTTGAGATAAGAAACACGTGTGTCGTCTGAGTACTGTGTGACTTGATAACTGGGTTATTTTTCCATATAACATATATAAAAAAAAAAATTAAATATTGTTCTTCATACAAGGGCGGTCGCTGATTTTTTAAAGACGGGGGGGGGGGCGGTTTAGTAGGTTTTTCTTTTGGTAAGTTTTTATGAACAAAACTTGTTTTTATTTAGGAGCAGGGGCAAATTCTGGGGCTTATCTAGTCTTAATTCTAGATTTTTTGTCAAAATATGCGTCACAAACAAAAGTTTTGAGAAAATTATATATTTATATATTACACGTTTATAAAGTTTATTAAAATTGTATTATAATTCAGATTCCTTTTATGTTTCTTGTAAAATATTTAAAAAAAAAGTAGGTTGGGTTGGGGTAAGATCTAATTTTAGGATTTGTTATCAAAATAAATGTTTGTAGTCCATTGAAATTAGCGAAAAAACAGGCCTTACCTTGAACAAATTGCAAGACGAGCGGTTTTAACGGTTTTTATTGTAAAAATGCCTACTTTTGAACATATCCAAAACATATCCAAAGTTTTTTCAAGATGGCCACCAAAAAATTCAGAATAACTTGCATTTATATCTTAACATATAAACCTCTAACCATTTTGCCATTAACATATAAAACCATAACCACTTTACAAATATCACTTGTGTTTTTGGACTAATTTTTACCGCTGATGTCAAATATTTTATTATTTTTGAGAAAAAGACAAAAGTATAGCCCTGAATCATGTTTTCTCTCTCTATCCTATAAAAAAAAATGCTCCCAAACACATAACACATCATATTATTATGCAGACATCAGTTTTTTGGCAAAAATAACTTGTAACGTTGATCTTAAAACTCATAAAAAAGGATGAAAAGAGACTGCTAATGTTGTCATCTTTCTCACTCTTATATTGGAATTGGATAAATTTCATTAAAAAAAAAAACATATTTTATGAAAAAAATTGCCTCCTGTTGGTTACTTTAAAAAAAAATTAATAAAATTAAGTCAGTAGGAAGATAACTACTTTTGGTAGGTAGGTAGGTATACCTACATATGTAGGTAGGTAGGTAGGTAGGTACCTACTCAATTATAGGTACTTTTTCTTGTTTAATATTGATAGAAATATATAGTTGAACACATATTTTTGCGAGAGATAGTTTTGTTAGCAATGCTTTTTGGACTATTATCCGGAAATTAATTGATTTATTAAAAAACTTAAACACACCTATACCATGCACCTTCACATGTGTTAAAATAGACATTTTCTATCAAACCAATTGACACCAGATACACGGAGTTCCGAAGTTAGAGTGGGTCCAGATAAAAGTATTTATTGATATTAATAATAAACACCTTTTGTACACACTGTAATCTGGCTTTCTATCGATCCCAAATAACAGACAGTATTAGTACTAAATGAATATCATTCCAAAGTGTACCACCAAGCGTTTATAATTTTATGGTGTAGGACAGAAAGAGACAGCATGGGTAAACTGCTATGTTAAAATCGACGTTATTTTGCTCCTGAAAGTTTTTTTCATGAACATATGCAATTTCTCCCCCATATATTATCTTCGAATTTTTGTCCCGATAGAAAAAGAAACCTTGTAACACCTATTATTTGTATTTCTATTCTATCATGTGTCCAACCCAATGAGCATTTTCAGAAACTTCTGGTGACAGATATTTATATAATTATTATAAAGAGGGTTCCATTGATACCCTAGGGTATTTAGAAGTTTCCTACAAGAATTGAGTTTGTATATTTGTTTTATTAAAGGCTCTAAATTGATGGTACCCTAAAGTAACATAAAACTGGCGTTAACAATATTTCCACGGACATCTTTATAAAAATTAAAGTCATCGGTTCAAATGTTATATAAATTGGTGTTAACAATGTTTCCACCAACATATTTATAAAAATATAAGTCATCAGTGACAAAAGTTATATAAATTGGTGTTTGAAATCTTTCTGTCAACCCACCTATAAAACCGTAAGTAACTATCAATTAAAGATATATAATAGATTGGTTTTTAAAATGTTGCTATAAACCCACTTATAAAACTTAATTAACCAACAACAAATTTATATAAGATAAGATTGAAAATATTTCGAGAGACACTTATAAAAACTTGGGAACTCACACACAATAGTTATATAAATTGGTGTCTGTAATATTCTTATGAACTCATTCATAAACCTTTTTTGCCCATAAGGTTTTTTCTATAATGTTGTTATTAATTTCTTTATACAGTGATTATAATATAACTGTTTTTAGAACAAAAAAAACAATTTTAATTTATTTTGGCAATTATAATAACAAAACAAACAAGATTTTTTAAGGTTAATTTTGTGACATCAAAAGGCGCGTTTTTGCGAAATCAAAAGGAGCGTTTTTGCGACATCAAAAGGCGCGTTTTTGCGAGATACCATACCATTATTATCTTGTTTTAATTACATCAATCTGAGAGAGATAAGAGATCAAAATCTTCTTGAGATAGTTGCCGATGACAGATATCGGGATCGAATGCATTGTACACCCGATTCCCACCAGCGTTTCCGATGCGCAGTCACCCTGACTCAAAAACTCATCACGTGGTCCGACATGAACTTGTATAGGCAAATCTCGCTTAGACCACGTGATACGTGTTTTGATTCGGGGGACCAACGAATGAGAAACGCATAGATGGGAACCGTGTTTTAGAAAAAGAGAACAATATAGTAACCGTGTTAAGGTCGCAAAAACGCACCGTGAAACGTCGCATACGCTGATACTGCTGGTCGGCGGCAAATGTGAACATCCCGGAAAATACTCGCCTGTACACCCTTCGACCCCGCAATCTAACTATATTCTTGACATAGTTACCTCTGATAGTTATGCGGGCTTGAAGTGTGTGGAGGCGTGTATTTTTCCTGGTATGTGTAGTATGCTGGATCTCTCGAGGAATGCATTTAGGAAAAGAGAACAATGGTAACTATGTTAAGCTCGCAGAAACAGACCATCAGTGTTCAACACTGCACCATCTGTAGCCCTTTGTTCCAAGTAGCATCATTTTTTAAAAGGGTTATAAAATAGTGTTGACGAGGTAAACAGTGGTATAGTTGTATTGTTTTTTTTATAGAATTGTCGGAAATTTTCGCCATTTTGGATTACAAAAATAGGTTTTTGGCCTAAATAAAAACGTTATTTATGGGGTTTCAACATGTGTTTCAATCGAAATATTGCTTGTTAGGGTTAAGAACAACATACGAAATTCAATATTTGTCCCAGAAAGAAAAAAACGCGTATGAAAAAAAAACTGATAGTTAAATTAATATTTTTTTTCGCGTTTTCTCAAGTATTTTTGGAGCCCATGAAATTTACGTGAGTGTATTTGAAAACTATACAGTACACACGGGACCGCAGCTGATTTTCAGAGTAGGATGACTTGAAAAACAGCTTTTATTTGACTATAGTATATAAATATTCATATTTCTGCTTCAGCTTATCTCACTTTCGTTTTTATTTATTTTAGAAGATTGCTAAACACCATTTTATAAATGTTTTTATTGTAAAAAGAAAAAGAATAATACATAACCAGCAAAGGGAAGAAAAATGGAAAATCTATATTTCTAAATCCATAAAAACCTTTAATTTGTTATGTAGTGTTGTTAGAACAGTTGTAAAACCTTTTTATAATAATCTCTATACTTGAGGGCTCATAAGGAAGTTTTATAAAATCTATATGTTGTTTTTCTATCCATTACTATGTACCATAAATTTTTATAAGCTGGTGTTGAACAGTTGTTTTTCAAGTCTTTTTTACTCATTTAAGAGATATATTAGAGTTATAAAATTATCACCAACACTAAATAATATAACTTTTGGTTATTTTATGAAGGTTTTATATTATTTGCTGTAACTTTTATATAGATAAAAATGCTCATTGGGAAGATTAGCTTTTTTTATGCAAATTCCATGTAGGGTAAATAAGTAGGTACCTATTTATCTATGTGATCGTACATCATTTGTCTGCAAAGGATAGAAAGAAAAAACACGATTAACTATTTTATTGCTGTTTTTTTTAAATACTACTATAAATTTAGCCCAAAAACATGTGCCGCGACTCCCCCCCCCCACCAAATGAGCTGCAATGTGTGTAGTTTTCCTATGTGATAAAGAGAGAAAGCATTAATAATATCCTTTTTTAATTTTTTTTTGTCAAGTTCAAGATCAACATTGAAATTACACCCAAAAACATGTACTACATCTCTCGCTTTATTTTTTCCATGGTCATAATATATTTCTTTAGTATAGAGAGAATGCGTGACTACCGAGCTTATTTCTATCTTTTTCCAGTTTTTGTTTCAGAGTCAAAACCAGCATTGAAAACTAGTCTAAAAACATGTATCATGTTTAGTTATCAAGTAGGCAAATCTAAGCTGAATAGCGTTAAAACCGCTCGTGTTGCAATTTGTTCAAGTTTAAACGCTAATTTCTAACGCTAACTATTAAAAATTTATTCTAAAACTGCTATCTTTTACACGTTTTTCATCCTGTTATACCCTGTATATATAATTATGTGAAGGCACCGCAGACAATTATTTTAAATTTAAAATGTAACTTTGATCTTCTTCGTTTTTTTTAAATATTTTAAGAAAAGTGGGTCGGGTTAGCTGGAAAAGTGCTCTTTTTAAAAAGTAAAAAAAAATATTTTTTAGTCGCATAATCAAGTGTTACCGGGTGTTTTGTTCGCATCCGTGTAGAGGGATTAATATGACGTCATCTTCGAAAATGGCGGCCATTAAAAATCGCAAAAAAAACAAGATTTTTGCCATTTTCTGTTCAAAGAATCTTAATAATTCGACGTTTTATCAGACCAACTTCAAATTTACCTCAAACTATATTAGGCATGTATACCAAATGTGATCCTTAGAGTTTGAAACTTCAAGTCCTTAAAAAATACCCCAGTGAAATTAACAAATTGCAAAAATGACATGCTAAAGGGCGCTATTCATCAACTATTAAAGCTAAGAGAACCAAATTTGGTAACAAAGATAAGAAAGTCAAGTCCAACAATTTTGTAAAAAAAAAATTGGTTCAGCTATGACGCGTTTCAATATGGCGGCTGATATATAAAAACGTCGAATGATTAAGATTTATTGAAAAGAAAATAGACACTTTAAGTTGGTCATAGGACGTACACGCACACGTGGAATATAGTGCGATATTCTGTCTTCCTTTTATCTGTACAAAAGCAAAGACTTCCGCTCGAATACAGATATCAAAACACACGTGATGTGTGACTGTTAAATTCTCATCATTGAATTTTATTATGTATGTTAATAAAGAAGTATAGTCATGCCCTACTGGCATAATTAGAATTTTTTATGGTTTTTCGACAGCCATTTTGGAAAATGGAAACTAAAATGATTGGTTCAGAATATGGTAATGTATATCTAACTTCTGCTAACTCTCTTATAGGTAATTTAAATGACTTTGTTGGCTAGACAAGTGACTGGAACATAAAATTCACAGTTCCGAAACTTAATAAAAACAACAGGCATATAGGTCATTTTCTAAAAAAAAACACTACAAAAAGCTGGTTTTTCAATTTTACGTGGTATTTGCAAGATCAATCAAGGTCATGCATCAACTAAACTTTTTTTTATAGTAAGCGGAGATAAGTCAACAACAGTGTTGCCAGTGTTGCCAACCTTACCGTAATAGTGGTATTTGTACCGTTTTCGGATCCTCTTGAACCACGTATCAGCGACCCCACGATGGTACGCCAAAACTACCACTATTTCGACATTCACAGAAAAACAACATTTTAGCACAAAGACACCAACCAGTTAAGTAGTCGCGACTCGCGAGTCGAACGGTTAGAATGTGACTTGCCGCAACTCGCCCAAATTTGGCAATTTACATTCTATCCGCTCGACTTAACTGATCAGCGACTTAACTGGTTGGTGCAAGTGGGCATTATACTTTTAAACAGTCTCAGTTACTTTTGAATGAACCCTTTTTATCTTTATTTTGAACGCTCCCTTGGCCCAAGTGATCATGTATAAAGCGGGCAAGAAGCCAAGAATATTCGAATTTGTTTTGATCTTTATTTACTCTATTTATAAGGGCGAATTTTGTTCAGTTCCATCTCATGCTTGCAGAGCGGTGACCGGTTAAAAAGAACTATTTACAATTTTTCGGTGCAAACCCAATAAAACGTTTAAATTAATTTAAGTGTTTATTTACACGACAGCCTCAGGTAAGCTGCTATATTAGGTATTTATATAATAACAACTATAGAGGTAGATTCCAAATTTTTATAAATAAATAGATACTTTATATATTTAATTTTTAAAGGTTTGCAACTTTTGGAAAATCTATTTTAATTGATGGTTGTGACTTGAGTATATTTTTTAGCTGATATGCAAACGTCAGGCGATAATAACGATACTGACGTTGAGGAGGAGAACCAGGTAGAAGTCTCCACCCCTCCACTAAAAAAAATGCATAAAAAGAACTCAAAACTACCGTGTAGATTGGGAAAAATCTTTTAATTGGCTGGGGCCTGATACAACCTCAAAGACAAAAGCTTTTTGCAAGATATGCGGTATATCAATCATTTCAGATATATCAGTGCTAAAACGGCACGAACTAATCTCTAAACACCAACAAAGAAGTCTAAACATCTTTGACAAGTTTTATCAAGTCTGCCGAAGAGGAACAAAATAAAGATAAAAATATTAAAAGAGCTGAAATTAAGTTAGCCGGATTCCTAGCGGAACACAACATTTCTTTTCTGTCGATTGACATTACTCCTAAAAGATATATTTCCCGATTCTCAGGTTGCTTCTGGGCTTCAAATGAGTAGGACTAAAGTGTCTTCAGTAATCAAAAATGGGATTGGACTTGATCACAAACAATATTTGGTGGGGCACTTAAAAATTATTTTTTATATATATTATACTTACAGACGAATCAACTGATATCTGTTTCGAAAAAACAAGCTGTATAGTTGTACGATATTTTAATACAGATACTGGTAACATAGTGAGTCATTTTTGGGATTTGGTGCAGATTTTTTCCACTGATACAGGCAATAATAGTACAAAATCTAGTAGCACAACACTTGAAGCGCCATCACCAAATGACATTCCACTCGAAAATATTGTTGGCTTTGGATCTGACGGCTGCAATGTCATGATGGGTAAAAATAACAGTATGGCTTCAAGATTTATTATTAACTATCCAGGCATTGTAATTATGAAATGTATTTGCCACTCGGCCCATATTTTCGCAAGTGAAGCTTGTAAAAAATTACCAAGAAGGTATGAAGATTTGGCTAGAAACATTTATTTTCATTTTAAATGTAGTGCTAAACGCCAAAATGATTTCAAGCAATTTCAGTCCTACTTCGACCTTGACATGCGCAAAATACTTCACCCCTCTCAGACAAGGTGGCTTAGTCTGGTGGATGTAGTAAACAGGATATTGGAGCAGTGGAACGCAATAAAATTATATTTTAATAACACGTGGCTGGTGGACCGAGTTGTATCCACTGAATTAATACACACAGACCTCAATGATCCCTTTCTCAAACTTTATTACTATTTTTTGGCATGGTTTTTACCAAAATTCCATCACTCTACAAAGACATACTTATGTGCTTCACGCAGCGTAATTATGTGCAAACTACTTTAGCAAATGAAATAAACCCATCCAATGAATGTTACTTTGTTTAAATTAAAAATATTTATCTCGGGGTGCTTAATCATATTAATGACGTTGAGATTCCAAATAACCAAAATTTATTAAATGATTTTTTTGAAAGATGTCAACAATTTATGGTAACAGCTTGCCAAGAAATTAAAAAAGGTTTAAATTTGATGATTCACTTTTAAAAAACATGAATTATTTTGAACCACAGAATGCATTACCCTTGACTTTTAGAGATCACAATCAATTATTGGCGATTTTATTTCCACATACTGGCAGGTTTCTTCCATCTGCTAATGAAAACATTGAACAGGCCATCGACAATGAATGGAGAAAGTTGCCATTCTTAGAAGATGACACTATCAGAAATGATGCAATAAGCATTGACAGATATTGGCATTTAGTCTCAAAATATAAAAACGCACTTGAAGAATTTGAATTTGAAAATTTATAAAACCAAATTAAGAAATAAGCTGATTACACCGACAGTTATTGGCGCAATTCTTTCTTCACAATGTATAGAGTATAACAATTCAAACTGTGTCAAATTTGAGCCCAACCTTAGTATGTACAGAAAATTTACAGTGGGATTTACTAAAAGGCCTATTTTAGACAGGACCTAAGTTTAAGTGAAATTCTTGGTTTTAAGCATTTTATACCAACTTCCTTGAGTTTTGGACATAGTTTGAGTTATAAGAATAATTTTAATTGTTTTTTTTTAGTGAACAATCATCTTAACACAATCTTTTGTTGGATTTAAGAAGAAAACTTATATTTAAAAGAAGTTTTTTTTAACCCTAAGGGGGGACCTAAATGTTAAACAGTCTGTTGAGCAAATTAAAATTGACGTTATATGTTACTCTTATCAAAACTTACCCTTATTTATTGATTTTCGCGATTAATACTCACTGTCACAAAACCATTTCGATATGTAATTATAAAATAAGAATTAGATTAACTTTGTATTTATTTAAAAGGGGTTTTTATCTATCAAAAGTATGAAGAAACTTTACAAACACAAACCCATCGCAATCGCAAACCACAAATAAAAATATTTCATCAAAGTAGGCCATGCAAAAAAATGCGACTAGAAACAGACCTGAATCCAACTGATGCGTTCACAAAGGAGTCATATCGACTTAACGAACTGCTGCAGAGTTGAGACCTTTGAGTGCGATCTTTCAGTGGAAAGCTTTGTTTGATGATTAAGCTTTTAGATAAACTCAATGTTTTAATTTCAGTTCGGTTTGTAAATAAATGAATAGGTACAGTTGTTTTGGATTTTTTTCATTGGAGACAGTTTTCGTGCATAATCAGTGACCTTCGCTTGTGTTTGTTTTGCCTCGTAGTGCCCTCATAAATATATTCTTTGTACTGAAAACGGGTTCAAAATATGGCGTTTTTCTTGACAAAATTGGAGGTGTTTTATTGATTAATAAACAACTTGGGATACTAAATAAGGTAAATTAATTCTTGTAAAACGGCTGCTTAGGGAAATTATAAAGGAACTTATTACCAATTGTAACAAAATAATCCGTTCTGGGGGCTATAAATTTAAACCACCTCCCAGAGGTGGGCAACTTTATAACCTCAAACACAGATGATGAAGCTATTATGTGGCAAATTTTTGGCGTATTCACCATTTGCCATTTTGAAACCTGTCAAAAAAAATTAGTTTTTGGGCAGTTTGCAATAACAATACAAAATAATCAATAACTTTTTATCTTTTCTGTTTGAGTAAGTGTTTTTTGAAAATGGGTTTTAAAATTTAGTACCCCCCACGAGTGTAAACATTTAGGCCTGTGGGGGGTAGTATTTTAGATCTTAGTAAATCCCACTGTTAATTTTTTTAATGTACGATCACAAAAAAAAACGCACGAAATCACGAAAATCAACTTCAAGCGGATGAAGATGAATTTGAATTATTTAATTAGTTAGTTTTAAGTCATATGGTTAACCTTTTTGTTGTTTCAGTGGCTTTTTAAAGATTTTTGCTGTTAAATATATAAAAATTTATAATTAGAGTTTGTCTTGTTATTTTTTCTTTCTTTCTCTGTTAAAAAGATTGAGAGGGCAGTAGAAATTATATTTCTCTCTTGTTCAATACGACAAGTGAGCGGCAAAAAGTGATAGGTAGTCGAAACGGATCCTGCATAAACATTCTAGCGGAAGTTTGCTATTTTACGACATATTTAAAAAAAAATGTCGCGTAGCACTATTTTTTCCAATGTACCACTCATTTTGTGTCGATGCTTAAAGTGGTTGGCAACACTGAGCCACCTTGTCATTTTTGCTTTTTTACGAAATTCGATAAAATAAAATGTGGTTATAGGTCGCCATTTTGATACATCAGCCGCCATATTGTTGGATTTGACCTTCTTATGTTTGTTACCAAATTTGGGCCTCGTCGCTTTAATAGTTGATGAATAGCGCCCTTTAGTATGTTATTTTTTCAATTTGTTAATTTTACTGGTGTATTTTTTAAGTGCATTTCAAACTGTATCAAACTCTAAGGATCCAATTTGCCATACATGCCTAACATTTGAAGTTGGTATGACAGAACCTCGCATTATTAAGATTTTTTGAAGAGAATATGATAAAAATATGGTTCTTTGCGATTTTCAAGGTCATTTAAGGTCATATGACCTTGAAATTTTTATGACGCCATCTTGAAAAATGACGTCATATCAACCCCTTCTACACGGATGCAAACAAAAAACCCGGTAACACTTGATTCTGTGAAAATCCCACGGACTTACACATGCCCCTTGACTAATAATAAAATCTTTGCTCCTGCTAGAAGATGCATTTTTTAATATTATTTGAGTTTCTTGAGAAAACGATAAAAAATCAAAGAAATTCGTAATGCTAGTATAAATAGTATAAGTAATGCTAGTTATGTACCTAGGATCCTCTTAAATTTTAATAAAAATACACATAGTAAAATAAATGGCTTACTTTCGTAATGAAAAACGTTAAGTGCCTTCCAAAACGATTCGCATTGAGAAGCGCTTACCTTTTTCACAAAAGCTCCACCAACCAGTTGCTGTTTTGCCTATAGTTCTTGAAAATGCTTAGCGTTTTTAACTCCGAGAATACGGGACAGGTACAACTGTAAAAGGCTTTTATTTGAGACTAATTTAACCTGGGTGTTACTGTAAATATGGCTGGCATTCCATAAAATATTTCTTTGTTATTTTTGTTGGTCCATCTGTGTCTTCTTTAAATGTACACTTAGTCTGGTTTTTCTCAACACATGTTCTTTAAAAATAGAAAAAAATATTCCGATGACAGCAAAACAAAAATTTTAATAACGATATAACCTAAAAGTGATTTTGACATTTAGGAGTCAGAGGTTTTGGTCATGGCCACCTCGATGGTTTCGCCCTCAGTATGATACAAGAGTATTCGGCAGAATCGTCGTTGGCACATGACTGACGCGCCAGAATTTCTGTCGTTTGCCTAAGAATCGGCCCCAGGATGTCATAAATAAAAAAAATTATAAAATCCTACGCCTTCTTGGATTTTAACGAAATGTTAAATTTGACAGAAGTTTCATGTAGTCTGAGGCTATAGCTTTCCACAGAAGCCAAAAATTACAAAATAGCTCAATAATTGTACTTTAAAATGGCAAAACTGACGACACAGCCACACTTTTCAGGGCTAATAGGGGATCATTCCAGAAAGCTAAAACCACATTATTCCAACAAAATTTCCCTCTAGGTTTGCCGCCATCTTGGATTTTGTGTTGGACTTAATACTTTAAAGGTTAATATTTGTCCGATTTTAAAACGGTTTTTTTTTTGGCTAAACAAAATTATTTTTAAAAACTTTTATTCGATTTTTTTTGTATGTGTCATAAAAAAAGTTATACCTAAAAGACTCCCGAAAATGATGACATGTGAGTACTTTCTAGCCAATATTTCTCTTTGTGTAGACTTGAGAAAAGTGTTCAAATATAAATTGTGGATATCAAAATTCTCTATAATTTTTTTAAAACACTTTTTCTATATATTAAAAAAATTGCTGAGATAGAGTGCTGCAAAGTTGACACTACAAATTCTTGAGGTAAGATTTTACTCCCTTATTGTGTCAAGTCGGCCATGACAAAACAAAAGTAGCTACTCACTTATTAATAGGCAGCTGCTAATCTTAGTTGACGTATTTTTGGATTTTTTGAAAAAAACAATTTTTTAACCCTTTCTAGGCTAAGGTTCCATTTTACCTATATGGTATTTTACCAGTATGGTACTTGTTAAAAAATTTTCGGCGGTATAAGGAAAAAAATATTAGATCAAAAATCGTAAAAAAACCCACTTTTTTATAAAATAAAAGATTTTTTTTTTAAATCGGAGCAATGGTCAATGAGATATCGACTATGTTGGGAATTTGGAACCTTTGGTTGCACTAAAACAAAATTATGATTGTTTTCCACAAACCAAAACTACACTTTTTTGCACTCGACGCGAGTTTCGCTAACAACGTTAGCATCATCAGGAGACGATAAACAGAGAGACGAACAACAAATTGTTTATCGTCTCCTGATGATGCTAACGTTGTTAGCGAAACTCGCGTCGAGTGCAAAAAAGTGTAGTTTTGGTTTGTGGAAAACAATCATAATTTTGTTTTTGAATGAGATATCGGACTAAAACCGAGTTAACCCGAATTTCCCATAAATTTAAGATGGCGGCGAACCTAGAGAGAAATTTTGTTGAAAAAATGTGGTTTTAAGAGTCTCATATGACCTTCTACTTGCTGTAAAGTCAGTTTTGTAGATAAATCGCTATTTTCTGACTATATTCTTGGAGTAAAAATCGAACTTACGGTAACAAAACTACAACCGAAAACAATTTATCGTTTTTTTTTTGGCCCACCTTATATATTTACCCACCTAGAGAGAAGCCAAAAGCCAAAATATTAGCTGCCGAAAAAACTAATTGCTGAACTATAGCCATCTTTCGTTTTTTTTCTACTTGATTTTGGGCACAAGAATCCAAAAATGTAATGATCCCACGCCCATATTTTTAAGACAAACCGTTTAGGCCTCAAAGTTTTCAAGGGTTTTCTGGGGTTGTGAAGCGCAGCGCTCGGCTCTAAATGCGTGAGTTGTGTTCCTTTATATCCTGTGCTATACCTGTGAGCCAGGTCCCAGGTACCCGCTTCACTCCTACGTAACCCTACCCCGAAAATATCTGTTTCATAATCGATAATTGCCAATTTTCGAAGTAATTTCGATTGTTTCTATTTTTAAATTAAAAAATGGCGCCAGCAGGCTCGTATATCCATCTAGAGTTCAAAAAAAAAACTTTTTTTCAAATATTTTTTACAAAAATTTTTTTTGTTATATGCAATTATCTATCTTAATATTAAAACCGCGTGTCGCTAGCTGCTACGGTTCGTGCGTTACAATTTTTTAAAAGTTTAATCCCCCGTCTTATCCTCTTGCCAGCCCTTCACCCCCCGTCAAAATCTAATCAGCTCTGCGCCTGGTGACAAAGAATTTTTGTGCCAAATTTGATAAAAATCGGTTCAGCGATTTTTGAGTAATCGTATTACCGACAGAGACATCCAGAAATTTTGTATTTGGGTCTTTTTTGACACAAATAACTCATTTTTAGTGAAAATAAAACACTTCTTTTGCGGATCCCACTAGCCTCCATACCATGATGGCTAAGAACGGCTATAGCTCAGTCTTAAAGTTTTTTCGGGACCTAATATTTTGGCATTTAAGTCTAGGGCAACATACAAACAGCCAAATCGAAGACTTAAGGAGACCAGTATGGTACTTGTTAAAAAAATTTGCTCTATGAACTTATTGCTGAGAGTGAGGCAGATATAAGAAAGAAAAGAGTGAGATATAGAGGTTATTATTTTTTACAAGCAAATTTTGTATTTTACAGTATCGGTTGCTCCCCGACAGTGGGCGAATGTGACGGCACGTACACGTACGAATCGAAACGCAACCAGTTGGTCTGGAACCTGCCCCTCATCGATGGCGGCAACAAAACCGGATCGTTGGAATTCAACGCCACAAGGGCCATTCCCAACGATTTTTTTCCGCTGACGGTGTCGTTCACCTCGAAATCGCCCTACGCTAGTATTAAGGTGAGTACAGGAGACATTACCAAGGGGGAAAGTGCCATTCCCCTCCCCCTCCTCCTGGTAACTTAAGTATTTTGTCAAGTTTTAAAATAATTTTGTCCCTTTTTGGTTAGTTTTTGTACTCAAAAGGTCGCTTTTTTCAGAAATGTCAAGTCACTTTTTCACCATGTAACATAGGCAGTAAGTTGGTTCGAAAAACGTCGATTTTTTAAAAAAGTTTTAGTAATAAATGCGCTACCCGGGAAAAGTTGTCTATTGACGTCTTGGGATTTCCTAAATAAAATTGGATTTTTTGGACAAATTTTAGCCGGGCCCATAGGCCCCTTTAGGGGCCCAAATTTTTTTTCAAAAATGTTTTTGGCGTCATTTAAAAATAAAATATTTATGGCCTTTTCAGTACCGTACAAAAAACTAGACAAAAAAAATTTTTAACCGACCCCATGAGCGCTAACGTAGGCGGAAATTTAAAGAAATATCCATTTTTTAATTTTTATGCAGCCTTTCGCTTGATTTAGAGATTTATAATTTAAGTAGCTCATTGGCATGGAGCAAACAGATGCACCATTGAAGGGGCCTTTTAAGGTCGTTTTCTATCAATCGAATGATACCTCCCTTCCATCCAGTATTCACATTTGTACCGTCACAACCTATCACACATTTTTAAGCATTAAAGAAGCCCATTCTTTATATTTTCTGCGGTAGCAGAGCCCTTTATAGACACATGGGAGAAGTAAATGTTACCAGGTTCTTTTAAAATTGAAATGTGTTCTTCTTGTTGGATTATCTCTTTATTTTCTTTAATAGAAATTGTTTCTTCCTCCCGTCGAAATATAAACCTTTTATGTTGTTGTTAAAGCTTTTTTTCGGTTTTTGCTTAATTCGCGGCGAAAAAATCGAAATAATGATAAAATCTTCCAAAACAGCATTAACTATTTTAGCTACTGCCCTATTAGATTGCCGGTCAAGTCTGCCATTTTCGCTGTTTGAGTTAGGCTGCACCTCATTTGCTGATGTGTGGTGGGTAACGAGATTCTTCTTTGTTTTTGTAAAGCCGGACATTTGTATTCTTCATCCGAAGAAGAGGAATTATCGCTGGTAATTTTGAATACCGCTCGTACTTGGCATTGGCTCTTTCTCTTTAATTGTATTTCGAATACCGCTTGTATTTGGCACTGGCTCTTTCTCTTCCGCACCCATTTTAAAACCAAGTTTTCTTTCTTCTCGTTTTTTAATTTGTTTCGTTAGGATTTTGTCGACTCCTCCTATTTTCATTTTACGGTAAGATCTTTGATCTTGCAAAAAGGACCATTCTGCTTTCGGTACCTTTCTATCCTTTGCACAAGAGCAACGTTCTATGTCAGTGCACTTACAAGTTGATAAGTTAAAAAAAAATTTGTTGAATCCGTATGAAAATTATTTAACTTAGCTTGTAAGAAGTTTGAAATTTTCCCTTTTATAGATTTAATAAGGTTCTGATACTTGCGATTATATCCAAGAATTCGTTTAATTATTCTCTTGCGCGATAAGGTTGACAAAGAAGCTCGTTTCCACACATGCTCTATTTTACTGGCTACAATATTTGCAACTGTATCACCTGATGGTTGTTGATTACCATCACCTTTTAACTCAATTCATACGCGTAGATAACATTTCATCAAATCCTCATAAGTTGGTAACTGGTTTTCTTCTGACAAAATGTCTTCAGCACTACCAAATATGGAACACGAAAAAGGTTTCCAAGTTTTAATCAACGGTTTGGCCATTTTCAGCGTCACCTTAAAGTTTTTTGTCACTATTTTAAATTTATTAGTCCCCACTTAAAATCTTAATCTTAAAATCTTACAGTGGGATTTACTAAAAGGGTTTAGTCTATTTTAGAACGGTCCTAAGTTTAAGTGAAATTTCTGGTTTTAAGCATTTTAAACCAACCCTCCTTGAGTTTTGGATACAGTTTAAATTATAAGAAAAATTTTAATAAATTTGTTTATTGAATAATCATCTCAAAACAATCTTTTGTTCGATTTAAGAAGAAAGTTTCAATTTAGAAGAAAAGAAAATTTAAAAATTGAAACCCACGCGTGGTTTAAATAGTAAACACTCTGTGTAGAACAAATTAAAATTGAGGTTATATGTCACTCTAATTAAAACTTACCACCAAATTAATACTTGATGTTACACAACGATTTAGATGGGTGATAATAAAATAAGGAGTAGATTAATTTTGTATGTATTTAAAAGGTGTTTTTATTTATTAAATGTATTAAAAAACTTAAATGCAAAATTTTTTTACATTTCTGTCACTGTCGAAATGTCAGTTTAAAAATATTAGCGCTGCGTTCAATCACAAACAGCGAGTTCGGATCTTTTACCTCTGCTTGCACCAACCTCTACTGATGAAAGCTACAGCTTTAAGATGAGTGGGCTTTGAGTAACGAAAATTATTTTGACTGAGCTTTTAGATAACCTCAATGTTTTACTTTCAATTGAATTTGTTTGGTATATTTTTCGTGCATAATCAGTGACCTTCACTTATGTTTGTTTTGCCTCGTAGTGCCCTCATAAATATATTTTTTGTGCTGAAAACGGGTTGAAAATATGGCGTTTTTCTGGACAAAATTGGAGATTAATAAACAACTTGGGATATTAAATAAGGTAAATTACTTCTTGTAAAAACGGTTACTTAGGGAAATTTTAAACAAACTTATTACCAATTGCCACAAAACAATTATTTATGGGGGCTATAAATTTAAACCACCCTCCAGAGGTGGTCTAAAAAATCAACAACTTTATAACCTCAAACACAGATGATGAAGCTATTATGTGCCAAATTTTTGACGTATTCACCATATGCCATTTTGAAGCATGTAAAAAAAAATAGTTTTAGGGCATTTTCTCCTAAAATATGGTATATTTTTAGAAAATAAGCTGTTTTTCAATGGTATTTTGCAATAATATAAAATAATGAATAACTTTGTGTTTTTTCTGTATGGGTAAATGTTTTTTTAAATTTGGTTTTAAAATTTAGTATCCCCCACAGGTGTAAATATTTAGATCTGTGGGGGGTACTATTTTAGATCTTAGTAAATCCCACTGTTAAACTTAAGCGCCGTTAGCACAAATACTAGTACGCTATTACGACACCAGTTAGCGCATGTCTGCTTTTCATTTTACGGACCATGAGGTTAATGGCTTTCAAGGAGTAACAACGCGAGCATATACGAGGGCAAGTGAATAATAACAATTGAAATATTCCACATTATAGCACTACTAATAAGGTAGGGACTTTGGGCTCGGCTAAAAATGTGTTGTTTTTAATAATTTTTTTTTGGGGTAACATTGGGATAACGAACAGTTTATTCAGTAGCGCGTCAAATTTTGTTGACTTTATTTTTTGGCCCTTTTGGGGCCCGGTTAAAATTTGTCCGATTATAATTTTTTTAACAATTTTTTATTTCTGTACTACACAACTTTTTTGTGGTAGAGCTTTTAAAAATTCGAAAAAAAAATTTTTGACACAGCTTAATAGGCAGGGGCTTCTGTTTAAGGTCGAAATAAGCCTTTTTTCCCCGCAAATGGTTTGTTACAGATCTACACAGCATTAAAGTTTCATAATAGGTTCCTTCCCTTCGTTAAAAAATTTTAAAATTAATTAAATCTGTAGGGAATTACAAAAAATTATATTATATATCTCTCTGTAGATTCTTAAAATCACTCGATAAGGAAAGTAGAAAAAACTGCAAGATCTATAAAGAAAAATCTAACAAAATCTTGACACTGTATATGTTGATAGGAAAAAGAATAATAGTTTGACCTGAAAAATACGCCCTTGAAATCTTAAATACTGAATTTTAAAACACCCTGTATAACAACCTATAAGAGCAAATAAATCAATCTGTAGGCCATCTATAAAGAGGAAAAAGCACACTTCAGTTCAAGAAAAGCCAGAGAAAGAACCCCGCACACCGGTCCATGTAACCCAGACATCAGGCGCTTTTCGAATTTTTTTGATTAGAGCTCTAAAGCCGCGGAGCGGATTTCGGGCAAGCAATCAAGTACGGGAAAGATACTTTACGCGTGAAGATGTGCGTGCTGTGGGTCAATAAATGGAGAGAAGTTGGTGGATGTATTTTTTGGGTCAAATTCATTTAAAAAAAAACGCAATAAAATAAAAATGTCAATATATTTTACATTACGCCACTACGCCACAATTTACAACTATGACATATGACACCTAGCAAATATCAAAATTATAAAACGGTTTCAAGAGAATTTCCAATCAAATTGAAATCCTTTGTGGTAGTTTAAACTACTAGTAAATAATATTTTAATATTTGGATGTTACACCACTGATTTATCTTTTTATAAAATATACTAAAAAAAAACTATAAAATACCAAAAAATACATACACACCTAATATCGTTGAATTGACTCTTTTAATGAAAAAATATAGTATTTTAATAATTTTACGGTGCGTCAATGACCTAACCTGTCAGAAAAAATCAACAAATTGACATTTACTCTATCCTGCAAAAAATAAATAAATACCTGCATATTTTCTTCGGAAAATATTATTTGTAAATGGTATTTTATCCCACCTTTGATACGCCGCTGTAGTCAATCTAAATGCCTCACCAACTTTTAAGTCGCATTTTTTTAAAGCTCTTGTCCAGATCTACAACATATCAAAAAAATTCCAAAATCCCCCGATGTCTGGGTTACATGGGTCGGTGTGCGGGATTTTTTAAAGTTAGGATATTCCTTGCGAATAGTTTTAATCAAACTGACACTTTTTAGCCATCCAAAAATGTAATGATTGGAGGATTGATCAAAAAAGACCTAAATACAAAATTTTATCATGGTGTCTGTCTGTCTGTAATACGATTACTCAAAAATCGCTTAACCAATTTTTATCAAATTTGGCACAAAAATTCTCTGGCACCAGGCGGTGAGCTGATTAGTTTTTGGTGGGGTGGGGGATTGACAAGATGGTAGGGGGGGGGATTTCACAATAAGATAGATAATTGCATTTTCAACCAAAAAAAAAATTAAGTTTTTGGAAAAAAAAATGAAAATGAAGTTTTTGGAAAAAAAAATGAAAATGAAGTTTTTTTTTGTTTTTTTTTAAAGATTTTATGGATGGCTATGCGCGCCTGCTGGCGCCATCTACGAAAAGTTTTTTTATTTCTTTTTAAATATTTTATGGATGGCTATGCGTGCCTGCTGGCGCCATCTATTTAAACTTGAGTTTATGCAATAGCAAATAAAAATTTTGCACAAACGGAAATATTTATATTTGCTTTTTCTCTGAAGTAATATTTTTACCTTAATGTTCCCACAATAGTTTGGAAACTAGAACACCTAAAAATCCTCCTGAAATCATCGGAAAAATTTTCCTGCCTTTCGCTGACCAATTTAAACTTTTTTATTTTGTACTAAGTACAAAAAACTCCTGTTTTTTAGTTTAATTTAAACTTTCCCTGAACACTTTTAAATTCCCTGATTTTCCAGGTTGTGGACCCCCTACTAATTTGTGAGTCTTACTAATTCTTTTTTGTAGATTGTTGACGTTCTATTGGTGGACGACGATTCTCCAGTGAAGCACTCCGTCGAAGCCGTACTGTTTCCAGATAAGTACGAAATAGTGTAAAAAAATGATTAACTACAATTTATTTTAGGTAGCAAACTAAAACTAATTACTTTGTGCAAAATTATTTAAGAAGAACCGGACCTATCCCCTTACCTCTCCTAGAGCAATCAAAAGGCAAACGTACTACCCCTACCCCGAAAATATCCATCCGATAATCGATAATTACTAACAAACGCCTAATTAATGTCCGCCAGTTTATGTGGTTATTTTTGAAATATTTTATTTAAGAGATAGACTATTTCTGTACAGGGTTCCAAAATTTGATTATTTTGAAAATAATTATTTTGTAAGTTTCAATTTAGAAGAAAAGAAAATTAAAAAATTTAAACCCACTCGGGGTTTAAATAGTAAACACTCTATAGAAAAAATTAAAATTGGGGTTATATGTCACTCTAATTAAAACTTACCCTTGTTGATTAATTTTTCCAGTTAATACTAAATGCAAGTTTTGTTTATATTTCAACAGCGAGTTCGGATCTCTTACCTCTGCTCGTACCTTGGCTTGCACCAACCTCTACTGATGAAAGCTACAACGTTGAAATGAGTGGGCTTTGAGCAAGGAAAGTTTTCTTGACTGAGCTTTTAGATAACCTCAATGTTTTAATATCAGTTCGTCAATAAATTAATATATTTTTTTTTGGGTTTTGATATATTTTTCGTGCATAATCAGTGACCTTCACTTATGTTTATTTTGCCTCGTAATGCCTTCATAAATTTATTTTTTGTGCACGGGTTTAAAATATGGCATTTTTCTGGACAAAATTGAAGGTGTTTTATTGGTTAATGAACAACTTGGGACATTAAATAAGGTAAATTACTTGTAAAAACGATTACTTAGGAAAATTATAAACAAACTTATTACCAATTGCCACAAAACAATCCTTTCTGCGGGCTGTAAATTTATGGACTATGGTCTAAAAAATCACCAACTTTATAAGCTATTTATATGCGAAATTTTTGGCGTATTCACCATATTCAGCATTTGCCATTTTGAAACCTGTAAAAAAAAGTTTTGAGGGTATATTTTGAGAAAAAAAGCAGTTTTTCAGTGGTATTTTTCAATAATAATACAAAATAATCAATAACCCCACAGGTGTAAATTTTTAGACCTGTGGGGGTACTATTTTAGATATTAGTAAATCTCACTGTAAAAGTTTATAATGAATTTCAAGATGGGCGCACATTATAGTTGCATTTTTTTTGTAAAATTAGTTTTTATAAGTGAAATATTTTTATGTTCGTAACAAAGGAAGCTTTGGAAACAAAATTGCTACTTTTTAAAATGGTCCACCATCTTGAATTTTTACAAAACGTCATTTTTTACAATTATTCTGAAAAATATGAAGTGTGTTCTTTCCAGACATGTAATTGATTGCAAAATTTTAGGCAGTCCTAAAGTCTATTTTGTGGTTCATACTATATATATTTGCTTTGTACTGCTCTCTAGGTGGATAACATACAAACAAAAAATCTGCCAAATCGGAGAGGTAAGTGGGCCAGTCGGGTTTTACTTTTATTTTTATATCCTTGTGCACCCTAAAGGACTTTTTTTACAATAATAATTTCCCAGCAGATCAAATAACAAGTAACCATGAATGGGTCGGAAGCACAAAATCCGCAAGTCAACTAATTGAATTGGTTCACACATTACACAAAAATACAGGTACTGCTGAGAACTTAAGTTGATTATGATTCTGTCGCTCAAGGAAATCCCATTTGATTGTATTTATTAATGCAAAAAATTGTAAAAAAAACTGATTTTCTGGTACAAGTGTGGTGCACAAGGCCCCTATCCTACTTAAGGTCTTTGTATAAAAAATTATTACCCAACTGATACATTTTTATTCAATTATTATTCCGGTTGCTTTTTGTACAAAATTTTACTAAGGAGTTTATTTTTTTGTCTGTATATTTATTTTTATCTTTGAATAAATAAATAAACCTCCACATGTTCAATACATATTATTTAATTTTGAAGCATCCGAGTTTTTAGAAGAAAACAAGGTGACAATTAAAAAAGTTAGGATATGTATTCAAAATCCAAAGAAAATGTTCTGTATCTTTTTTCCTTTTTCATTTAATATACACATTTAAAACCTAATCGAAAAATAAAATTATTAAACTGTTATTTTGATGGTTTTTTATTTGATCCGCCTTTTGACACAATACAATATACCCTACATCAAAATAATATAACCCTCCTAAAAAAAGTTTTAAATAAAAAGAATGTTTTACTAGTGAAAAATTAAAATCTGGGAGTCGATTTTCGTCAATTCTCGACCAAGCGATTCCAACTGGCTCAAAAATAGAATGTTAATAAAGTTTATTTAATTATATTAATTTACGTTTCTTGTTTTTAAAATAGATTTTAAAATTTCTTTATTTTTTGTAATAATGTATAATATTGTCGAGTATTGTTGAGTATTGTCAAGTATGAAGTATTGTTACTGAATAAATTTTGACGAAAATAGCTTTCCAGATTAACAAATATTATTATATTTATATTATGTTAAGCGATTGGTGGTTAACATACTTTTTTGGTTTTACTACCAACAAAGTTATCCTAAGAGGATCCCTATCATAATATTAGGTCACCTTTTAAAGTCCAGGAAAAAATATCGGCAGAAAGTGTAAAATTTATTAGATGAATTTTATGGGTCGAATTATATTATACCAGTGCGGAGATGCTTGAAATCCAAACCAGCGAGTACTCCCCGAAATTTGAGTGAAAGTAAAAGTGCGCATGCGTTCTCACCCGTTTCAGAAATCTCGGTCGGTCCGGACCAGGCGAGATATGAGTACTTTCTTCCCACACTTTCAAGAATCCTCGCACAGAAATAACAAAAAACGCTCCTGCTTTATTGTGAAAGTTTTGGACTGATTTTTGGATTGTTAAAAATGTTTTACAGCCATTTGCACCAACATATTTAGGGGTAACCTAGCATTAGGTGGCACCTAAATCTAGTCTAGTTTTAGGTTAGGGGAGCGCTAGGGGACCAAAAACGGGCCCATAGATTTAGGGATCACCTAAGGTAGTTTAGGGAAGTTCTAAATACAAACGAAACTCTTCTATAACCTAGGCCACCTTATTCTAGGTGACCCCTAAATAAGTAAATATGTTGGTGCAAATGGCTGTTAGTCAATTAAAAACATACACGCTTTGTGTCCAGGAAAACAAATTTTTTTCGTACTTAAAGTTTTTGTTAGTTCACATTTTGTTAAAAGTAAAACTATTTAATTTTCTGCGAAGCAAAATTCAATCTAGACTTATCTATTCCCTCCTCGGTGATAGTTGGAGCGACCTTGTTGAAAACCACTTCGACCTCCCCCTCCTCTGTTGTATTGTTGATTGTGTTCCCTTTCGTGAACATACTGATCGGCGTATGTTTGCTTGTTAGCCTATCAAAAAAGAAAATATTAATATACTGAGGCCATCACACGATAATGGGCTTGCGTCAAGCTGTATGTGTATCGCGAGTCTTACACTCGGTCCAAACCTAGCGTGCTCACGCTGAATCAAAAAACGCATCACGTGACTGCATTTAAAACAACGAGAAATCCATGTCCCGTCACTTGGTGCGTTTTTTGAAGCAGAGTGTGCACGGGGCTTTAAAGCTTAGGGTGCATTGTTGCGAGATTTAAATGGTTTTTTAAAGTCGGGTTAGGAAAAAATCACTCATTTGTTTTTTAGTTGTATCACGGTGTGCATGAACGAGGCATAAATCACAAAAAAAAAAATTTACATTTTGAATGGGGGCTCTTCTCTCGTCTTTAAAACTATGTTTACCTAAATTCCAGCTGCTGTACACAGTTTATAAAAAAATAGTACATTATAAACCTAGGGACTAAAGTGCCACATTTAATCCCGCATCTACAATTCGCTAAGGGATTAAACGACACTTGAGTCCCGAGGTTTATATACTATTTTACGCGCTTTAGGAAAAGATCTTTGTTAAAATTACGTTATTTCTACGCCAAATGGTTCGTCAAATACAAGAAAGGGTGCTAAGAATGAAATCTTGGCCAAGAGTAAGTGCTGTTTGCCTTGACTTGCCATAAATTTAATTATAATTTTTCAGGGATTAGTTTTTTTTTAATCCCTGAGTGATTAAAAGTACATATTTAATTCCCGAAGTGCATGAAAGTTATTTACAGGGTGAACTAGAATTGAGATAAAAGTTTGAAAAACGTCCCAACTTGGCAAATAGCCATAATTAGTGACCCAAAAATTTTTAATTTTGATTTTTCTGCTTATCCTGTATAAAAATGTCTTATTGTTTTTAAAATGTAAAGCTTCACTTGCCAAACAACATACCCAAAGTTATTACAATCCGATTATCAAAAAATGGCTTTTAGAAATACAGTTTTTCAAACTTTAAGATTTCTTTCCCCACCATGTACGTAATAAAAGTTACCTAATTTTTATTGAATTCTGTTAAGCATAATTCTTCTTAAATAAAGGAACCTGGGAAAAGAGAAAAATTTCTGAACCATACCATTTCCTTTAAATCTTAATGTTATAAGCACGGATAAGTGCTTCACAGAAATATATGTTTAGTGCTGTACATAAAAGTATTGAAAACTATTAAAAATAAGAATGGCCTTTTACGCGTTAGTTTAAAAGTGATATTAAATAAAAAATATGTTCATTATATTTTAGTATATGATAAGGGCATACAAATACAAAGGTTCGATTGGCTACAGTGGCGTACCAGAGTTGTTGACAAAGTGTATAATTCGCAGTTTTTGGTCTTTTATATATACACATCATTGCAACACGAACTTTTTAGCAGACTAGTCGAGTGTCGTACATAAAAACATAAAACTTATTAAAAATTCTCTTCTGTTACAATTGTGTACCTTCGTAGTCATCATTATCCATCAAAAACTATCTCCACTTTTACTTGAAAAAGCCAAAAACTGCGATATATGGGTCTTGACCCCACAACTTTGATACGCGTCTGTACCCAAACCGAGGAGGCTACCATATTTACACATATGTTTTTGTGAAGCACTTTCGTTCCTATAACATATTAAAATTTAATGGAAATCGTATAGTTCCGAAATTCCCCTTTATAGTCCAGGCCCCATCGTATACCCCCGTAAAAAAATCTAGGTCCCGAGATTTTGACTTTTGATTCATGTTTTTGGATCATTGCAGAAGTAATTTATCTTGTGTAGTTTAGATTAAAACAGACAAGATATCTGGTCCAATGAAAACTCCTTGGCAAATAATAACCACTGTTTATATGCTTTTTCGTGCTATTTATTTTAACATTTCAGGATGTTCTAAGCAGTTCTAAGCAAAACCACATTTTGTCAAAAAACGTTTATAGTGTGTTTTTTTACCAGTAGCAGAATATTTCATTGCATTTAAAGTGATATTTTGGAACAAATCGTCCAATGTTTTGAAAACAAAGGGACAGCAAGTGAAATCAGTCAATGGCGATACATGCCGGTAGGTACACAGAATTTTTTTTTTATGAAATATACTTATATTAGTAGAGATCCTTAGATTAAAATATCTACACGTTTTTTTTTTTTAATGAAGTAGTTAATTCCCAATGCGTTAAATGAGATATTTTCAAACGTTTTTATAAGGATTTTTTCGAGGTTATTTTTTATAAAGACAAAAAAATAAGCATACTTTTGATGAAGTAGATAATTCATAATAAATTTATTTTGTATAAAATTATACTACAAACATTTATTGTTAGAAAGCTTTTTTCTTAAATTATTTTCCAGATTTCATATTATAGTAAAATTTTAATAATATAATCCATGTGTAAATTTATATTTAAGTAGGTGCGCCACTGGTAGGCTTACTGTAAACAACAGAAAGGTAAACATTGTTCCATATAATAATATAACCAAAGTCTCTGTAAGTGTCAGGTATCTTGTCTCTTTTCAATCTAAGTTGTGTAGACATTGATCACCCGGGCCAAACTATTTTAGTGACCATGTATTTTTGTATTATAAAGCTTAAATTTGCATTTTTTTGTGAGTTTCCCTTGTGAAAAAAAGCTAAATATCAAAAAGTACTTGACCAATCGAAATAAAATATTTTTTTTTCTGCGTTTTATGCATTATGTTCTATGTCTATAATTAGAGATAAGGGTTGCCATAGAAACCGAGATAACCAAGATGGTTAAACCAAATTATGTACGCTTTGCAAAAAAATTCGCAGATGCAATATAGCTTTTCTGATTTTATTTATTTTTAGGAGTGTTGTTCGTTAATCCAAGATAAACTATTTAAATAACGTAATTTTCAATATTATACAGGGAGTCCAAAAAACGACTTTAAATGCAAGTTTTTAAAATATTGGTCAATTCTTGTAATTTTATATGTGATAAAGAAGGTGCTAACAAACATTTTTTGTCATTACCATTTTCATGCAATTATACAGGGTGAGCCAGCAATGAAGGTTAAAGTTCCAAAAATGGCCGTTTTGGACCTCAGTTTATGAGAAAACCATAAGGTTAATAAAAAAACTCCTTCCTAAATATATAATAATATATATATAATAAAAAAGGCATTGTAGAATATTTTCTTACAAAGGTACCAGTCTATTAATTTGAGTACAGGGTGAGCCAAAAAAAGACCTTGGAAGTCGTTAAATAGATTATAAATCCCATTTGCAAATATTTGTGAATTTTCTTGACCACGATCTACTTATTTTTCCTTACATTATTGAGGAATAGAATTCATATATAGTCAAAAAATCGAACTGAAATTATTTAAAATCGCTTGCTTCTAAATTTGCCTTTAAGTGTCCATTTTGTGATAAGGAAAAGACAAAAGTACGGCTGCTCCAAATTAAGTTCAGAACAGATCCAAAGCAAAGAAAGAAGTGAAAAAACCTCCAAATCAGTTACTTTAACCGATAAGAAACTAAAAAACAAAAGATCAAGATTGGGTGGAAATAACGAAAATTCAAACTTGGATGAGCATCCCACAAGCAACACACAAGCCAAAGCGAAAAAAGAACTGATCAAACGATGTTTCGCCTTGGGTAACCAGCGTAGGGTCATCAGTGGTTCGACTGGTCACCCGCCCCATACATCATTAAACACCATCATACACTTTGATTTCCAACTTTGAATCACTCACAAATAGGCATCCTTCCGCATTGGTACTTATCCAAGTTACCTGATACGGATTCGTCCTGGCGTGTTAATATTTCCAATAGGATTATGCTCCTAAGACAATTAAAACAAAGAAAGAAGTTAAAAAGCTCCAAATCAGTTAATTCATCCGAAAAGAAACTAAAAAACAAAAGATCAAAAGATCTTGGGTGGAAATAACGAAAATTCAAACTTGGATGAGCATCCCACAAGGAACACACAAAGGACCAAAGCGAAAAGAGAAATGATTAAACGATGTTTCGCCTTGGGCGCCCTTGCAATGCTTTCGGCGTGCACAACTTTGTAAGCAGAATGTCCTATATATAAGCCCATACCTTTCTCTTTTACTCTTTTATGACTCCTTATTGTCTCTTCTGGCGTCAAAGCTTAGCGGCTCTGAATATGCGCGGTCATCGGTTAACCAACCAAAATCCAGAAAGACAGCTGGGCATTTGTCAAAATTTTTCTATTTGTTTAAGTTTTTAAAAAATTAGTATTTTCTATTTTTAAATAAATAATTGTATGAATAGAAATAATTTTTAGGTATTTTCACTTTTTTTCCTTCAAATTTTAAGAAAAAATAGCTACCAACCTGTGGATCCGAACTTCACTTTTGTTGTTTGACGGCATCCACAAACACATCACGTCTTTTTATGCGGCGACATCTTAAGCTCCAAGATATAAACAGTTTTTATTATAACTCCTAAAAACTTTCGCGTAACCAAAGATTAAAAATATCACAATAAAAAAATTTGCATAAACGAAAACGCGGAAAACGTCTATGTGTGATCAAAACAAATCAACAAAAATGGCGTCTCGGCCGAAGAGCGAAGACGAAGGTCGCGAAACCGGCCGCCTCGTATAATTTTCGCGCATGTACATAGGCGCGGAGCTAAGACGGTTCCATGGCCTGCTAGATTTTAGATCTTGCTTACAAGTTTGGCCTGGGAAAGGCCTATATTTAACCTCATACATATATGGCCTTGGGTAACCAGCGTAGGCTCATCAGTGGTTCCACTGGTCACCCGCCCCATACATCATTAAACACCATCATACACTTTGATTTCCAACTTTGAATCACTCACAAATAGGCATCGTTCCGCACTGGTACTTATCCAATTTACCTGATACGGATTCGTCCTGGCGTGTTAATATTTCCAATAGAATTATACTCCTAAGACAATTAAAACAAAGAAAGAAGTTAAAAAACCTCCAAATCAGTTACTTCAACCGAAAAGAAACTAAAAAACAAAAGATCAAAGTGTAAATTTTATTATATTTGACCCAATTTAAAAATATCCATTTTTTTTTTAAATTTGTACAATAAACGTTCAAAATATTAAAACACTTTCATACATTAATTTGTATTTTTATCTAAATAAGGGTTAAATATCCTGAATAATAATAATATTTTTCTACAGATGGTAACTTCAGCTTTCAAATCTATATAAGGCGTAATTTAGGAATAATAAAAAGGAAAATAAGTAGATCGTGGTCAAGAGAACCATATATAAAATGCGAGGGATATTTCACTGACAATTTTTGTATATGTTCGCATTGTTTGACAAAATGTGAAAAAATGTGGAAAAATGCGAAAAAATGTGAAAAAATGCATAATAATGTCAAAAAATGCAGACAAATGCAAAAAAAATGTGAAAAAATGCATAATAATGTAAAAAAAATGCGAAAAAATGCAAGATAATGCGAAAAAATGCTAAATAAAAAAATTAAGAAATTTTGAGTTTATTGTATTCGGGCAGTGTAAAAGGTTTATGTCAATTTGTTTCGCTAACTCGAAGATTAAAACCCTTTTTCCAAAGAATAGACTTTTCCTTTTATTTCTATTGACAATGTCCATTGACAACTATCAAACTCAAAAATTTAAAACAATAAAACTTTTTAACATTTCTCCTCGTTATTTTCTCTTACATTAGTGGCTCATCATCATTTACTTCGAGTCGTGCAATTTTGGTAACAGGTCTTCGGTATTGGGTCTTCCCAGTAGTTACGTCGATGACACGTACTTCATTGTCAGATCCGGGATACGTTCTAGTCACTCTTGCAATTTTCCACTCGTACCTGGACGAATTGTCATCAAGCATATAACCACAACATCATCTACCTTTAGTGGTCGAGGAGATCGTTGGTTCCATTTCTGCCGGGTATTTAGGGTTGTCAGATACTCTTTCGCCCATCTGGCCCAGAACCTGTTTAAAACTGTTTGGCTGTTCTTCCATTCACTTCTTAGGTTATTAGTCGTAACGTCCCTTTTTTGAATTGAGTATGCGTTTGAGTAGCCTATAAGGAAGTGATTCAGAGTGAGTGCTGTTAAGTCATTTGGATCAGATGAAACTCTTTTTTAAAATATTTTCTACTTCTGTAAGAACTGTATGGAGAGTTTCTTCTTTAAGATTATGGCTGTTTACCGTTTATCCAAAGGTTTTTTTAACTGAGCGAATAAGCCTTTCCCATACTCTCCTCATATGTGGCGCACCAGGTGGGTTGAAGTGGAAATCTGTTCTTCTTTTTGATAGATCTTCTATGATTTTCGCCTTTTCTACTTTGGACATTTCTTTGCATAGAAGACGATTTGCTGCAACAAAGTTAGTTCCACAGTCACAGTAGATGGTTTTAGGGTATCCTCTTCTATCAATGAATCTACGAATTGCCATGATCGCCGAATCAGCATTCAACGAATTAGCAATTTCCAGATGGACAGCTCAAATCGCAAGACACGTAAAAATCGCTCCCCAACGTTTCTCCCTTCGGCGACCAATGAAAACTTCTATGGGTCCAAAAAAATCTAATCCCACATCTGTAAATGGCTTTTCTGGTATCGTTATTCTCGGACTTGGTAAAAGTCTCATAATTGGAGGATTCGGTTTGGTTCTTTCATTTCTACAAATTTTACATTGAAAACTGATTTTACTGTCATTCTACCTTTTACTATCCAATATTTCTGTCTCAACTCATTAAGCACGGTTTCTACTCCAAAGTGATTATATTTTTCATTGTAAAACTTCATCAGCATCGTTGTTGTTGGACAAAGGATGATTGGGTTTTTTGTTTCAAAGGGTACGGTTTCTGATTTTTCTGTACGCCCTTGTAATCGTAAAACGCCACCAAGTATTGTCGGACACAAACTTGTCAATCTACTGTTATTTTGGAGTGGTTTTTCATTTTTTAGTTTTTCTATTTCTTGAGGAAAACTTTGTTGTTGTGAAAGCTTTATCCACGATAGCTCTGCATCTTTTAATTCGTTTAATAAAAGTTGAGGTGGTAAATCCAATTTTTGTTTGCGTTTCTTTGCTATGCAAATCTAAACATCCATGCTGTTGCTCTTATTAATTTCAGCCAACTAGAAAATCTGTTAATGTCGGGCCAAGCAGTTATTTTTTCCAAAACTTCTTTTTTAAATTCAAGCAGTGCAATGGGTACTTCCTGAGTTTTACTTGCTTCTTCTTTAGGCCAGTTTTCCTCAAGCTCCTTTAAAAATTTGGGTCCGTAAATCCACTGATCGGAAACAACTTTGCTTTCATCCTTTCTTTCATCTCGTATTGCTTCAACGGCCGGATTTATCTCCTCTGGAACCCATCCCCACTGAGATTTCTGTGTCAGATCCTGAATTTCACCAATACGATGCGAAACAAATGATTTAAAATTTCTTTCATCTCCTCTTACCCATGACAAAACACATTTAGAATCTGACCAGTATCTAATTTTTTCAATTTTTATTTCTAAATGCTCTTGGATCGTTTTGCTTAGTCTGCCTGCCATTAGTGCACCTTGAAGTTCTAGTCGTGGTATAGACAGTGGTTTTTTGGGCGCTACTCTAGACTTTCCGGCAACCAAACAAACATCAACGTTGTTGCCTTTTTCTATTCTTAAATAGATAGCACAACCGAAAGCTTTCTCATGCTATCACAGAAAACGTGTAATTGAATGCATGTGCTTCCTGGAATAAATTTTGAATAACAACGAAGAAACCTTAAGGTGACTAGTTCTTGTAAATCTTGATGCCATCTTATTAATTTGGTGTTTATAGTTTCAGGTAGTTTTATATCCCAATCGTAACCTAAACGCCAAATATCTTGAATAAGTATTCTTCCCCTTACTGTAAAGGCGCTTATCAATCCCAAAGGGTCAAAAAGGGACATGACAACTTTTAGAAGGTATCTCTTAGTTATCGCTTCATTGTCTATTTGAATGTTTCCAATTTTAAACAAAATTTCATCTGCTTCTGCGTCCCACCACATGCCTAAAAGACGGTGTTGGTCATTGTTACCAAGATTTTTTGATGCAGCAAACAAATCAGCAGGAAGTTGACTTCGAATGTTTGCCGAGTTAGTGACCCAGTTAACCACTTTGAATCCACCTTCTTTTATGACCTTTATTACATTTTTTATCTGCTCCAATACATCACTTTCATTTTCTAAAGAATCTAAATAATCGTCTACATAAAATTTCTTAAGTATTGAATTTTTTGTCTTTGGTGAGGATGATGCACCAAATGTCATTACCATCATTTCGTAGGTGTCAGGTGCTCGGTCACTCTTCAAATTTCTCCATAAAAATCTCTGGGCGCATCTGTCTTCTTCTCGAATTTGTATTTGGAAACATTTCTCGTACATCGCCTAAAAATGCAATTTGGTGCTGTCTAAATTTCCACAAAATTCCCACTAAAGATCTCAGCAAATCCGGTCCGGGCAACAAACAATCATTTAAGCTTATATTTTGGTATTTTGCAGCGGCATCCCAAACTATGCGAAGCTTTCCTGCTTTGTTCAGGTTAAACACGGCAAAATGGGGTAAATACCATGTGTGCTTGTTTGTAATTTTTGCTTCTTCAGGTGATAATTTTCTAGCGTAGTGTTTTTCTTCGTAAGACTTCATTTTGTCAATATACATCTTTCCTACTTCAGGCTCTCGTAAACATTTTCTTTCTGTACAAACCAATCTCTGGAATGCAGGTTCTCTATTATTGGGCAAAACTATGTCATCATTTTTCCACAGTAGACCGATCTCAAAGCGCTCCCCTACTCCTATAGCTGTGTTTTTCATAATATCTATAGCTCTTTTTTATTCTTTACCATAGTCTAACTTACGTTCTACTTGCACTCCAAAGGCTTCAGTGGAGTAAGTCTGTTTTAGTAGATCAATGATCTCTAGGTCTGTTTGTAGTCTTTCTTCTTCTGCTTCACAAACGTGTAAGATGTGGACATGAAAAAAATTGTCACTGTTTGGATTAGGTCTGTGTAGAGTCCATCCCAGCCTGCACTTGCTTGCTACTGGTAGATCACTAGAGATACTGTCAAATCTAGTTTGTAATGGTAAGTGCAGATGTATATTATCTTGTTCCAGTCACAGTGTTGGCTTCTGTTGAGTGTAATCTTTGATCGGAAGATTTTCGAATTTTCGATGTTATTTGATTGGTCCACTGCAAGCACAAAGATTCGTTTGGACCCTTTAATCCCAATTTCTTAGCAACCTCAGTATCCAAAAGCGTGACACTTGATCCCTCGTCGCACATCGCCAAAATATCCACGCTACCATTGGGTCCAAAAACACGTACCGGCAGCATCCTTAACAAGGCTGAGCTTCTAAATCTCACATGCGTAAGCGTCTCAGGTTTACTTTCTATCTTATTAGATTTTTCATCCACACTTTCTTTCTATCTCTCATTATCTAACAAAGAGTGATGTAAACCTCTACAGCCATTCATTCCACATACTTTCTTTGACTTACAACTAAATTTTTGGTGATTTTTGTCCAAACACCGGAAACATAATTTTTTACTACTAACTTTACTATATCTTATATCTAAGGTATCCTTCTTCATTTCAGGACAACTTTATGTACCGTGACCTTCATTTTTGTCACAATAATGACATTTTATTTCAGTGGTCGGCCCGAAAAGTTTCTCATTTTTTGTATATTTTGAACTGTATTGTGGAGGCTGTTGAAAGGTCTTGTTTGAAGTTACGTAACATCTAGCGAGAGCGCTATTTTCAAGCCATGAAGATAAATTCAATAAATCGACTACACCTTTCTTTTCAGCTACTGAAATTCCCCAAGATTGTTTTAAAAATTCAGGTAGCTTATTAACCAAATCTCTAAGAAGGTAAGGATTTGTGACATGACCAAGGTAGTTTAAAGTATTCATTGTTGAGATCAAATTATTAACTTCACTATAAAATGATATTAATTGGTCCATATGAGTTTCTTTGATCTGTGGTAAAGCTTTAATTTTTTCCACAACAAAATCCACAATAAATTCAGGTCTACCAAAACGAAGTTGGAGCGTTTGCATAATAGTCTCTAAACTTCCACCACATAGCAACATTTCTGACACGGCATTTTTACCTTCACCTCTCAAGCAGTGTTGAAGTTTTATTAACATTTCCTCATCAGAGTAGTTACAAAGATTTTTAATTTGAATAAAGTATTTATAAAATAATGGCCAATCTTCGGGCTTACCATAAAAAATCGGAAAATATTTTGATGTTATTTGTCTAGCAAGAAAACTTTGTGTTGGTGTAGGAACTGTTGCTAAATTTGGAGTAGCAGCTTGTAGCACATTAGCTATTGTGTCGCAAAGCATTTTTATATCAGATTGATTACTCTTACCAATATTTTCGTCTTTTTTACCGCTTCCATTAGCATCAACCTCATCTCTCCTTACTGAGACTCTGCTAGGACCTGCGATATCTCGTTCTACTGTCCTCTCGTTGGTGGCGATGTCGCCTTTTAAATCATGGGGTGCATTGCTTCCCACCTGATGGACACCATCTCTATCAGCTTGATTGAAAAATTATTTTTAAAATATTTTTGTTCATAGTTCCTATTATGAATTACCGTTGATGCAACCCATAAATCTGTGGTCCTCAACGTCCTAGAACTAATAATACTATTATGATCCACATCTCTAATAACCCCCTTACTACTACTATCATCGGAAAAATTTACTATTACCTCGGTGGTATGGCTCCTTCTACTTCCATACCTACTATCGCACTCACTCCTATTTATCAATTCAGCTTCTTTTAAATCTGATTCCATTTCTAAAATTTTCTTTCTTCTCTCCAAGTCCTTTTTCTTGACTTCTCTTTCAACTTCCTCTTCCTCCCTCTCTAGCTCCTGTCTCATTTTCTCTTTCTCCAGGGCTATTCGCCTTTTTTCTAGCTCTACCAACGACCTCCTGGATCCACTAGTTCTACAACTATGGATTGATGTGGTCTCCTCTGCTGGCTGGCTTCTTTGGGCTTGGGATTCAGTGGGCTTCTTTGGGCTTGGGATGCAGTGGACTTTTTTCCAAATTTTTCAGGCCAAACATAATTTTCCGTTCCAGCATTATGTCTTGCCGTTCTTTGAGGCTCAATCTGCTCGTTGAGGTTCATTTCTTCTACTCGTTGGGGTCACCAATGTCAATTTGTTTCGCTAACTCGCAGATTAAAACCCTTTTTCCAAAGAATAGACTTTTCCTTTTATTTATATTGACAATGTCCATTGACAACTATCAAACTCACAAATTTAAAACAATAAAACTTCAACAGGTTAAAAGAGAAGGTTATTTTTCCGTATTTTTTAAAAAGGTATATGAGTAAAATACTGTATCAAAAAACTTTTAATGTGAAAATATACATATATCATTACTCGTAATCATCAGAGGTAAGTTCCTCAAAATATTCTTCTTCTAGCTCACTTTCACTGATGTACTCATCTGTTTCACTTTCCGTATCAGTTTCAGTTTAGCTTTTTTTCTAGATTTTTGTTGTACGTCTTTGACCTTTTGATTTTTTAAATGTTCCATGCAGTGTCTTCTCAAAAATAAATAAATATTAATAACTCGATTAATAATACCCATAAACCGCAGTGGCGTATGCGCAGCACCTTTTCCTGAAGGGGCATATAATTTCGTAAACATTTTTTAAAAACTATTTTGGAGAAAAGTCGTAATGGATATTTATTCCACAAAGGTAATTTTTTTAATAAATTCCAAGTAAAAAAAAATAATGATCGACTAAAATGTTGTAGATTGATATGTACAACAAGGTAAATTCTATAAAATAAAATAAAAACGTTTTTTTTTTAAATCTTTCTTTAAAAAGATGATTTTTTGGTCATAATTTTGCATTTAATATTTTTTATATTTGCGACGCCACTGTACCACAAAATTTGAAGCTTTTTATACAGTGTATCCCATTTAAAAGGATGCACTTGATTTTTCTCGAAAACTGCTCAAAATTGTGAGCTTCATCCCCCAAATTTAAATAGTGGTTCAAGTGGCCTTATTTTGAAGGTATTTTGATTCTCTTTATAAGCCTTTTATTTATTAATTTTAAATTAAAATCCCCAGGGATTAAAAGTAAATACCATAGCAACACTTGTCAAAAACAATATATGCCAACTATTAGACATATATAGGTTGACATTCTAAAACTATAGACTAGCAAAGTGTAGCCCTTTCTCCGGCCGGGCTACAAACTTCCCGCTGGATTAAAAGTGGCACTTTAGTCCCTAGGTTCATAATGTACTATTTTTTACAACTTTTCGTAAAATTTTAATTTTTTCAGTAAAATATTTTTTTCAAAAACACTCCCCTTCGCGAGGGACGCGTGTAAGCCTCAGAATGCTTTTTTCCAAAACTACAATTTTTGTATAACGCAGAGGTGGGTGTTACCCGCCGTTTTTAAAAAATAAATTAATACGTGCAAAAATTCAAAAAAACATGAATATGTATGTATATATCTGAACCAAAAGCTATACAATAATTTTTTGGTAGTTAAACGATTTGCTGCGAATTTTAACCTGATATAACTAAAAAAATAACTATTTTTATTCACAAAATGGTTTTATTACAGGTGCAATCAAATGTTCTAAGAAAGAAGAAGCTATTAAAAAACCAAACTAATTTTCTTCTTTAAAAATGGGTTGAAACTATTATTTTCTGTTCAAATACAACATGTTTGTTTTCAAAATTCGGTAGTAGTAAAAGTATAAAAAATATCAGTTTTTGACTAGCCCCTGTATATATTACTTAATGATAAAGGACTTCATCATGGGGTTTGTCTACAAACTCTTATTATTTTAATTTTATGGTAACTTACTTTTTTTAGATAAGTGTTCCAAGTTTTTATTGATAAAACATAGCCAAAAACAGCCCTTTTTCCCACTTTGCTTGTTTATATCTCAGGAAAAACTTTTATAATTTCACATTTTTTTTAGTTACACATCCCTCTACAACATATCATAATTATAGCGAGTTCCACCTAAGAAAAATCCTTATAATCCTGTATAACCGGGTGCGGGGTCCTTTAAGCTTAAAAAATGGATAAACCAACCATAAGTAAAAATAAAAGGCTTATAAAGAGAATCAACACACCTTTAAAATGACGTACCACTTGACCCACTTGTCCTATTTAAATTTGGGGGGTAAACTCGGGTGAAGCTCACTCCTTAAAGGAGGAACATACTACAAAAATTGTAATATAGCCAAAATCTGTCGCCCTTGTAAACAAAATTGACGTGTTTTGAGATTTTGGTAATTATTTCATATACGGGTTTCTGCCGTGTTCTTTTTTTTTTTTTTTTGAAAAATTCTTTATGGGGGCACCTTCTAGTGTCCCTAGGGCCCCGAATCCGCGTCCGACGCTTTTTTTTAATGCAAAAAGTGGTTAGGGGGGGGAGGGTTGAAGTATGTTTTTGGGTTGAGTTGGAAAATTTCGATGAAAATAAAACGGGCAAATGACAAACACGGAATACCACGGAAAACACATCGTTTATTGTGTTCCTAAAAAGAACTGCAAGTCATAACATGTTCTAATATTTTACTCTACTATATTAGTAAAAAAAATGGATAAAAAAGAAACAACTAACCATGTGATTTAGTGGTTGTTAAACACTACCACAGCGGCTATCCAAGTTGTCAAAATTTTAAGTGTTCCAAAATTTCCCTAATAATTCTACGGACCGTGGTTAGTAACAAGCAAATTCGTGGAAGAATCGATAGGAAACAGTGTTGCCACCGTTGCAGACAAAAAGATCGAACCAAAGATTGAAAATTACCGGGTTTTCCGATTCATTACCGATTTTTGTATTTTGTTGAGGAATTGTGAATAAAAAAGTTTATTTTTTGAAAGGCAATATTTAAGCAGAACGCAAAAAATTTCAAGGGCGTCTTTCCGAATTGAGAATCGGATCTTACCTCACTGTCGCAAACTTTTTGTTGACTCGTTCTTTGTACAGATGTAGACTAGGTATATAAAGCGATAAGTGGACTTTTTGGAATTTTTTTTTGCCTTTATTAATGGCAGTTTTAAAATCGGATTTAGCCCGTACTTATTTTTGCATTTAGAGAAATGTAACTTGAAAAGAAAGAAAAGAAAGAAATCAGGGCCAATTTAATTTTCATTTAAAAAGGTAAAATAAAAATGTGTAATTAATAAAATATTTACGGCACACTGATTCCGTTTGTTTCTTTACTGTATGAATATAAATCTACCCTTAGATGCTTTGAATATACTGCAGAATAATCGCCTTTTCTTGAAACATCTCTAAAATTTTGTATTACCTAAATTGTATTTTTACATACACGAGTGTCTGTGAAATGAGCGCGATCCCCGGGTTTGAACTCGGGGAGCGGTATCACTTGATTTTTGATATATAGGAAGAAAATTATAATAATGAAACAATGTAAAAAAATGCAGAAAAATGTGAGAAAATGCGAAAAAATCTGAAACAATGCGAAAAAATTTGAAATAATGCGAAAAAATATGAAAAAATGCGAAATAATGCCGCATTATTTCATCAAAATTTGTACATATATTGCGGCTAGTGAAATCCCCCTCGATAAAATGTTTGCAAATTCGATTTATAATTTATTTAGCGACTTCAAAAGACCATTTTTTTGGCTGACCCTGTACAAAAATTTGTGTGACCTTTCGAAAAAAAATATTTTGAAATTCCTGGTATTACCTCGGGTATTACTTCAAAAAAATACTTTTATTGTCTTCATTGAAACTCAATTTTACAATACAGGTGCGATTAAGTGCCAAATGAAAATTTTTTTATAAACCTTATAGTTTTCTCATAAACCAAGGTCCAAAACGGCTATTTTTGGAATTTTACCCTAAATTACTGGCTCACCCTGTACAATTACAGGAAAATGGTAATGACAAAAACATGTTTTTTCGGACCTTCTCTATTACGTATTAAAAAATTCCAGAAATTGAACAATATTTTAAAAACTTGCATTTAAAGTCGTTGTTTGGACACCCTGTATAATATTATAAAATCAGAAAAGCTATATTGAATCTGCATAAAACATAATATATAAAACGCAGAAAGAAATTATCTTTCGATCAGTGGTTTTCTTTTTTCGATTGGCCAAGTATTTTTTCATATTTAACCTTTTTCCACAAAGGAAACACACAAAAAAATGCAAATTTTAGGCTAAGGGTGGTATAAAATAGTTTGGCTAAACTACTTCTACAATGATCCAAAAACATGAATTAAAACTCAAAATCTAGGGACCTATATTTTTTTTGCGGGGGTATACGATGGTGCCAGGACTATTAGTCGAGTGCAGGTGTCTTTAATTATCCGCCGTTCAGGCTCACTTTTTAAAGTGAGTTAAATATAATTAAAATACTAATAACTCACCTGAAAACTGTCATAGGTCTTGGGCCGCTTATTCTGTTGATAATCATTACCGCCCCCGTAACCGCTGCCGCCGCTATCCCTCCTGCCGCCCCCATAACTGTTATAGCTGCCCCCTCCGCCGTAGCTGTCCCGCCTGGTGTCGTACCCTCGATTTTCGTAGCCAACCCGGTTGTTGTCATAACCTCCTACGTAAATAAAATAAGGACCACGCACTAATTACATTGGAACTAGGTCTTAGTCAATTGTGTTTTACTTTAAATATGAAAATTTAATATATTCTAATAACTATAGCTCAGTACATATAACACTATGGGTGATTCACGACGAAATACAAATATTTTAATGGTAAGTATTACATGTCAGGCCACTCATATCCAATAATAAAATTAAATCTTAAAAAAATTACACTTATCTTAAATAAAGCTTATCACAGTTACATAATATTTTATGCTAATATAAAATGCTTACCATTCAACTACTACATATCTACATATACAGGGTGATTCACGACGAAATGCAAAAGGCCAGGGACAACTCATATCCAATGCAATTTTTTTTTTGAGTCTTTGTCAAATATACAGGGTGATTTATGAAAATATTTCAAAAATAAAAACGAGACATATCTCGGAAACCAATGAACGTATTTACTTTAAATTTGGCACACATAAGGAACCCCAAAAGCCACTTCACATAAATAACATTCCAGATCCGGACTAAAAAAAAATATTATCATTTATTTTTGTTAAAAACAACACCCTGTATACTCCAATTTGCAAATTTTGGTATTACCGCGTAAAAGCTAAAGGATGGTGCAATAATACCCTTAGATTGTATTTAACGCGTTAAGTCTCAGTTTGTTACTTAGATTAAAAAGAGACAAGATATCTGGTCCAACGAAAACTCCTTGGCAAATAATAATCACTGTTTATTTACAAATAAAATCACAACAAAACAAAGGTGAGAAATATCGATTATTTTTCTATCCTTTTAAACGACGTTAGAACGATAGGGACAGAGAATTCTGTCATAACCACTTTAGGTCGTGATTGGCTTGTGGGTGGGGAAAGTCGACAGAGCGCAGAGATTTCGTGTTATTTATTTTAAAATTTCAGGATGTTTTAAGCAGTTTATAAGTCGTTTCAAAACCACATTTTGTCAAAAAACGTTAGTGTGTTTTTTTTACCAGTAGGAGAATATTTCAGTGCATTTAAAGTGATATTTTGGAATAAATCGTCCAATATTTTGAAAACAAAGGGATAGCAAGTGAAATCAGTCAGTGGGCGGTACATGCCGGTAAGTACACAGAAAATAAAAAAAAACGTTTATGAAATATACTTAATTAGTAGATCCTTAGATTACAATATCAACAAACAAGGTTTTTTTCGAGGTTTTTATAGGTTATTATATATAATAATATAAAAATATTATAATAAAGCATACTTTTGATGAAGTAGTTAATGCGCAAATAAGATATTTTCGAAGGTTTTTTTTATAAAGACTATAAAATATATGTCCTTAAACCAACTTGCAAACAACAATAAAAGTTAATTCACATGTGTTAAGTTTTGTAAGAATATTGAATTCCTATTTCTCAGAATATTTACGTTGATTTATACTGCCGCCGTTGCCATTTGCGCTCGCCCTTCGAATTGATATTTAAATATTTTTGTCTGTCCTAGACGTCTCTATGTACCCTAAGCATTATTGACTTTATTGTGTACTGAAAAAGTCAGTATAAGTAAGTTTCTGCTAATGACCAAAAGAAAAATAACAAAATTAACAAACACAATAACATAATTTTTAGCTAGTAGGTAATATATTTTTTTTTCTTGATGTTCCAGTGTTTCTTTGTTTTAATGTTTGGCATAATTGTATTGTGTTGAAAATTGAAACTTCTATAAATAATATACAAACTTTATAATAAATTTCTTTTGTATAAAATTATACAACAAATATTTATTGTTAGGAAGCTTCCAAAGCTCAAATTGGCAGAATTATTTTTTTGCATGTTTTTTAAATTATTTTGCAGATTTCATATTATAGTAAAATTTTAATAATATAATCCATGTGTAAATTTTTATTTAAGTAGGTACGCCACTGGTGTGTTTACTGTAAACAACAGAAAGGTAAACATTGTTCCATATAATAATATAACCAAATTGAAAAGGGTCGTACATTTTCTCAAAGAGACTTGAATTTCAAATGCTTCAACTTGGGAAACTCAAAGTCATAACGTCTCAAAATACAAAATGTTTTATTCAAAATTTGGTAGGTGACACGTGTTTCGCCTACATAGGCATCTTCAGACCTACAAATTACGATATACTAGTAAGCTAATTCTAATTGCAAGAACCGTAAAAATTTAAAAAAGAAAAGAAAATAGTAATTACCTGGTATATAAAACGTCACGGTAGAGATTAACATTTAAAGAACATTACAAAAGTCTAAAAAAGTAAAAAATAAAAACCATTTAAACAAACGAGGCTCGTTCTACATTTTACAAACGAAAACAAACGAACATTTTTAGGTTAGGTAAAGGACATAACCACAAAATAATTATAAAAGTTTTAAAAAAATTATTTATGCCGGACTAAGGATTGAACCCGTGTATTCTGGACGAAAAGCAGATACGTTATCACTGCGCTATAGTCGCTGTTGATAAAATTTTTATGAAAATCTTTTTACTGCTGTAGGTTGTTAAATATTAAACCGGGCTCAAAACTGAAAACATCATTCACACACACCAACACTGGGCTCTTTTTGGCCTTAGTAAGCTCCATTTTCTCTAATCTATTTTATTGCTGTTTTTGCACTCATGTAACAAGTTTACGTTTTCAGAAATTGAAAAGTCGTGTTTAGTTGACAAAACGTGGTTGGCAAAGGCTGATTTTGTCTCTGTAAAGTTTATTAAAAGATTCAATTGGAAAATTGTTGGTATAAGCCATGTGCTTTATGATGTTGAGTTCTTTCCTGAAACCGTCTTGTGTAAGTGGAAGTTTTAATAGTCTATACAGTAGCGAATTTATAAGAGCTAGGGGAGTTCGAAAAAAATTGTATGATATTATCTGTGGCAGATGGTTTTCTATATACTTCAAATTGAATTTTATTAGTTTCGTATTAATAATAAATCTAGGAAAGGTAGTTTTCCTGCATTTTCGCGTTCCAGTGTAAAAGTAATTTTATTATGTAAGGCGTTAACGAAATCCAAACATTTGTGTAGATTTTCTTCCCCTCCACTCCATACTATGCAGACATCGTCAACATACCGTTCATAGGCCGTTATACAGGGTTCCTAAGCAAATCCTTAGGGGGCCAAGCAGCCGTGTATAAGACGCAGACAAACGGAAAAGCACATTAGGCAGAAAAGGATGGGCATGGGGCGATGTTGTCACTACATCTTACACGTAGTAAATCCATTTCAGGTTGTTGTTTTCTAATGTTTTCCATTTTCATACCTTTAGGACTGGAATAAAAATTGTTTTTGCTCGACTTTAATACCAAACTGATGAAAGATATCGTAAAAAAATATTTTTCGGCTTTTTATTTTGTAACCATCGTCCTTACGCACTGTTTACAGGCTGGGGACTGAGATACATGCAAATGCCTAACCTAAAGCGTTCATACACGGCCGGAGAAATCGACTGAGATATTTCCGTAGAAACTTTATCAAGCAAATAGGACGGGTTGACGCCTTCGAATGTCCAACCCGGGTTTTGCACTTTGATTCGAAATCAAAAAGATGGAACAGTCAGATGAGGGGACGGTATGTAATATGTAATCTTTTGTAACGGTTTGAAACGCCACTCCCAATATTACGTAACGATTTCAAGACCACTACCCCCCCCCCCCCAAAAAAATAAACTTTTCACTTATTTTCATTCCAAATTTTCTTAGTTTCACACAAATGCAAACGCTGTCGAAAACCCCCTTCCCCCCTACGTAACGTTTTGTAACCCCCCTATGACCATTACGTAATTTGTGCACGGCCCCTGTAGCCCCAGTGGAGGAGGGCGAGAAAATTGAAATTTTTTTCTTAAAAATTATACTCTTTAGACCTATTTCTTTGCGTTCCCGAAATTACGTAATTAAAAAAAAAATTGTAAGCGGCGCCATTTTTATTTCGTGCTTTGTTTTCCTAACATTTTTGCGTTCGGCTAATTTAATTGAAAAATTTTTGCCTGCGGCGCCCTTTATCTTCTCACTCGAAACCAAGATCCCCCGTTTTAGGAAAACTGATCCCGTCTCTGTTTCTAAATTTTTTCGAATAAAAGTAGAGTATGACCATGGGGGAAATAATTTTTGTACGGTATGACGAAAAAACGTTTTTTGTAAAGAAACAGAGCAAAATAAATCTTTTCATCCCTTTTTGGGTGTTACAAATATTGGCAGCCCCTTATTTTTCGCTTTTACCCTCCCGCTAGTTTTGAAGAATTGGTTCGCTACATGTTTCGAGATCATGTCATAAAACACCTCGAAAATATCAAATGTAGTGTAAGGCCAGCTTTATTTAAAATCAATAATATCGCAAGCAAAAAGCTCTGCAGGAAAAACAGCGCCGTTTATTGATTTCTTTGGCTGCTAGTGCTAGCTGCATGGTTTGGCCGTTTCCGGATAGATGTCACTAGTAGAACAGAATGGAAAGAAATTTAATTAAAAGCGAAGATATTTCTTTCTAATGTTAACAACCTCACGAGTTTATCGCTTAGTATCGTAAATAATGGACCCTGCCGCCTCCTTTAAGCAAGAAAAAGCTGTGGTTTGGACCTGAAAACATCTAATTTTTAATTACATTAGATGTTCAAATCTGTCCGCTTCTTGAGCCTCACAATATCTCATTCTATTGTAAAACTCTTGACGCGTAGCCGCCAACATTTCAGGGGTGATAAGAGTTGCCCGCCTCCAAAATTTTCGCCCTCAACTCCTGTATATTCGTAGGCCGTAAGTGAGGGTGTTGGAAAATTTTGTCGTGCCAACAACCCCATAGGAAAGTCATTTGGCGCAAGATCTGGTGATCGGATATTTCCATACGTGGAAATAATTCTATCACCAAATACCTGACGAAGGTAATTTGTAGCCTGGCGTGAATTGTGGGATGAACAGCCATCTTGCTGAAACCACAATTCGTCCAAATTTATGTTGAGTTCCCTCAACCGTAGTAAAACCTGGTGTTGGAGAAGATCAACATATTTTTGGCTATTCAAATTCCCTTCAATGAAAAAGGGTCCAATAATGTGATCCTCGACAATACCGCTCCAAACATTTAATTTTTGAGGATGTTGCGTTCTAACACTTGCGTGCAGATGTTTAGTTTCGCGGGACCAATAGCGGCTATTTTGTGGATTGGGTTGGGTTGAGTTGGGTTGGGTGGGAGAGCTATGAAGTTCAAATGTCTTCTCGTCACTAAACAAAACTTTTGATAGGAAATTTTCGTTCCTGTCACATTTATCCCTCATAACCTCACAATATTCTAACCGGCGAAAATAATCACCTGGTTGCAATTCCTGCGACTTCCCAATCTTAAACGACTTGTAGCCGTATTTTTTTAGGATTCATTGGCAAGTACTGTTGGGAATATCCAGTGCCTCCGCAATCGGTTTCGTCGAACATGGTTCATGTGCCTCAACGTAAGCGCATACCATTTCGTCTCGTTCCACCCTGTGTGGAAGAACGGGATGCTCTGGTATTTCGCCGTCGTGGTAACACTTTCTACAACCATTTATGCACCCGTACCTTTCAAAACGATGATAAATGTTGTCGACAGTTTGAGCCACAGGAACCGGTCGATCTGGAAACGCAAAAACAAAAAGCCCAATGACCTCGTCCGCACTTTCACTTTTTATGTAGTTTTTAATAATAAAAATCTTTTCTTCTCGAGTATACGGCATTTTAAAAACACAAAATTTACGAAAATGAAGCGACTCTAAAGGAAATAAAAATGCAATGCCTGTGAATCCCAGTTTTTCCTCGATAATCTCATGGTGTGGCCGCCATCTAGCGGAATTTGCAGACATCTTGTCAACGGTTATTATTGCAACTATGATTTATGCTCACAATGAAAGAGTGGCGACAATTTTTTCTCATGAAAGCAGTCCGGAGATAATAACAAACTGGCACCATTGCTCAATATACCTGTTTCTTTTGTGTGCGCAGAACTTTCTATGCCATTTCTGTTTGATTTATTGAAATCCTATCCCTAAGGAAAATCTTAGGAACCCTGTATAATCAGAATAGTTACTTTCCATAATTTTATTTTTAAGGTTATTCATAAAGATCTCACTCAAAAACGGAGACAAACAAGAACCCATCGCTAGCCCAGCTTTTTGTTTAAAAAATCGGCCATTGAACTTAAAGAAATCTTGACTTAAAACCAGCGAAATTAGGGAAATTAAATTCGAGACAACTAACTGAGGCAAATACGATCTTAAAAGTAAGTTCCTAACTAGGTCGATGCAATCAGTTGAGGGTATACTCGGAAAAAGGTTTTTTACATCTAGTGATATTAATATTGCATTATTTCGTATTGTAATACTTTTAAGGTAGTTTCCAAACTCAATGGAATTTTTTGTGGAATGTATGTTTGTGAACCCTGTGACTTCTCTAAAGGTGCAGTTAGACTGTGGTAGTGTAGTCGTCGTTGCATTGCAGCTATAGTGAATTTTTTTCCATAGATAATGCAGAACAGGATATTTTACAGATAAATAGTTAACAATATTTTTTGGTACACACTTTTTAATATAATTTGCCTTGTTTAATGTTTTAACAAATATTGGTGATAATAGACCTTCTTGCAACATTTTTGAACATGTTAAAAGATCCACCTTACATATTACTTTTGTATTAACCGAGAAAGTTCCGTTTTTTCTTAATATAAGTTCAAAAATGCTTTGGCTTTAAAATTAGGGTTGATTGGGTACCAAAGATGGACAAAATAAAACTTGGGGAAGAAAAAAATGTGGTAATTTTGTATTTGCATACATACATACAGTCAATAATTTGTTCATTGGTATTAGCGATAAATTAACAAAGTACTATACTAGTTATATCTGATCCGCTGATTAATCATTCTGGTTTATTATAATTGCGAAGAAATTAGAGCCTTTTTTCTAAGTGACAAAAAGCGCTTACTTTTAGCATTACTTCGCTTGCATGGACAAATTATATCAAATAATTTACCTTCTTAATCTTATATATTGCTTTAGTAATAAGCTTTAGAAAAGTTATAGTACGGTATTATCAGCGGTGCACGGTGGTTGTAGTGAAAAAAACTCACACAGAAATAGGTAGATATTTTCGGGCGCGTATGAAAGAGATGGCATGAATACACCAATGTTAAGCATGGGAGTGATTTTATGGAAAAGCATTCAGTCGATCTTTGCAATAAAATAAAATGAAGAAGGTATTATATTTACCTATGTCCCCATCCCCTGACCAACAGATGTTAATAATATTAATGTTACCTACCTACAATACACAGTGGCGATACAGTAACCCCCCCCCACTTTTTTACATTTAACTATTAATTTTCTAAAATTTATTGGTACATTTATTGGTAAATCTCTAATTTCTGTACATTGAATATTTTTTAAACCCAAGAATATAAATACCTATAGCAGTCAATATAATAATCAAGTAGAGGTGACCAAAATTTTTATCTCTAAATTTTTCTCTTTCATCACTCTATCAAAATAGCAATATCAATATTATAAATAAGGCGGTCGTTTTATTTTTATTACCCATAAACAAAAACTTAGTAGGTACCGGTTATGTAGTAATCTAAAACTCTATTTTTAGCCATCCATACTATAGTATAGGCTAATGAGATCAGCAAAAAAAAGACCTAAATGTAAAATTTTTTGATGGCGTCTGTCTGTCTGTTTGGGAGACAATAGGCAAAATCCACTGAACCGAAATTTTATGAAATTTAGAAAAATCGCCACTTATCCCCCTGACTATAATTAGTTGTTTATCTATACATATAATAAATCTCTAAAAGGACTATTTCTGTATATTGAATTTTATATTGATTATTTTTTTCATATTTTATTGTTTGACCAAACGAGATACCAAAAATGCAGTTTTTACAATTTTTGTCTGTATGTATGTCTGTTTGTTCCAGCATCACGCATAGACCGCACAGCCGATTTTGATGGGACTTTCACTACTGCATTCCTAGGCAACACATAGGAATAAAAACGGGAAAATGGGTAAAACCGCAGGCAAAGCGGCGCGGCGGTGTCTAGTGTGTAATAAAAGTAATATGTCTAGTGGGTAATATAAGTAATATTTGAGGGAAAATGTTCTTTAAAAAAGTTATTTTTAAACAGTTTTATAAACAATTTTAGAAAATTAATAGTTTGACGTAGAAAAGGGGAGAGGGGTAATATAGCGCCGCTGTTTATTGTAGGTAGGTACCATTATTAATTAATAACTTCGGCTGGTCAGGGGATATTATTACCAATATTTGTTTAAAACATTAAACAAGGTAAATTATATTAAAAAGCGTGTACCAAAAAATATTTTTAACTATTTATCTGTAAAATATCCTGTTCTGCATTATCTATGGAAAAAAATTCACTACAGCTGCAATGCAACGACGACTACAGTACCACAGTCTAACTGCACCTTAACGGCCCAATTACATCGTTAAACCGGCAACGCTGTTGGGTCCGTTTATTAGGCAATTCTTTTTCCGCATGTTTCTCGGAAACGGGACTTCCAAATGGCCTGAAATTTTGTTTATTGGACTATGTTTTTCCATCAAATCTTGGTACTTTTTTAAAATTTTGTTTATTTTTTGAAAAAAACTGTTTTAGCTTTTGTGGTGTTTCAAAATTGGCGCGCCCATATTACGTCAGAAACAGTCAGAAATACCCTTTATAGAGACCTGTAAAACTAAATTGGAAATATTTGTAATTTTCCAAATAATGGACACCTAATTTAAAAAACCCTCTAGATTGTATTAATAAGCTTTGTAATCCTCTTCCTCTAATAAAAAACAAATTGAGTATTATTTTCCTCTAAAGCTAAAACATGCGGAAATGCAAAAACATGGACTATACTGGTTACCTATCAATATTAGTTATATGCCTAGCATCAAAAAGTACTTAAATGGTTATATTATAGATACCGCCACCATCAAAATTAACCACCCACGTCTTTGTTTTGTGAGCTTACCCTAGGCATAGTTTCTAGTGTTCTCCTTTCCTAAATGTATTCGGCTAAGAGAGATCCAGCATATATGCCTAGGTAACACCCCTTACCAGGAAAAAAAAATGTATGCCATGCAAAGATCGAAATCGGTCGACTCACTGTATTTGCAACTAACCAATGTCAGTGTGTCTGCCTGACATTCTTCATAACCTTAGTTTTGTCGTTTTGTTTTGAAGTTCGTCGGCCTAGTTTTTGTGTTTTATTTAATAATTTTTCCTTTGGTGTAAAGCTACTTTTCAGAACCCTTAAGTGGTCTGTGTGTATTTGTAGAATATGACTTGTGCACTGAAAAATTGTAAATCGATAAGGGGGCTGACGGAGGACGTCAACATTTCTTTTCACAAGTAAGTGTAAGGGTCAGTTTATGCTCGCAACTTAGATCAAGCTAAGACATTCTTTGCGGATTTTTTACAAACTTTGTACTGCTTGTTGATCTAAGATACGAGCATAAATTGACCTTAAAGCTGGATTCATTGTTCCGTAAATTAAGCAGAAGAAGTAAGATGCAAAGAAAAATAAACTACATACTATACATGCATTTGTTAATAGTTCACAGCTTAGCTTACAGTAAGAAATTAATAATTTTTATATCTTACTTCTTAGGTACTTTATGACTGGACCTTTAAGGCCCCATTACCTTAAGTTTTAATGTGTTAATCACATCGAGTACCAAGTAGAGTACCTAATTCATAAATATGTGATGTGCCTAAATACAAGGTCTTTTGTGTCACCGTTACAAACTCGATGTTGCTGTTCATGGTGACAGGAACAATAACATTATTTTTAGAAATGGTGGTAAGTTGTCATGTATGAAATAGGTAGGCAATGCCAATACCCCCAAAATTATTTTATTTTTGCAAAAAATGTAAAAATTGGTGAAGAAAATGAGTGTAAAGTTGCCTGCCTTTTTTACATTATTTTAAATATTTTTCTGTTTTTTCTCTTAGTTTTCATTCTAGTTTCAAAAAAAATCCTTATTTTTTTTCCTTTGTTTCACATTTTCTAAAAACATGCGAACTCTACAAAAAAAGGTGAAATCCGCCTCGGTTGCCTGATACAATAAGTAATTTTTTTTTATTTGTGCTCTAAATGTTGTGGGTTCACTTAACCATACTTTGTGCTCAGCAAACTTATTTTTTGGCAACAAAGTGCAACTGGAAGCAAGGGCATTTCATTTACTTTTACATTAATAGTTTAGGCGCACAAAAAAATGCTGGACAATTTGAATTTTCTGGTTTAGTAAAACATACTTATAAAAAAATATAATAAATACAAGAAAAACATTTTTTTTAAAGCATGCATACCCAGTTAGTTTTAGTAGTTTTTTTTTTGGTATATGTAGTGTCAGACTGATATTTGACAAGTAAATGTTTCCATACAGGCACTGCAAATTAAGTAATTAGAGGAAATAAATATAATTATGCAAACCAAACAGTTTTAAATTGCTAAATTTTAAATAAAATATATGTGTAGGTACCTACCTAGCTAATACACAGCGAGAAACTGATACATTAATTTGTTTTTTTTATCAATTTTTAGTATGTTTGCATTTATCATGAAAAATAATGTCCTTTCCACCAAAAAATGTAACATTGGTTTTGTAATTAAACAATTACAAAATATCTTGTGAATAATTCAATAACAAACGGTTTCACATTTTTTTGGGATTCCAAACTAAGGTCCGATATCCCAAATATGGCGTCAGGCACTTCAAGTGAATCCTGAAGAGTAGCAAACGAACAGGAACAAATTAGTGTGCTCCACGCATTTTAAAGTTGTAGACTTCTTATCAGATAAAAAAGAAAGATGCCTAAATTTAATGCTGTGCCATCCTTACTTTTGGACATAGAAATTCAATATTTAAGTCTGCATAGTACCAGCATCAGTGATATATCACAAAACTCAACTTTGATGAGTTCAGATGCAAGCATAAGTCAAGTTTCACATAATGCACCTATAGCTGTTTCATCTGCGTCTTCATCAGGGAGCATTTCTAAGGAAAAGACATTGAAAAGAATTATAAGAAAAAGAATGTATTTTTTGCTCTCTGATATTTGTTATGATATAGAAAACCACATTTTTTAAACTAATTTTACTTTTAGTATTTTTACTATTTTTACCTAATTTTTATATTACTGCTACATTTTTAAAATTTAGTTTTTATTTATTTACGTTAGTTTTTTCCTGTTAAGAGTTTCCTGTTCAAAATGTTTCATTTTTCAACTGCAATATTCCGCTTTATTTTGCTTTAAACTTTTTTCAGATTAAATCAAAAAATTCAAAGCAGCTATACAACAACCAGCAGCAGTGATACCAAGAGGAAGAGGCTGGCATTTATTAAAACCATTCACAGTTACAGGTTAGTATGCTGCACTGTCATATTTATTCTGAAACATACATTTTTGAGAAAGCCAAAGATGATAATGGGACAGTATTTATAAGTTACTAGAAAATCAACAAAGGTAAACCACAAACCTGATCTATTATTTGTATTTTTTGGAATTAAGAAAAAAAAATCCACCTTAATTTTAAAAAACATACGAGTATTTCATTTAAAATATAAAAGTTAACGCCATAATTTGATATTTGAGATGATATTTGCAAGTTTTCAAGTATATAAATTGACAGAGTAAAGAATATTTTGCAACCTATTTAAATTTTTAATCTAGTTTACATAACAATGAATAGAAATTAGTTAAGAACAAAAATGTAATAAAAAAGAAAAAATTTCATCTGAATCTTGATTCTCAAAACCAAACTGCAAACGCTAACCGGAACTACATTAGTAAGCAAAGGTGTACCAGGATGCTTTTGGTTGATTTTTTGTCATTTTGTTACCTTTATTTTTATTCTGTGTAGGCACCCTTAAGCAATACTTACATAAGTCATACCATTAGTTTAAAGTGGTTTTGGTTTGTTTTTGTCTTGTTGCTGTAATTAGTGTGTGTGGTTATCTTTTAAGTTAACAGCACAACAAAAAATGGCTCTGCATAGAATAAACATAACTATAACAGATATGCAACAAAACAAAAGTGCCCTTGCATCATTATTAAAGTTAACAACATGACAGGGCCTTACTACAGCAGGCAGAATAAAGCTGAACATAACAGAGTAGCCAAACAACCAACAAAAATCACCCTACTGGTATCAATACAGATGCCCCTTAATTTTATTTATTCAAAATATTATATTTTTTGTTAATTTTGTTTTTTTTTGTTAGTTTTTTAGATACACAAAAAGCGAGGAAGAAATAATGAAAAAATCAACATAACAAGAGCGGTGAAGCTTATCGATCATCTCGTAATATTTTGATATAAAAAGATTGGTTTTCATAATTTTATAATTTATACCAAAGTTTTTAGTTTGGTAAAGTCCCTATTTTTCGTTAATAATATCATGGACATAGGTAGGTATTCTTGGCTCTTATAAATGTGTCCACTTTTATCTGACATTGCTGTAACATTCCACAAATTTTAATAACTGTCAAGAGAAACATAGGAACTATGTTTACACCTTGGTTTACACTTGTGCTCAAAAAAAGTAATATACATGTCATGTTAAGAATTGTTATTCGAAGGTGAATGTAACTTCCATTGACATTTTTTTTACTCTGTTTTTCAATGTCCCGACTGCTTATGTCTCTGCAATTGTCAGTACGTGATGACAATTGCAGATACATACATAACCTATCAAAAGCCAAAAAATAAATAAAAATACGGTTTTTAATTTAAAATTTTATTGAGAACAATGTTATTTCTTAAAGCTTTTACAAAAAGTATAGGAATTTGTTATTTTTATCCCGCAAACGTCATTCCCATGTCATGTCCCCAACGCAAAATTGTAATAGAAAATGCACCTTAGCAAAATTTAATAGTGGTTTAAAAAGTTATTTTTCAGTAAACCAATAATAATAAAATACTTTAACTTTTTATCCTGCCTAAAAAAAAATAAATTATATAAAATAATTTTGACTTTGTCCCTGTTTAAATTCTGTCTCTGGGTATTTACGCGCTCAAGCTCACGCGGCGTTTATCCTTGAAAAAAAGTGGTGGGAAGGTTCCTTGATAACGTTGACCATTGCAGAAGAGCTTGGCTTGAGTGCGTTTATTCGTGTCTAAACATACCACAGACACCACCAAGCTTGCTTTATGTTAACTCTAGAAACAAGAGCCGAGAGATGCTTATGTTTTGGTCAAATATGAACACAAAATGCACAAAAAAAAAACAGCAACTTATCAATATCTAGCAATATGCCAAAATTACATTGACTTGATTGATTGAGATGTAAAAGTCCCATTTCTAAGGGTTTGTGAAAATTCTGATAATGCAGATAGTGATATTCAATTTTTTAAACTTAATGAAACAAATATAATTTCGAAAGGAAACAGGATTTATTATAAGTTTGACAAAAAAGCCTAAATAGCCAGTATTTTTTATAATTTGAGTTATTAAAATAAATAAGTTAACAATAAGTAGTTGTTCAGTTTAGTCCATGTTCAGTCAACTTATTTTTGTGTAAATAAAACTTAAAAACCGAATTGTGCATCATTATCATGTTAAAAAATAATTCCCGTACATTCAATAGTACAAAAAAATGTTTTGTCATTGCCATGTTAAGCATCATTCCCGTGTGGAGTCGTTTTAAAAAAATCTAAAAATCTCCCTAAATATGTGATTATTAATAGGTTTTTCTAGTGCACCTTTAAATATAATGACTTTAGATTACTTTTCGGTTTTTTAACAATAACAATGCACACTTTTGGTGGAATAACACATATACTTGTTTTTATTTAAAAAAATGGTAATGATTTAATTATTAATTTAATTTAATTAAATCTTTTGTGTACATGTCAATGAAACATTAAGTTCTCTAGTGTGGAATGAGCGACGGTGACCTTTTTACATTCAGGCAAATTCAAATTTAACTTTTGCCATATTTTTTTAGGGTTATCATGAACGAAATTTTAAGAAACGAAATCTTGACGCAGTTGGTTAGTAAACATGTTCAGATTATGGTTAGACAAGAGGCCCACCACTCTAGCTTTGCTGCTATGAGGTATTTTATATTTGCTATTGCATGTATTTTTTTTATTTTCCTCTCAAGGAGGGGGGGGGGGTAAAGTTATAGCAAAAAAGTTGCATGGCCCTTTTTAAATATATTACCAATAGCCGAAATTCTCCCTGGGGGGCCGGCACAAATAAGTTTCGAGATAAAATATATACCTGAACTCTGACTGATATTTTTTACTGGACTTATTCAAAATTACAAACATTGGCCATGAAGGCCGGTGGTTGTACATAATATAAAAAATAATCACAGAAATACACATTCAATAATCAAATATAAATATAAAATTTAAAACAAAAAATATAGCCTTAGCACCTAAGTAAGTAACTTTTTCTTGAATGAGGGAGACTGGGAAGCCCGTCCTCCAAAATAAACATCTGCGAACCCCCTGGTATGTTTTATGGCCCCAATACATATCCTTGGATAATACCAAGTGGAGAAAGGTCCCTAAGTTTTTCCTGTGAATTATATTTTTTCTTTTTTAGGTGTATTCCTGCAACAATTTAAAAACCTCACGAGTAGTTGCCGTCCAAAAAAATTAATGACAACTGAAATACTGCTGGATAATCAGTCATCATAAGAGCCAACACTTATAGGACAGCAGTGTCCTTTTTTCACAAAAGGCTGCCTCACTGGACAAAAAAGGTTCAAACAAATTCAGGAGGAAAAAAAAGTTTGTATCTTGATTGATTTATGTAATAATTATTATTAAAGCTTATGTTGGTGTTATTATTTATTGCTCTGTTTTTACTTGCATGTAAGTATAGTATGCTAGTAAATAATTACCAACCAACGAAGTACCTTATCCAGGCTTTATTAATTTTCTTTTTGCTATTGAATTGTTTTTCTATAAACATAGTCAAACAAAAAACTGTCTTTTAGACAAAACACATTTTACGTTAGGCTTAAACATTTTTTATTTCATAAAATAATGGAAATATAGGATAGGTAATCAAATACTATATTTATTCTTGACATTTTCTTATATTCTAAGTGTTCCCGGAAGAGTCCTTACAGGAACTTGCTTTTTAAACTTTTTCCTAAAACAAAAATGCAAAACTAGTAGGGTAAGGTAAGGTAAATTTGTGGCATAGGTAAATTAGTGATACAGTTTTGGCAACTTACCTAGTTTTGGTGGCTGATTTCTCAAGTAGTAGATAATTGCTGGGACATACGTCACGTCACTAGTACGCACAAGGACGTACTATGTACGTATCGGGGACGTACATTTTCCAACGCTTTGTACGTCCCCAGTATGTACCTTGGATGTGGTACAGTACGTACTATATACGTCCTTTTCAGGTATATACAATTTAGGTCCTACGCGGGACCAAAACCGAACGTGTACGTGGGCTTGGGTCAGGCAAGGATATTTCACCGACAATTTTTTAAAAAAAGTGTTGGAGATACCGAGAATTGAACCCGAGTCTCCCGGCTGAGACCCAGATACTCTACCACTAGACCAACACCTATACGTAGGAAACTGCTAAGATTGTGACATATACTTTATAAAGGTTTTTACATCTCGCTCTTATAACATACGTGTATTTATGTACATGTTTGTACGTACTACTTACACGTTTGTACGAACATATATATTACGTTCGTAATTGGTCCCGGAACGTACAGACGTAAAATGTACGTCCCTGGGATGAAGTGTGCTGTATGAGGCGACTAACTTAGGCGATGCCTCCAGGATAAATTTATTAAAGTTATTAGAGATTTTTTGTGGATCTCCTTTGATGTGACATAATTTTTCTTTATAGGGCCCTTGCCCTTAATTTCCCCTACAATCTGCCAAATACATTTTTAAAAATTGAAAAAGAGGCACCATAACTAGCACTTAGAACTTAAGTGGAAGTTGAGAAACTGGCCATTTGACTAGTTGTCACTGCTCTCAATTCGATCACCTAGGTGATAAATAAACAATCCCCCATAGGGTCACTGGATCCTGAGACCTGCGGTCCCAGCCGCAGGTTTTAGGATCCAGTGATCCTAATCCCCAATGATTCGCGGCGCAATCTGTGAACAGGAGAATATAGTAAAGAAACCAGAGATAGATAATCAGTGGTAGAGGACGTATTGAAATCGATTGACAAGTTCATATTATCTCTGGATTGTTCTTGCGCCGTTAAGAGTTTTATTAAGCCATGATGAAAGAAAATAACAGGGTGAATCTTCGTTACCTTAGATTACAACGTAAGAGATGTGGTAGAAGATTTTGGTAAATGTAAGTTTCCAGAGCTTCAAGTTGGGGAATCTCAAATCAAATCAGAGATCCTCATTAGGCTCCAATAATAGATTGGAGTATAGATTGAACCTTGTTAACCCTAATTTTCAATTTCATAAACGTTTTTTAAATTTAACTAATGTTACCTTTACACCGGGAGAAGCACAATTACTAAATGTCAATTTGAAGTTTAACTTCCCACACAAAATTTATTACAAAGTTAAAGAAACCTTGGCGATAGAGGCTGAGAACATCATTCAGACCACAGACATTGGAAATAAAAATAGTCTTAGGGTTAAGATAATTAGCTTCTTAAATTCTAGCGCCCGCACTGTTCATAAAAACAACTTCAATAACAGACATCTAAAATCACTAAAAGCCAAAATTGAGGCACACGTTTTGGTACTAACTAAGGCAGATAAGGGCTCTTGTCTGGTTATAATGAAGAAACAAGATTATGTCGACAAGGTTTTAGACTTTTTGGACTCCGATGAGTTCGAGCCGTTAAACACCAAAAAAGTTTTTTCGATAAGGTTAAGTCAGGGCTGCATCAGTCTTCAATCACCTTGGAATATTTTCACACTTCCAAAGATAGACTATACCCCATGAACTTTAAAATTCCATTACTCTATGGCTTACCAAAAGTCCATAAAGAGGGAATTCCAATAAGGCCAGTAGTATCCTTTGTAGATTCACCCTGTTAATTTCTTTCATCATGGCTTAATAAAACTCTTAGAGAAGTCACAGGGTTCACAAACACACATTCCACAAAAAATTCCATTGAGTTAATATTAATATTAATATCACTAGATGTAAAAAACCTTTTTCCGAGTATACCCTCAACTGATTGCATCGACCTAGTTAGCCCTGGTAAAATTTTCCCCTCGAATCTCATCCAGACCGGAGAAGTTTTTATCATGTTTTTATAAGTTCTATAAGATCCAATGAGAAGGCCAATATTTTTTTCGATAATATTTTATAATCTTTTAGAAGCAGAGAAGATTATATAGGGAATATATGATGTTTTATCAGCTTGTAGTTTTAGAATAATTTATAAGATTGGATAAGACTAGTGACTTTTATGGGAATCAAGGATGTTTTATAAGACAGAAGTCTAGGATACGTTTGTTTAAGAGTGTGGGTTTGGAGAAGATTTATCAACGAACAAATACACAGTTTTAAAGGAGATTTGGTGAGAATTAAGTATTGAGGATGTTTGAGGAGATTCTATCAGTATCGTGATTATAGAAGATCCTATGAGCAATGATTGGAGAAGTTTCTATGGGTTCTTGTGGGATCGGTTTCTAGAATATTTGAGGAGATTCTATCAGTATAGTGATTATAGAAGATCCTATATAAGCAATGATTTTGGAGAAGTTTCTATGGGTTCTTGTGGGATCGGTTTCCAGGATATTTGATGAGATTCTATCCAGTATCGCGATTCCTATCAGCAATGATTTTGGAGAGGTTTCGACGAGTTCTTGTGTGATCGGTTTCTCGAATATTTTATGAGATTCTATCAGTATCGTAATTCCAGAAGATCATATATATATATATGATTTTGGAGAAGTTTTAATGGGTTCTTGTTGAATCGGTTTTTAGAATATTTAATGAGATTCTATCAGTATTATGATTATAGACGATCCTATGAGCAATGATTTTGGAGAAGTTTCTGAGTTCTTGTAAGATCGGTTTTGGAGAAGTTTCTATGAGTTCTTGTGGGATCGGTTTCTCGAATATTTTATGAGATTCTATCAGTATCGTAATTTTTAATGGGTTCTTGTTGAATCGGTTTTTAGAATATTTAATGAGATTCTATCAGTATTATGATTATAGACGATCCTATGAGCAATGATTTTGGAGAAGTTTCTATGAGTTCTTGTGGGATCGGTTTCTAGAATATTTCAGGATATTCTATCAGTATCGTAATGCGTTTGGAGAATATTTTATGATTTGTCAGGAATTTAGGAAGCAGGTATATTACTGCATGGTCTGAAAATTCTCGTTACTATGAAATTACCATAATCTCCTCAAATATCTTAGAAACCGACTCCACATGTGCCCATAGAAACTTCTTCAAAACCCATCAAAATCACTGCCCATAGACCTGATAAAATCTCCTCCAATATCATAGAAAATCTTGCAAAAACCGATCCAAAACCCGATAAAATCTTCTTGCCCATAGGATCTTCTAGAATCATGATACTGATAGAATCTCCTCAAATGTCCTAGAAACCGATCCCATAAGAACTCATAGAAACTTCTCCAAAATCATTCCCCATAGGATCTTCTAGAATCACAATACTGATATATTCTCCTGAAATATCCTACTTCTTCAAAATCCATAAAAATCACTGCCCATAGACCTGATATCATAGAAAATGTTGCAAAAACCAACCCAACCCACGTGTGCCCAAAAAAACTTCTTCAAAACCCATAAAAATCACTGCCCATATACCTGATATCATAGAAAATGTTGCAAAAACCAACCCAAAACCCGATAAAATCTTGTTGCCCATAGGATCTTCTAGAATCATGATACTGATAGAATCTTCAAATGAACAAGAACTCATAGAAACTTCTCCAAAATTATTCCCTATAGGATCTTCTAGAATCACAATACTGATATAATCTCCTTAAATATCCTAGAAACCGATCCCACATGTGCCCATAGATTTAGAAACTTCTTCAAAACCCATAAAAATCACTGCCCATAGACCTGATAAAATCTCCTCCAATATCATAGAAAATGTTGCAAAAACCGAGCCAAAACGCAATAAAATCTTCTTGCCCATAGGATCTTCTAGAATCATGATACTGATAGAATCTCCTCAAATGTCCTAGAAACCGATACCACAAGAACTCATAGAAACTTCTCCAAAATCATTCCCCATAGGATCTTCTAGAATCACAATACTGATATAATCTCCTCAAATATCCTAGAAACCGATCCCACATGTGCCCATAGAAACTTCTTCAAAACCCATAAAAATTACTGCCCATAGACCTGATAAAATCTCCTCCAAAATCATATAAAATGTTTCAAAAACCGACCCAAAACGCAATAAAATCTTCTTGCCCATAGGATCTTCTAGAATCATGATACTGATAGAATCTCCTCAAATGTCCTAGAAACCGATACCACAAGAACTCATAGAAACTTCTCCAAAATCATTCCCCATAGGATCTTCTAGAATCACAATACTGATATAATCTCCTCAAATATCCTAGAAACCGATCCCACATGTGCCCATAGAAACTTCTTTAAAACCCATCAAAATCACTGCCCACAGACCTGATAAAATCTCCTCCAATATCATAGAAAAAACCGACCCAAAACCCGATAAAATCTTCTACAAAATTTCTATCATATTTTCTATGAGATTCGAGGGGAAAATTTTACCAGGGAGGAACTTACTTTTAAGATCGTATTTGCCTCAGTTAGTTGTCTCCAATTTAATTTCCCTACTTTCGCTGGTTTTAAGTCAAGATTTCTTTAAGTTCAATGGCCGATTTTTTAAACAAAAAGCTGGGCTAGCGATGGGTTCTTGTTTGTCTCCCTTTTTGAGTGAAGTCTTTATAAATAACCTTGAAAATAAAATTATGGAAAGTAACTATTCTGATTATATAACGGCCTATAAACGGTATGTCGACGATGTCTGCATAGTATGGGGTAGAGGGGAAGAAAGTCTACACAAATTTTTGGATTTCGTTAACGCCTTACATAATAAAATCACTTTTACACTGGAACGCGAAAATGAAGGAAAACTACCTTTCCTAGATTTATTATTAATACGAAACTCTAATAAAATTCAATTTGAAGTATATGCCATTCTTTGAACTCCCCTAGCTCTTATAAATTCGCTACTGTATAGACTATTAAAACTTCCACTTACACAAGACGGTTTCAGGAAAGAACTCAACATCATAAAGCTCATGGCTTATACCAACAATTTTCCAATTGAATCTTTTAATAAACTTTATTTTAAATTTCTTAACAAGTACAAATTTTCTTTCCATATTTTGCATTCAAAACCTAATGTTAAACCATTTAGATGTTTGACCTTCTTCGGTAATCTCTCATTTCAGTTATAGTCGCCCGGCTTAAGTCCCAAATAGCAAACAATTGTCCATTTTGTGCAGAAAGCATGATCGGATGGATAGTAGCCAAGATGGCGGCGATTTTTTCAAAATGGACGTCTATTCTTTTTAAAAATAAAAATAACTTAATAGAGAGGAATTGAAAAAAAATGGTTATATTGACGTGTGACTGTTATCGTCCTTAAAAAGTGACATTTTATTTTAAAAAAATGCATTTTGAGAATTTTTATTTAATAATTTTTCATAATTTAGTAAGCCGCGACAGGTCTTTTGTTGTAGTTTTATAATTTAGAAAAAATATCAAAATAACTTTTCTAATTGACTTTCTGCTTACAGGGTGAGTGGTTTAGTTATACCAGGCTAGTCAAAATACGATTTTTAAAATAAGCTATATTATCATCCGTATCTTTTTTAGTTTTTGAGGAAAAAACGTCAAATTTGGTACGATTATTACAATTGTCAAGGTTAACTGATATTCTAAAAAAAATTGGATAGGTGGCGCTGCGGACGACGTGGCACCCAAATTTCCGATTTTAAATTTGTTAAAAGCTCATATTTTTTTAATAGCTTAGATAAGATATGAATATTTAATAAAATAAAAGATTATGTATAGCTGAGGTATGTAGATTTTTATAAAAATAATTTTAGTTTGATATGGTCATTGGTCGCCTTAATTTTTTTTTAGTACATATAAAAAACGGGTTTTTTAACGTTTTCTTCAATTCCTCCTAGCGACCAAAAATTTGGCTGGATATACACGCTGATGGCTTTTAATAAATTAGAAGGCCCCAACAAATCGATTCAGATATGAACTTCCAAATTCTGTCCGGCCATTTTTACGCTATAGGCCAGTAAAGTTGATCTAGCATGTGTTTAGTCGCCCCGAATAGTACTCTAATATACCCTATGTGTGCCAAATTTAAAGTAAATACGTTTATTTGTTTCCGAGATATGTCCGTGTTTATTTTTGCAATATTTTCATAAATAACACTGTACATTATATTATATAGGGTGGGTCACAATATTCCGCACTTTTTGGATTGGCTAGAACTTTTGACTTGATTACTCGATTTTGAAATAAATTGGCTTTTTGGAAAGACAAAACGTGAGAGTTTTTTGATTTGGTTAAAAATTTAAAACTTGTAAAAAATTCAAGATGGTGGACAGTTTTAAAAAATGTGTAATTTTCACTCCCACTGAAAAAATTTTATGTGCGAAACTGAACAAACTCTAGAGCTTTTACTACAAACGCTCGTTGTTTCTGTTTATACTGAAGTATCATTTAATTAAATCAGTTGGGAAATAAAAAAGTTATAAGCTTTTTGACTACGAGTGTTTTGGCTTCGCATTCAAAAAAATTACAAAATTACTCACATTTTCTGTTTCCTATATCTTTTGACCTAATTATTCGATTAAGAAAATCTATTGTTGTAAAAAAATAAAACATAACACTCTCATCATTTCGTTCAAAATTTGACATTTTGTAAAAATCCAAGAAGCGAACAGTTTTAAAAAATGGTTTTACGTACACTGAACAAGTTTTAGGTAAGACACTAAACAAAATTTAAATTTATTATTATAAAATAAACGCTTTTTTTGTACAACGAGGTATTATTTATTTAAATCGGCTAAGGAATAAAAAAGTATTGCTTTTCACTTTAAGTGCATGTTTTACTTACAATTTTAGTATGGTGGTTTGGTTTTAAAATACGTTTCTTAAGTTGAGCCTAAGCCGAGTTGTTTATGTTAATTATACACTTATTTATTTACCTTATTCTTTTTAATTATTTATATTGAACACATTTTATAAAATACATAAGGCTGAAAGTAAATTTTGAGGAAAAGAAAGTTTAATTAATCGGATTTGCGGAGCTGATCTCCATTTGTGCGTACGACAGTGCGCAAATCATTGCGCCATCGGTTAAATGCAATTAAAATGCTTCTTTGAGGCAACCTTCGATGGACCTCTATGAGTCCTTACCAAAGTTCGTTAATGTCGGCGAAGGTACGACCTTCTGTATACTTCGTGCTCTAAATTACTTTAATAATGGCTATCAACTAAATTTAAATCAGGGCTGTAAGCAGGCCACTCGTTGGGTCTAATAAAATCTGCTACGTTTTCTTTAAAAACCGAATGGTTTGTGCCGCTGTATGGCATGGCTTATCTTTAAAAAAAAATTACTAAAATCCGACGTTCAAAATAAATATTGCTTATACGATGTCAAGAGACTGATTTCTGGAATGCTTTCCTGCAACACAGTATTGATGTAATAACCAGCATTCAACCGTTGCCCTTAGAGTATAAAAATTAAATTTGATTCCAAACTTATTTTTTGTCTATAAAGACGATTTAAAGGTATATTCTTTTTTTTCTCCCTCCGGAATTCTCAATACATCGTTGTTAAAATTCTTCTGACAGTTGATCTAGATATTCCTTCCCTATTTAAAATTTGTCTTACACTAAGACTAGTACCGGGAGCTCTAACAGGACTAATAGCGTGCAACAATACTCTTTGAATGTTTTCCTGCAAAAAAATGTTTTCTGCAGAATCCAATAAAATTGACTCTAAATATCTTAAATTTTAAAAATTCACCTCATCACAAACCGCCTACTAACTGATCAATTTACCAGTGTACGTGCTGTGAATAATCTTCCGCTCCCAGCTTTTCTGTTTACATTGTCAGTTTCCAAAAAAATTAGTCCGATAGTCATAAAGAGTTCCTCTTTTAAATCTTTGATTTGGGAACTGCTCTAAAATGTCCCCGACACTATATTCAATGGAAAAAAGACGCCATTTTTAGTTTAATTGACGTTTTGATTACAATTAGTTTTTGTTTTTAACAAAGTCGGATCATGGCCACTTTGATTTTTAGTAGGTATTTAAATAATAACCTTTGGTGCATTAGGAATATTTAGATAACGTACAATACCCATTACTTTTTTATTTCTTATCCGATTTAACTCGATATGCGAAGAAAAAATGGAGATTTGGAATTACTACTTTATATTTTGTCCAGTGTCTTACTTAAAAAAAAATTAAGGCCTGTCAAACCTAACTCTTGTTATAACTATCCGCCATCCTGATTTTTTTTTAATGTTAAATTTTGAACAAATGGGCGCAACTCTCATGTTTTGTCTCTTTACGACAATATTTTTCTTAAATTAAGCCACCAGGCCAAAAGTCATAGCAAATGGCCCACTCTATATAAATATATATTATATTTAACAAAAAGACATGGCCTGTAATACTTACCATCAAAATATTGGAATTTCGTCGTAAATCACCCTGTATATGTAGATATGTAGTAGATGAATGGTAAGCATTTTATATTAGCATAAAATATTATGTAACTGTGATAAGCTTTATTTAAGATAAAGTTTCAATTTTATATAGACATAGAAAAAAATAGGAATCCCGACAAGTCACTTGTGACTTAGAGAGGTTTTGATGCTTTTTAATTTGGTACTTTTTGTAAACTTATAAATAAAACGAAACTTGAAACTTGTAGCCCTAATAAGAGACCCTATTTGGCATTAGTTCAACGAACGGTCTAGAGATGTGTCGGTGCCAGTATATCGTCGTATGCCAAATAAGTCCGAATAAGGAGAGGTGCATTGTCCAGTAACCAAATAATAAGAGGCGATAACTGAGAAGAGGATCTCACTACATATAAACGGAATAAAAATCAACAACCTATGTCGACGACACTCATAATGTCAGACATACTTGAAGGTCTGCAAGAGTTGCTAAATCAAATTGCAGCCATATAGTCATATTCGTTCGGATCTGCATCAATTGCTTCTACCCACTCAATGTAAATTCAAGTGTGAAATTGAAAAGTTAATAAGAATGGCTTTTTAATCGTTATGTTAAAAGGAATCATTATATTTTAGCATACGATATGGGCATACAAATACAAAGGTTAGATTGACTACAGTGGCGTACAGAGTTGTTGACAAAGTGTCAACAACCGATCTATTTTTCCCTTAGACCTAAGATTTTTCTAGGTAAAATTTCAAGAATACTGCTCTTGTTCGAGGATCTTTTACAAAATATAGGATATTATTGGGACAAACTATTTCCCTAGATCCTACAGAATCGACGTTGTTATTTTTTAACACAAAAAAAGGTTTTTCAGTACGAAACTCAAAAACACCGACTTCAAATCATCACAACACCTTTAATATGTCCGGTCTCCACCTTACTTAAAAACTTACCTTGGGTTGACTTATCGGCACTTACTGATAGACATGAAATAATATTTTTTTAACTAATAGAGGAAATTAGAATTTTTTGATAACCTACAAAATATACTTTAAAATAATCCAACCTGTGGCTTTGGGTATTCCCTGCTAGGGAAGGTTTAGCAAAACGCAATAGGCAAGTTAATCATAGAACGTACCTTATTCCCCCCCGCCCCTTAGATTAGGAGTCTGTAGAATGGCCTTTTTTCTGATTCTAAAAATGTATAACATGTTGAATTTATTTTAGGTGGTTCTCAAGTAAAAAGAAAAATACTTTCTCATAAGTACACTGTGTTAGACAAGTAAACATAGTTTAGATGGTTCTTTGTTGAACACATTACTCTTAAGGGAAAGTATTTTCCTTTACGCGAGAACCATCCAAATTTATGGATTTATCTTCTGTACATAAAACTTTTGTCCATCTCTAATAAATAAGGGGGTGGAAAATATAGTGAATTACCCTATACGCCTAGACGTGGAATATAGCGCAATATTCTATCTTCTATTTAACTGTTAAAAAAAACAAAGATTTCCGCTCGAATACGGATATTAAAACTCCACCTCAGAGGGCTCGCGGTGAGCTTTTTCATCAAGGGCCCTTTACGGCATGTATTAAGTTTAGACCCGACATTAACCAAAGCTGTTTAACGTCTTCTCCATTGCATCTCGTACGAATCATGACCATAGATCTTTATAAGTAAGGTCTTACAAATTTTCCCCCAATTTAAGAATTTAAGCTTTTTTATCATAGAGCATCTGGGCGTGTAAAGGGGGCTTTAACCCTCAATTCCTTTTCCCTCGGTTACTATGCTATCTATAAATTTAAGTAGGTGACTAACCTCCAAATCCTCCTTGAGAATAATTTCCAGGCCTTTCAAAGGATTTTTCTCTTTGGTAACCTCTTCCTGGAAAGAATGAAATAATATTTAAACTTGACCAAAAAGTAACCAGATATGGGTTGCGTTAAGCCGTGTGCCCAACAACGCGTGCCCATGCAGAGTTTTTTGACGCAAGGGGTTTTTTGAAGCGCGTGTGTCGACTTTGAAAATGAAGGGTGAAAAGTTGCATGCCTTTTCTGTTCACACCTATGCATCATTTTTATACAGAATAATAATAGGTTAAATATGGTGGATTTTCTGGTTCCAAATATTGATCAATAAATGTCTTGGGGTCTGAACTAAAAGAAGTATATTAAATTGTCGCTAGATGACGCTAGATTACATTTTACCAAAAATGTGAATAATAAAATTTTATAATTATTGTTAATATTAAAGGGCTGAAATATTATATTTTGTTCTTTAGTTTTTTAAATATTGTAATACAGGGTTCCCACCAAATTCTGATTTCCAAATTCCCTGACTTTTCCAGGTTTTTCCTGACCATTCTTTAAAAAATTCCAGATACAGACCAGATTTTCACCTTAGACAAATAATGGAAAAACGCTGGGAATTTAACAGAGAACTTCAGCAGATGTTTATTGATTTCAAATAGGCATTTGACAGATTATGTAGAGCAAAGTTGTGGAAAGCAATGCAATGGGCTTTGGAAAGCTGATATCCCTGGTAAAAATGTGTACGGAAGATACAAGGTGCAAGATAAGGATGGAAAAGAGCTACTCTGATTTCTTTGGTATCAACAATGGGCTTAAGCAGGGTCATGACTCTCTTTCACCCCAACTCTTCAACATAGCATTAGAATATTACAAGATTGAGACACCAACGGCTATATTTCACCGGGAAGGACCCAACCTACTACTGGCCTTCGCAAATGATGTGGACATAATTGGCAACAGCAGGATTAATCTTAAAGACTTCTTGCATCACAATATTTCTGCATCCATAATTGATTGCTTAATAAGAAAAGATTACAAAAAAGGAGTAGAACCCTTTTTGACGGTGGAAGCAGTTGCTGTGTCGGTTCCTTCACTCCAGTAGTTGGTGTAGATGTAGGTCCATTGTCATTTTGGGCCAAGAGTGATAGTGTATCAGTTTTCTTGATTAAAAAAGGCAATTTCCTTGAATTTTTTTCAGCCTCCATGTACTTTACATGACCACTGCTCTCAAAATGGCTCAAGATGAACTGATGCCCCATATTACTCAATTTAATATTTTTTAAATAAACCTTACAATATGCTTGATATTTATTCGTTTTCACAGCCTGTAGACACTGCCACTCTGGTTGACTTATGGAGGGACTTATCCAGTCTAAATTAGAAACTGTTTTTTTCGACATTTTCGATTCTTGCTCTTAAAAAAATTGAAAATTCTCGAAATCTCGCATCGCAGTTGCACCCCACATCATTTAAAGGTTGAGAATAAATACATTACATGACAAATATTGTCAATAAACACAATCTGCCACCCTGGGTAATGATGTCTTGTCCTACACGTTTTAAAAAGCTTTCCTCTCTCTTCTCTCGTTCTTGTATTTTAGGTGGACTGAAACTGATTGAGCGCGAAACAGATGTTGAGCTTACATACGAGGTGAGCAGGGAAGAACTCACATAATATTTTTTACAAAGTTGGTTTAAAAAAAAGGTTCAGAAAGAGAAATTCCAGGTTTTGTGTGCCAATTCCCTGACTTTTGAGGATTTTTTGGTCAGTCCCTGACTTTTCCAGGTAGCTCTCAAAATTTTATGACTTTTCCAGGTTTTCCAGGTCAGTGGGAACCCTGTAATAAATGAACGACCTAAAATAAGACACCAAAAATCCCAAGTACCTACTTTTTAATTTTGAGTACAATTTTAATATTCATTTTTTAGTCGCTAAAATTAAATTTTTACTAAGATATCTATCCGTAATAATGTAAACACTATATTATCGATGAAAGTAGTTATATTAAAAATTTTCCATATAGAAAAGTCGTAAAAAAATTGACAAGGCACTATAATTAATTCCTCTATAGCTAAGTGCCGAACTGTATGTAGAAGAATGTATAATAAATACTTGTGTGACTCGCTTAACTGGCAACTTGTTAATTGTGGTATCTGAAATAAATAAAAAACAAATAACAGAAAAAATATTTTCGATATAAAATGTTGACCTATTTAGTATTCAAACCCAGGCAAAAAACCTCATAAATTCTCATGAAAGTTGGTGAGTTTTTGTATTGTTTTATAGCTATAAAACTGATATAGAAACAACAAAATTTAGGAGATTTGTCTTATTTTTTTTACAAGTTTGTTCCACATACTACATAGAAAGCGTATAAAACCTGATACTGATTAATGGAAATTTTTATAGGTATATCTCAATATATTTAGTTACATCATAATTTAAATAATCTAAAAATGGATAAACTCATCCCATATTAAAGTTCTCTTTTTGTATACACATGCATGATGACGACATTGTAAAACGGTTCATTTGCTGAATTTTTTTGAAGTGGGTTTATTGTGATGGCAGGAACCAACACACAATTGTAGTTCTTGGCCTAAAAATAAAAATAAAGTTACAGATCAACCAGAAAAACTCTAGTGTCAGTACCCAGAGAGTATGTGAGAATATTTTTGGGCAATTAGAATAATTTACATTAATTGACAATAGGCAGGTACAAAAGATTTGTCTGTTGTTAGCACCTCGGTGAAATAATTTTTTTAAAGGGGCTAAAAGGATAATAGACAATAAGTTTGCTCATCTCTTGTTTATTCTTTTTGAAACTATAAATCGGAAGGTTTGTTCTAGCTATAGAGCCCCAAGTTAAGATATTGTAACTACCTATATGTGTTATAATATTAAATAGCTTAAACTGTCATTTTATAGTTAGTACCGGGGGCTAATTAATGATACATATGGACAGTGTTGTTCAACCTCACACTGCAACAACAGCAGCCATCAAGAGTTTCCAATCTATAAATTTAAATTAACTACAAGCTTGACCTTCGTACTTGGGAAGGGGGGAGAAAGGGCTTAGTGGCTCAAGTCCCTGTCAAGAGCCATTCAGCGTCACAAGCTAAAGATTGAACTTTTTCCCAAAATCCAAAAAAAAAATGTTATGTAGAATATGCCGATGTGCAGCCCCCCCCCAGAAACAATTTCTGCATATGCCACTGGTCCGTATCTTTTTTACACAGGCTGTTGTAGCTTATTATCACAAATGCTTAAGTTACAACAGTCGGGAAAAACCTGATCTCCTCAATTTTCTCAAGAAATCCAAAAAAAATTTATTAACTGACCTAATCGAAACCTAATCCTAAAAAGCACTAACCAAAGCAACCCAACCACATAAACGGTAAACTGTCATAACTTTTGCCAAAGCCTTAATTAGCATATAAATTAATGAAGTACTTACTATGATCTTGGATCCACATCATTTATTTGTTGAAGCAGCTCTCTCAATCACAGAAACTTTTGCAAAACAAACAAAAAAAATGGAAATTTGACAAGAGAATGACATTCTGGAAATAATTTCTGACATTTTTAGAAAAGTCCCTAGAATTCCCCAGACGATGCGATTCTAGTGGAAAAATAGAACAGGTTCTATTTTCAATGTTGGCATTCCCGCGTGCATCTAAAAATATATTTTTAATTTTTAACATGTTTTCTCAGGATAATTCTGAAAAATAATTTATTTACTACACTTTCCTGGTAAAACTTATCGAAGTTTAAAAAAAAATATTTTAGGTTATCTTAAACGTCAAAAAGATGCACGAGACACGCACGAGGTGTTGCCAACATAGGTATTTCTAGAAAATTATGGCATAAACGCATGCAACTTCATGCATTTCTGGTGAGTTTCGTGGAAACGCGCCGGTGTGAACAGGAAACGCCGAGTTCCCACCCCGCTTCAAAGCACCTTGCATGGGCACGCGTAGGTGTGCACAGGGCTTTAGGTTTTTTAGTTTATTAACCCGTTGAAGTTTGTAGCTCGTGTCTGGTATTAGTCTTTAAATTAAGCCTCCCCACACTAAAAAAAAAAAAATGTCGAAATGTGTTCCGATAGGTTTTTCTGAAAAGGCTAATATTTAGGATTGTTCTTTCTTTTAAATACCTTTTTTTTTTAATTTTAATTGATGCCTATTTGACATTCTTAATAATGTTTTTTTTCAATTTTGGACAAAATTTCATATTAAGATGCTACGGATATATAAAGCAATAAGTTCTAAAGGAAAAGCGTCTCAGCTCCAAAAATCGATAGAACATGGCGTCGGGAGTCGCGGTGACACTTGATTGTTTACATTTTGTAGCAGGTTTTTTTTCGTGTTTTGAAAAGGTGAAAATAGATATTTTTGGCTGTTTTTCGGTTTATGTACTATAGGCCAGGTCAACGATCTGTCGCTGTCGCTTGACTAACATATCACGGAGGGCAAACAAAGCGATTTTCCATAAGACGTAGTGTTACCTTCGAATGATTAGGATTTTCCAGTTACTTTCAATAAGTGAAAATGCATTTTTATTATAGTTTGCTCTTTTTAAAAAACGGATAAAGGCAGTTTGTTAGTGGATTTTAGCAGGAAGAGCGAAAACACCGTGCCAAAATTCACAGTGTTTGTTTTGTTTACATTGGTTTTTATTTGTGTTTTAAAGAATTTAGAGGAAGATTTAAATAGAAAACACCGCTTCTGTGTTACCCCACCAAACCAAACTTAACCCAAACTGTATAATGAAAGACTATTTAAACAAGCTAAAAAGTGAGCATCCTGATGTGGCCCAGAGATACATAAAAAAATGTTTCCTTATTAATAACTTAGACCCATTTACCGTGGAAGATTCTAAATTTATTTAAGTTTTATAGTAAACAGCAAATGAAGGCATAAAAGAGCCTTTTAATTTAAATTTTTTGAAGCAGGCTTTATCCAAAGAAATCAGTGCATATACAGAAGTATAGTAGTAGTAGACTTGCTTTATGTTTTAGCTTTTTGTTTTGGATATTTCACTGGGTATTCGGAAAAACCTCAATTTACCTCGTGTATTTCTACTACCACAATTCGCAGTGTAACACGAAAGCGGCATTTTCTATTGAAATCTTCCTCTAAATTCCTTAAAAGACAAATAAAAACCAATGTAAACAAAAACACTGTGACTTTTGACATGGTTTTTTGGCTCTTACTGCAAAAATCCACTAACAAACTGCCTTTATCCGTTTTTCAAAAAGAACAAACTATAATAAAAATTAATTTTCACCTATTGAAAGTCATTGGAAAATTCGGAAAATGACTCGAAGTTAACACTACGTCTTATGGAAAATCGCTTTGTTTGCCCTCCGTGACTTGTCAATCAAGTGACAGTGACAGATCGTTGGACTGAACTATTTGTTTCTATTTTTATAGAAGTGCCCTTCAGTCAAGAGTCGCGTACGGAGTTTATGTTTTGTTTTTATGCTGTGTTTTGTGGTGGTTTTGTAGTATAAATATCTAGTGAAATTATAATTGTTTTTGTCAAACATTATTAAAAATGCGTCATGCATGTGTTGTGCCAAAGTGTCGGATTCACTATGATAAGAAAAGACCTCCGACCTTTAACTGTTTCGGTAATCTGTGCTTTAGTTTCCATCAAAGCAAGAAATGAGGGACAAGTGGATTCATGCTATTAGGAGGGAAGATTTTACGCCAAGTAAACAGCCAAGGGTATGTTATTTTTCAGTACCACTTGAATAAACTTTCCTATCTTTTGATGACTCTTTCCAAAAGGGCTTACCTTGTATGGTTGTAGTGTGGTACTCTTAAAATTTCCAAGTAGTTAACTACCTACCTATTTCTGTTTTATATTTTGACCATAGTTTGGTTTTTCATTTATAGAGGTTTGTGAACTACATTTTAAAGCCGAAGACATTGAACAGTCCACACAATTATTTTACACAGCCACATGCTTAAAAAAAGCGAGTTTAAAAAAATACCTACATCCTACATTTTACAAGATTTTATTTAAAGACCCATAAGTTTGCACGAAAATTACAGACCCTGTCTCTCTTTGAGCTATAAGTATTTATTTCTGTGATAATATAAACAATTTTTGAATAATTAGTTTTTTCCCAAAAATTTGGCAAAAAATGTATATGTGTGTGCAAAAATATAGTGGTTTATGAAAAAACAACCCTTTCCCTGACTTTTGGTTGACATATATTTATGGCATGCATCTTAGTTGACAATTTAACCTGACCGAGGCACCCATGTGCACAAAAAAGTTTTTTTACATTGATGACCAAAAGCAAATGTAAATTGCTTGCAGAGAACATTGTTAATGAGCCTCGTTCCTCTAATTTTGGAGTCAAGGTCAGTAAACCTTGTCATAACAAAAGAGGACATTTTGTCTTTTATCTCATACCGAGATGAAAGAAACAACATAACAAACGTTACAGTCAATCCTGTCCTTCGACTTAACTCCACAATTGAAGAGGACGACATTGATCAAATCTCAGAAAATATCTGGCCGTCACTAGTTTACATTGCAAGATATGCCTCATAATCCCTTTTAAAATTAATTAACAGTGTGATTATTGCAAACAATTTCTGATTAATTTAAATGAAGAACTTCCTTCAGAAAGTTCTTTTTCAACAAGCCTCATAACTGCAACTGACAGGGCAGGAATATGTTATCCAAGGGATGATGTGTTCTATCTGCTTAAATTTATATACAACCTTTGAAAAAATTTTAAAAAACGAAATCTGTTTTTGTTAAAGAAGAAAATCGTAGGGCAATAATTACAACATTATTGTCTTTGGAAAACATCAATAATTGTGAAAATTATTTGTTTTAAGGACAAAGTTGTCAAGCACATAACAAATTGTTTTTATTAAATCAGCTTTTATTTAAATTTTCAAACTGAATTGATACTAAAAAATTATGCAAAGAAAACAAATGATGTAATAACAGGTAACAAGAATCAAACCAAGCAAAAAATAGTTTTTATGAGGCAATAAAATAGATATATGTATTTTGTTTAAAAGTTTTTATATAATATCTAGGTACTAAATTATATAAATGTATTTTTAGAATATATTTTTTTTTACTTTACTTTATTTCAAGCTCTATTAGGACGAACATTTTTTATACTTTTTAGTTGTAATCCAATACAATATTTATTTTCTTTTGTTATTTTAGTTTTCAGTCATATTTAAAATCGAAGAAAATGTCTAAATAAGAAGAAAATATTACTTTAGGGGCGTCCACAAAGACATTCAACTAAAATATACCTTTATGGGCGCCCATTTTAACCCTCCTTCCCTTTTAAATATTCTTCGGATCAAATTGTGATTTAACGCAGTAGCACACTCCCCTTCCTCCCTGGTAACTCTCCCTTTCAACACTTTTAACCCAAAATTCGCGCGATTTATAGTTCCTCGACTTCCGCGGCCATATTGAATCGTAATGATTGGCCTTCCGTGGAGGTGGTATTGTATAAAGGCTTTTGAAATCGAAACAACTTTTTTTCTGTACAATCATCAATGCTCACACTTTACTGACAATATACTATATAAGTGTGATAAAAAATGAATTAAGTTTTTAGTTTCTTTGTCGACTTTTATACCTGCTTAAAAATTTAAAGGCTAGTTCTAGCTACATAATCTGTACGTTATTTCAGGTTTCTAGGTTTTATAGAATGTAAAATATAAAATGCTAAGCAAATGCAAATTTTTACGAAAAATGAAAGCATCATAATAAAAACATAGGCGAGCAACCAAATAATTGGCCTTACCCCTTCCTTCTCCTCTTTCTCCTCCGCCACCACCTCGTCCCCCACCGCCCCTGGAGAATTCCTGATTACCCCGGCCGCGACTGCCCCCGCCTCGAGGAGCACCTCCCCCTCCCGATTGGCCGGTCGAACGGTTCTGTTGCCAGGAGGGCATCTCAGGTGGGGGCGGGGCCTGTTCCCAACTTCTGCCGCCTCTGTCTGGAACCTGAAAATTGTATTAAGACCCTGCCAATCTTCAAAATTCAGTATTAAAATTTTAATAGCGTATTTTTCAGGTCAAAATAACTTTTTTTTTTCTATAAACATGAGTAAAATGTTTATTAACGCTCTGTAGAGCGGCAACGACGCGTTTAAAAAAGTCTAATTATGACCTGAAAAATGCGCCCTTAAAATCTCCATCTTGAATTTTAGAAATACCTTATAGAGCCTGCTCATAGTCACACCATTTTCAACGCGCTTTTTCAGCCCCCGACATTTAAGTCCACCAAAACGAAAATAAAATTAAGATATTTTTATTTAGTGTCCTGATTTAACAAAGTGATTGAAACAGCTTAATTTTACTAAAAATATATTTTATTATTTAATTCCTTTAAAAAAAACTTAAGTAATCAATTATAGATCGCGACAGAAAAAAAAACATAGACGGTTGATTTGCGCTTACCGCAATGTCAAACGTCAAATAAAAAATAGCCTATGTTTCAATCCAGGTCACAATCTATCTTTTTACGAAATTTCAAACAAATCGGTTAAACCGTTATGACGTGATTGCCCAAGCAACATTTTTAGTGAAATTTACTTAATAATTACTATTACTGAAAACCCTGTGGGTCTTTTTACAGGTAAAATTACCGCTCAGGAATCGCTGGGGGACGGGTTTTTTTCCCATAGTGGGGAATGATTTAGGGGTACCAATTGCTTACATTTCACTACAATTTTACGTCGCAATACAGTTAAAAACATCTAATAATAACTATAAAATTTATTAAGATTTACTTAAGGGTTACGTCCATCTAAACAGCTTTTTCAAGTTTAGAGAAGGAAAAAAATGTAATGTCAGTAATACACCACAATATTTAAAATTCCATAACTGTGTATTAAAACACGCGTTTAGCCAAAAAATTTAAACGCAGCTTGATTACTGATTAAAATTATTTAATAATCCTAAAAAACACACGGGCCCGTCAAATATGCAAAATTTTACATATTTAAAAAATAAAAAATTTTCAAAGAAAAAAAAATTATCAGGAAAAGCACCGATGGCACCAAAAATATGTCTGGTATTTCTTAAAACATATTAAAACATCATATTTAACGCTATTTTTGTCGAGAAATTATTTTGTATACCTAATTTTTTTAAGCCTCTCAAAAACATTTTGATGTTCAGAAGGGACACCCGAAAATTACTTAAGCAACAATTTTGGGTAAACAAAGTTCTTTCTACGTTAAATTAACTACCGAAATGGTAAACTTACCTTTAGGAACCAAACTCTACCTAACCGAAAAGTGCCAGTTACCAAAAATCTAACTCGAATTCTCCCATATTGTCCCAATTGGATCCTCAAGGTCATAAATGGGTATATATTTATTTATTCTTTGCCGCTAAACGCCCATACCTTTCTTTATTATTATCCTCACAAGCACAGCTGACTTTTGGCTAGCCTTTCTTCCGCGCGGATTTTAAGTTTTGGTGAAGGTGCGTCAAAATCCGCGTGGAAAAAAGCTGACTGTCCAGCTGAATTTTGCTTACATAAATGAAACCAATTTTGAGGTTATTTTCTCCTAAGAGGCATTTCTTTTATCGAAAAACGCAACGATAAAAAGAAAAATGCTACTGAAAGTTATAATACGGAAAAAGCTTTGTTATTCAGGCCTTAATCAAATGATTCTAAAAAATTCAACTGGGCATAACTAAGGTCTTGCACTTTACAGCCTGATGTTTATTATTTAGGCACGAAACAAAAATTTTAAACATACTGCTGGGTACCTACTGTTTAAAAAATTAAATATGTTTTTAAAAAACAAGTTATTGTTTTATTCATGCCTTTTTTAAATATTAAAATATATTACACACTAATTGCACATTCTATCGAGTCAGTGATTTAGTGCCACATTGAGATATCGGTCTGGTTTTACCTAAAACTGCAAGGCAATGAAATATCCAAGTGCTGCAAAATCTTTCTGTTAACCCATCTATAAAACCGTAAGTAACTATCAATTAAAGATATATAGATTGGTTTTTAAAATGTTGCTATCAATTCACTTATAAAAACCTAATTAACCAACAACAAAGAGACACTTACTTACTTTACTTAAACCTTTTTTGCCCATTCTTTCTATAATGTTTTTATTAATTTCTTTGTATAGTGGTTATAATACCACTGTTTTTACAACAAAAAAAGAATTTTAATTTATAACAAACGAAACAAGATTTTTTAGGTTAAATTTGTGACATCAAAAGGCTCGATTTGCGACTTTAAAAGGTGCGTTTTTGCGACATCAAAAGGCGCGTTTTTGCGAGATACCATACCATCATTATCTGGTTTTAATTACATCAATCTGAGGAGACATAAGATATCCAAATCTTCTTGAGATAGTTTTCGATGACAGATATTAGGATCGAATGCATTCTACACCCGGTTCCGACCAGCGTTTCCCATGCGCGGCCACCCTGACTCAAAAAACTCATCACGTGGACCGATATGAACTTGTATAGGCAAATCTCGCTTAGACTACGTGATCCGTCTTTTGATTCGGGGAGCCCACGCATAAGAAACCCATAGATGGGAACCGGGTTTTAGAAAAAGAGAACAATATAGTAACCGTGCTAAGTTCGCAAAAATGCACCGTGAAACTTCGATTCACGATGCATACAGTTCGCATGGCTGGTCGGCGGCAATTGTGAACACATCACCTTACGACGCGACGGAACGCAGCCTCAAGGTCTGTTTCTGCGAGTTTGACATAGTCACTATTATCCTCTTTTTCTAAATGCATTCGTCTGAGAGAGATCCAGCATACCAGGGAAATACCTGCCTGTACACCCTTCGACCCCGCAATGTAACTATCTTCTTGAGATAGTTACCTCTGACAGTTATGCGGGGTTGAAGGGTGTGCAGGCGGGTATTTTTCCTGGTATGTGTAGTATGCTGGACCTCTCAGAAGAATACATTTATGAAAAGAGACCAATGGTAACTATGTTAAGCTCGCAGAAACGGACCTTCAGTGTTCAACACTGCGCCATCTGCAGCCTTTTGTTCCAACTAGCATCATGTTTTAAAATGTTGATAAAAAAGTGTTGAAAGAGGTAAACAGTGGTATAATTGTATTGTTTTTTTTATGGAATTGTCGTAAATTTTCGCCATTTTAGATTCCAACAATAGGTTTTTGACCAAAATAAAAACGTTATTTATGGGGTTTCAACATGTGCTTTAATCGAAATATTGCTTGTTTAGGGTTAAGAACAAAATACAAAATTCAATATTTCTCCCAGAAAGCAAAAAACATATGTGAAAAAGAGTATTATTTAAATGAATATTTTTTTTCCCGTTTTCTCAAGTATTTTTGGAGCCCATGAAAATTTTGTGAGTATATTCGAAAACTATACAGTACACACGGGACCGCAGCTGATTATCAGAGTAGGATGACTGGGAAAACAGCTTTTATTTAACCTATAGTATATAAATATTCATATTCCTGCTTCAACTTATCTCATTTCCATTTTAATTTATTTTAGAAGATTGGTAAACACCATTTTATAAATTTTTTATTTTAAAAAGAAAAAGAATAAAACATAACAAGCAAAGGGAGGAAAGATGGAAAATTTACATTTCTAAATCGATAAAAACCTTTAAATTGTTATGTAGTATTGTTAGAACAGTTGTAAAACCTTTTTATAATAATATCTAGACTTGAAGGTTCATAAGGAAGTTTTATAAAATCTATATGTTGTTTTTCTATCCATTACTATGTACCATAAATTTTTATAAGCTGGTGTTGGTCAGTTGTTTTTCAAGTCTTTTTTACTCATTTAAGAGATATATTAGAGTTATAAAATTATCACCAACACTAAATAATATAACTTTTGGTTATTTTATGAAGATTTTATATTATTTGCTGTAACTTCTATATAGACAAAAATGCTCATTGGGAAGTACTTTCTGTAATTTAAAATATTAAACGAATAGGTACTTAGGTATATATTCAAATTGTGCCAATAGTTATGAACAAAAGGCAAAAAGCTAACCAAAAATTTATATTTTTACTTCTAAAACATAATGCATACCTAGTGATATTTTAAAATAGGCTGAGTTTTTGGGGTTGAGTGTCGTTGGTTAACGGTTTTGTGTGTGTTAGGTTGGATTGGTATTGCTAGTGTTGTGTTGGATTGGGATGGTTTTCTTGTGAAAATGTAAAAAAACGGTTTTTTGACCACTTTCGGTAACTTTTGGTAAAGTTACAACCCCGGTCATAAGTGAGTCACAACAACCTGTGTAAAAAAGGTAGGGTCTTTCATGTGACTATTGTAACTTTAGCCGTAGCCCACAAAAAATAAAAATTTTAACTTACCAGTGGTCTTTATTTTCCTTGTGGGTAAATTTAATATGACTGAAAGTCTCTTTCAAAGTCTGATTCAACAAACAGCTGCAAACAACTCGTAGATGCGTTTCTTTCTAGCCATATTTGTTATTTTACAATCATATAAATTATTTTTGCACCCCAAAACAACCGAATATTGTCCAGGCATTGTATTTATGGTAATCAAAGCACCAATATCTCAACATTAGAACCAAAACCGGATAAAAAATAAGACTTTATATCACTAAATTTGGAAACATCTGCGGGTCAAACCATATCGATAGTTTTGACCATCTCCGATTTTGATGATTTTTGGTACACTTATTCGTCTTATCAAAAAACTCAAAAATCCAAAAAATTAAATTTTTTGAATAAGCGGTTTTTGTTTTATTGATTTTTGAAAATCAAGAAATTCACCAATATGTCCTTGACAGACACTTACAAAAATAGTAATATCTCAAAAACTATTGATCCTATAGAAGCGAGTGATAGCTCATTTTGAAGGGTTTTTAAAGACCTTTTTAAAGATGTGTGACACAATAGTTTGTTTAATTTTTTTTTTCTTAATTAAAAAAAAAATTTCAAAAATCTCGAAAACACATTTTTTAATTTTTTTCAAAAAAATATTTCTTTTTTTTTCAATGTTTTTTTAACATTTTTGGAAAATTTTAGGATGGAGAAATAATGGAGTCATACTTAAAAAAAATAATAAGATATTTAATACAGGGCTAATTTACCTAATATGGGTATAACAAAAAAATGAAAAGTAAGAATAATAGAAAATTTACAATAAAAAATATTTAGGTTGCTAATTTTTTTGGTAAAATATTTGAGGAATCTGTCATTTCTTCTGCAGTTAGCGTATATGTCCTACCAGTGGCAGTATTTGGGTTGACCCATCTTAAAAGAGAATTTTGATCTATGACCACTATATCAGCTTTTGGCTTTGGAAAGTAAAAAGACGGAGAGGGACCATGAGGATGTAAAAAACTAACTTTTAATTCCCCACTGATACATCCCATCCACCAAAGACAGTCATAGTTTATGGTTACAAAACCGGAGTCGATGTTTTCAATTTCTGTGTTTGACAAACCACAGGTTGCAAAAAGACATTGAATATTCTCCTCTTTACTTAGTGTAAATGGTTTTGTAATAATTTTTTCATTACTGAGGGGATAATCGAGTGCAATTTTTGAGTCACAGGTATCGATTGTGCTTCCAGGTATCTTTTTTCCAAAAATTTTTCATGTTGCTGGTAGTCATTTAATGAACAATATTTAAATGTTATACCAGGAATGTTTCCTGTTGCAAATTTAAAAAGATCTTCGGGGGTCATAATCTGTTCATTATATGGTCTCTGCAGACTTGCTTTAGCAGCCAACCTTTTTACGGTACCTCCGAGTCCATCGCATGGACTCTTCCCGTGGGAGGTGGCAAAAAAATTCCATTCTGCTTTAATTTTAAATTCCTCGAGATGGTACACAATATTAACAATTTTTTTTTTATTTTTATACTGTGCGGCACAGCCGTCTGAAAAATAGATAATTTTGTCTAAATTATCAATTTGCCTCTTTAGTTCAGGCATAAGGTGGCTTAAAAAAAGATGAAATGGCACAGTGTTGTGTACCAAACAGTCTGAAATAAATATATAATTTAAATGACCCAGTTTTCCCTCATGAGTTTTGTAATATATTACAAAAGGATGCCTTATCCTGCAAAATAATTTTGTTTATAATTGTAGTATTCTTTTTGCATGCGAGTGTAAAAAGAATGAGATTTTAATTTAATCAAGTCGTTTGAAAATTCTTCAATAAGGTCCTCTGCTGGTTTAATTAATGTCTCCATATTGCATCTATCTACAGATATCCACTTCTTAAAAGTCACATTGTCAATCATTGCTTCTTCGAACTTTTCATTCAAAAAGTTTTTTAAATTCTCAGTTCCTTGACATATCTCACATTTGTCCAAAAAGCAGTGAACTCCTGGTGGGTTACACATCATTTTTGAGAGGCAAGCATGGTAGTCTGGTAAAGCAGGATTACCCTTATCATTTAAGATAATTTTGATGTATTGTGCACACACACACTGTATGTGTACCGCTCTTTTCTGCTAAAATGCAACTAAGATTTTGTCCATTGTTTTGGCTTATTTTCTGCCATTTTACAACACACGAGCAATTTATCACATAAACCCCAGGTTTGCAATTAATTATAGCCAAAACTTTTCCTGTCTGAACCAGAAATGATACAAATAGGGGTAAGGGCCAATAAAAAGTAATGGGAGGAGCTAAAAATTTTGCAGGAATTAACATGTTTAAATGTATAATAGGTGGGTGAAAAGATCTTGGGTGGAGGGGAGGAGAATTGAAGAAATACTCAAAATTTTGCAGGAATAAACAAGTTTGGAAAAACCTTTTATGTATCTTATTTACAAGACTGGGAGCAATTGACAAGTTTTTAGATATAAAGAGTAAATATATAGGTATTTATCAAAAAATGTATGGTTTTTTCTTCCAACTTCTCCATCCTGAAATTTTCCAAAAATATTAAAAAAATACTGTTAAAAAAATAGTATTTTTTTGAAAAAAATTCAAAATGGCGTTTTCAAGATTTAAAAAAAAAATATTAAAAAAATAAAAACAAAAAATTACATGGTGATACACATCGTTAAAAAGGTCTTTAAAAAACCTTCAAAATAAGCTATAACTCGCTTCTATAGGACCAATAGTTTTTGAGATATTGCTATTTTTGTAAGTGCCTGTCAAGGGCATATTGGTCAATTTAATTATTTTCAAAAATCAATAAAACAAAAACCGCTTATCCAAAAAATTTAATTTTTTGGATTTTTAAGTTTTTGGATCAGAAGAATAAGTGTACCAAAAATCATCAAAATCGGAGATGGTCAAAACGAAAAGTGCCTTTTTTTTTGGTTGATTTGATATGGTTTGACCCCTGCCTATTAGGTAAAATCGATAGAAAACCTTTCGTTTAATTTGTCTGGATGCCCAATACGCAAGCCCAAGAAAGCGTACCGCCAGTTTTAGAGTCGCAGAGAATACGTTTTCTGGAAGAGAAAGACCACTTTTGCTAAAAATTTAAAAAAAAATGGAAAATTTATATTAACCATAAATAACCTCAAAATTTGTTTTACCAATGATGAAAAATATTGACAAATGGCGGCTCTACTTGGAACAGCTGTTATTAAGAAAACGACTTATTAGTAAAAGCTACATATAGGGCAAATTCTATTCTATTTTTTTCCAAAGGGTAAAAAATGTACTGACCCTTAGGTCACTGTTAGAACTATAAAAATGTAATTAAATCTTTAATTGAATATTACTTAAATTCCTAATACTTACTGCTTTAAGACACTCTCACCTTCTAGGTACAATACAGTAATAAAAGTAACGTAATTAAAATAACTATTTCAAGAACAAAGGTAAAACTAACCTACAAGATTTTATTAAAGTACTTTTGTAGTATTTATTACTTTAAAATATTACTGTAGAGTTTAAATGCCATATGGTTTTTTCCATGACTTAATAATTACGTGCCTTGTTCTACTTTTAGATAGGAATACCTAGGCAAATTTAAGGGTAAAAAAAACTACATATTTACTGGTTTACAGTAATGATCACTAAATCAACGGTAACAGTTACTTAAAATGCTGCTTGGGTAAGGGACAAGCATACATACACACAAACTTTCACATTTATAATATTAGTAGGATTCTTCGGGTTTTTATAAACTTGTCGCAAATTTGATCTATGTTCCAACACTTAAAACTGTTATACATAAAAATATTGTAAATTTGTTGTTACCTCCAGGACTAACATTACAGTTGTTCCCTAAGTATCCAATGTCATATTTACAAAATAACTGCTTTATTATTTTTTTTTTCACAGTGTGCATCTGGAGTTTCCTGCAACCGGGTTTTTCGGCCAAGGTACCAGATTTGTCACTTTATTAGGGTGATATGACTTTTCTCACTATCGCAGCTGTTCCTAAAATAAGGGCTTTTTGCATAGTTGTGATAATCTTTAGTGGTAACTCAAGGTTTTCTAAGTAAGTTGGTAAAAGTTTATGCACTAGCCCATTGGCTGAAATAAAAATAGGTAAGACGTGCACAGCGTTTACCGCCCATAGATCCTTTATTTCCCTCACTAACTCTTCGTACTTTTCGAACTTTTTGTGGTGTGTTTTTACCATATTGTCGTCCAGCGGCACAGCAAAGTCTATAATCACAACTTACTTTTTCTCTTATTATATATCACCAGGTCTGGTCGATTGTGCAAGGTTGGTCGGTCTGTTATTATTTAACTGTCCCAGTATATCTTGTAAGTATCGTTTTCTGTTAAAGGGTTTGGGAAATATTTATTGTCTTCTACTTGAGTGCGGATAATTTTATGTTTTAAGCATAATGCCTGATGGACCACTTTCTCCATATTGTCATGTCTGCTTACATATGCGGTTGGGGCTAGCGCTGTGCACCCTGATATGATGTGTTGAATACTCTCTGGGTCTGCGCACCCCAGTCGGCATGTGGTAACCGGGACATTTTCTTTTAAGATGAATTTTCTGTGCATTCGTGTTGGTACTACCTGAAATTGTATGGCTGTAATGGCGCCCTCTGTTTCTGGGAATAAGTATCCTTGTTTAAGGTATGCAACAGAATATGTTTTAGTAACATATTCTTTTTCAAGACTTGCCGCATATCTGCCATGTAGTGCTTTTTGTTTCCAGGTTTCCCTGAACTGCAAACATCGCTCTCTGTACTCCTGGCGTTCTGGCTGTGAGAGATTGAGGCAGCTTAGCTTTTGGTCTGCCTGAATAATGCTTCTGATCACAGGTAAGTTTTTGTTTTTAAAATATTTGACCAATTTTTCTTTCTGTTGTAGGTGAGTCAGTTCAAGATTGACCAGCGCTCTCCCTCCCTCACTTCTAGTTAAGTATAAACGTTCCACAGCTGATTTTGGGTGATGCATTCGGTGTTTCATCATCATCGTTCTTATTTTCCTATCTACTATATATTATATATATTTTTTGCATTTAAATGAGTTTTTAACACACTTTTATTGTTCGTTCGTTTATATTTAATGCCTGTTCGATACCCAGTTGTTTTTCTATTTGATCTGGCCCTTTAGCATAAAGTTTTAAAACGTCCATATAGAATAGATGGGTGATAATAGTATCTTTATCGATTTGATAACCATCAGGCGACTGGTTTAGCATGTGGCTAAGAGGGTTTAATGAGAAACAAAACCATAGCGGGCTGAGGCTATCTCCTTGGAAAATGCCCCTTTTGATAGGAAGGGATTTTGTTCTATATTCTGCTTGTTCACTTAAAATCGGGAAACATTTTTTCGAGTCCACTAAAAATGATAAATTAAGAAATTTTAAACAAATTTTTAATATTAATGGGTTAAATTTTATTTATGTTAGGTATAAAAATAGTACTTTGAAATTATTACCAGACACGGGACCATCGGTGTTTTATGTCAAAACAGTGTTAATGGGTTGCAAAACATAAGCACTGTGAACAAGATTACAATAAAAGGTATCTTTGGGTCCACGATATCGCGGGGCTCAGCAAATGTTGAGTTCTACTTGAATAAAGTAGCCGTTACCCATAACTTTTTAATAATAAATTAATTTGACAATAATATACAGGGTGAGTTGGGAACTGATTTTTTTCCAGAAATACTTAGCCAAAATCGATTTTGAAAATTTCACTTTTTCATGCTGAGTTAATGACAAAAAAATATTGGTGCCTATGCAGTGTAATTATTCCTGCTAGGTGACTAGGCATTTACAAGTTAATTCTGACAGCGATTGGATTGTTTTACCGGACGAAATTTGTTAGGCAATATTTGTTGCTGGAAGTTTGGTTAAGCCTATTTCGAATAATATTGTGAAAAAAAAAGACAGTCAGTTCAAAGACTCGACAATCTCCTAAAAATATTAAAATTCGAGCACTTAGACAAATCTGAAAAATTCTCTTTACAAGAAGAGCCATTATCGACAACTAAAATATACAAACAACAAATGCATTTTCAGCCATCGGCAATTCCAGTATATGTCAAACCTTATAGGTTGCCGCATTCTTAGAAACACGAAATTAAAAAGCAAATTAAAGAAAAAAGGTTAAAAAATAGTTATTTCAGCGTTAACCTATTCCGCATGCTTTATATATTTGGACGAACTTATCGTTTCTGGGAAAAATTTAATCGATCATAATAAAAATTTGGTCAAAGTTTTTCAAAGATTACGAGAAGTAAATCTCAAATGAAATACACAAAAATGTACTTTTTTAAAACGCGAGATTCTTTATTTAGGGCACGTCATTTCCAAAGACGGAGTTTTTCCAGATTCATATAAAATAAAGGTCGTACAGTACCAGAAGACGCCAATGAAATAAACATATTCCAAATTTTGCACACATAGCTTACCATAAAATCATTTATCCAAGAAAGGTGTTCCATTTCAGTGGGATTTACAGTGTCAAACGGCTCTCGAAACGCTCAAAAAAGCACTTGTGAATCCACCTGTTTTGCAATACAGTCAAGGGGATAAGTGGCGATTTTTAATCGAACCCGGATTTTCTTACCATAGTAGATTTTATGGTGTCATGTGAAAGCTGAGACTCCCCAGATTATGAATCTGATGGATGACATCTCGTAAATGTTGAGCGTTTTGAGATATTTAGCAAAATATCCAAGATGGCGGGATGGAGTAAATTCGATTTTTCTAAATTTTGTCTACAGTCAAATTGATGGTGTTTGATAAAAATTTACATTTGACACATTTTTGACAGCCGTTTGGTACAGAAAAATGGATATTTTTTAAAAACTATTTATTTTTTATTTCTTTTACGATAATTAGTAGCTTTTAATAATTTTTACCTACGACCAACGAATAATACTAATTTTACGACCCTCTCAACACGATTGTAATGGCTCATTTACGGTCTTAGAATAATAATGAAGTTGATGGTGTGACAAGGGATGAAACTTTATTTTATAAGAGCTAATTGACGCAATTATGTGAATTATTGTTTCTATATTTTTAAGACAATAAATATTTATTAAACGTAAATAAATCCAATTCAATATGGCGGATTCAAAAGGAACGATTTTTAGTCGTGTTTCGCTAACCAATTTTAACTGAATTGTACACATCCATCTGTCTTTAAATTTGGTATGCGGTTAAAGGTCCGGTAACAATACAATAACTTGGTATTTTTAGGCACCCCCTCTCTCCATACGAGGGGTGTGGAGGGGGAAAACACCTAAGTTTGTCCGATGTCAACCAAAATTGGTATACAAAGGTTTTTGGCGATAAGGAATACGAATTTTTTAATCAGATTTGCTAACCAATTTTAACTGAATTATACACATTCGACTGTCTTTAAATTTGGTATGCGTTTAAAACTCCAAGAACAATACAATAACTTGGAATTTTAGGCACCCCCTCCCCCCCCCCCTACGGGAGGAGTGGAGGGGGGAAAACACTTAAGTTTGTCTAATCCAAAATTTGTACACGGGGTTTTTTTAGGGATAAGAAATACGAATTTTTGATTAGATTTTGAAAATTCAATATGGCGGATTCAAGACAAACGATTTTTGGTCATCTTTTGCTAACCAATTTTAACTGACTTATACACATCCGATTGTCTTCAAATTTGGTATTCGTTTATAATTCCGGTGACAATACATTCATATTGTATTATCAGGTACCCGCCTCCCCCTAACCAGGGAAGTGGAGGGGGAACAAGATTTAGTTTGTTCGATTTTAATCAAAATTGGCATACAGGGGTTCTTAGAGAAGGGGATTATCAATTTTTGATCAGATTTGAAAATATCAATATGGGTCCAAATGGACGAGGATGGAGTACAAATCTAAAAATTAAAAAATAATTTTTTATAAAAAAAAAAGTCTTTCAAATCCAATCTTTTATACAAAAATATAAAGTTCATAATAATAAAAGCGATGGGCATTATAGAAAGTTTGGCTATGTTGACTCAAAAAATTTATGTTATTGATTATATGATTGTTCGCAAGAATCTGAATTCACTATATTGCAGAGAAATGCAAGGGTAAGTAAATTCAACCCAACTCGACCTAATTTACGGCCATGGCTTTTATTAGTATGATCCCAAGTAACAATTGTATGACCTACTGGTTGTGATGACTAAAAACTTAACCAATATTAACGTTGTATTTGGTGGAGAAATTGGTTATTTTCGGGACGACCTTCGTTAACGAAATAATTACCGACGCCTAAACGTTAATTTTACCCTGAAGTTAAACTGCAACGTTTTGGAAACGTTTTCGTATGACTAATGAGTTTTCGTGATTATTTTGGTGTAAAAAATAACGACCACCAAACGTTAAAGGGTACACGTCGCACATCCTACGTAATTCTTTGTCAAATTTACGTTTTTTGGTCGTTATGTGGTAAGAGCACGGAAATAGGTCTATTTTATGCACCAACCATTTCTGATCGTTCTGTGCAGAGCATGAGAATCGTTTGTATTTCAAGTCTTGTCATCAACACAATACACAACCTCACTATTTTATTTTTCATTAAATTTTTTATTGTAAATTTTATTGGTTTCATAAGGCCCATTTACTGAAGTTTTAATGGCTAATCCTGAACGCGTAATTTTTCTTCTCTCTCTCTACTTTTTGAAGGGAAATACACAGAAATAGAAATTTAAGCATTAGGCATTAAAACTTGAGTAAATTGGCCCTTACTTACGAATCCTTGAATATTTAAAAAAAAACTATGATTTCTTTTTTTTTAAATGAAACTAGAAACTATTGCTATTGTATTTGTGTCAAACTTTTAAAAAATATGTATTTATTAAAGAAAAAGAAAACCTTTCTTCTGACCAATTTTAATACAAAATACACATTGCACAAACAGTACAAAACATAATACAAAACACAAAGTACGTACTTAGATTGTAGCTTCTTTAAAAGTACAGAACACAACTAATAGGGACAACATTTTAACGAATAAACTACCAGAAAGAAAAACCTTTTTTTCTTAATCTATCGAATTATAAAACTAACCTAAACAAAAATAAAGAAAAAATATTTGAAAAAATATTACAAAGTTTGTTTAGTACGTATAGTAAAGGTACTCACACAAATACCTAAATACTAACATAGCTCCAATATTCAGCACTAAGAGGCTGATAGCCCCCATTGTAAGCCGGCCCTGGAATGAATATTGTAGAAATTATTTATTTGGGTAGTGCACCTACTTATTATTTAGAAATCTCAACTAGGTATGTAAAAAATACTAGTATCTACTTAAACGATCAAAGGATTATCCCCTTTTTCAAGTTCTTTATCCAAAGTATTGTTTTCCACTTTAGATCCAATTGATATTTCATCAGCCTTCAGTGTAACTCTCCTTATGTAGGTCTTTAAGGAGGTCCAGTTTTATATCCATATTGTCAATTTCTTTGCACCTAAAAAAATAAAAGAAAAGTTAAGTAAAATTAAACAAAAAAGAGTACTCAGGGAATTTTTAAATTAAATTAATTAATATAAAACTTCCATGACTGAACAAGCTCTGCTTAGCTATGCTTTTAATGCTCATAAAGCAAAAATTCTGAGAGAATCGGTGGTAAAATTTGATGTTTTATATTGAAACTTTATTTGTCAAGACCCATTTCAAACCCTGATTCGTGTTAATCATGATTAAAGCTTTATGACTGTATCTCATATGAATCTGGCATTTAAGCCTTGACAGTTTACCTTCAATAAAAAACAAACAGATGGATACTGGGTGTTTACTAAAAATAAAAGAAAACCAGTAAAGTTGTAGTACTTACATGTAGCTATGAGGTTGCAAAGTTCGTTAAGCTTCTCAAGAACATCTGAACTTTTGTTACAATCATCAGGTGTGCGTGTGGGACTTCATTATAGTGTTTCTGAACTTTTTGCTTGTTGACCATTAACTTTGCATAATGATTCCATACGTGTGGCTCTGTCTCTGTGTTAAGCCTACAACAGTTTTACCAACTTTTTCTGGGAATGAATCTGATTTTCTTGCAGCTATTGCTTTGATGGTCCAGATTAGGATTTTATAACTTTATTCACACCGGCAGCTTCTGTAACTTCCACCGGCAGCCTAGATCTGTAACTTCCTTTTTTGTTGAGGTTTTTTCATATTTGACAGTACACTAATTTGCGTTTCTGATTTTAGAGTACAGAACGCCTTAAAAAAGTACATCTTGTTCATGATTATTAATTTGAAAAATATTGATTATTATTACTTTGAATCTTATGATAGATGTTTTTGGTGGAGAAAAAATATAAAATGTTGACTAAAGGTTATATTTTGGGCAATAATAAACACCTCTGGCGCACTTCTAACAAATAACTTATTGTAGGTGGCGCTGCAGACAAGGTTGTCATCTTGGTAATTTCTTGACTTGGATGCATACCAAAGGTTGCGAGCAACGTTAAGAAACTCGAAAAGTATTTACCAAATTGGTGTAAAATGGGGTTGACAAAACGTTTCCTACAACGTCGCATCGCAACGTTGTGGTTGCATTTGGAAACGTTGTTGCGTCGACAAATTGTTACTTGGGATGTCAGAATGCTAAAAATTATTTTCCACTTTTTAGTGAACTTTATATTATATAAAAACTTGTATTTGAAAAGCTTTTTTTTATATAAAATTATTTTTTAATATTTAGATTTGTACCTTAAATAGTCCATTTTGATTCCACCATATTGAAATTTTCAAATCTGATAAAACACTCATAATCCTCTTCCCTAAAAGTATGCCAATTTTGATTGAAATCGAACAAACTAAATATTTTTCCCTCTCCACTTCCCTCGTTAGGGGAGGTGGGTACCTGGTAATACCATATTATTGTATTGTCACCGGAACTATAAACACATACAACATTTGAAGACAATCGGATGTGTATAAGTCAGTTAAAATTGGTTAGCAAAACATGAGCAAAAATCGTCCATCCTGAATTCGTCATATTAAATATTTTTCCCCCTCCAGTTTCCTCGTTAGGGGGAGGTGGGTACCTGATATCTTATTGTCACCGGAAATATAAACTTATACCAAATTTGAAGACAATCGGATGTGTATAAGTCAGTTAAAATTGGTTAGCAAAACATGAAAATTTTCAAAATATGATCAAAAATTCGTATACTTTATCCCCAAAAACCCCCGTATGCCAATTTTGGTTGAAGTCGGACAAGCTTCATATTTTTGCCCCTCCAGTTTCTTCGTTAGGGGGAGGTGGGTACCTGATAATACCATATTATTGTATTGTCACCGTAACTATAAACTTATACCAAATTTGAAGACAATCGATTGTGTATAAGTCAGTTAAAATTGGTTATCAAAACATGAGCAAAAATCGTCCATCTTGAATTCGCCATATTAAATTTTCAAAATCTGATCAAAAATTCGTATACTTTATCCCCCCAGTCAGTTTTTGTTGAAGCCGGACAAGCTAAATATTTTTCCCCTTCCAGTTTCCTCGTTAGGGGGAGGTGGGTACCTGAGAATACCATATTATTCTATGGTCACCGTAACTATAAACTCATACCAAATTTGAAGATAATCGGATGGGTATAAGTCAGTTAAAATTGGTAGGCAAAACATGACCAAAAATTGTCCTTCTTGAATCCGCCATATTGATTTTTTTAAAATCTTATCAAAAATTCGTATTCCTTATCCCCAAAAACCCACGTATACCAATTTTGGGTGAAATCGGACAAACTTAGGCGTTTTCTTCCCTCCAGGGAATGCCTAACATAATCGGACTACAAGTTAGTTAAAATATAGTGTCAAGATTTTTATCCGAACATAGAAACATATATAGATAATAGAGGTGAAGTTAAATATGTAAAAATAAACTTAATGTTTTCTAATTTTGAGCCTTAAGGCTGCTACGAATTTGCAGTTTTTAGATTTAAAATAACAAATTACTTCCTAATATTAGAGGGAATTGTGACGAAACAGATTTCTATGGATCTTGCTAATCTTGCAGCTATGTGCCCCTGAAAATGACCAATAGGTGGGTGCGTCCACCATACCTGTGCCCCAAACAATATCTGAGCTTCATTCATTTCAGATTTCAGAACCATTCCCTTCTAGGATGTGTAGAGTTTAGAGTTTATGTATTGGATAAACTGCTGCCTTGGCCATATCTAGTACACTGTGATCAATTGTCTTACGATAACAATAACAAAATGGCAAATGGCTGTCAAAAATGTGTCAATGTCATTTTAGGTAGTTTTCGGTGGAAGATTCAAATTCCTTGTATTCGAAAACCTATAAATCAATATCAAACACCATCAATTTGACTCTACACAAAAAAAAAGAAAAATCGAATTTACTAATTGGTCGCCATCTTGGATATTTTGCTGAATATCTCAAAACGCTCAACATTTACGAGATTTCATCCGGCGGATTCGTAATCTGGGGAGTCTCAGCTTTCATATGACATCATAAAATTTACTATGGTAAGATTTTCGTACCCATGTCTTACTTCCCCTAGACTAATATCCTAATTTTTCACCTGAACACAATTTCATTGTAAAAACTGATGCGTCGAGTATGGCCATAGGAGCAGTTTTTTGCAATATGGATCGCAGACCGGTAGCTTATGCGAGTCGAAGTTTAAACAACGCAGAAAAAAACTATGCAATAATACAAAAAGAACTGTTAGCTATTGTTTTCTCTATTAAAACGTTTAGAAGCTATCTTAATGGAAGAAAATTTACAATTTTCACTGACCACATACCTTTGCTTTATCTTTTTGGTATGAAAGATCCATCAAGTAGATTGACAAAATTTAGATTGTTGTTAGAAGAATACGATTTCATAGAAAAATATTTGACAGGAAAAAGTAACGTCACAGCATACGCTTTATCTCGAATTTAAATTTCGTCTCATGAGCTTAAAATTATGTCCAAACTAGTAGAGGGTACACTATTAGCTATTACAAGAAAACAAACTGAAAATGACAGAAAAAAGGGGTTACCCACGGTAAGATGTACAAAAGGATTGATCACCCAGGAGTTATCGAGCTGTTAAAAAAACCACCTAAAAATTCTTTTGAAGCACACTGTAAATCAGAAAAGCAATTTCAGGATTGGTTCACGACTTGCCATCATAATAAATATCACACCTAAAATATTATTTATTGCAGAATATAAAATTGTATAAAAATTAAGGAACCTGGATCGGCGTTAGCATTTAGTGCATCGTTGAGAGATCTTAAAAATATTTATAGTAAATTTAATATTCAGGAAATTTTTATTGTAAAAAATGTAAAAAAATGCGCATTTAATAAAGTTAATATTACGCGATATATTAGCCATTAAAAGGCAAATATTAAAATAACAACTATAAAAGATGTCGAGAAAATTGAAAAATTTAGAAATAAGACAAATAATACAAAATGATTTGCATATTTTACTTACAAGCGGACACGCTGGGAAAAACAGAATGTACAACAATATTAAAAAATATTATTTTTGGACATGCTTGCAAAAAGATGTTGAAAATTTTGTAAAACTTTGTAATGAGTGTCAGAGGGCCTAATACTGAACCTATGACAGTCACCACTACGCCATCTTCAGCCACGCAAAAAATATTTTTGGATGTTATTGGACCACCCCCATGCCATATAGATGAAAATAAATATATTTTAACACTTCAGTGTGAATTGACAAAATTCATAGAATGCTATCTTTTAAAAAATAAAGAATCATATAGCATTGCAAAATGTTTTGTTGATAATTTTATTTTACGATTTGGTACACCACATACGGTTGCATCAGATCAAGGGAGAGTTTATGTCATCTATTTTTAATGAAGTGTGTAAAATTCTACAAGTAAAACAAATGAGTTCAACTACATGCCATCATCAAAGTATAGGAGCTTTAGAAAACACACAAACATCTAGGTGCGTACCTGAGAATTCAAACGGCAAATCACCCAAACTTTTGGAACCAGTGGGTACGTTTTTGGGCTTTTTCATTTAATAACACAGAACACCCAAAAACCTAGTATACGTCTTTTGAATTAGTTTTTGGGAAGAGATGCATTTTACCTTCGAACTAAAATATATCCTTTATAATCCTTTGATAATAAACCTTTAGAGCTAAAATTTCGACTACAACAAGCATGAAATGGTGCAAAAAATAATTTGATATCTTCAAAAGTAAATAAGATTCTAAAAGTAATTCTATGTCATATAAAATGGAAGAAATATATAAAGGTCCATATGAGGTTATTGACGAAAAATCTCAAAATATTCTTATAAAGATGGGGAACAAAAATATTGAAGTTCACAAAAATGGAGTTAAATTATATCATGATTGGTAGATTAATCAATTGTTTTCTATTTTTTTTTGTTTTCGTAGGAGGTGTAGTGTAAGAGTATTACAGGAATTTTAGAAATATATAAAAATAGGCAAATTTGGTATTTTAAGACATAAAATGAGATTGTTTTAAAACATAGATATTATGAGTAGTAGCACGTTATTAGAATAATTAGGGTATATTTTATATATATTAAGTAACTAAAGCTTTTAAACTTGTTTTTAATGATTATGTATAATTTACTATTATTCAATAGAGAACCAATTTAGAACACAAACGAGTACCATGTATACTGTTTAATTCAACAATAAGGTTTTAACCGTTCACCTGTAGCGTTCCCCAAAGAACAGTGTTAGGACTTCTGTTATTTAACATATTAACTTTTCAAAGACTAACTTCTTAGCATTTGCATCGCTAGCCTCAAACTTACCTGAGTTTGAAGACCTTACTATTACCACTAATTGTGCCTGTAATGGGATTCGGATCCAGGGAGTCAAAAAGGCTAAATACCTACGTGTCTTTATAGATTGTCATCTTCGGTGGGACGCTCATGCGTTATACGTCACAAATAAAATAAGATGTTTTTGAGTAAGTTTAAAAAATTTACAGAAATGTTTGATATGGAGCAACTAAAATATTATACTACACCCTAGTACAAACGCATTTAAGCTATGATATTGTTGCTTGTGGAGGAATTAATAAAAACTATTTTTTGGACCCATTAGAAAAAAAATTATAACATAAGGTTGAAGAAGATTTCGCTACAGGAGCATCATCAGAACCAAAAAACTACAATAGACAGTTGTACAAATTGTTAAACTGTTATGGTAATTTTGATTTTGACACATGGTTTAGGGATTACTTTGTTTAGAACTATCCTAAGTATAATATGGTATAACAAGTAAGAAGTAAATTGGCCAGACAAGAACAGTTTTTTAAAATTCAAGAAAAAATTTACATTTAAAATTATTAAAATGTCAAAAAGATAACTATCACATATTTGTCGAAGACTTACCTTCACTTATGTTTGTGTTGCCTCGTAGTGCCCCCATAAATATATTTTTTGTGCTGAAAACGGGTTCAGAATATGGCGTTTTCCTGGGATATTAAACTTGGGCTATTAAATAAGGTAAATTAATTCTTGTAAAAAAGGTTACTTAGGGAAATTATAAACGAACTTATTAGAGTCCAATTATTAAGTAAATGGGCCACGACAAGCACGGACGATACGCGGCGTTCGCTTGTTGTCTCTGTTTGAGGCAGGGCAGAACACTGTGGCAGGGGTGTGCGTATCGTCACTGCCATTTAAAATAAATTAATAAGTTGAAGAAATATAAAATGATAAAAAAAAATTATTTACATACTATACATTTCAATACTGAATTGGGTTAGTTTATGTTTTATTGAGTTCTTAAATAAAATGATAATGTTATGAATAATAACTTGTTTAATTTTTGACCTTTCCTCCTTTTTGCAAAACAAATAATTGTACTTATTTAAGAGTATACCGTACAGGTGTAAAACGCGGAACAAAACTGAGCCGTTCCTATCAACTTAGTCAAAAAATGGTTCAAATAAATTTTGTGGAAAATGACTTCTTATTTAAAAAATTTCGGTATTTCACATTTTTTGTAAAAATCAGGGACTTTCCAATTCATTTTAATGAGTTTAAAAAGTATTCTACTCGAAACATTTTTTGAAAAAATGTCTCATTTTTTCTCAAAATTGTTTCTAGTTTTCAGCCTTCTGCTTATCCTTTCCATCCATTTTCCGTTCGCCACCTGTTGACTACGACTCCATTTTAACAAAATATTTTTTAAACAATGGAAACAAATAAAATCAGATTACAGCATGATCAACAGATAATATGATAATGATTAAACACAAAAAAAATATTACCTACTGTATATAAATATTTTTTGAGTAGCAATAGATTGAAAGTTAAAAAACGCCTTTTCTCCAATAAGTTGAAAATGGACATTCCCCCTTTTCACGTGTACCCTTCATGTATTAATATTTAAATTTACTTTTTTTTGACTGGATGTTAGACTAACTATATGCGCATGCGCATTATTTATGTATGTTACTGTTAAAAATAATAATAAATTGACCAGAGGTGCTTTATGTAAAAGGGATATTTATTTATAAAATACTAAAAATCAGTAAAAATGCTTTGGAATATTAAGTGCAATAAACAGATTAGAGCGTGGAATCTACGCCTATGACTCCATACGACAAGCCAATTGCGAGCTAAGTGGGCGGGCTTCAGACGAAAATGGGTTTCTACGCACATTCCTTAGCTGGTCCATTTACTTCTTAACCGGACCTTACCAATTGCCACAAAACAATCCTTCCTGGGGGCTATAAATTTAAACCACCCCCCAGAGGTGGTCTAAAAAAACCACCAACTTTACAACCTCAAACACAGATAATGAAGCTTTTATGCGCCAAATTTTTGGTGTATTTACCATTTACCATTTTGAAACCTGTCCAAAAAAATTAGTTTTAAGGCATTTTTTCCTAAAACATGGTATAATTTGAGAAAAAAGTAGTTTTTCTGTGGTATTTTGCAAAAATAATCAATAACTTTGTGTCTTTTCCGTATGGTTAAGTGTTTTTTGAAAATTGGTTTTAAAATGTAGTACCTCCCACAGGTGTAAATATTTAGACCTGTGGGGACTATTTTAAATCTTAGTAAATCCCACTGTTAGTGTTTTTTTCAATCTTCTTCAACCTTATGTTTAACTTTACACAACATAGGATACCTTACAATAAATTCCTAAAAATTATGTTTAAGAAAGATTTTAGGTATCCAACTGAGAACTTATATCTTGATGCTGAATTATTTGATGTCAAACAACTTTTTTTGTCATTCCGTGTTAGTAAAACAACATTCTAGTCCGAAAACTTTCAAATTGAATCCATATAGCACAAGGACAGATAAAAACCGATTAACAATTTCAAAAGCTGATAAAACAATATTACAAAGGAGCTTTTATTACTTGGCACCACGAACGTATAACCTTCTTCCAGACGAAATTAAAAAAAATAATCAAAATTTTTTAGTTTAGTAATTTATGGGTTTATGTTTAATTTTATGTTGAAGGAAAGTTTTAGTTTAATAATTTATGGGTTTATGTTTAATTTAATTTACCATCAATGGTTACTGGTCATATCTGATTGGTTTTCTAAATATACCCTTCTTTTTCCTCTTAAATCTGCGAAAGCAAATATTCTCTGTAGAATTATGGAGAATAAGGTTTTTTAATTTTTGGAGTGCCTCAATTCATTATTTGCCATAACGGAACAAACTTTGGTAGTCGTAGTTTCAAACAAATGGGTGATCGTTATCAAGTACAGAAAATTTGGTACACTACTTTATATTCCCCACAATGTAATTCAGTGAAAAGAAATAACCAAACAGTTGGAACGACCATTCGTTGTTACGTTGATGCTCACGACGATTGGAATATTAATTTACCTCAAAAACGTCAAGCAATTAACACTTCAAAACACGAAGTTACAAGTCCTCCTTTGTATGGTAATTATTATGAATCTATTCCTGAAGATCATTCTGTTGAAATTTCTCCAGGAGATCGTAATTCATATGCGGAATCGTTTGATGAATTTCGAAATATCTTTAAAGAATTTCGGGAACGACTTCATACTGCCTATCAGCTAAATTCTAGGAGCTATAATCTGCGCAGACGCGAAATTTCTTTTAATATTGGTGACAAGGTATGGCGTCGAAACAAAATTCTCTCTAATGCTGCTAATAAGTTTGCTGCCAAGTTAGCACCAAAGTATATCTTATCTGTAGTACACAAAAAATTATCTCCTACGGCTTATGTTTTAAAGAAACTAAACGGTAAGAAAACTGATCGTTGTGGCATATTACAGATTTGAAGCCATACCGTTGTTCTGATGACATGATGCCACTGAATTTTTCAACCTCACTTGGTTTGAAAATGCCCCTTACCTATTTATCTTTATGATGATGGAGACGTCCTCATCTACTTAGCTGTTCCGTAATTCAATGATCAAGCAGTGACATTGAAAATTACCGTGTAGTATTTTGGTTAAATACTTACACTTACTTCCCCTGTTTACATATTTTATCTTGTTTCAAGCCTTTTGAACTTGGTGTTCAAATCTGTACCGTTAGAATTTGGCTTTGAAATTCTGTATATATATATATATATGTATATATATATATATATTTGAAAACATTTTTTTTTTCTACCTGTATATATTTATGTGAAGTCCCTTGATTTATTTTAGATGCAGATTGTTGAACGAGGATCATCTAGTCGCTTTTATAGATATTGCAACTTCAATCTTCCTATTTACTTAACATCTTTATTTTAAAAAATTGGTCACATCTATAATAAAAAAAAACCTCAGGTTAACCATAAGTTCCCTATGCTGAAATATTTCTAGTTCTGCAGTTAAAATTATCAAACTATTGTAATTAGATTTGAATCCCTTACAATGTGTGTTGTAAGGAGTAACTTTAATTACCGGTCTTTACTACTTAAATAAGTGTAGTTTATTTTTGTATTCTATTGCTTTTGCGAATGGACCCTAATGATTTTAACCTCTACTAAATTTGACCCCTACCAATTATGATTCTTCCGATGATACACGTAGTTATCAGGACGCAAATCAAAGCAATAGATAAATATTGTTCTTGACTTTTTTTTCTCGTTTTTATAAAACAAAACCACATATAGTTTAAATTAAAAAAAAAACGAGTGGCGTCCATTCAGTTTAGTAAAAGACAACTTACAAAAATGTTCAAAAGAACCTACATCCCAGCTTTCTGAAAAAAACACTAGAGCTGCCGTTTGCAAATATACCTACAAAATCAGACAGACAAGTAGGCTACAGATCTCTGAAATGAACCCCTATGCATGTAAAAATGTGTTTTAAATAATTAAGTTATAAGTGACCTTAAATATCGGAAATTGAAAAAGCGATGTTGAAAATTGTTAGGAGCAGGATTGAAGCAGGCTATAATTTAGGAAGATTGGCAGTGATTTGGGTTATAATACTATACAGAGTGGTACGAGAATATTTTGAAGCTCTATAGAGCAAGCTAAAATTTAAAAAAATCATATAACATGACGGTCGTAAACCAGTTTTTTAATGGCAATGAAGTCTTTAACTTTGAAGACATTTTCTGCAAGTTATTTGGGTACTAACAAGTTTTGACCGCACCACTTTGCCCTAATATCTTTTACGACATCCCTTAGTAATTTTAAGAAACTAAATATGTAAAAAAATTATTAATCACTGATAAATAATTTAACCATACCTGTCCAATAATGACTTTATTCAGTGGCGTCTTTGTATTTCTCCTAACTGAAGCGTTGCTGGTTTTTTCAATTATGGCCAAATCTGACCGGGCGGCTATCAGATCCGATATCTCGACCTCCGGTTCGACTTTAAGGGTGACCCTTTTGTCATGGTAGGCCTTTTCGAAGATTTCATCTTTACCTCTTGTCTTGTCCGACCACTGGGAAAAAAACAAAAATGATTTACATAAAACAAAGAATAGCGAGCTTTCCCTCAAAAAACGTAATGGTAACCGTAGACCTGGGTTGCGCACTTGTGGTGCTCATCAGTATGGTGCTAGAAATTAGGGAGATGAAATGATGATGAAAAAATCTAAAACAGGATTCATGTAAAAAACAAGCATCTGTCAAATTGCAGAATCGGAAGATATACCTTCAATTTGAAGGAAAATTAAGCGTCTCTACGGAGACAGACACAGTGCGGACGTAAAAAGTCTCCCCCCCTTGCTAACTCTTGAACAGATTGAGGTATCGCCTTCAAATAAAAACCATGTTTAATGATAACACTTTTACTACTTTTTGACGTATTTTTTATAAGCGTCATATTGACGTAAATATACAAGGTCACTAGCTACTTTAAAATTTTAAATAGAAAGGGGGGTAGAAAAAAGGAAAGGAAAGGTATTTTAATTCCCTATTTAATATTTTAATTTTTTTAAAAATCTGTTTACGACTTACAGACTTATGAGTTTTTGCGACTATAGTTTACACACCTCACCTTACTTTTGAACGAATTGAGATATCGACTTTGAATAGAAAACATACGTAATGATAACAATTTTACCACTTTCTGACATATTTTAGATTACTCTCATAATGACTTAAGACTATAAGGTCACTAACTACTTTAAAATTTTAAATAAAAAGGGGGGTCGAGTGATACCTTGTTTAAAAGGTATTTTAATTCCCTATTTAAAATTTTATTAAAAATACGCTTTTTGCAAAATATTCAAAATTAAACCGGCAAATTGCTTTTAAATACGTGCTTATACTTTTGTAGATTTGAGAGACAATATGTAAAGTGCTATAAGTCCATAAGAGATAGGAATAGCAGATACAGTCCCTTACAATCCCATACAGTTCTTTACAATCCTTACAATATTTGTTGGTTACAGTAGGTGTACAAATTTTGAGCTATATATTGACCCTCGTTTCTCATGCATTTTAAACTGAACTTTTTCGGTTATTTTCGGTTATATACCTACTTATGCTACATGGGAATATTATATAATTATAGGAAAAAGAATCCGGATAATAATAATAATAAATAATATTTTTCATTCAAATTACGTGGTTAACAAAGAGGGCAAAATGCAAAAATTATTTTACCTGAAAAGACTGAATTGTAACGTCCAATCTGGTCAGCAACATTTCCCTTCTTAGTTTGTATTCATGGCTCAGATCCTGTTGCACGCCTTTCAAAATTTCCCACTGCTTGTCTGAGAGAAAACCTTTGAATATACCTAAAAACAGATTTCCTAGAATAAAACTCAGGAGTAAATTTCTCGCAACATCCCGCGTTGTTTTACGACGAAAGTTGTTTAAATTCGCTGGGTGTGGTTGTTTATGTTATGTTTCATACGCCAGGTACAGTCCTATGTTACTCTGATCATTCCTAAAAAGGATGTTTCTGGACTATCCATTATATATTGGAGGCCTGGTCGTAATGAATTGAATAGCAAAATGTGTGTCCGATATGCCGCGAACCTTTTTTTTATTTATTTTTCACGGACAACAAATTAATTTTTTTTAAAATTTTACTTGGCTTTGTTTTGCGCAACAAGCCTCCTCCGGAGTGATTGTTACTGAGCCTTAATATAAGGCGATGTAGTATAAACTCCAATTGGGGGTGGAGTTGCTGCGAACGTTGTATTTCGAACGGTCTTCTTTCAGTAACCGGTACCGTTTCGCAGGTTTCTTTTTTTGTCCTGCTCGCGAATTTCATGCTTATTGATATTTGCATCTTTTAACGTTTTGCTTTTCGCTTTATTCCGATAAGCGGCACGCTGCATATAGACATCTAACATCCCGCGTTGTTTGACGACGAAAGTTGTTTAAATTCGCTGGGTGTGGTTGTTTATATTATGCTTCATACGCCAGGTACAGTTCTATGTTACTCTGATGATTTCTAACAAGGATGAAACAGGCCTGTAGGTTTCTGGACTATCTATTAGATCTTGGAGGACTGGTCGTAATGAATTGAAAAGCAAAATGTGTGTCCGATTTTTTTTTATTTATTTTTATTTATTTTTCACGAACAACAAATTAATTTTTTTTTGTAAATTTTGTATTTTTTAAAAAATATTTTTCACCCATTCATTTAGTTTGTCCGCTTTAAAAAATAAAAAAAAATGACTGACGTACAAAAACTCTTGTTTTTTCGTTAGATTTACAGTGCCCCAGCCATCTTCCGTTTGTTTTTTTAAAATAAAAACCCTCGGTGAATTAGTCCTACGTAAAAGAAAATTAATCGTTTATGATCTACACTATTTTATTTTTGAAAAAGCCGTATCCATGTTATCTCATCACCTATGCTACCGAATGTTCTTTAGTCAACAGGTTGGTGGTGGGAGTGACATGTCAACAGACTCCCTTGAAAGTTTGCGTAGTCCCAGTGTTATTATTGCTTTTCACTCTAGATAATTTTAGTTTAATTAAATTTAAAATCTCTCACTTACGTCACTTTTAACAACAATTGGAGAAACGGCACAGATTAAGAAAATTTCAAGAAATATTTGTTATAAAAGGCAAAAATATTTTCTTTGGATTAAAAATTATAATTTTAGATGATGTATGATGTAATATGCAGTATCTTAGGTCACACTACAATTTCTCAAAATAAATGGCATAAAAAATAAAAACCTGCACAGTTTTTACTGCTATAATAGTATAAATACCTCGATAAATACTATACCCCAAAAGCTACACTAACAAAAATATCTCTCAGTTGGAATTTTTTCCATGAACGCCCTTTGGTATCTTAATTATTATAGGTGAGAATGACCCAAAAATAGTTATGTAGAAAATGCATGATTTTTTTGGAAAATTTTAAACTTACATATTCCAGGAGACAGACTTAAATCATAAATTTTGGCAAAACAGCATAAAATAAACAAAGGCATATATTTTTTAATATTTAGGAACAAAAAGAGTTTATTTATTATTTGAAGAAAAAATTTCATCATTCATTCGTCATCATTATTTTTAGTCAAAATATCAAAAGTAAAATTACACACAAGCCGTTAAAAAACGCACACTTTTGCACACTATTGGTAGAACCAGTGCACACTTTTTACACACACACTTTTTTACATTGAAGTTTATGTCATTTGAATATTTTTGTTTTAATTTTGTCGCCTATGACCAAATAATCATATTATATTAATAACAAAAAAAATTAAAAATTTACAAATTAAGAACATTTCAAAAGGAACACAATTATACAAATTTGTGTTTAGCATTTCTATTAAAATGTTTACCAACCAACCATATTTAAAATGATGATTGTTTTTATGTGTTCTTAACAACAAGTTGTTTAGTAACACCTTTTTTTTATTTTTAATCATCAACAATAGTTTACATCAATCGGGTGCAGTAAATAATCATAGAACTGAAAATTTGCCATTACAGAACAAATCATGGTTAAAAGACATGCAAATACAGGGCACGCCTTAACCTCTTTTAAATCGAAAGTTGAGCACCATATTTTTTTTTGTCTTCAATTGTTTTTATGGAGCTCAACCTAATAGTTGTAGTTTATATTTGACTGTTTTGCTAAGAATCTCTATATGCTAACAAAAAAAACAATTCTAAATAAACAATTGATCTTGTGAGAAAATAACATTGAAAACTCTCTAAGGCATTGGAACTTACAAGTTACCTATTGCTATTAACAATAAAAACTTTAGCAATCTAAAAGCGTATAGTTTATTATTTTTTGGAACTTTGTATTTTAACCAAGTTTGAGAAAAGTCATGGTGTAGAAGCTCTACGGATTGTTCACTGTTGAATCCTAAACCAGATTTTGTTCTGTCGCAAAACTGTTTCACATGAAAAAATACAAGATGTACTTTGGGTGATAGCGGTAAATTTAATGTTAGATAACTCAGCTTGAACTAGGAAATACTCTGTTCATTTGTTTCTTAAAGATTTTCTGTGAAACAGTCTTTAACGACCATTGAAAAACAAATTAATGTATGGACGTATTTGAGGCATTTGATGCAGCACAATGATCTTCAAACAACGATATTTTTTTAGTGGGTTACATCTCGCTGCACATTGCATGCTTCAATTCAGGCCTCTGTATGTTTACAACAGTTCACCATCATATATATCACAAGAGTCTTAACTACTCCAAGTAACAAATGGAGCTCAGGAGGTGGATACACCTCTAAAAATAAAGTGTGGTCTTCTCCTGTAAGTAAAGGTAGGGTAACTCAGTTCATAAAAATCCTTTGTCAGTTGTTTTGTCGACCCCGATGCTACCCATCCTTTATAATATTTTACGAGTCTCCAAGGCTTCGTAAATCTGCCAATTTAAGGTCTGTGGCAATAGTACCAGTGAAGTTATTGTTTATTTCCAATAAGATCTAAAGCTTAGCAACATTAATATAGCTTTTCTCAGTATCTAATCGTAATGTAAGAATTTTTTTTCACACCAGTGTCTCTAAAGTCCATATCTTTGTTATTATTATATTTCAGACGCTTGTTATTTTTATGTCAGCCGTTTTCCTTATTTTGAATAGATAAGCCAATTTTAAGAAAGCCTCTTCCTTCATCAATTCCAAACTTTAAGTAAAGGGGCCGACAAAACAACTGGAAAATCATTTTATGAACTGCGTTAAACTACCTTTACTCGCAGGAGAAGACCACACTTTATTTTTAGAGGTGTATCCTCCTCCTGAGCTGCATTTGTTACTTAAAGTAGTTAATATTATTGTGAAATACATGATAATAAACAGGTGTAAATATACAGAGGCCTGGATTAAAGCATGCAATATGCAGCGAGATGTAAGCCACAAAAGCCCATCATTTAAGAGTAATTCAGGCAACATTCTGCTCAAAAAAATCGATGTTTTAAGATCATTGTGCTGCATTAAATGCCTCAAATATCTCCATACATTAAAGTGTTTATCAATGGTCGTTAAAGACTGTTTCACAGCATATCTTGTTTTGCGACGGAACAAAATCTGGTTTAGGATTCTACAGTAAACAAGCCGTAGAGTCTCTACACCATGACTTTTCTCAAACTTGGTTAAATACAAAGTTCCAAAAAATAATAAACTATGCGCTAGTAGATTGGTAAAATCTGTATCAGAATATAACATCAACCACATATAAATTTAGTTCATTATAGATATTATGTTATTTTTGTTTTAAAGCTTTTTATTGTTAATCGCGATAGGTAACTTGTAAGTTCCATAAAGTTACATCTCAGAAATAATGTTATATTTTATTATGTTACTTTTATCTCATATTTTTTAGTGTTAATAGCAGGTAACTTGCAAGTTGCATAAAGTTGCCTTAAGGAGTTTTCAATATTATTCTCTCAAAAAATCAATTGTTTATTTAGAGTTGTTTTTTGTTAGCATATAGATTCTTAGCAAAACAGTCAAATATAAACTATAATATAGAAAAAATCCGTTTAAATAAAAAAGTGCTCTGAGGATTATTTAATTTTTCATGTCTTTTATTAGGTTGAGCTCCACAAAAACAATTGAAGACAAAAAAAATTATGGTGCTCAACTTTCGATTTAAAAGAGGTTAAGGCTTTTCTTATTTGGGAACTGAAATCTGTAATGACAATTTTCTTTTGGCAAATTGTACAATACCTTGACCAATCAAATCAGCCCCAGCCTTCTTTAGCACTAAAGGAATAGTGGTGTCAAGCTTGTCAAAAAGCTGCTTTATGTTGATATTCGCCGGGGGTTTGGGAAACCGCAATATTTGTAAAATTGACCTCATGTCAGCTCCTTCAGGTGTTTCTTGCTAACAAAAATATTACAAAAACTTTTTATTCTGTTAAAAATTGAGGCTAAAATCAGGTAAAACTCAACAAAAAAAAATAATTATTTTAATTAATTAATTTACATACAAGTTTCAGTTCAATTTTTTTCTCTGGCTTCCTTTCCTGTAAGATTCTAGCTCCCATTAGTTCGGTTACTAAATAGTCTATTAAAAGAAGTCTATCTGATACATTCTGAAGTCGGTCTGATACTAAGCCATGAGTGAGGGCTTTATAGGGACAGTCTAAAAAAATAATTTCAAATATTAGGTTAGGTTAGGTGTAGTAATTTTTTTATTGTGAGAAAAAGCTCATGAATAGTTTCTTGGTTAGGTAACTTACTCAGTTCTTTTAAAAATGAGGTAATTTCCATCACAAAAGCCACAGAATCTTCCGGAGAAGTTACAGCATTCACTTCCTCATCCATGCTGAGCAAAATCCTAATTTCATTTGTAAGAAAGTTAATAAGTTGGGTGAATTCAATATCCTTCGGGCCACCTTCACATGCAGTCTGCAGTTTGTTGTACTTTCCTAGAGGCCCTGTGTACCTAGGTTTTAAAATTGTTAGTAAAATTTAAAGGCACATAGGGTGGGTTCGCCGGTCAGTTTAGTTTAGCTTAGTTTCTTTATTGGTAATTTTTAGACAAAGTGTTTTTACAAGAAAAAAAATATATAATAAATAAATAAATACCTAAAAAAAGTATTCATTAAATACACTATGAAATATTTTGTAATAATAACAATAAAACAAAATTTTTACACATAAGTACAGAATAGTAATCTAGCCACTGTTTTGTTAAAAAGGGACAATAAGATAAACGAATAAAAATTAATATAAACTGACATAAAATTCAATGACAACAATAAGGTGAAAACAAAGTTACTGTGAATCAATTAAATATTTTCTGATTTTTGCAATAAAGATTTTTCCATCCAGATTTCTTATATTTAAAGGCAGTGCATTAAAAAATTTGACACCATAGTAGTCAGAACCTCTTTTTGTTCGCTCATCTATGGAAGCTGGGAACTATTATTTCTGTGTCTAGTAACAGAAAAGTGAATGTCGCTATGGGTGTGGAATGGAGTTTGATTTTGCTTAATTTAAGTTAGACAATTCAAAATGAAAACACAGGAAAATGTTAAGATTTTGAGCTGTTTAAAACTGTTTCGGCAGTAGTCTCTGTACTTTAACCAAGCAATAATGCGAATGCACCGGCGCTGTAGTTTAAATATTTGAGATGCTTTAGATGCATGCCCCCAGTTAAGAATTGCGTAAGACATATTTGAGCCAAAGTAACCATGGTATGCTGTTAGGAGTGTCGAAATAGACACATTTTTCTTGAGTTATTGCAATGATTTCACAAATAGAATCTGATGGATGATATTGCTGGAGAAATGTTGTGTCATTATCGAATAAAATTAGCAATAAATTGACAAAGTCACAAAAACACGGGAGGTCGTTGATATATATGAGGAAAAGCAGAGGGCCCAGCACAGAGCCCTGCAGGACACCGTCATGGATCCTCTGCTCCTGAGACCTCATATTATTAGCCGACCAGCTCCGGTTTTCGACCACTTCAGCAGTTTTTGGCTATACCAAGAAAACGTCAAATCTGGGCTATGTCAAAAATTCCCTCGTTTATAGATTATAATCTTCCCCACCCGCTATGCAAAATATTTTAAAAAATCGCGCGCGAAATTCAGTGGGTCTGAGTCGAGATTTAAAGGATGGCAGTCGTTACTATAGAAACGTCAAGTTTTTCTAGTTTTTCGCTAGTGAAGAGCGTCTTGGAAAAAGCGGGTAAGTCATTTATTTTGCCATTATTTTTCACTTTGTGTATATTTTTGAAAGGTAGGACATTTCTAGACTTGATTGGCATAATTTTTTTTAAAATTTTTTCAAAGAAAAATATGGTGGTCGGGCAACCGGCATCGAAAAACATTAAAATCCGTTTGTTGACTGACCCTTAAAAGTCACAATCTGACTTTTTTTAAATCAAAAATGGGCTTAAGATTTACTGAAATCAAGTGTCCGGTTCTCGACCGCTTTTTTTTATTTGCAAACATTTTTAAAAAAGCTGTAAAGTACGGAAAGATTTGGGCGATCGAAAAAAACCAGTTTGTCGACCACATTCAGGATACGTAAACGTTTTTGTGGTCGAGATAAAAGCCTATCTGTCGAACCCCCTCAATAGTAATACATTTTAAAGACTAACAGTTTTTTTCTGTAATTTTATTGAGAATGAGATGGTACTGGGATTAGAAAGGGATAGAGAAAAAAATAACATTCAACTTCAAAATTCCAGTGCCGGTAAATATCTAAGAGTTGTTTTTTTGGGTACCTATTTTTATTTAAATGGTTAAAAAGGTTTAAGAGAACAAGGCTTAATGAAACTAAGATATTTTTCTAGGAAAGTTTTTAAAAGTTTGCGGAAAAGTAGTGCAAAAAAGTACTTTATCGCAAGCCTTATAAATAATTGTGTTTCTAGGAATATGGGCAAATAATAATTAAAATTAATAAAAAGGTAACTAGATGCTTTGAACTTTGCAAAATATTACATATATGACATTTCATTTGACATTAACCTTCCAGGTCCTTTTAAGGCATTTCGCTCACTTGGTGAAAAAATATTTTATGATTTTGTATGAGTTCAAGACAATTAGCAATCCTGCTGCTGACCTAACCCAACCTAGATTACCAACTGTTAAATTTTAATCCAAGATGATTTATGATGATGTTTATTTTTTACAGAGATTAAATGCAAGTAGCAGTCAAATTAAAACTTAAAAACTGAAGAAGAAACCTAAAGCTGCGGAAAGTGAAGAGTCAAGCGACAAAGAAGAACATGATAAACCGAAATCTAGTGCAGGTATGTACAAAAATATACCTAAGCTCAACTATATTATCCTAATGTGTTGCTTATTTTTTACAGAAAGTCAGTATCTTCAGGTAGCATACAAAAACCACAAAAAAGAAAATTCTTCAAGTATTTCCATGACGCTTTAAAAACTGTCTCTAGGATGTTAGAGCTGAAAGGATAAGTATAAGAAAAACATCCTTGCAGTGTTGGGTTCCAAAAACCACAATTATTGATTATCTGAAAGGTCGAAGTAATATTACTTCAAAAAGAAAAACTCGTCCACCCCCACTACTTGAAGACGTTGAAAATAAAGTTAAGGAATGGGTAATCAACATTGAAATGCGGCTTTCCAGTAAATAAGCAAGATCTACTAGACACAGTAGAAAAGATTGCCAAAGACATGAAAATGGCTGATAAATTTAAAGATGGAATATTAGGTCAAAAATGGTATGGAAATATTATGAAGAGCAATCCCGAAATTTCGGTAAGAGTCAGAAGGAGTAAGCAAAGCTAGAGCTATACTGACCGAAGAATATATTAGATTCTGGTTTAAAGAACTACATGAGTATTCTAAAGAGAATAATCTTGAAGAAGTATTTAAAGATCCCTTAAGGTTATTTAATGCAGATGAAGTTGTATTTCAATTGTGTCCAAAAAAATCCAAAGTTTTGGGACCAATAACTTTCCTCATACTTGTCAGCGCAGATGGAAAAATTGCCCCTCCCTTGGTGGAGACTATAATAGAGAGCATGCCTGATTCTTGGGTACTGGGAAAGTCGGAATCGGGATGGATGAAAGGTGACGTTTTGTATGAATATGTTGCCAAAGAATTTTCTGCCTGGCTTACCGAAAATGAAATAGAGGGGCCGTTATTTTGTGGGGCAGTGAGCGAAATTTGTGCCCAGATAGGAATCATTTTGTATGTGCTGCCTCCATACACAACTCACCTTCTCCAACCTGCAGACGTCAGTGTCTTTTTCCCAATGAAGGCAAAATGGAGGAAGACACTCCGAGAGTGGCATAGAATTTCGGGCAACGAAAACATTTATGTTACGCGAGAAAAAGTTTGCCTGTTGTTTCAGATGACTCTCGGGAAACACGACATGAAACAGACCTAGTCAATGGATTAAAAAAACGCGGCCTATATCCACTAAATCCAAGTGCAGTAGAGTATTCAAAATGTATTAAAAACTATTTAGAGAATTTACATGTGAAACATAAAGAACCTTTAAATGAAAAAGAATTGAAAATGGCGGAAAAAGTAATCTCAAGAATTAGGGTTAATTTAAAGAAACGTGATTATGACTCTGAAATTATTATAAAATAAATAAGAAAACAAGGAGAAATTAAAGAAAAAGAAAGCGCACAAACCGTCAAAAAATCCGGGATGAGAATAAAGCAGAAGAAATATATTATGACCAAAATAAAGTTTTATAAATTGGAGAAATTGTTTCGTTAGAAAATGCACAGGTACATAAGGTGGTGTTAGAGATTCACGAACAAGGCAATAAAAATAAGACTCTAGATAATCTCATAGAAATAACTGAGATAGCTTTAACTTACCAAACGAAATTCATAAAATTAAAGAAAATGATACAATAGAGTGGGAGTTTGAAGATTTTCCGAGTTTTCTCCAAAGACTTACCAGAAGCAGACTGTACTTGATAGGGACCAATAATCCAAAAATTAAAATAAGGAGACACAAGAAGAAACTAATGTGATTGAAATGAAAATAAGATGATAGTGAAATAAAAACTAGTGTGATTGAAATGGAAATAACAGATGATGATAAAATAACAACTAATGTCATTAAAAAGGAAATATAACAAGAGTATCAACCGAACAAGACTGATTTACTAAATAATGATCCCGGAGGCGATAAATTAGCGATAGTGTCCAACGAAAATATTACAGGCATTGACAAACATAAAGAGCATGAGACAAACCTTAAGCACTAAAAACGTGAATTACCTATAATATTTAACAAAAAGACCGATGTGGAAAACAAAGAACCTGAAAAGCATAACATAAACTGTGAGCCTATATTATCAAAAAAAAAAGATAGAAAATAGCAAACCTGGCGAGCATAGTACAAACTTTGGGAATAAACAGATATATAATGTATGCATAGAACCAAAAAAAAAAGAGTGAAAAATCATAAAAAATGTCAATAAAAAACCAAACGAAATTACCAAAGAAGAAAACTTTAAGGCTTGGTTTAGGAATATGAATTTGGTAAAACTAAAGAAATTGAAATGTTGAGCCCTACGAAGATAAAACTTAATGAGAAAAATAAGGTTAATGATATTAGAGATAACAGTGAAAACGATTTGAAGAATGATTTAAGCTATGCAGCGTCCGGACGGGGTTATGAGTAACATATAAAATAAAGCTTTTATGAAAAGTTATGAACTAAATATGATCGCTTAATATCTATTATTTCACAAAAATATTTACTAAAGAAAACTTACAACATTAGATACTGTTAAAAACTTCGCACTTAAATAAATAACTAAAGAATTAATAAACACTAATTAATCTCATTTCTCTCAAGTATAATCAGATAACTGTTAAACAACTACCTTCTGGCAAATTCCTTGATAGGTATTGAATTACAAACAGCACACCCGTCGCGTTCTGGTCAAAATTTAATTTATGTGCCCACAGAACCCGATATGATCCAAGAATATTTTTTTGCCTCCTATCTTCCAGTTTGGCGACTAGCGACTAGTTTCTATCTTGTTGTGTCTCCTCAGGACAACGCAGGTTTCCAGAAACCTTTGGCTTGTTGGAGAAGTTGGAGATTAAGTCTTGACTTTTTTTTGAAAATAAACAGTTAAGATTTTTTCTTATTGACCTTTTTTCCACATTTTTAGTTTCTTTTTATTTTATCAGACCTTTTGGCTGCCTGAATTATAGCCTGTGCAGCAGTCGCTTTCACCAAGTCTTCGTTTTTAAGGACCTGCTTCAACAGCTCTTCTGCTACCCATTTCTTTTTCCTTCTTTCTTCTTTGGGTAAAACTTGTTTTAAACCATTTCTTCGTTTTCTTTTTCCTCTTTTGCTCATTTTTCCTCTTAATCTTCTATTGTTCAATTTTCAGTTCTTCCTCATAGTGACTTCTTGCCTTTTTAACCCAAGTCTTTTTCACCTAGAAGATATAGTCTATGTACAAATCGGGCAAAAAGGGGGGTTCGTGTGCAAATCGTGCTAACTTTATGCCGATAAGCTAACTTTTTTAAGGGTAGCTCATAGATCACGCTTTGACTTTCATTCTGGTAAATGCGGTTTTTTCAAGTTATTGCCCCCATCACTTTTTTTTGCATGGTACTTTTAAAAACGCTGTAACTTTCTTAAAAATTAACATAGAGAGTCGAAAATTACAAGAAACGATTTAGTGAAAACACTCGATAAAATTGTTTTCTCTAAAAAAGTTCAAAATTTTGCTTTGTTTTATCACAAAAAATAAAAAACCTAATTTTGAGTTTTTTTTTAAGCAGTTATTTATTTTGATTAAGGCAAAATTAAAAAGAAAGTTTTTGATAAAACTTATAGAGTAAACATTTTGCTTTAATTTGATGTATAAAACTTTTTGGATTGGCTATAACTTTTGACATAAGTCCTCGATTTTTACAGGTATATGTTTTTTAGAAAGATAAAACGTGATACTTTTTCGATTCAGTTGAAAATTTAAAATTTCTTAAAAATCCAAGATGGCGAACAGTTTTAAAAAATGTGTATTTTTCACCCCCCCCCTGAAAAAAATGTATGTGAGACAATGAATAAACTTTAACAGTGGGATTTACTAAAAGGCTTTAGCCTATTTTAGACAGGTCCTAATTTTAAGTGAAATTGTTGGTTTTAAGCATTTTATACCAACTTCCTTGAGTTTTGGACATATTTTGATTTATAAGAATAATTTTAATTATTTTTTGTAGTGAAGAATCATCTTAACACAATCTTTTGTTGTGTTTAAGAAGAAAATTTCTATTTAAAAGAAGTTTTTTTTAACCCTAGGGGGGGATCTAAATGGTAAACAATCAGTTGAGCAAATTAAAATTGACGTTATATGTTACTCTTATCAAAACTTACCCTTGTTTATTGATTTTTGCGATTAATACTCACTGTCACAAAACCATTTCGATATGTAATCATAAAATAAGAATTAGATTAACTTTGTATTTATTTAAAAGTAGTTTTTAATCTATCGAAAGTATGAAAAAACTTTACAAACCCAAACCAATCGCAATCGCAAACCACAAATAAAAATATTTCGTCAAAGTAGGTCATGAAAAAAAATGCGGCTACAAACAGACCTGAATCATCAAGTGGATTCAGGCGTTCGCAAAGGAGTCATGTCGGCTCAATGAACTGTTTGGTGCCCAGTTCTCTGGTAGAACATGATAAAATGGCCATTAGCGAAGTACTGATAAAAACTGCAGAGTTGAGAACTTTGAGTGTGATCTTTCAGTGGAAAGATTTGTTTGATGATTAAGCTTTTAGATAAACTAAATAAATGAATAGGTACAGTTGTTTTGGATTTTTTTCATTGTAGACAGTTTTCGTGCATAATATTTTGCCTCGTAGTGCCCTCATAAATATATTCTTTGTGATGAAAACAGGTTCAAAATATAGCGTTTTTCTGGATAAAATTGGAGGTGTTTTATTGATTAATGAACAACTTGGGATACTAAATAAGGTAAATGAATTCTTGTAAAAACGATTGCTTAGGGAAATTATAAAGGAACTTATTACCAATTGCCATAAAACAATCCTTTCTGGGGTCTATAAATTTAAACCATCATCAACTTTATAACCTCAAACCATCTGTGTTTGAAGCTAATGTGCCAAATTTTTGGCGTATTCACCATTTGCCATTTTGAAACCTATCAAAAAAATTTTAGGTTTTAGGGCATTTTCTCCTAGAATAGAAAGAAAAAAAGCAGTTTTCCTGTGGTATTTTGCAATATCAATACAAAATAATCAATAACTTTGTATCTTTTCTCTATGGGTAAGTGTTATTTATTATTATTATTATTTTAGTAAATCCCACTGTAAAGCTTTCACTACAAACGCTCAATGACTGTGTGAATATTGACGTATTATTTACTTAAAACGGTTAAGAAAAGAAAAAGTTATAATCTTTTAGATTATGAGTGTTTGGACTTCTCCTTGAAAAAAATCACAAAATGACATATTTTTTCAATTTTCTATAACTTTTGGGCTTAATTTAAAAAGAAAAATATTGTTTGAAGAGACTAAAGATGAGAGTTGCGTCCGTTTGTTCAGAATTTGACATTAAAAAAAATTTAGGATGGCGGATAGTTTTAAAAAGAGTTAGCTTTTACACGCCTTATTTTTTTAAGTAAAACACCGGACAAAATATAAGTTAGTATTTCCAAATCTCCCTTTTTTCTTCGTATATCGAGGTATCACCTAATTAAATCGGATAAGAAATAAAAAACTAATGGAAAAGGTATAGCAAATGGAAAGTAAATGTAATTTTGTGATTTTTTTCAATGCGAAACCAAAACACTCGTAGTCCAAAAACTTATAACTTTTTTATTTCCCAACTGATTTAATTAAATGATACTTTAATATACACAGAAACAATTAGCCTTTATAGTGAAAGCTTTAGAGTATGTTCAGTTTACCACATAAATTTTTTTCAGGGGAGGGGGTGAAAATTACACATTTTTTAAAACTATCTAATTTTTAACCGAATCGAAAAACTCTCACGTTTTATCTTTCCAAAAAGCCAATATATTTCAAAATCGAGTGATCAAGTCAAAAGTTATAGCTAATCCAAAAAGTGCGGAATTTTGTGGCCCACTCTATATATTTATCTCAATGAAAAAACAAATTGGTTGTCACTTAAAAGACCACGCGCAAAGTTGTTTTTTACAAGCTTTTATTTATACTTCACCACTATGTATGTATGTATGTATATTCCGATTAAATTCAAATTTGGTATGCAATTATAGTTCCGGTGACAATACAATAATATGGTATTATTAGGTCCCCCCCCTACAAGGGGAGTGGAAAGGGGAAAACGCCTAAGATTTCAACCAAAATTGGCATCCGATTGTCTTCAAATTTAGTATGCGTTTATAGTTCCGGTGACAATACAATAATATATGATATTATCAGGTACCCACCTCCCTCTAACCAAGGAAGTGGAGGGGGAAAATATTTAGTTTCTTCGATTACAATCAAAATTGGCATACAGAGGTTTTAGGGAAGGGGATTATGAATTTGCAATATGGCGGATTCCAAACGGACGATTTAAGGTACAAATCTAAAAATTAAAAAATAATTTTATATAAAACAAGCTTTTCATATACAAACTTTTATAAAACATAAAGTGCACTCTAAAGTAGAAAATAATTTTAAGCATTCTGATTTCATAATAATAAAACCGATGAGCGCAAATTAAAACTAACAATGTCCATCCGTATATCCCAGAAATGTTATGGTAGCTTGGGTCGAGTTGGATTGGATATACTTCATAACCTTGTATTTCTCTCCTTTATAGTGAATTCAGATTCTTGCACATATAACACATAATATAATTACTAGCATAAATTTACCGAGTCAACATGGCCAAACTTCCTATAATGCCCCCATCGCTTTTATTATTATCATATCAGAATGCTAAAATTTTGTTTTATACCTTCATCAAAAATCTAATTATTCTTGCCTAAAAATTAAGTAATTTCTGCCGGTTTTTACCAAGTATTTACGAAAAAATAATTTAAAACAATCGTAAAAATTTCAAACTGTCAAAAATTGAAATGTCGCAACAATAAACGCCACCGAGTAAAAAGGAACATCGCTATGGAAACCCCATTGTTATTTCATTTACCAGCCGCCTTGATTTATAGTGTAAAGATGGTGTGTTGCGAGAAGTGCTATTCATTCGAGATTTTTAAAATATTTTCCTGTTTTTCTTGAACTTTTTGATAAAGGTATTTAAAAAAATAGTTAACAACTCGCGGCTAAACTGTGCTTTTTTTTACTCGCGTTTTTAAATACCTCGCTGCGTTCGTTATTTAAACCAACGCTTGTAAAAAAAGCACTATTTTAGCCACTAGTTGCTAAAACTACTATTCTACATTTTAGTGCACTTTATATTTTATAAAAGCGTGTATTTGAAAACTTTTTTTATACAAAATTATTAGTACATAGGCTATAATTTTAATTGGCGGCCCGCGCGGCGAATTAGAGGCATGCGTAGACTTACGCAATAATCAGGTGAGACTAACCATGTCTGGAAATTTATTAGTTTATTTAGTTTATTAGTTACTTTTTATTTCTGCGTCATATGTCAAAAGAAAGATAAAGATAAAACAAGCACTGCTCCAGAACATTCTTTAAGAAATATACAAAGGTAAGTACAGTTAAAAAATTAGATTTAATGTTTTAAAAATATATGTTTTTTAGAATTGGAGACTTCGCTGTAATTAATGGAGTGCAGTACCTGAACACCGTTTTTTATTAATTTCTTATAATCAAATATTGTTGGGAAAACTATATTTTAAAATACTTAAATATTATTTAAAAAATGCCGTTCGCCATATTGAAATCGCCATATTTGTTAAAAAAATACATACTCTGGGATGTACATCAAATCTGATCTGGGCCCGTTTTACAAATTTGGATTACTTTCCAAATGAGTGTCCAAAAAATGAAAATTTGAGATAAACACGTCAAATCATGGTCAAAGACCGTTACTTTCTGCCTATCATACTATAAAGAGCAAAACGGATGAGAGTACTGAGTAAAAATGGGTTTTAATACATGCGGGAGAAAAAGTATGACGGTTGAATTTAAAAATTAGCTTTACACAAAACTTTGGGTTTGTGACCCTCATCCTTTTTCCCCTGTGGTCTTCAAATGTTTCCCCATTTTTTGATATTATCATTAATCAGACCATTTACTCGTTATTTCAACATATCTCAAAAACTACTTAACCTATTGGAAGGTTTGAACCTAATTTAAACTAACTGTCAAATTAGCTACTTTTTATATGAACTCTTTTTTTATAAACCAATACTAGATCAAAAAAAATGCTTTTTTTATATTTTTGTATAAGAATTATATTATTTTAATTTTTTCATAGTAAAAATATTACAAACCAAGTATCTCAAACTTTGTTTTATCAAAATCGAATAAAAAAATAAAAAAGTTATAAACACTTAAATAATACACCTTTCCGCCATTTTGAAATCAGCATATTTGTTTAAAAACGCATATTATAGAATAACAAGGAGTTTAAACTTGATAAACTAAGCCTATTTAACAAATTTAGGATATCTGCAAAAAGTTCTTGTAGTTTTGGGTAATGTCATGAATCCCAAACATAAATAACCCCTATTTAAGACCAGTTATTTTAATATAACTCCAAAAGTACTTAACCGAATGAAATCTTTAAGCCCAATTTGACCTCAGAATTAAAAAAAAATTGTTATTAAACTTTTCTTTTGTTCATTCAATAATTTAAAAAAAAAAACTTAAAAACCTTTTTTTAGTTTTTTATTTTTCCAGATTTTAGATTTTTTTTTAATGAGAATATTTTTTTTTCATAAAATATATTACAAACGAAATATTCCAAAATTGTTTCCATCAAAATCGAATAAAAAGAAAAATAAATCGGGTAAAGGTTTACTCCAAAACTTCCCTCGCTCAGAAGAACATATATTATATAAAAAACCGCTACTCATACATACATGGGTTAGATTGGGTTGGTCAGACTTTGCCAGAGTATATCCAGACTTTTCTTGGGTGTATCTACACTGTTCAGGGGTGTATTCAGACTTTTCCATGGTGTACTCAGACATTTTCACAGTGTATCCATGTTTTTACAGAGTGTATCCAGACTTTTCCAGGGTTTTTTCCAGAGTGTATCCAGACTTTTCCAGGGTCTTTTCAGACTTTTCCAGAGTATTTCGAGGTTTTTCCAGGGTCTTTCCGGACTTTTCCAGAATATATCCAGACTTTTCCAGTCTTTCCAGACTTTTCCAGAGTGTTTCCAGACTCGTTCCAGACTTTTCCAGATTATATCCAGACTTTTCCAGGGTCTTTACAGACTTTTCCAGAGTGTTTCCACTTTTTCAGGGTCTTTCCAGACTTTCCAGAGTGTATCTAGACTTTTCCAGGATCTTTCCAGACTTTTCCAGGGTATTTACAGACTTTTCCATAGTGTATCCAGACTTTTCCAGGGTCTTTCCAGACTTTCCAAAGTGTATCCAGACTTTTCCAGGGTCTTTCCAGACTTTTTCAGGATCTTTCCAGACTTTTCCAGGGTCGTTCTAGACTTCTTCAGACTTTTCCAGAGTATATCCAGACTTTTCCAGGGCCTTCCAGACTTTTCCGGAGTTTTTCCAGACTTGTCCAGGGTTTTCCAGACTTTCTAGAGTGTATCCAGACTTTTCCAGGGTCTTTCCAGACTTGTCCTGAGTGTATCCAGACTTTTCCAGGGTCTTTCCAGACCTTTCCAGGGTTTTTCCAGACTTTTCGAGGGACTTTCCAGACTTTTGCAGGGTCTTTTCAGACTTTTCTAGAGTCTTTCCAGACTTCTCCAGACTTTTTCAGAGTGTATCCAGACTTTTCCAGGGTCTTTTCGGACTTTTCCAGAATATATTCAGACTTGTCCAGCGTCTTTCCAGAGTGTTTCCAAACTTTTATAGGATCTTTCCAGACTTTCCAGAGTGTATCCAGACTTTTCAAGGGTTTTTCCAGATTGTATCCAGACTTTTCCAGGGTCTTTCCAGACTTTTTTAGGGTGTATCCAGACTTTTCCAGAATTTTTCCAGAGTTTTCCAGATCATATTCAGACTTTTCCAGGGTCTTTCCGGACTTTTCCAGAGTGTATCCAGGCTTTTCCAGAGTCTTTCCAGACCTTTCCAGAGTGTATTCAGACTTTTCTAGAGTATATCCAGACTTTTCCAGGATCTTTCCAGACTTTTCTAGGGTCTTTCCAGACTTTTCCATGGTCTTTCCAGACTTTTCCAGGGTCTTTCCAGACTTTTCCAGGGTCTCTCCAGACTTTCCAAGGGTCTTTCCAGACTTTCCAGAGTTTATCCAGACTTTTCCAGGGTCTTTCCAAACTTTTCCAGAGTCTTTCCAGACTTCTCCAGGGTGTATCCAGACTTTTCTAGGGTGCACGGACTTTAGTGAAGGAGTTTTTGAGTTAGAGTGGCTAAAAACTAGACGACAGACAGACCGACAGACAGAGCGACGGCGTCTGGATTCGTGCTTATCACTAATCGAAACCTGAAAATTCGTGGAGGATCATTAAAATCTCGAAGTGCGATTTTTCGATGATTACATTACTTCCCTTTAGCAAGGGAAGTAAAAGTTACAACTTTTTAAAATATACGGTTTTCCGCCATTTTGAATCCGCCATATTTTTTAAAAACGAATTTACCAGAAGTCAAAAACGTGATCTATGGGCTACCCTTAACAAAATTAGCTTATCGGCACAAAGTTAGCACGACTTGCACACGAAAGTCGATTTGTCCATAGACTAATACATGCTTTAAAAATTATTTTTTGGCATGTTCACTTTCATCAGACATTTTTTTAAATAAGCTCTTTGGTCAGGTCTATTATCGAAAAAAAAATAGTTTGGTAACTATTTAGTTCGTCAAGACCTTTAAGGAATGAATTGTTTACAGTATGTAGATTCCATGTCCTAATATCTATAAGTGAATCATTTCTTTTTTATGTATTTATTTATTCATTTCTCTAATTACCTTTTTACAGACATTTGGTCCATCTGCACCCAGTGCTACTAGTTTCTAGATATCCATGTTGCTTTCAATAAGAATATCCAGCAGATCCTTTACAATATTTCCTGCAGTGCAACATTCTACGTATATATTAAGCAAACTTTTGCTTTTAATTCTTTTATAGAAGAAGTGTTGGTAGTCTCATCAAATTTAGTATTAACATGCATGTAAAGGAAAAAGACGTAATGATTTTGATATTAGTCTCATGGAAACATATTGGAAACATTATTTTGTTTTTAAGTAACTGACTAATCTGGAGAAATTCAATTTATGAAAAAATTTTTCAAAGGATCCAAAATCAGTGTGCGGTTTAAGTTTTTACAGTGGGGCATGTTATAAAATTCATCCATGGGAAGTCTGAAAAAAATAACTTTTTATGAACTTTTGCGCTTTTTTAAAGAAATTATGAACTTTTTACAAGCCTGGTTAAAATTATGAACTTTTATAAACTTTATGAACCTAATCCGGATTCTGAAATGTAAATTTGGAAATAAGCTTAGTAGTCTGTTAAAACAACTAAAAGAAAAATGAATATAGTGTCAGAACATTCAAGAAATACTTAGGGTATCCAAACGTTATAAACAAGAGTAAGTAGTGGCAATAAAAAAGCAGATAAAATGCCTAATACAATATCGTCGGCTAAATGGAGATAGTACTATAAAAAGGCAGAAGAAAAAAGGAAATTCAAAAAAGAAAAGAAATAAAAAAAAACAAGGAAAAGCTCAAAGAAAATAAAGATATTAAAAAGAAACTAAAGACAACAAGAACCCTTAAACAAACAAAGGCTTCTAAGTCTAAGCAAAAGCCTTTATCACCTAAAAAGCAAAATTCAGCAGGCGTAGATGACTACCAGAAGAGGCTATTGAAATTCTTGTTGATTGTATAAATCAGTCGTTTGAAGCAGGCCAATTTCCGGACTATCTAAAGTTGGTAATTATTGTTCCTATTTTTAAAGGCGGAGACGATGACAATCCAAATTTACACTTACAAAACACTCTGTAATCTATGAAAGTATCAAGACATATAATAATTTTTCAAGTAACATAAAGAAGATTGAAGAATATTCTACTTTTCGGGCGCGTTTTTTTTCTGACTTCCAAGGCATTTTACAGCCTGCAAAAATTTCATTCAAATTAGATGCCGCTTTTGGTTCGTAATATTGTGATTTTACAACCTTGTGATTTTGTTTATTCTATTCTGTGATTTTATCCTTATTTTAATTATTGTGACTTTTATGATTTTATGTAATTTTAACTTAGTGAACTATGATCTTATATTGTATAATTTTATTGACGCCAGACATGTCTTTGTAATATTGTGATTTTATAACTTTGTGATTTTGTTTTAATTTTTATTTTATTCTGTGATTTTATCCTTATTTTAATTATTGTGACTTTTATGATTTTATGTAATTTTAACTTGGTGAACTATGATCTTATATTGTATAATTTTATTGTCGACAGACATGTCTTTTAGTTGCTTTTAGTTACTAATTTTTAACAATTTCACTGGTATAACCAGCCTTAGTTTTAGTGACAAAACATAAAAAAGTGTTTTTAAGCTAAAGATATATGAACACTATTTCTTTTAATAAGTATAAGGTCAAAAATTGATAAATATAAAAATATGTTTAGCTAGATAGGTTCGCTTTGTCAACAATTTTTTTGTAAAATTTCGACAATAAAGTTTTCAATAAAAAAAAATAATAAAATTTAGTGTGCAGCATGCAAAGAGATTTAATAAGCGAGACGGAGGAAGAAGACGATATGAATATTGAATTTTATAAGATGCAGAGGCATCAGCAAAAGATTATAGCTGTTTTAAGTGCACATAACTATTTTTAATTGGTCCTATTATTGCAGGGACCCCAACAGATAAGGATGAAAATAATCTGAAAATATTTTTTTTTCTAAAAAATATGAATATGAAAATATTTTTCAAAAATATGAAGAAAATATGAACATTCTTTGATCAAAATTCCTATTTGTTCAATATTGGGTATCTTTTTCCATTAGCCTTAATTTACAGTTTTATGTCCAAAGCCCAATATTGCGTTAGCTACCATATGGCCAGTGAGCCAAAGCATAGGTGGCCAACTTAAAAACACGAATCACAGCATTCGGTTAAAATCTGTGTGAAGAACCGCACGCAAGTGTCTTGGTGGAGTTTGCCATAATAATTTCACCCCCAAAGAACCCCAATATCACGCATCATCAGCCCTGGCCAGGGAAACTAGGACTGAAGAGACATCAGGTGAGTCTAGCGTAAATATTGGGCCCTCTTTAATTTTCTTGTGTAATTTAAATTGTCGTTTGGTACACCGTGGTTTTCGTTAAACCACCCCTATATTGTACATTTGGTCTCTCCTCGCCAAATTAATTGAACCAGTCCTTTGGGATTTTTAATTTCTTAATTAATGCATTGTAATAAAATTGAATTTAAATTTTAGGTGTTTTGTTCCATTTTGTTAATATTGAAAAAACTTCGATAAATGTGATAAGAAATATCGCTCGTTTTTTTGCGCATTTCTCGAAGTCGAAAGTTTTTTGCGCGCATATTGCGATCTCTCTTTTTAAAAGTGCATCTCTCTTAAAAGCGCGTTTCTTATGTTGGCAACATTAATTTGGCCATAATACCCAAAAGCACGAGGTAGAAGTGAACATAACCTTGCTTGTTTGACAGTGGGCGGTTTGTTTTGTTTTGAATTTTTGATTTTTAAGGTGTTGTTTTTAAAAAAGCTACCTTCCATAACATGTCGGAAACAAAAGATATTATTGATGGTTTAGTTAGAAAACGCGATTTGACTAAACAACGAATTCAAAATATTTACGATATAGCAACAAAAGCAACCGATCAGAACGCCTCAAAGACAAAAAAGTTGGAGTTTCAATGCGCGTATGAGGAACTGCCGCGTTTGAGTGAGCACTATTCTTCCATCCAACTTGAAATCGTGTCTCTTGTGGCCGATGGTGATAAAGATAAGGAACATAGCCGTCAACTTAGGATGGACTCAATGGTTTATTCTATAAAAACAGCCGCAGTACAGCTCTTTTCACCCCCTAGAACTGCTGGTGCAGCTGCTGCACCTAGCCCCCCATGCTCCAGCGCTGAAGATAACAGTGCTCTTGCTTGCATACCCAAATTTACAGGTGAAATAAAACAATGGCCTACCTTTTTTGACTTATACAAAGTAATTGTACACAATAATCCTCGGTTTTCTAATATAAGAAAATTCCAAATATTGGTTTCTCTTTTACAAGGGGATGCTGCATTGGTAGTTAAGCATATACCCTTTCTTGAGGTAAATTATAATACAGCTTTTGACGCATTGGTTAAGCGTTATCAAAATGAAAGAGTCTTATTGATCAATCAATTTTTAGTGCTTCATGTATGAAAAATGATTCAGCGCAAGAGCTAAGAAAAATTTTAAGTATTTTTTCTGAAAACTTGCAAGCTTTAAGTTTAACTCAAGTTGACTTGTGGGACTTCACAAAATTAAACTTATTGCTTCAAAAAATAAGTCCTGAGTTAAAGACAAGCTTTGAATTTAAGCAAAATTCTTCTCAATTGCCTACATATGAGGATTTATCTAAACACTTGGAGCAACATTGTAGAGCTTTAGAAAATTCATCTTTAACCAACCAATCTTGTAGTGTTTTTAAGAAAAGTGAGAATTTGTCAAAAAAGGCAATGCCATCAAAAAAATCATTTATGACTACAGCTAATTTGTGTGTTTGTTGTCAAAAAACATGTTTATCATTATTAAAGTGTGATAATTTCTTGAAACTTGACCCTCATCAACGACATGCTATAGTGAAAAGGCATCGTTTATGTTTTAATTGTTTTGCCAAGTCGCTGGAAAAATGTACTAGTTCCTTTATGTGTAAAAATTGTGGACGCAAGCATAACACTCTCTTATGTTTTTCTAGCAGTCACAATTCAAGTGAAGTATCAGAATCAACTAGTAATCAAAATTCTCCAAGCAGTCGCTCGGCCCAAGTTGATTCAAATAATAGTGAAACAAAATTCTGTGCATCCACACGTGCTGTGACTCAGTCTGTGTTATTTGCTACTGCTCTAGTCTTCATTCAGAATGGTGCTGGTAGTTTTGTAAAGTGTAGAGCGTTATTAGACTCAGCAAGCCAGGCAAATTTTGTGTCTGAGCATATGGCAAGTAAACTTTCTTTGAATCCACTGCCCAACAATACCCCAATACAGTGGCATGTCAACATTCACTGCTCTAGGTATAGTTTCTTGTATTGTTACACCCTATCATCAAGTGCCACCTCGCTTGTCTTTTGAGGCCCTAGTGATTCCTTCAATTTGTGAAAGGTTGCCATCAGTCACGATTAATTCAAAACAGTGGAATCATCTTCAGGGTTTACATCTTGCAGATCCATATTTTTGTGAAGCTGGTGATATTGATCTCCTTTTGGGTATTGACATATACAGTGATATTTTATTGCCAGGTCTTCGTAAGGGTCAAAGTGGCAGACCTAGTGCGTTTCAAACTATTTTTGGCTGGGTTATTATTGGCAGTGTTGGGTCTAGTGAGAACCAGCCCCTAAGTTTGTGTACTTCTCTAGGTAGCGCCTCTGATTGCAATAGTCTTAATGTGACACTACAGAAGTTTTGGGAGTTGGAGTCAGTTCCAGAAAAGGTACACTTGTCTCCAGAGGATATTTGCTGTGAGGAAATTTTTGTCAAAACTTTGTTTAGAACTCCCGAGGGTAGATATGGGGTTAGTTACCCTTTTCGTTTTGATTCTGTGGATTTAGGTGATTCATATAAAGGCGCACTAAAAAGGTATAACTACCTAGAGTCGAGATTAAATAGGGATGTTGTTTTAAAAGAAGCTTATCATGAGTTTATAAGAGATTATCTAGAACAAGGGCATATGTCTTTGGCCAAATCTGTTAAAAATAATGGTTTAACTTATCTTATACCTCATCATTGTGTGGTCAAAGGCAGCACAACTCCTTGCGAAGGTAGGCCCCCCTCTGTTAAATTGCGTGTAATGTTTGATGCCTCAAGTAAAACTGATAAAAATGTTTCCCTAAATAGCTGCTTATTAATTGGACCTAAATTAACACCAAATATTGCAACCCTTCTCCTTAAGTTTAGACTTCACTCAGTGGTTTTCTCATGCGATATAAGGCAAGCATATAGGCAAATCTTAATTGCAGAACATCAACGTGACTTCCAACGCATATTGTGGCGTTTTGATTCTTCACAGGCTATCCAAGAATACACTTTAAATACTATTACCTATGGGGTGAGTAGTAGTCCTTATTTGTGTATTAGAACTTTATTTCAGTTAGCTGATGACTATAATGATCAGTTTCCTAGAGCAGCAAAAATATTGAGGTCAATGACCTATATTGATGATGCCATTGGTTCTGCTTCTTGTCTTGAAGAAGCAAGTAGTCTGAAAAATGAGCTTGAATGTTTATTGTCCAAGGGATGTTTTGAACTTAGAAAATGGGCAAGTAACGAACCTAGATTACTTGATTCAGTGCCTGAGACTCATCAACAACCCATTTCTTTTAGTAAAAAAGATTCTGCTGGGTTAAAAATATTAGGTTTACAGTGGTGTCCTACTCAAGATTTATTTTCCTATAAAATACAGTCCATCAACGTACCTTGTACCAAGCGATATATTTTGTCAGAACTTACAAAGGTGTATGATCCTCTTGGTTTTGTATCACCCACAATTCTAGTGGCAAAGATTTTAATGCAAAGATTGTGGGCCCAAGGTGTTGGTTGGGATGAAACCCCTCCTAGTGATATAGTGTCAGATTGGCAACGTTTTGCCTCTGGTCTTACTGACCTTTCGTCATTCTCTATTCCAAGACAAGTGGTCTTGGACCCTCTAGCGGAGCTACAACTTCATGCATTTTGTGATGCTTCGCAGGTAGGCTATGGAGCCGTTATTTTTATGAGGTCAACTACGCTTTCTGGTGAAGTTTGTGTCAATTTATTGTGCAGTAAAAATAGAGTTGCTCCTCTGAAAACAGTGTCAATCCCACGTTTAGAGTTGTGTTCTGCAGTTGTGTTGGCAGACTTGGTTGAATTTGTGTTAAATTCTTATATTGACCTTAATATTAAGGATGTCTTTGCTTATACCGATTCGGCAGTTTCTTTGCGTTGGATAAAGTCACCATCTCACAAGTGGAGGACATTTGTGGCAAATCGTGTGGCGCACATTCAGTCCAAATTGCCCCCAAGTTCTTGGTTTCATGTGGAAGGGATTTCTAATCCGGCTGATGTGTTGTCTCGTGGTTTGTTTGCTGACCAATTATTGACTGATCCTATGTGGTTTTGTGGACCTTCCTGGTTGAAATTGAGTCGAGAAAATTGGCCTAAATCTCTCGATCCAAATCCCAAGCTTTCTGATGTGGAAAGTGAAGCAAAAAAGGTGATCTTATTGACTGTTCAACACCCTAAAAATGTTATATCTTTGTTGTTTGATAGATATTCCAGTTTGCCAAAGATTCAGCGCTTTATCGTGTATTATTTGCGCTTTATAGACTTCCTGAAAACTAAGGTGATAATCAAGGAAAGTATTTCCTATAAGGACCTTTACCACTCGCTCATTTTAATTGTCAAATTTGTACAGGGCGAAGTTTTCTCTGACATCTTGCAAAAATTAAGACAAGGGTCTCCTTGTCCTAAGCCAATCCAAAAATTGGCGCCTTTTCTTGACAAGATGGGAGTCATTCGTGTTGGTGGTCGTATAAGGAATTCTGCCTTGGATTATGATGCCAAACATCCTATGCTTTTGCCTAGAGAACATAGATTTACAAAATTATTGATTGAAGATGTTCATTCTAGGAACTGTCACCCAGGTCTTGAAACTTTATTGTTCCTAATATGTCAACAATTCTGGATTTTGTCAGCCAGAAGGGCCATCCGGCATACACTCTCGAAATGCTATCGGTGTTTTAGAATGTCCCCAAAAAATATTCAGCCTTTTCAAGGGGAAACAAGTAAAAGGTGGCTTACTCTTATTTGTGTAATGTGACTGTGTTAGAATTTTTTCTCTCTTTTTAATTCTGTGGCCTTTGATATGAGGCATTTTTTTGGGTTTTTTCAAAATTGGAATTTTGTTTATTTTTTTTTTTCTTTTTTCTATTTTCAAAATTTAACGCTAGAGTTAGTGTCAAAATTAACTATTTAATTTTGAGGAGGTCGGAATGTTCAATATTGGGTATCTTTTTCCATTAGCCTTAATTTACACTTTTATGTCCAAAGCCCAATATTGCGTTAGCTACCATATGGCCAGTGAGCCAAAGCATAGGTGGCCAACTTAAAAACACGAATCACAGCATTCGGTTAAAATCTGTGTGAAGAACCGCACGCAAGTGTCTTGGCGGAGTTTGCCATAATAATTTCACCCCCAAAGAACCCCAATATCACGCATCATCAGCCCTGGCCAGGGAAACTAGGACTGAAGAGACATCAGGTGAGTCTAGCGTAAATATTGGGCCCTCTTTAATTTTCTTGTGTAATTTAAATTGTCGTTTGGTACACCGTGGTTTTCGTTAAACCACCCCTATATTGTACACTATTTACAAGGTTTTTTTTTTGACGATCCCCTACCAAACAGGCCGGTTAAGCCAAACTCAACTTTTTTGTTTAAAAAATAAAATAATTTATCAGAGATTATCTTCCTAACAGAAAAAGGGGAATTTGGCCTAGATGGGGTATGGTATAGGTTTTTAGGAACAAATAAACAAACCTAATTCCCTCTCACTCCTTTCTTGGTTTCTTGGCAAAAAAATTAGTAATTAGGCTTTTTTGCCTTTTAGCTATTTGGCTTTGTAGCTTATCAACTGCTGTTTCTTTAATTTCAAGCTCTTTTTTGGATGATAAAAATCCTTCTATCATGGATTGGCGCACTTTTGCTTCTAAATTGTTACCCTTTTCTAAAGCAGTCTTAAGTCTATCAGATGCTTCAGTAATAAGTCTATCCGATACAGTCGCTTGAAGTTTGGCATCTTCTTTTTTCTTTTTTAACTCCACTTCCAAATACTGTACCTCTTCTTTATTTTTACTTGCCTCCTCTTTTTTTAATTTTTCTTTTTGTAACAGTTTTTGTAATGCATCTTCTTCGTCTTCTTTGTGTTTGTTTTTCGTTTTCTTTCTTCTTCCAAATAGACGTTGTAATGTTTATAAACAATCCGTGCCATCGCAATTAAATTTTTTGTAATAGGAACGAGTTCTGGCTGGTTGTTGTAGATTTTTAATGCATCATAAATTATAAGACGAGCATTAATCATTCTCTCCTTCATATTCGTCCGAAGTTCTCCCATAACTTGATTGGAAAGCGAAAAATGTTAAGTAATACTCTATGGACAAATTGACTTTCGTGTGCAAGTCGTGCACCATAGATCACGTTTTTAAAAAAATATAGCGGATTCAAAATGGCGGAAAACCATATATTTTAAAAAATTGTAACTTTTTTACTTTTTATCCGATTTTGATAAAAAAAAAATCGGAATACCCCGTTTGTAATATATTTTATGAAAAAAAAATAAAAAAATTAAAAATTTTCATCAAAAAAACTAAAAAATCTGAAAAAATAAAAATAAAAAAAACAAAAAAATTATTTAACTTTTTTTTGAAAATTATTGATTTAACGAAAAAAAAGTTTGAGTCAAAAAAATTGCCTTTTTAATTCTGAGTTCAAATTGGTTTCCATCATTCCATTCGGTTAGTTAGTTTTAGAGTTATGTTAAAATAACTGGTCAAAAATAGGGGTTTTTGGGCTATATATGAGATTCATGACATTATCTAAAACTACAAAAACATTTTGCAGGTAACGTAAATTTGTTGAATAGGCTTAGTATATCAAGTTAAAACCCCTTGTTATTCTAGAATATGCGTTTTTAAACAAATATGCCAATTTCAAAATGGCGGAAAGGTGTATTTTTTAAGTACTTATATCTTTATTATTTTTTATTCGATTTTGATAAAACAAAGTTTAAGATACTTGGTTTGGTATTGGTATGAGGAAAAATAATTTTTTTATTTTTTTGGTCTAGTATAGTAAACACGAAAAAAAAATTTATATAAAAAAAAGTATCTATTTTGACGCTTAGTTTTTGAGTTATGTTAAAATAACGAGTAAGAAGTTGGAGTTTATGGGCTGATTAATCATAATATAAAAAAATGGGAAAACATTTGAAAAGTAATCAAGATTTGTAAAACCGGCCCAGATCAGGAGATTTCAATATGGCGGAACAGCATTAAAAAATATATATATTTAAGTATTTTAAAATATAGTTTTGCCAACAATATTTATTTATAAGAAATTATAAAAAACGAAAATTAAAAATAGGTTGTATTTAACAAATATTAAAACAAATTTAAAGTTTCCAAACACAAACAGGCTCTCTGAGCAGGTTCAGGTACTATACTCCATTATTTAGCGCGGCGGCGGCGTCTCCCAGTTTAAATAATCCTTGTAGCTTAAATCTAGAACGAGACGCGGTATTTTTAAAAAATTCCAACCGGCGATATTTATTTATTATTTAAAAAAAGAAATTTGTTGTCCGGGAAAAATAAATAAAAAGAAAAGTTCATGGCATATCGTTGTATTTTGAACGGTCTTCTTTCAGTAACTGGTACAGTTTCGCAGGTTTATTTTTTTTTGACCTGCTCGCAAATGTAATTTTTATTGATATTTGCATCCTTTAACGTTTTGCTTTTCGCTTTATTCCGACAGGCGGCGCGCTGCATATAGCCATCCAACATCCCGCGTTGTTTGACAACGAAAGTTGTTTAAATTCGCTGGGTGTGGTTGCTTATGTTATGTTAACAAGTATGAAACATGCCTTTAGGTTTCTGGACTATCCATTAGATCTTGGAGGCCTGGTCGTAATGTATTGAAAAGCAAAAAACAATAAAAAAGCACAAACCAGTTCGCATGACCATGTATGACCTAAAAACCTGGGAAGCTATCCTGGTCAAAAAAACAAACCTTCTGTCGCTTATATCTAATTTTGTAACTTTTCTTACATTTGTATATTTCTTAAGGAATGTTCTAAAGCACTTTCTTTTTACTCAGACACAAATTAATTTCTCCAGACATGGTTACTCTTTTCCAAGTTTAGAAACAATAATGAAATACCACCTGATTATTGATAATTCGCTGCGCGGGCCGCCAATTAAGATTATAGCCTATGTGGTAAATAATTTTATGTAAAAAAAGCTTTTCAAATACAAGCTTTTGTAAAATATAAAGAAAACTAAAAAGTAGAAAATAATGTTTAGCATTCTGATATACAGGGTTCCTAAGATTTTCCTTAGGGAAAGGATTTCAATAAATCAAACAGAAATGGCATAGAAAGTTCTGCGCGCACAAAAGAAACAGGTATATTGAGCAATGGTGCCAGTTTGTTATTATCTCCGGACTTTCATGAGAAAAAATTGTCGCCCCTCTTTCATTGTGAGCATAAATCATAGTTGCAATAATAACCGTTGACAAGATGTCTGCAAATTCCGCTAGATGGCGGTCACACCATGAGATGATCGAGGAAAAAATTAGATGTTTTCAGGTCCAAACCACAGCTTTTTCTTGCTTAAAGGAGGCGGCAGGGTCCATTATTTACGATACTGAGCGATAAACTCGTGAGGTTGTCAACATTAGAAAGAAATATCTTCGCTTTTAATTAAATTTCTTTCCATTCTGTTCTACTAGTGACATCTATCCGGAAACGGCCAAACCATGCAGCTAGCACTAGCAGCCAAAGAAATCAATAAACGGCGCTGTTTTTCCTGCAAAGCTTTTTGCTTGCGATATTATTGATTTTAAATAAAGCTGGCCCTACACTACATTTGATATTTTCGAGGTGTTTTATGACATGATCTCGAAACATGTAGCGAACCAATTCTTCAAAACTAGCGGGAGGGTAAAAGCGAAAAATAAGGGGCTGCCAATATTTGTAACACCCAAAAAGGGGTGAAAAGATTTATTTTGCTCTGTTTCTTTACAAAAAACGTTTTTTTTTACGAAAAACTTGAGCTCTGCCACTTTTTTTATTTTTTTCTTCAACTTTGTCGAAATTTTCGTCATACCGTAAAAAAATTATTTCCCCCATGGTCATACTCTACTTTTATTCGAAAAAAAACAGAGACGGGATCAGTTTTCCTAAAACGGGGGATCTTGGTTTCAAGTGAGAAGATAAAGGGCGCCGCAGGCAAAAATTTTTCAATTAAATTAGCCGAACGCAAAAATGTTAGAAAAACAAAGCACGAAATAAAAATGGCGCCGCTTACAATTTTTTTTCAAAAATTACGTAATTTCGGGAACGCAAAGAAATAGGTCTAAAGAGTATAATTTTTAAGAAAAAATATCAATTTTCTCGCCCTCCTCCACTGGGACTACAGGGGGCCGTGCACAAATTACGTAATGGTCATAGGGGGAGGGGGGTTACAAAACGTTACGTAGGGGGAGGGGGGTTTTCGACAGCGTTTGCATTTGTGTGAAACTAAGAAAATTTGGAATAAAAATAAGTGAAGTTTTTTTTGGGGGGGGTTAGTGGTCTTGAAATCGTTACGTAACATTAGGGGAATGGCGTGCCAAACCGTTACAAAACATTACATAGGGAGGGGGTCAAAAATTGGTAAAATAACCTTACGTAATTTGTGCACGGCCCCACATCTGACTGTTCCTCCTTTTTGATTTCGAATCAAAGTGCAAAACCCGGGTTGGACGTTCGAAGGCGTCAACCCGTCCTATTTGCTTGATAAAGTTTCTACGGAAATATCTCAGTCGATTTCTCCGGCCGTGTATGAACGCTTTAGGTTGGGTATTTGCATGTATCTCAGTCCCCAGCCTGTAAACAGTGCGTAAGGACAATGGTTACAAAATGAAAAGCCGAAAAATATTTTTTTTACGATATCTTTCATCAGTTTGGTATTAAAGTCGAGCAAAAACAATTTTTATTCCAGTCCTAAAGGTATGAAAATGGAAAACATTAGAAAACAACAACCTGGAATGGATTTACTACGTGTAAGATGTAGTGACAACATCGCCCCATGCCCATCCTTTTCTGCCTAATGTGCTTTTCCGTTTGTCTGCGTCTTATACACGGCTGCTTGGCCCCCTAAGGATTTGCTTAGGAACCCTGTATATCATAATAATAAAAGCGATAAATTTATGTTATTGATTTTATTATGATTGTTCGCAATAATCTAAGTTCATTATAAAGGAATGCAAGGGTAAGTAAATCCAACCCAACTCGACTCAAGCTGCCCTAACATTTCTCTGATAGACATTGTTAGTTTTAATTTGCGCCCATCGCTTTTAATAATTATGATATCAAAATGCTCAAAACTATTTTCTACTTCTTAATGCACTTTGTATTTTATAAAAGCTTGTATTTGACAGGCTTTTTTCTATATACAACTATTTTTTAATTTTTTAGATTTGTTGCCTAAATCATCTATTTTGAATCCGCCATACTGAAATTTTCCAAACTGATCAAAAATTCATAATCTCCTTCCCTATAAGCCCCTGCATGCCAATTTTGATTAAAATCGAACAAACTATATATTTTTCCCCCTCCACTTTCCTCGTTAGGGGAGGTGGGTACCTGATAATACCATATTATTTATGTATTACTGGAACTATAAACGTATACCAAATTTGAAGACAATCGGATGTGTACTCAGTTCAGTTAAAATTGGTTAGCAAAACATGACCGAAAATTGTCCGCCATGTTGAATTTTTAAAATCTGATCAAAAATTCGTATTCCTTATCCCCAAAATCCTCCGTATACCAATTTTGGTTAAAATCGGACAAACTTAGGCGTTTTCCCCCCTCCATTCTCCTCGTAGGGGAGAGGGAGGTGCCTAATAATACATATTATTTTATCATCGGAACTATCGCATACCAAATTTGTGAAAAAAGTGAAGTTAAATAAAAGCTTGTAAAACCAATTCGCTCGTGGTCTTTCTAGTGGTAACCAATTTGTTTTTCTATTTAAATAAATGTAATATACTAGTTCATATATAAATTCTATACATCAAATTTTTTTTAGTTTTGCCTTAATACTATTGCAAATGGCTTCTGAAAATAAATAACTGCTTTAAAAAAAAACTAAAAATTTTCTTATTTTTGTGACAAAACAAAGGAAAATTTGAACTTTTTTTATAGAAAACAATTTTATCGTGTGTTTCCACTGAATCATCATGCAAAAAAGTGGTGGGAGCAATAACTTGAAAAAAACGCAAATACCAGAATGACAACAAGTCAAAACGTGATCTATGAGCTACCCTTTACAAAGTTAGCTTATCGGCATAAAGTTAGCACGATTTGCTCACGAACCCCCCTTTTTGCCCGATTTGTCCATAGACTATAAAGCGTACTTTACTTCGCCTGAATTATTTTGTTTTCAAAGTAATGATTCCAATATGTATCAACCCTACATAATATATTGTTTTTTGCTGGTGGCTCATCTTCCAGCTGAAGTAACTTCCATTCATCCACCACACAATTTAGGTCCAATGGAAGTGCATTTAAAAGAACTATCGGATCTTTAGATGTCGAATATGACTTCCTACTGCAAGGATTAAGACACCTTAGATATTTGATGTTTTTATTTAACAGATTATCAGATGTAATTAAATACAAACCTGCTGCTAAATAATGCTTTTGAACATTGTGAAGAAATATGAACCTATCCTTTTCTGGCACTGTTGTTAATTCTTTTTGTAAATCTTTCTCAAAAACCAAATCTTTTGATGGAATTAAATTGTTGTTTTCAGAAGAGTTATTTGAAGGGTTTAATTTGAAGGTTTTATTTTGAATGCTTTTACCACATTTTTTTTGCATATTTTGATGAAAATCAAAATAACAAGTTCTTTTAATTCTAAATATACTTTATGAATCAAAGGTTCTTCTTTTTAGAATATGGTTTTATATTTGGTAAAAAAAGTTATGCTTGACAACAAAAACAATAGTTCACATTTCATAGTTTTTTGGTTAAGTAAGTCAAATATTTTAGTGTAATTAGAATTTTTCATTAAATGATCGGATCGGAGAGGTATAAATTTAAGGAGGTAATCAATTAGAGCCTCCCACTGTTCCAGAATCCTTTCAATTGCTGGATCTAACGTTAGCCAACGACTATTTACGTGTTTTGGGAATTTATGGAGGAATCTTCTCCTAACTCTTTCAATCCCTTAAAAACTAATATGGACGGTATGAATAGTACATGATCCCATATCCACTAGGTTTTTACCTCTAATACTCAAAATATACTCATTTAAAAGACATAATGTCTTTTTATTTATATTCGGACCATCGCTGGTGATAGAAACGAGTTTAGCCAGTGGCAAGTTCGCGTTATCTATTGCTTTTAAAATTGCATTTTTAAGATCTTCTGCAGTTGCATGCCCTATACAAAAGGTTTCTAAGTGAAACGTCACTACTTGATCCATTTTCTTGGACCAAAACCGCAGTCTTATTTGTAGCTCCTTCTTACCGACATTATTGGTAGTCTCATCATATTGGAGAGAATAATATGAACTTCTTGCCTCTTCAAGCATTTCGTTTCTAAAGTAAAGGAGCTAAAGCATCTATAATGAGGTAACTTACTTTTATAGGAATTTAAAAAAAATTGTTCCGGTACAGCATTTTCAATTGGAAACATTTGCTTAAACAAATTACCTATTCCAGACACCGACTCTGCTGAAAAATTTGATGCTACAACCTTAAGCGCCCATAATACTTCGGCTCTAACTGTCCGACTCTGGTGTCGGATGTATGGTATGTGATGAAAGCTTTGCCAAACAATTTTTTTATGTTTTTCCCCATCAATGTGCTGCTGTATACTAAAAATGGTAATGTGAACCACTTTGACACAAACATTGCAAAAAAGTTAATTTTTACTGTACTTGCTTGCACACCGGGATATTAAAGTTATTGCTATCTTTCTTTTTTAGCCAATCTTCTTGAAACTTCGACATTTTTTACCATCACTAAAGTAAAATCAGTAACAATATCTCATATAAAAGCAAACAGACATAACTGATATATTGAACCTACAAGTAGACATACAATTGAGCAATCTTTTTTTAAGTAGTACAATAAGCGGTTTGCTCTTATATGGGAAAATGAAAGAACAACCAAACTTCAGATGTTGCTAACACAGCTAAAAAATCGGCAAGAGAAACTAAAAAAATCCCTGTTAATCTTCATTGGGAAAAATATAAATATTTTTCCAAAAATATTAACTTTTATGAAGGTTTATAAAAAATATGAAACTGTTGGGGTCCCTACCTACATGATTTATTTAGTTTTTGTAGATAAAAAATAAATGTTGATCTGTTAGAGTTTCTGTATGTATACCAAAGTTAAAATAAAATTTTAAGTATTTTATTATACCTACCTAGTTATACCACATTGGTATGGGTATGGGTAAAAAAGCTGGTCTATAAACAGCTCCATTTTTCGACCCCCGGTCGAAAACTGGGCGTCAAAAGGTCGGATTGAAGAATTAGGCGGTCAAAAACCGGCAAAATCGTCATTTTTTGTCTTTTTATTTATTATAACATAGTGTATGGCCTTACCATTTTAATAAAAATAATTTTTTATACTTAAATGTTTAACGAATTTTTATTATCCAAAATGGTAAAAAACATTAACAAAATTGGCTTCAAAGTTGAAAATTCCGTGAAGTGGTCGAAAACCGGCAAACTTACTCTACACTGTTACCATATGTAAGGTAAGAAAATGCAGGATTTTTAATATTCTATATTTACTTTGTAAAATATTTAAGACAGTAAATTAATTTGAATTGCAAGCGATTTTTAAGAGGAAATTCAGACCAAAATATAGGTTAGGTTCGCCGGTAACCCGACCACAACCGGTTGTCGACCATTTTCGCGGTTTTTACCCAAAAATAAGAAAACAACTACAAGATATCCTTCATCGATGATCTCCACCTATTCCTTGAACCTTCCCCTACCGTCTAATATACTTATGTCAAAACTCCCGCCTAAATTAGAGTCAGTTCAGTCTCATCTTTCAGAGCATGACGACGCACTTTCAAAAAGAGTGTTTTTTTCTCGTTTTTTGATAGTGGAAGGCGCCTTCGAAAATAGCAGATAAATATTACATTTTTGCGGTTTCTAGTATTTGTTTCGTTTTATAGTGAGGTTACATCATTCCCAAATCCAAAACTGATATTGTTTCATTTATTTTTTCCTCGATTTTATTAAAAGAATGGAAAACCGGAAGCAAAAAAGAGCTTAAATCCGGTTTTCGACTGACTGATCGGTTATTTTTTTTTTCCTCTCACACGCTTAGGTTATAAATGATATTGAGTCTCTTTTTAGTGAAACAAGAACAGTTCATGTAGATTTTGAAGACCTTTTTCCGACCGGGTGTTTTCGGAATAGTTTGTGTTATAATAAAATATTAAAAAAGAGAATTTTTCGGTGGTCGAGAAATGGGCCTATTTTTCGAAAACTACAGATTACATAGTATTTGGCTGGTCGGAGAATGGGGAATGAGAAAAATCTCAAAAATTCCTATCCGCCAAGAAAAGCAAATGACAGCACTGTTGGTCAGAATTTTATAGCGGGGGGACATTACTTACTCCCTCGTGCTCCCTCCCCCTTATCTACGTAACTACCTATAGTCAACTAAAGTGTAATGATGCGGATTTTTGACATTTTGCAGTTTAGCGCTTTTATAAAGCTTAGGCTAAAGCTTAGTTTATGAAGGAAGGAATATTTATCCCAAATCTGGTAGCTCTATCGCTTTTTGGAGGGTTACTATTAATATTTTGGATATTTCTATGGTTGACAACTCAACAATAAGAAAAGAGTTCAAATGTGCCGTGAATGCCGCATGCTTTTAATTCTAATCTACTTATGGCCCCTACATACCTACAAATGATTGCATTTTTGCCTTTGGTTACTTTGTTTCGATCAAACCTACCTACTAGGTATTGTATGTACCTACCTACACTGAGAATTTGTTTAGTAAAGTGGTTTTGGCTTGCTAGAACAGCAAGCTGCTACAACAGCAAAGTTCCTTGCTATAACTCGGATAGGAAAAAAATTTTTAGTAGCCCTAGCTCAAAAAAATAGTTACGCCAGCAAAAAAATTTAGTAACCTAACATTCTAGTAAAAAAATTTGCTGTCCCAGCTAAAAACGTTGCTGTTCCATCAAGATATTTCTCAGTCTACCTAGGTATTTAAGCTAACTACAGTTTACAGCTACGACATCCAAGACAGCAGTTTCCAGAGTCAATGCAATGTAAGTAAAAAAGTGCAAATTTAAAAGGTCCAAGTTTTAAATATATACATATTTTTTAATTTAAACCTACATTTTAAGTTTATTTTCGTTTGTCTTTTGCTGTTGGTACTGGATGTTTATTTGCATTACTTATTTTTATATATTGTTAGTTTCAGGATTTTCTTTGCTTTTTATGTAGCTGACTTTGTACTTGGTACCTACAGGTAGGTATATGAGTTAAAAAATAATATGTACTAAAGTAGGTAACATTTTTTTGAACTTCGTTTTTAAAAAATAAAAACTTTTATTTTATACCTAGTTATTTTTTATATATTATTATATTATGTAATATATATTGTATACATATTATATATAACATATAGCAATATAATAATAACATAATATATTTATTCTTAATGGTCGGCAGTAACTCCCTTTTTCGACTCAGTAGAAATTAGTATTTTTTTACTAGTTGAAAGAAAGCCCACGGTCAACCCCCCCCCCAGTTGACAAACGGTAAGTCTGTGGTTGGCTTAAGGAATTTACTGGTCGACAAAGGATAAATCTGACATTTTTTTTAGTTTTTATTTTTTTTTTCTAACTATAATTTAAAAAAAATAAAAGTGGTGTTTTTCGAATCTCAAATAAATAAAGATTGAATTAGTATTTTGCTATTGCATTAAAATAGAACAGAAACCCTTCAAATTGGTCCCTAAAGTCAAAATTTCCACTAAATGGTTCGAAAACCGGCGAACCCACACTACATGTGAGGCATTCCATGTCCGGTCAAAAACCGGCAAAATCGACATTTTTTGTATTTTTATTTTTAAATGTTCAACGAATAAAATGTTACTTCTTTTATTATCCAAAATGGTAAAAAAACATTAGCAAAATTGGCTTCAAAGTTGAAAATTCCGTGAAGTGGTCGAAAACCGGCAAACTTACCCTATACTGTTACCATATGTAAGGTAATAAAATGCAGGATTTTTGATAGTATTGTGGGTGTGTGATAATTGACAGTGTCTATATTTACTTTGTAAATTATTTAAGACAATAAATTAATTTGAATTGAGATTGCCAGATCGCAAGCGATTTTTAAGAGAAAATTCAGGCCAAAATATACATGTGAGGCATTCCATGTCAACTCGGCCACCTTTTCCACATCAAATTTGTGTCAAACTTTGGTACTGTGGAGTATTGGGGTTTGAGTCAGTACCTAATGGTACTTTTTAGGTTTCTATGTTAAAAATAATAAAATACACAGGGTGCCTCATTTTTTTGCGCAAATCCTACATGTAAATTAAAAAAAAAAAGTAACTTAGAATTGAGAAATTTATTTGCGGTATATTTTCAATAAATCGACTATTAGGGTCGTTCTACCAAAACTGTACATTTTTTGTAATTATGCTTTAACTTTAAATTTATTTGTTATTTAAGAACCTAATATATTTTTACTAATGCATCTATAACAAAGAAACAAAAACTTAAGTTACTACCCAATGAGCATTTTCAGAAACTTCTGGTGACAGATATTTATATAATTATTTTAAAGAGGGTTCCATTGATACCCTAGGCTATTTAGAAGTTTCCTACAAGAATTGAGTTTGTATGTTTGTTTTATTGAAGGCACTAAATTGATGGTACCCTAAAGTAACATAAAACTGGCATTAACAATATTTCCACAGACATCCTTATAAAAATTAAAGTCATCGGTAACAAATGTTATATAAATTGGTGTTAACAATGTTTCCACCAACATATTTATAAAAATATAAGTCATCAGTGACAAAAGTTATATAAATTGGTGTTTGAAATCTTTCTGTCAACCCACCTATAAAACCGTAAGTAACTATCAATTAAAGATATATAATAGATTGGTTTTTAAAATGTTGCTATCAACCCACTTATAAAACTTAATTAACCAACAACAAATTTATATAAGATAAGATTGAAAATATTTCGAGAGACACTTATAAAAACTTGGGAACTCAAACACAATAGTTATATAAATTGGTGTCTGTAATATTCCTATGAACTCATTCATAAACCTTTTTTGCTCATAAGGTGTTTTCTATAATGTTGTTATTAATTTCTTTATATAATGATTATAATACAACTGTTTTTAGAACAAAAAAAACAATTTTAATTTATTTTGGCAATTATAATAACAAAACAAACAAGATTTTTTAAGGTTAATTTTGTGACATCAAAAGGCGCGTTTTTGCGAAATGAAAAGGAGCGTTTTTGCGACATCAAAAGGCGCGTTTTTGCGAGATACCATACCATTATTATCTTGTTTTAATTACATCAATCTGAGAGAGATAACAGATCCAAATCTTCTTGAGATAGTTGCCGATGACAGATATCGGGATCGAATGCATTTTGCACCCGATTCCCACCAGCAAATCTCGCTTAGACCACGTGATACGTGTTTTGATTCGGGGGACCCACGAATGAGAAACGCATAGATGGGAACCGTGTTTTACAAAAAGAGAACAATATAGTAACCGTGTTAAGGTCGCTAAAAATGCACCGTGAAACGTCGAGCGCATACGCTGATACTGCTGGTCGACGGCAAATGTGAACACCCCGGAAAATACTCGCCTGTACATCCTTCGACCCCGCAATCTAACTATATTCTTGAAATAGTTACCTCTGACAGTTATGCGGGCTTGAAGTGTGTGCAGGCGGGTATTTTTCCTGGTATGTGTAGTATGCTGGATCTCTCGAGGAATGCATTTAGGAAAAGCGAACAATGGTAACTATGTTAAGGTCGCAGAAACGGACCATCAGTGTTCAACACTGCGCCATCTGCAGCCCTTTGTTCCAAGTAGCATCATTTTTTAAAAGGGTCATAAAATAGTGTTGATGAGGTAAACAGTGGTATAATTGTATTGTTTTTTTTATAGAATTGTCGGAGATTTTGGCCATTTTGAATGACAAAAATAGGTTTTTGGCCTAAATAAAAACGTTATTTATGGGGTTTCAACATGTGTCAATCGAAATATTGCTTGTTAGGGTTAAGAACATCATACAAAATTCAATATTTGTCCCAGAAAGAAAAAAACGTGTATGAAAAAAAAAACTGATATTTAAATTAATATTTTTTTCCCATTTTCTCAAGTATTTTTGGAGCCCATGAAATTTACGTGAGTGTATTCGAAAACTATACAGTACACACGGGACCGCAGCTGATTTTCGGAGTAGGACAACTTGAAAAACAGCTTTTATTTGACTATAGTATATAAATATTCATATTCCTGCTTCAGCTTATCTCACTTTCATTTTTATTTATTTTAGAAGATTGCTAAACACCATTTTATAAATTATTTTATTGTAAAAAGAAAAAGAATAATACATAACAAGCAAAGGGAAGAAAGATGGAAAATTTGTATTTCTAAATCCATAAAAACCTTTAATTTGTTATGTAGTGTTGTTAGAACAGTTGTAAAACCTTTTTATAATAATCTCTATACTTGAGAGCTCATAAGGAAGTTTTATAAAATCTATATGTTGTTTTTCTATCCATTACTATGTACTATTAATTTTTATAAGCTGGTGTTGAACAGTTGTTTTTCAAGTCTTTTTTACTCATTTAAGAGATATATTAGAGTTATAAAATTATCACCAACACTAAATAATATAACTTTTGGTTATTTTATGAAGGTTTTATATTATTTGCTGTAACTTTTATATAGACAAAAATGCTCATTGGGTATTACAATAAATAAAAAATTAAACATAGTCAAAAGTCCATTCCGTTGACTGTAATCAAGTCAATTTTTATTTTCATTAAAGAAATTTAGCAAACTATTTTTTTTAACCAAAATTCCTATGTCATAATATTCAAAATTTTATCACAAGTTACACAAATAAAAGGAAAAAGTTAAAAACCAATACAAACCCTATTTTTATGATATTATGTAATGTCACGCTTAAAGGTGTCAATTCCCCTGGCCAACTTTTAAACTTCCCCCTGATTACAGGTGGCGCCTTAGGTTCAGTTTCATTATACTGGTGGCTTTGTTTGAGTGAGGTGCAAATGAGAAGCACAGTTAAATATTTATAATTATAATTGTTTTTTATAAAAAAATATTTATTTATGTTGATTCTACTATGGATGGAAAAGTTCCAGTATAAAAAAAATGGTAAGAAAACTTTCTATTTTTAATATTTGTATTCTGTTTCCATATATAGCTCTTAAACCTATAAAATAAAAATAAGATATTAACTTTATAAATCTTTTTTAGCTTTTTATGAACTGGCATACTTTATTGTAAGTTTTAAAATATACAAACTAGATTATAATATCTTAAGTAGTAAGTAAGTAACATATTAAAGTAAGTATACATTATTATATAGTATATTACTTTTTCTACTGACCCGGAACACTCCCGACAAGCTCACTGTGGGCTTAGGGAGACTGCTCCTGTAAATTACATAACATGTAAATTTTTTAAGAGATTGCAAATAAATAAATTGAAGAATTTTGGTTCAAAACATAACCTCAAAGGTTGTACTATCCATTCTGCAAGTTTAGAATAATATGAATGTAGATGAAATTAACTCTGTGTTTCGGACTTCCATTGTCTATATTTTATTTATACACGACGTTTCGATCAGTACAATCTCTGATCGTCTTCCGGTGCAAACTACGAAGACGATCAGAGATTGTACTGATCGAAACGTCGTGTATAAATAAAATATAGACAATGGAAGTCCGAAACACAGAGTTAATTTCAAACACATCATTGTCTCAAACTTTCAAATGAATGTAGATTTCATGTAGATTTTGAAGACCGTTTTCCGACCGGGTGTTTTTGGAATAGTTTGTGTTATAATAAAATACTAAAAAAGAGAATTTTTCGGTGGTCGAGAAATGGGCCTATTTTTCGAAAACTACACATTACATAGTATTTGGCTGGTCGGAGAATGGGCTTGTTTTTCGAACACAAGAATTTTATGTGTATTTTTAGATTCTAATACCTAGATATAATGTCACTCAAAAAAAAAGAAAAATCTCAAAAATTCCTATCCGCCAAGAAAAGCAAATGACAGCACTGTTGGTCAGAATTTTATAGCGGGGGGACATTACTTACTCCCTCGTGCTCCCTCCCCCTTATCTACGTAACTACCTATAGTCAACTAAAGTGTAATGATGCGGATTTTTGACAAATTGAAGAATTTTGGTTCAAAACATAACCTAAAAGGTTGTACTATCCATTCTGCAAGTTTAGAATAATATGAATTTTTGTATGGGTTAATGTCCCTTCCCTGGGGTCTCTCCTGGCAAAAACAGACAAATGTGTCTCCTCTGGCATGCCAGTGGATTGGCATCAATGGGTATTGACTGTAAGACTTGATCTGGCTGATAAAGTTTGATTTTTAAAAAGAGTACTGCTAAAAAAAGCAGAGCAGAGAGGAACGTCTTGGAAAAAAGCGGGAAGCCGAGCGAATGCGATATGAAAAAATAAAAAAAGATGCTTTTCAGTGGAAAATACAGCAGGAGAAAGAAAAAAAACTGGTTTAATTAAATAAAAAAAAGACATGACACACAGAGAATTAAATATGAAAAGAAGACTAGGGAGAATAGAAAGAAAAAACAAGCAAAAAAAAGAGTTAACTTATTCCTTAGACAAAACACACCTTCAATGAGCGACTTTAACAGTGAAGAAGAAGTAGATTTAAGCACATAACAAACCCCACAAAATAAACCAGTGGAATTTAAAAAAAAACAAAATTGGAGTACTAAAAATTTCCAGCTTAATTGGGATATGTGCTATGTCAATTATGAGCAAATTTTAATTTTACCAGAGTCAAATTTGACTTTGAAGGAAAACCATATTTTTTATAAATTCCCTGAAATTATTGATATTTTCGAAAAAGCCTAATGTATTTTTTTAACTTGTTCGCAATGTTAAATTTAATTTTTAATGTTGTTTAGTGTTGTGTAATTAAAATAAACATTTTTGAATAGAATTGTTAAAAAAGTTATGATTGTTTTCCACAAACCAAAACTACAATTTTTTGCACTCGACGAGCGTTTCGCTAACAACGTTAACATCATCAGGAGACGATAAACAATAAACTAAATTAACCTACACTCTACCTTATACACTATCCTTTAGTGTCAGATCACGCTTTATAATCCTATCTCCCCTCAACTAAAAAATAAAGTGTACTAAACGGAATAGGTCCTCTATCTTTTTTTAAACTATTTCTGGATTTAATGATTTCCATACTTTCATATGCATTCAAAAGTCTTTTGTTTGGTAAGTTTTAGGTTATCTAATGTGAATCTATGATTGTTTTCAAAAGCATGCTCGGCCACTATTGACTTTTCTGTTCTTCCGTATTTTAAGTGTGCTAAGTGTTCTTTGAATCGTGTTTGAATAGAGCGTCTCGTTTGGCCAACATATTTTTTGTCACAATCCATGCTACTAATTTCGTTAGTTACACTTTTTTCTACAACTGTAGTTTTATTTTTAAAAAGAGTACTGCTTTACTGGGATTTCTTAATAAACTTCTTATTGTGTTTCCGGATTGATATACTAATTTAATACCGGTGTTATTAAATACTTTATTTCATTACGGAATTAATTTGAGTCCGGGAAATGACCTATTACATCACTAGTCCGGTAAAATAACATTACCGGACTCAAACTAAATTTCTGAATTTTTATAAGCAAAATGGTATATTTTTTAACAAATCTTTATTATTAATGAAAAACAAATATTTTATACAATAAACTACTAAAATTTACTTATAAATATTCACATCAATTGTGCAATTGGAACTATTTGAAATTACATGAGCAGCAGCCGAGCAATCTTTTTCGGGGTTACCTTTTCGCGAGGAACAGTAACTTCGGGTTTGGTGTTGTTGGTGTAGAACTTGAACAAAGTTTTCTACTCCCTGGATCATTCCAGCTACTTTTGTTTTTGTCTCTAAAGACTCCTTGACATATTTTTTGGCCAGAGAGGTTTCTCTTCCAGCCGCCGTGACGTTTTAGCACATTAACATCTGCTGCAGACGTTTTGCGGAAGCAGTGTCCCATGTACCTTTCGGGATTGGACAAATTCAAATATTCCGAAATTTTTGAGGCGCTCCCCCAATAGTATGGATGCCCACTCTTTGGCTTAATACATTTTCCTTTTCTGTAGCCGACAAAAAACGCTTTTTCGGGAATGTTGGTGGGTCGCACATGGCGATAACTACGGAATATGCTTAAAAATGATTCTTTAATGACTGTAAACACTCTGTTGATGTAAGTTTGTTTGGTTTATGCTTAGAATCAACTGTGTCCCTGTATCTTCAATATCACCGTCATTTAGGTTGAAGAGCTCCTTCCTTCGACACCCTCCGGAAATACCTAGTAGTGCCACAACCTGAAACAATATAAAAAATAATAATTTAAAAAAGGCAGAAAAGTATAAATACTAAATCCCCCTGTGTAAATTGCCTATTGCGTAAATTCAGTTATAAAAAATATATTTTTATTTAATGGAAACCAAAAAACTTATCTTAATTAACAAAAATTTTTCGGTTGGAGCTGTTTTTATGAATGAGTCCACTCCTCTCTGGCCAAAATTTTTAGGTAGGGTAGGTTGGTGGCCTACAGATTCTTTCTTTAAAAATGCTATCAGTTTGAAAAATCTGGATATATCCACGTTCTCATTTAATACCAATATAGATTTCACCATCGAATATTTTGCACATAGCGTTGAACTGCTGGATTTTTGTGACTGAAAAAGTAAGAAAATTAAAAATTACGATAATACGACGTATTTTTACAAAGTAGGTATTTAACACATTTTTTTAAATAAAACTAATTTAACACTTACCAAATCTAAGAAGTAGGCCAATATAACATTTTCGTTGACGATATTTTCCACATTAAGTCTTTCTCCATTCGTAGAATGTTTCATATTCTTTTTTATATCTTACTGAAGATTTGGCTGGGATCAGTTTTTCTGTTGCAGCTGAACTTTTTTTCAAAATTGCGTCCATTTTCACTGCTCTACGTGACAGAAACAAATAAACTTTATTTTGTTTCTGTTAGCAACCAATTTAAAGATGACTGAATTTCAAAATTTTGACAATAATTTGATGGAAAATTGTAAAGTAATTGTTGAAACAAATATAAATGACATGAATTTTTTTGGTATATTGATTGTCGCTGTCTACTCAAAAAAAATTATTTTTATTTTAAATTAAATGTAAAACAGTATGAAATAAAACGTTGTACCATATACGGCCATGAAATGTCATTAAAGTACTCGTCTAGATATTCCGGACTCGGCTCCGGCTCGTCCGTAAACATCTAGGCTTGTACTTTAATAGACCATTTCCCGTCCTTGTAACGTAAATTACTATTTTTTAATCCTTTCGTATAATTAGGATTATAAGGAATTGATACAAATTTTGAGCCGGAGGTATCTTTTTTCTGAAAAAAGTGGAATTCTGAAAGGTCTTTTTATTTATTAAGCCGTTACGAAGAAGGCTTAATACGTTTTCGCCAGCTATATTCCTAATCCTATTCTTCTCTGCTTCAAATCTTTCTTTGTTTAAGGGGAAATTTACTAAGCTATATGTTAAAAAGTACAAACTTGCAAGTTTATGTTGTAAGCAATGAAAAGAGTCATTTGGAATATACCTGTTGGTGGCCGTTCCTTTTCTGTATAGGTCAAATTCCAATTTATTTTTATTTGTTATAACTAAAGTGTCTAGAAATGGCAGTGTACCGTTGTTCTCTGATTCATAAGTAAATTTAATTATGGGAAATTTGTTAGTTATTTTTTCCATAAAATTTTCAACACTAGTTACCTTAGTGTTGAATACTGCAAACACATCGTCTACATACCTGAACCATACTCTGGGGAAATACTCAAATTCTTTACTTATATCTGATTCAAATTTGCTGAAAAAGAGCTTTGCAATAAAAGGTGATAAACTATTACCAATTGTGATTCCTTCTAATTGTTGGTAGTAGTTATTTTTATATTCAAAGTAATTTTGATTTATGCAGAGTTTTGTTAAAGATAGGTATTCTAAAGTCTGTCTGTCTTCTAGATTGTTTCTCTTGGTAGTTCCTCCAGGTATTGTAAGGTATTGGGGATCGGCACACTAGGGAAAAACGAACTAACATCAAACGAGATTAAAATTTCACCTTCTTGGAGTGAAATATCTTTAACTTTGTTGATAAATTCAAGGGAATTTTGAACAGAAAAACCTTTTTCCTTTATAGGTAAATTTTAAAACTCGTTTGCTAGTCATTTCGAAATATTGTAAGTAGGTAATCCTACAGCAGAAACTATACGTCTGACCGATTTTGCAGGCTTGTGGATTTTCGGAAGACAATACAGTTTCGGCATAATAGGATTGCTTACTTGTAGCTTATATTTAATATTGTCAGTAATAATATTGTTACATTTTTTAATTGTGTTTTTTACTTCGTTAATAATTTTTGGTAAGGGGTTCTTTGGGACTTGTTTGTAGGGTCCATTTTTTATTAGGTTATCTACCCTTTCGAAATAATCTGTTTTATCTAATATAACAACTTTATTACCCTTGTCAGCCTTTAGATAGAAAACATCTTTCCCTCTCAAACTTTTAATTGTTTTATTGTGATTCTCGCACATAGCCCTTTGTGCCTTCTGAAAGATTAGAGATTGAACTTTCAATATTTGCAATAATATCACTTAAATTATCTTTTTCTGGGGGCAAAATTCAGACCTTTGTTTAAAAGTGATATTTCTTTGTTTGTAAAAGTTTGAGAGGATAGGTTTTCTACAATTTTTGCGATTTCCTTCGACTTTTTTGGTTTTGGTTGGTTGATAAATAGACATTCTTTTCAAAAGACTTTTCGGAATTCCACTTTTTTCAGACAAAAAGATACCTCCCGCTCAAAATTTGTATCAATTCCTTATAATCCTAATTATACGAAAGGATTACAAAAAGTATTTAATAATACCGGTCTTAAATTAGTATATCAGTCCGGAAACACAATAAGAAGTTTACTAGGAAATCCCAAGGATAAAACTACAGTTCTAGAAAAAAGAGGAATTTACGAAATTATTTGCATGGATTGTGACAAAAATATGTTGGTCAAACGAAACGCTCTATTCAAACACGATTCAAAGAACACTTAGCACGCTTAAAATACGGAAGAACAGAAAAGTCAATTGTGGCCGAGCAAGCTTTTGAAAACAATCATAGATTCACATTAGATAACCTAATACTTCTAAAACAAAAGACGTTTGAATGCATATGAAAGTATGAAAATCATTAAATCCAGAAATAGTTTAAATAAAGATAGAGGACCCATTCCGTTAAGTACACTTTATTCTTTAGTTGAGGGGAGATAGGATTATAAAGCGTGATCAATCACAAATTATTGTTTTATCGTCTACTGATGATGCTAACGTTGTTAGCGAAACGCGCGTCGAGTGCAAAAAAGTGTAGCTTTGGTTTGTGGAAAACAATCATAACTTTGTTATAGGCCAACCAAATGTTCCAAATTCCCAACATAATAAAATTGTTGTATATTTTGGTAATATTTATTTATTTACGGATGAACCATTTTACAATAAACAGTGCTTTACATAATTAAATCATGAAACAATAACAATAGCATCATATTATTCAATATATATTGTCACTCCTGTGGTATCTTTGCTAATCCCCTGCACTGAAAAAAAAATGTCAATAAAAATATGTCAAAATCTTGGCTGCTGACAATTGGACTTGAATAGGGGTGAGTAAAACAAACATACTATACAAAAAAAACTTAACAAATACGGGGTATTAAAGTGCATTTTTGTCTGGGACAAAAAAAAATACCCTTTAATAGTTACCATATTTAGAGATGAGTGCGCCATCGATGGTACACGGGAATTTATTACCCACTTCTACAGCCGTCACCCAAATATCAAAGCTTTAATTCAAAAACGCACGGATTTAGAAGTCATAAAATATGTATATTACTGTATATGCTGGTGTACCATTTATTTATTTATTTATTTTATATATTTCAACGACAGAGCCACTTTTAAATTAAAAATTTTAAAAATTAACAAGATGCAGACATTAAATTATTACTAAGTAACTAAAATAACAAATTATTAGAAGTAGTACCGATAATTAACAACGAAATAATGCACAACAAAAGCTCACAAAAATCACAAAATTTTTATCACAAAAATGAAATCAGTCTTGTAGTATCTTCCTAATTTTAGTACGAGGATTGCCAGAGAATGGGTCAAGCTCATAATTATTATAGAATCTTAAAGTGCGTGTAAGGGGGGAAAAATAACCATAATTGCTACGATGGAAAGGGATGCGAAACATTGGGGAATTATTTCTTCTTTGAATGGTATTAAATTCAATTGACTGAAGAACAGAAGGGCAAAAGTATACCCCATTAAGGATCTTATAGAAGGTTAAGGCATCAGCACAAATCCTTCTGTTCTCCAAGCTATCAATATTAAAAATATTGGTGATTATAGTATAGTCTATTTCGAAGTTGTTTACAATATTGATATTAGCTCTAAATGCCAAAGTTCTCAGAAACCTTTTTTGAACAGATTCCAATTTATTTATGTGACATGCATAGTACGGAGACCATATGACCGAGGCATACTCCAACAACGAACGAACTAGAGAACAATAAAGCGTTTTTAAACAATAAGGTGACAATTGATCAGTATTACGAGTGATAAAACCAAGGTTTCGCATACTCCTGTTTATAATGTCATCAATATGAGGCAAGAAGGTCAGTTTACTATCAAATAGAACAACCAGGTCCCTAACAGTGTTTACTCTTTTTAGAGTGGTTTCATTTATAGAATATTGACTTTCTATCAAGTTGTTCAATCTACCAAAAGATATACACATACATTTTTTTACATTTAACTCGAGACCATTATCAACACACCATAAACTAACATTGTCAAGATCTCTTTGCAGCATAAGGGTATCTAGGTAAGACTCAATAATTCTATAGTTTGAAATCGTCGGCAAATGCCAAGTGGGACGAGTCCACAATTACATCACTAAGATCTCTAATGAATAAATTAAAAAAGACAGGGCCAATATGCGATCCTTGTGGAACACCAGACAGCACCTCAATTTCACCAGAGACATAATTGCCGACCCGAACCAACTGAGTCCTGCCAGTTAAAAGACTGTGGGAAAAATTTACTAGAGTCTCACCCAATCCCATAGCCCCAAGTTTACTAACCATATACCTATGACTCACTCTGTCGAACGCCTTTGAGAAGTCAGTGTAGACACTGTCCAAAGGCACTCAACAGATCCGTCTGGTAGGTGAGAAGATTGGTAACTGTCGACCTACTACGAGCAAACCCATGCTGATTGTCACCTAGAATTTTTTTACAGTGCCAGAAAAAATGATCACAAAAAAGCATATCAAACAACTTAGGAATGACCGACTGAATACTAATACCTCGGTAGTTACTCATATCACATCTATCCCCGTTTTTATGTATTGGTGTTAAAAAGCTTACTTTCCAATAATCATGGAAAACTCCGGTTGATAAGGCTAAATTAAATAAAAAATGCAGGGGTTTACTCAAAGTACAGACACAGTTTTTCAGCAATACAGATGGAATGCCATCAGGTCCATGGGAAAATTTAGTTTTAAGATTGGTAATGCCCTCAAAAATCTCAGTCAGAGAGAGCTCAACACAGTGCAAATCCAGATTGTAGTTAAAACTATAGTTAGGGACCTCACCCTCATGGTTTGTGTATGTTGACACAAATTGTTTTGCAAATAAATTGACAATTTGCTGACCACTTTCTGCCACCTCATTCCCCAAATACATACTACTGGGATTTGTACTCGATTTTCTCAGGTTATTTATGTGTTTACAGAATACACTTGGATCCTGCATTAGATCATTATTAACCTTTGAAATATATTGATTATGACATTGATTATGCAGGATCTTGCATTTATCTCTTAATTGTGAAAAAACAATGTAATCATTAAAATTTCTTGAACATTTATATTTGGAGTGAGCAATTTTCTTTTCAATAATCAACCGTTGTAGTTCACGGCTAAACCAAGATGAAAAATTTGTGGATTTAAAATGTTTTACTGGAACAAATAACTCAACGGCAGAGTACAACATGTCATAAAAAAATTCCAAACATTTATTAACATCACTAGAATCGAGTACATGGGCCCAAGTTATACTAGCTAAATAGTTGTTAAATGCAACAAAATCACAGTTTTTAAAATCGTAGTAATAAACATCATACTTAAGAACTACATTACAGTTTAAAGGAAAACATATTTCAAAGGCAGGATGGCGCTGAGTAACATTGGATAGATTTTCCAAGGCATAAGAGACTTTTGCGTCTGATATGCTTGAGAAAACCAGGCCCAAAAAATCTCCAAATGCATTTGGTAAAAAATTTACCTGTTTTAGATTAAAATAATTAAAACATGTGCACAATAAATTAGCGGATGCAATAGAAGCCTCACTTTCTACACACAACCCATTATCACTGTTAAGCCAGATAGCACTGGGAAGGTTGAAATCACCACAAATCACAAAATCATAATTAATGTATTCACCCAACAAATCAACCGCCAGATTAGAAAACTCATCATAGACTGAAGTGACCGAAGCAGGTGGAATGTATACTGCACCAAAAATTATTTGTTTTGGGCCATATGAAGCACACACAAAAAGATGCTCCAAAGTAGAGTCATTCTTTTGTAGCAGATTTGCCATTATATTTTTACGAATGGCTATAAGTGTTCCACCACCTCTGGCTTTACCTGTTTTTAGCTTACTCCTATCCCGACGAAAAACATTAAAATCTTTAAACTCTAATTCAGAATCTGAGTAATCTTCATTAAGCCAGGATTCAACCAAAATAATAACTTCATAAACACAACAGTTAACAGAATTCCGTAGAGCATTTATTTTAGTACGAGTCCCACCTGCATTTTGGTAATAAATCTTTAGTTTTTTGGGTTTGGTTTGGTCTTGTTTCTCTGTTCAACACCTCATTACTAGTTTCTTTCCTGCCAGGGGCCTTTGAATGTGATTGACTTACCGCATGAGATTTAAGTAGATTTAACTCGGTTTTAAGCACCATAAGCTCAGATTGCATCTCAGCAACTTCAGAAGTTTCACCAGATTTAAGTACCTTAATCTCTTCTAAAAGACATGTTAACTTATTGTTCTGCTCGTTAATGGCATTAAAAATATTTAAAATAATTAACACGATATCAGCCATTTCGATGTTTTGTTTATTAACCAATGTGTTTTGAATGTTTTCGCCCAATTTTGTATAATCAGCTGATTTTGTGCGGTTATCGGTATCCGACAGAAGTTTGCTACAAGAAGATAAAGGCGAACTGAATGATCGAAATCCGCAAGTGGCCGAGCCACCTTCGATTTGAAATGACACAGAGTCGGTTGGATCATCGGAAACTCGAGCACCGGTGCGACGATGCGTTATGTTTTCGAACGCTCTGGATGTTTGATTCGTCGACTCCGAGTCACACAGGGGTCAGTCCATATCAAGTCAACCAGGGTATTTTACCACACCATCTCCGATGTTGATGATTTTTAGTATACATGTTTTTCCTACCAAAAAACTGGAAAATCCAAAATTTCAGACTTTTTTGACCAGTTGTTTATTTTGAATTAATTTTTGAAAATCGAAAAAGTCACTTATTTGTCCTTAACATGTGCGCACAAAATTAGGAATATCCAAAGAACCACTTATAATAGAAAAGTAGGTGAAGGTTCATTTTAAAGCTCTTATAAAAACCTTTCATATGAGAATATTGCATAACATATATTGAAAAAAAAAAATAAAAAAAAAATTTTTGATTTTTTTTTTGAAAAATTTCAAAAAGGCCATTTTTATTTTTTTTCAAAAAATTATATTATTTTCTTTAAAGTGTTATTAAACTATTCACAAAATTTTGAGATGGACAAATCATGGGTTCAATGTGAAAAAATTTATTAAAAATGTCACATGCATGAAAAATCGCCTATAAATAGACAATGCATTTTGGTAATTAGAAGAATATAATGGGGTTTAAAGCGATATTATAAAAATATTTAACAATATTTTATTTAATAAAAAATTATATCCTACGTTTCATTCTGTATCAGTAATCAGATTAACATTGCCCCCCATTGTAATATTTACTTACAAAACCTCTTTTCCACCGGAGACGTACTATTGGATGTTCCAATTCTTAGGAAAATATGCCTGTATAAACCTGCCAATACTTTTGTGAAATACTGCCTGTTTATTCCTGTTTAACATTAAGGACACACCTCCTTCAGTTTATTGGTCTGTTTAGGTACATTGTGGGGATTTGCTGACATGAAAATTCCTGCATAAATTGATTTTAAATTTTTGGCAAGTATCTTCCTGATACAGCTCCAAATAATCGATACATAATAGTTCGACTGAAGGTTTATCAGAAGTCATCTCTGTGTAATTTTAAAAGTTTCAACTATGGGTGAGGCAAGTGAATGGACTAAATATAAAGTAAAGTGCTGTGATCCACTAGAGTTAAAAATCAAGCATTTTGGGAAATTAAGAAATGTGACCAAGTGGATGTGCAGTTACAAAAATGTCAAAATGGGAATGAAAATCTGTGATGGTTGTAGACTAAAGCTTTCAAAGGAGTTTAAGGCGTCTGAAGAAGATGAGGCAGGGTAAGTAACAAATAGTATTTTTTAATATAAAATTAATAAACTAAACCAATTGCGTCAAGTACGGAGTGGAAAAATCTCATGGCATTATTTTGCATGGCATTATTTTGCATGCATTTTGAGAATACAGACATTATGTACAAATTTCTTGGCATTATGTACACATTTTGGGTCAGCTGTTACCCCCTTTTTAAGTTCTTATAAAAAACTAACTTTTTAAATTTTTTTAGACCCAGTCAAGTTCCAGAAAATGATCCAGATTTTCAAGATCCTGCTGAATCATTTACTCTTTTAAACAAGTCATTGGAGCTTCTTGGTGTGTCGCCGATTAAAAGAAAAAATGTATACAAAGAAAAAATTGATATTGTATTGGGTGTGTTTAGCGTCCTTGGAATGTACTAATGATCTTGAAATTAGCGGGTAATAGGACAGGAGAAAAAGAAACTCTTATTCTTTTTTAACGGCCAACGTTTCGACCCTTTATTGGGATCTTTCTTTAATTGCCTTGATAAAGATCCCAATAAAGGGTCGAAACGTTGGCCGTTAAAAAAGAATAAGAGTTTCTTTTTCTCCTGTCCTATTACCCGCTAATTTCAAGATCATTGATATTGTACAGCATACAATTGCGAAAGCATTTACAACGGAATCAGATTCAACGCTAGTAAAGGAATGCCAGAGTGACGAAAGTGAAATGATTAAGCAGTTAAAGGACAAATTTTTAAAAACCGAAAAGGGGAGTGAGAAAATACTAGTTTTATCATGTTTACCTCAAAGTTGGAGTAGAAAGAAGATTGAAGAAGAATTTGGAGTTTCTCAATATTTGGCCAGAGCTGTAAAACAGTTAGTTAAGGACAATGGGATATTATGTTCTCCTAACCCCAAACCGGGAAAGACCCTTAGTGATAGAGTGGCCCAAATAGTGGTAGATTTTTACCAAAGGGATGACATTAGCAGGACCATGCCAGGTAAAAAAGATTATGTTGTTATCAGAAAATATGGAGCTGAAAAAGAATATGTACAAAAAAAATTAGTCTTAGCTAATTTAAAAGAAATTTATGCATTGTTTAAAACTGAGTACCCCAATGAAAAAATTGGGTTTTCAAAATTTTGTGAACTGCGACCCAAAAACTGTATACTGGCAGGAAAAAGTGGGACTCATACTGTATGTGTATGTACTATACATCAAAATATAAAACTAATGCTCAATGGCTCCAAATTAAATAAGCTATATGATGAAAATAACAGGCCTCTTGCAATATCTTATCATGATTGCCTTTATAAACTAATGTGTAATCCACCTTCAGTGGACTGTTTTTTAAGCAATAGATGCAAGCAATGTCCTGGAGTAGAACAGTTTAAAAATACGTTAATAGAAAAATTTGAGGAAGAATTAATTGATGAGGTCTCATTTAAAAAGTGGGTCTCAGTAGATAGGTGTACTATGGAAACCGTTGTTAAGAAAAGTGATGATTTTGTCCAGGAATTTACTGATGATCTTGTAAAACTTAAATCACATTCTTTTATTGCAAAAATGCAAAAAGATAGATACAATGAAATAAAAATTAACCTTAAACCTGGAGAGTCTTTGATCACTTGCGACTTTGCGGAAAATTATTCCTTTGTTATGCAAGATGAAGTCCAGTCTTATCATTGGAATAACAGCCAGGCAACCCTCCACCCTTTTGCCATTTATTTTCTAAGTGATGGTAAACTGCACAACCTGAATTATGTGTTTATTTCGGAAAGCTTGACACATAATACAATTGCATTTCATTTATTTTTAAAAAAATTAATGCCTGATTTAAAAATCAAAATACCAGGACTTAACAAAATTTTTTATTTTTCGGATGGATGTGCTGCGCAGTACAAAAACAAAAAGAATTTTGGTGTTGAAGCAGAGTGGCATTATTTTGCCACCTCGCATGGCAAAAGTGCCTGCGATGGCTTGGGAGGAACTGTTAAAAGACTTGCTGCCAAAGCCAGTTTGCAGAGGCCCTATGACAATCAAATAATGACACCTCTACAATTGTTTACTTGGTGTGAAGAAAACATATCTGGCATTGATTTTAAATATTGCACAGAAGCAGATTATACAAATAATGAAATAATTTTGAATAAAAGATTTGCGGAAGTCTTAACAATACCGGGGACACAAAAAATTCATGCTGTAATTCCTCTTACAGAAAGCACGTTTTTGGCAAAACAGTTTTCTACATGCTTAGAGGTCGAAACACATAATCTTTTTAAAGGTGGAAGCATTATTTTGCAAAATATCGAGTCAGGGTTTGTCACTGTAGAATATGACAGTGCTTGGTGGCTGGCTTGTGTCTTGGGGAAAAATAATGAGAGCGGAGAACTGAAAGTAAGCTTTCTTCATCCACGAGGACCTGCCTCATCATTTTTTTACCCAACACCTCAAGATATTTTAATTATTAAACCAGAAAGTCTTATAAAAAAAGTTGAACCCAACACTGCTACTGGCAGAACTTACAATGTCAGCAAAAAAGAAATGTCAGATTCATCAGAAATTCTTAAAAGAAAGTTAAAAAAATAAATTTAAGGTATATAGTTAGTCTTAGTGTTTTCTGTCTAATTTTTATCAACGAAGTAGAAAAGTTTGTTTATTTCTTTTGCGAGTTTAAAATAAAATAATTTGTAGATAAAGCCTCTGGGTATTTTTTAAAACCTGTATCCATCCAACAAATTTATTTATTTTAATATCCAGTGCACTATTGGTGCTCCTAAAATATGTTTATTTTTTTAAATGCATGATTTTTAATGTACTTAATATTTTTGATATTTTTTTTGGCATTGAACCCATCATTTCTCCATCATAAAATTTTGTGGATAATTAAGTAACACTTTGACCAAAATTATATATTTTTTTCAAAAAAATTAAAAATGGCCTTTTTGAATTTTTCAATTTTTTTTTCAATTTTTTATTTTCAATTTTTTTTTTGTTAAAATTATGTTGTGATATTTCATAAAAAAGAGCTTCAAAATGACTTTAAAATGAGCCATTTATTACTTTCCTAGTGTAAGCGGTTCTCGAGATATTGCTAGTTTTGTACATTCTTGTTAAGGTCAAAATGCTGACTTTTTTATTTTGAAAAATTAAAAAAAAAAACTACGAATCAAAAAAATCTAAAAATTTGCATTTTCAACTTTTATGGTAAGAAGAAAATATATACCAAAAATCATCAAAATTGGAATTGGTCGCGTAAAATTTTTGTGATTTTTTGGTTGATTTGATATGGAATGACCCACAGGTTAACTGGATCAGTTGAAATAGATGCACGACACCTAACCTTAACGGCCTCGCATTTTTCGCACGACCAATTATGAGTGCCAATTCTTCTTGCGGCAGCAACAAATTTATTAAAACTGGACACAGTGAGACCGGTACAACCCCTATGGTACCACCCACTACACAAACTACACTCAATTGAACTGGAATTTGAAGCAAAAACACGACTACATTTACAACATATATCACTGTCAGCCATCTTGATTTATGACCATACATGACGCTTCTCAGTGATATTCGCCATATACCATTAGTGGTACACTTCGTTGTTCAGGGAATTAAAAAAAAATCGATTTATGTGCAGTTCTGGTAGAACAACCCATTAATAGAGTGACGTTTTATTTTTTTCTAATTTTTGGTATATATATCATAAAGGTATAACTTAAATAGAGAGATTATGTTTAGCTCAGTTGCGATCAGACATAAGGTAAACAATTTGGTAATGATGCCAGATTGCGCAGATTATGCAAATTCTCCGGTTTGTTTTTTAAAACATGGAAAAACACCTTATTTTTATTCAAATATATAAAGAAATTTAGGTATATTATAGTAAATAATATATAATTTAAATTTCCTTGAAACTTCACAATTTTAAATCAATAAAGAATTTATAATGCACTTGAAATATAACTCATTTTTTCGATCGAAATATATAAAATACGATATTTGGCTGAAAGAATAATTGTTTTTATTTCCCAATATATATCGGGAATAAAACCTACAACAATGTGAAAACCTCGCAGTTGTGGCGGGTCAGCCATATAACCGTTTGTACGGTGCTCCATTCATAATTTCTCGTCGGCGTTGTAGCTTTAACATAATCGAAGTTTTGGTATATTTTACAGATTACTGTACAGTTTTTAATATTTTTTCAATTCATTGTTTTGCGGCAAAAGTGATATAGCAAAGTGTGTGGTGTGACGAAAACTGGAGATTGCAGGTGAAAAGCAAACATTTCATATGTTAGTTATCATATATTTTTCCGAGGCCATCTTGTCAACCAGTGTTGCAATAAATACAAAATGTAATTAATAAATATAGGAAAGAAATACGTTTTTTTGGTATATTTTTGCAAATTTCTGAGAAAAACAATATGGTAAGGACTTTAATTACACTATATTTGGTATAATTAACTAACCCCAACTGTACATCCTATATTAGTAGCGAAAAAATGTAAGAGGTGCGTATGATATTTATTTATAACTACATTCACAGTTTTAATACTATCTGTAGTCAGCTCATTCTTTTCTGCCGAGATTTGTTTATAAAGAATCCTGCACAAATTACATTGGGAATGGCTTTCGGCTAAACGTCATAATCTTTTTATATGTTGTAGTACTCAATCAATAAAGCACAAAAATAAAAAAAACGAGATAGGGAGCAAGATTACTTTCTGAGATATGGAGCTGTAAAGTTGAAGTGTTTTTAGGCTATATTTTTGGACATGGTCCAAGTTTTTTTCCACAACTTTGTTAATTACCGCCAAAATAAAATGATTCTATTCTCTATTTATCTGGCATGAAACACCCCTTCCATCCATATAAAAATATTTTTATATGGTTTCTTTGGTACCACCAGAAAAGTCTCTGATTTGTTTTAAAAAAGAAAGAAAACGGCCAGATTTTAAAAATTTTCACATATGTTATTGAAAATAATGCCACTTGGCTAAAGACAACATTTTTAGCTTAAGCGGTACCATAAATTTCAAAAATCATACGCACCTTTATTGTTTTTTAATATTTTTGATATTGGAGAAATACGATAAGTGATTTTAAATATGTTAAAGGTGGGTTATAAAAACTTTTTATGGACAAATCCAATCGAAAAGTTTAATACTAATATGTTGATAGCAATTAGTACCCATTGGTACCTGTTTTTGACCAATCAAATTGCTCGTGTGGTATATGCTTTTAGGCAAACTTGGGGTCGCCGGTACCGAATTTGATAACATTTTTCCGGTTACTATTACTGTTTTTCTAGGAGAATACATACATAGTGTTTTTCCTACTTAAGTGCAGAAAAGGGATTTTTACGCATGCATTTGCATGCCAAAAGTTAAAACTCTTAAGATATGTTTAATATGGGCATCAAGGTAGGCTTGACAACGTCAAAATTTTGCTTAAGAACGGCGCCATTTGCTACCAGATAATTTTTCGCATTCTATTGAGAACACAGTGTAAATAACCGGAAAAAATGTTATCATATTCGTTACCGGCAATCCCAAGTTAGCCTAAAAGCATATAACACAAGAGCAATTTGATTGGTCAAATACAGGTATCAATGGATACCTATCGGTACCAAAATATTGGTATCAAGCTTTGTCCACAAAAGTTTGTATAACCCACCGATAAGTTATTTTAAATCACTTTTTGTATGTCACCAATATTTAAAAAATATTAAAAAGCAATAAAGGTAGCATTTTTTCAATTAATGGTACCACTCAAGCAAAAATGTTTTTTTCGCTTACTAGCATTACTTTTATTAACATATGTCAAAACTATTAAAATCTGGCCGTTTGTTTTAAAGAAAATAAAAATTGTAATTTTTTTAAAAACGTTCATTTTCTTTCTTTTTTAAAACTTACAAATCAGTGACTTTTCTGGTGGTACCAAAGAACTCTTATGAAAATATTTTTACAAGGATGGAAAGTGTGTTTCATTCAGGACAAATAGAGAAATGAATCGTTTTATTTTGGCAGTAATCAACAAAGTTGTGGGAAAAAAACTGGGACCATGTCCAAAAATATAGCCTTAAAACACGTCAACTATAAAGCTCCATATCTCAGAAAGTAATCCTGCACCCTATCTGATTTTTTTATTTTTGTGCTTTGTTGATCGAGTACCACAATATATAAAAAAATTGTGACATTTAGCCGAAATCCATTCCCAATGTAATTTGTGCAGGGTTCTTTCCCGGTATAAATATAAATTTTGAAAACATTATATGAGACACAGATAATATTACATAGGTAGATACTCTACATAAGATTTTTTTGTATTTATTAAGAATGTAAAGATACTTTTGTACGTATTAAATAAAAATTATAGTAGACTGTATATATTCCATTTATTTTTGCACAATGAATAACCATCATATAATCCCTATAATTTAGGTATCTCCCTTTTTCAAAATATCACTATTTTTAATCGAATTTGCTCATTTTTTTCCACATTGGTTTTTTGGTAATTTGCCTTGCAGAAAGTGATACTTTTCTGCACGCGATGGCCGTTAAGGGCGAAAAAGGCACTTTTAACACGTTTTTAGTACAACAATTTCCTACTTGCATAAAAAGGTTCTTCCTAAGGTTATAGATATTTGGTATTTTTGAAATTAAAACCAAAACATAATTTTGTTTCCAGTTTTAATTTATTCTAGTTTATAAATGTATCTAAAAACTCCAATTAGACTTAAAATTCACAGCGTGCTAAAAAAATACTGTTACCTATGCTAATTTTTTAATAAAGTTTTGCAGGCCACTAGACATTAAATAGGTAAAAAACAACTTCGCAAATGCGTGTTAAAAAGTCTACTTTTACATACCAATTTTAATGTGCAAAGTTCAACTTCCTTCACGCCGTGTGTAAAAAATAAGAAAATAGTAATATTGAAAAAATATAATTATTCTTGCCTTAGAATTAAGCCATTTCCGCCAGTTTTCACCAAGTATTTACAAAAAAATCGTTTAAAAATATCGTCAAAATATCAAATTGTCAAAGATTAAAATGACGCAACAATGAACGTCACCGAGTAAAAAGACACATCGCTATGGAAACGATTGTTATTTCATTTACCAGCCGCCTTGATTTATAGTGTAAATATGGTGTGTTGCGAGAAGTTGTCTTCGTTCGAGATTTTTAAAAGTATTTTCCTGTTTTTCTTGGATTTTATGATAAAGGTATTAAAAAAATAGTTTTAACAACTCGCGGCTAAACTGTGCTTTTTTTTACTCGCGTTTTTAAATACCTCGCTGCGCTCGTTATTTAAACCAACGCTTGTAAAAAAAAGGACTATTTTAGCCACTAGTTGTTAAAAGTACTATTAACGCACGCATTTTTTTTTTAATGGTACTTTATGGACCAAATTTTTAAATTTTGAGTTTGAAATATATGTGTTCTAAAAATTAATTTCATCATAAACGTATCACTTTTCGCACTAACTAACTATTTTCTATGTTATTTCTTAACATAAATATTTTCACAATGACAAATATAATACCTCTCCATACCTCGGTATCAATTATTAAGTATAATATATATAAATAAGGAGCCGCTTCTGGCCTATGGTAAACGTGACATGGTATGGCCTGGGCCAGCGTTGCCAGTGGAAGATAAAATGGTTTTCCCTAAGTCTAACCAATGATCGCGTTTCAAAGTAATTTATGAATGACTTGATGGGTCTATTTTAGTTAAATGTCTTTGATATATAGGCTTTAAAATGTCCTCTATCAATAAAAAATTTTTTAAAGTGGGCTAATGCTTGTACCGTCTTAAAAAAATAATATATAAGCTTGCAGGGGAAAAAAAATATGCCCAGCTGGATAATTATTATGAGCGCTATTTCTATATGCCTTCCTTTAAACCATATGCTGCAAAACACGTTCAATAGACTACATTATTGTTGAAAAAATGGGTTGCCGCTTCCCCCCTATGATTACTGGCATATATTTTTTTTATTATTGCGTTTAGACAACGAGGATATAAGCTAAATAGAGAGGACACGTAATACTAATATTACTGGAAGTTTTAGAATTTATGCTAAATACGCTAGGATGAATCTGCGTAATATTTGTTTGGAACAATCCAGCGGACCAAATGAATATCTCAGAGGGCGTGGAGACGTCATGTTCCCATAATATTTGCAATTGATTTGTTGGCAACGTCGCATCTTATATTTCATTATTCGGCGCCGATACCTCCTCGTTTTTTTTAAAGCCGGTGTTCCGACAGTGAATCGTTGGTTTGTTGAATCGGGTGGTTTAGTTGCTATGAATGTGATTTTTTCGCTGGTTTTTTTTTTATTTTTATTGTGTTTTCTAAAGGATTATAGTACTTCTGATTATTAAACAGGTAAGTTCAAACCCTTTTACTGTTTGTCTAGGATACCTATTACTTTTATGTCAAATGCGTACCTATGAGAAAGATAAAAATCAGGTAAACTCTGCAAAATATCACACGGGGTATGGGTATTTTCTTTCAAATAATTCCGGTTTGAAACATTTGCCCTTGGTCGTCAATAAAATAAATATAGATAAGTAGGTTCCTAGTATAATCTTAGTTATTATTTTGCATAGTTTTTTTTTATTATGTGAAAGCCATGATGGTAATATAAGGCTTAAAATATTTTAGCATAATTTAAGGGGTAACGTTTTTGTTTAAGCAATTTTTACTATGTTTTTCACATTTTTATGCCATGATATTGCTCACATTTTAAAGCTTTCTTTCCAAAGTTTCGATTTCTAGAATAAAACAATCAAATTTTTTAGGCTTTCACTCACATTTTAAAACTTTCTCTCCAAGCTTTCAATTTTTCACCGTTTTCACCGTTTTTTTAGCGTTTAAAAAAAGTACTGCCAAAAACATTTTTTCTCTGTTAAAATGTTGTGAATCATTTATATGATGACCCTTAAAATAATTTAGTTAATTACCTGTTAAATTATTTTTAGATGTGCTAAAATACACTTATAGTAGAACACGGTTTTTGGTAAATTTAAAGACTGTAAAGACTAAAAAAGGGATTTAGTGAGGGTGCAATAACAATCTGCCGATTCTGCAATTTGACAGATGATTGTCTTTTACATGAATCCTGTGTCAGATTTTTTCATCAGCATTTCATCTCGTAATTCCTAGCACCGTACTGATGTGTATCACAAGTGCGAAATCCGGATCTACGGTTATCAATACCTTTTTGAGGGAAAGCTCGCTATTCACTGTAAAGAACATTGATTGCAAGAAATTAATACCACCAATTAATTAATGTCTTATACACTTTACGCCTTAAAAAATTAAAATTTTTGCTGTTTTTTGGATAAAAATTGCAAAATAAAATTCATATGCATGACACCACTAAAGATGACAGACATACAGATGACAAAAAACAAATTTTTAATAAACAATTGCCTTAAATTATTTTCATCTTTCTGTAAAATACTTTATTATAGCCTGCTGTCTGTGTTATTTTTGCATGTCACTAAATTATCTCTCCATCTACCTCTAAAATTCTGCCCTCTCTCTCTAAATATTTTTCATTTTACCAGAGAAAAAATGTTTTTTGGCAGTACTTTTTCTGAAAGCCTAAAAAACAGTGAAAGCTTGAAAAATTTGAGTGTTTTATTCCAGAAATCGAAACTTTGGAAAGAAAGGTTTAAAATGTGAGCAATATCATGGCACCAAAATGTGAAAAACATAGTAAAAAATTGCTTTATCAAAAACGTTACCCCTTAAATTATGCTAAAATATTTTAATCCCTAAATTACCATCATGGCTTGACCATTACTATAAATGTATTTCAGTACATCTAAAAATAATTTAACAGGTATTTAACTAAATTATTTTAAGGTTCATTATAGCTCTACCATCAGGCTTCAAATATTTTAGCATAATTTCTACCTCTAAATTTCTGCCCTCTCTCTAAACATTTTTCATTTTAACAGAAAAAAATGTTTTTTGGCAGGAGTTTTTTTGAACGTTAAAAAAAACAGTGAAAACTTGAAAAATGAGTGTTTTATTCTAGAAATCGAAAGTTTGGAAAAAAAAGCTTTAAAATGTGAGCAATATCATGGCATAAAAAATGTTAAGAACATAGTAAAAATTGCTTAATTAAAAACGTTACCATTAAAATTATTTAACAGGTATTTAACTAAATTATTTTGAAGGTCATCATGGCTTTACATTTGATATGTGTTAATGAGGTTTTTAATTCCTTTATTATTTGTGTGTATTTTAATAATTTTTAGACAAATTTCTTGATTTCCAAATTGCACTAGGAAAGAAAAAATATCCAATTCAATTTTATTTTTTTTCCAAAAGATAGTAAAAAAAACATGAGTGCATCTGAAGACATTGTGATTCTATTTCTATGTTTGGATCCCACACGTTAGAAGGATTTTTTTCCTGGCCATAGCTTGAGTTACAACAGTCACAGGACAGTCCCCTTTTTGACACAGGCACTCGTAACTGTAGCAAAAATGCTAAAATTACGACAGTCGCAAAAAAAAAACGTTTTTTATATTTTCACAAGAAAACCAACCCAATCCAACATAGTACATTTATAGTAACACAACCCAATGTCCATGGTGATCCAGTAGACTTGATAGGTTTGTCTATGCTGACAAAAACAACTAATGCTTGTTTTAAATTTGGAACTAGCTACTTACTCAAAATATTTTTGGTAATTTAAAAATCGAACCTGTCTTCCCCTGTCTTTTTGGGAATTTTTTGTTTTATTTTAAGGGATTGTTCATAAATGATGTTACATGATGTGCCTATAACAACATTTTTGCCAAATTTTCAGGCCCTACCCCCCTACTAACACTTTTACAACCCCCCCCCCCTAAAATTAAGTAACACTTATACCTAATTTGAAAACCCCTCCCCCTCAAATCGTAAAAAATACATATATCTTAATTCTTATTTTATTTTTTTCTATATTTTTAGGATAAAACTGTTACATAACACAGGTTCACCTACACCTCGCTCCCCCCCTTGGTGTGCTAGGTAACTTATTGACAGTCCCTAAAAAAAATATTAAAAGGCATATTTTTTAAAAATATTTATAGTTAAATAGCAAGTGTTTTAAAAACAAATAATCTGTTCAAAAATCAAAAGAAAAATTTGAAACGTGAAAAATAGATGACAAGTCAAACATAGCTTTTATTACATTGTCATCACTGTATCTAGGTTTCCTCAAATATGTCAATTTATACCTATTTCAAACAGTTAAAAGAAATTTCTATGCAAAATAAGGCAAAAGATTCCCAGAAAATGCAGGTTTGATTTTAAGCTAAGCAAAAAATATTTTCAGTCGGACCTCCCAAATTCGTGAGCAGAAGAAACAGGTATTAGTTTTTTTTGTCAGCATACACAAACTGACCTACCAAGTCTTCAGGAACATGGTGGTCATAACCATAAACAGAGCTTTTTTTTGGCTGACAGGCATTTTTTATTTTGACATAAAAGGTTGCTGGAAAAGTAAAAGAAAAGAACAAGAAAACTAAAATAATTTTTTGTGCGTCATTTAATAGTTTTAGAATTAGATATTGTTAGTAATGTTAAAAAATTGAAACAAAAAAATATTAGTGGCCTCTAAACAATTTTATTTTGCACCCATTAAGAACCAATTCGAATTTCTTGTTTATGTGAATTATACCCATTTGTAATGACTTTATGTGCTTATTGGTTTCTGTGAAAACACCTTGTATAAGGCTACCTGAGAAGAAGCTATGCTTATGACAGCCTGTCTCTAAAATTAAGGGGTCATTATAATGTCTGATCACAAATATTAATATGTTAAAGCGAGTTAAACTAAACATTTTCCATCTTAGAAAGGGAATAAAAAAATGTAGATAAATGACTAATTTTCATCAGATCAAACTTTTAGAAGTCATGAAGTTTTTTTTTTGTTAAAAACTATCAATTTTAGAGATATTGGTTTATCAGCGAATAGTCTCTGGAATCTATTACAAAAAACTGGAAAAAACCGGAATACCATTCCACACTTTACAAGCAACAAACAATTTAGAATAACTGCCTATATTTTAAAGAAAATCTGTTGTAGTTAAATAAAATTAGTTTCAAATTTGACTTTAATATATGTTCTTTTTGTAGGAATTTGCTGTTCCAATTACGAGGACAACATAGCATTTTTCAATGGACAAATCTTGTGTTCTGATCACTTTGAAGACAGGTTTATAGTTGGTACCAGACTCGCAAAAACTGCTGTGCCATTCAAACATTTTTATTCGAGACTAGAAGAAAGTTAAGATCTTCTGCTTTCTTTAGTAATAGAGCCAGTGGAGTATGTATCTTGACACTGACAAAGCATCAGCAATATATTATTAACTATGAAAATTCTTCTGAAAGATGGTTTCTTCTATTGGATTTAATAACTGGAAGACAGAGCCAACCCCCATGTTTGGGTGGCGTTTTGCAAACGATCCAAGGTGTTAAAATTATATTAAATAACCTAACAACAAGGCAACTAAATCAAGATCCATTGAAAAATAAATTATCTAAATATCGCCAACAAGGGCGGTATAATCGTAACCCAACAGCAAGGACACTAAAGATTAGATTTAAGTTGGGTACTGTTATAAACTTGATGGAACCCCCAAAATCAAATTGTGAAGATGAAGGGGAACATAATGTGTTTCTATAAGAAGGTGAATTTAACAAAAAATAATGAGTTATGCTGGAAATATGGACGAAGGGTATTTGCTACGAAGAAATTGAAAAAAGTTTAATTGCGATCTGTGATGAGAATTTTTAGGAGAAAATCTTGATATTTAAATTGACAAAAATGATTCTTTGAAATTTTTTTTTTATTATATATTATTATTGATAGGTGCTATATAAAAGTTCCTTCACTCACACTAAAGTGATTTACAAGATTTTCAATGCAATATTTTTCAAAATATATAAAATTGGGGCAAACAGAAATTGGGCAAAATATTGGAATGTAAAATTGTAAAGAAGCTAGTTTCTGAAATGCCTGGGTTATTCATGCAGTATTAGTGTAGTGAGCATAGAAATTTTATGATTAAGTTGCTTGTTAGGACATACATTGTAAAAATGTATCAGTAAGAAGTGTTAAGAAAAGAGTTCCAAAAAAACATCAACGTTGTCAATTTTAAGAAATCAAGTATAGTTTCCATATTGCGGAGTTTGAATCTGAGCAGCTTTAAAACAATATAACTTTTATCGAGGGGGTAATCACTAGATCAAAAAATGTGACATGATTGGCAATTTTGTTGAATGGTCAGTGATTGCCGGGCACTGTTAGGGTCTGCAAGCCAGGGTTTGGTAAGGTTTAGGCAGTCGCAGGGACTGCAAGGGACTGCGAACGGGTAAGATTTGTGACATGATTGCCAACAGTGGTTAGCCCCTCGACTTTTGTATAATTCTACCAAAACCGCTTTGATAAAAATTATTAAAATTGGTGTCATACTATTATTTCAGTTTTTTGGGGCCTTTTGATTAAAATCTTTTTTATGAACTATTACATATATTTTTTTTTAAAGTGCATATTTAGGAATATAGGAAAAAGAATACACCGAGGAATACACCGAGGAATACACCAAACTGTATACACAAATTTTCTGAAAAAATATATGTTCTTAATTAAAAATTAAATTAAAAAATTATTTGAAGAGGCAAGTTTAGAGAAAAAGTTTAAATCGAACAATTTATTTTAAGTTTATATTTCTCATCGAATTTGCTTTTTAAAATGTCCCATTTTGGCTTTATTAGTTTCCAAGATAACAGACAAATCTAGTAGGTATTGTATATATAAAGAGTATTTTTTAAAGAAAATTTTATGTGGAAATAAAAAATTATTTACTTAAATGTATATCTACTTATAAATGGGTCGTTCTTGAAAAAAGGTAACATTTCAAGTGGTAATTTAAAAAAAAAAAACAAATTAGTGTTAGGTGGTTGGACTAAAATGTGCTATATGGCCGAGATAACAAGTCACTAGTTCTTGAGTTATTTTTGAGTTTGTGAATTCAACTGCTAACACAGGTGACAGCCAACTAACACCAGTTATACCTATTTTACCAAAATCAAGAATCTTTATAACTGGGTTGTTCTTGAAAAATGATAACAATTGGTGTAATAGTTTTAAAAAAACAAAAATTGATTTACCACTTTTTAAGTAAATATAATATGTTGCTATATATATAATATGCCCTTTTTTGATTTCTTATTTTCTCTCTTTTGTCTACTTTCTTTTTCGTTTCTGGTGCTTTTGCCAAAGACTTTCTAGTTTTTGCCATTTTTTTTCTAAAAATTATTGAGTTTTTTTAATTACAAGCGAAAAATTTCACAGGTTTTATCAATAAATTATTCTGAAAGATCACACCAGTGACGTTCACACTAGTGACATATTTAGCAGTGTCTAAATAAAAAAAAAAGTTACTACTTTTGTATTTTAATGTTAGTAAAAAGCCTACTTTTGATACTCAAATCGCATTTTTGAAATTAAATATCTTACCATTTATCTCGGCCAAAACATTAATACTGTTATAAAACCCCCAAAATTTCACAAAAACTGAATTGTGTAACATATTTCAGGTTACACTCCTAAAATGTGTCTTCCGTGCTTCTCCATTTTCATGTAAATGAGTTGGGTGTTGTATGCAGTGATGCCAGATTAAAAAAAATATGTGACTGCATGTGATCACACGAGTGACACCAAAATCAATTACACATGATTTTTTTTTGGTTTTTGATAAAGACAAAAAACTTATGTCAAGGTATTTTTTTTAGGATTTAATTATTTGAGTTTCTATCTATCTATATCATTATCCAAATAAATTTTATGATCCTAAAGTGTTTTTTTGTTATATGGGTCGCTCTTGAAAAAAGGTAACATTTCAAGTGGTAATTTAAAAAAACACCAAATTAGTTATCTTTGAATTTTGGTAATTATTAAATGTTGCTGTAGTTGGTTGGACTAAAATGTGCTATATGGCCAAGATAACAATTCACTAGTTGTTAAGTTATTTTTCAGTTTGTGAATTCATCTGCTAACACAGGTGATAGCCAGCTAACACTAGTTATATCTATTTTACAAAAATCAAAAATCTTTATAGCTGGGTTGTTCTTGAAAAATGGTTTTTAAGTAAATATAATATGTTCTTCTTTTCTCTCTTTTGTTTATTTCCTTTTTCGTTTCTGGTGATTTGGCCAAAGACTTTCTAGTTTTTCCATTTTTTTTCTAAAAATTACTGAGCTTATAACTGAAAGATAACACCAGTGACATATTTAGCAAAATATGCCTACTTGTCATACTTAAATCATATTTTTGAAAATAAATATCTTACCATTTACTCATTATATATATAGAAACACGTGTGACATTTATCTCGGCCAAAACATTATTACTGTTTTAAAACCACCAAAATTTGACAAAAACTGAATTATGTATCACACGAGTGACACCAAAATCAATTACACGTGTTTTCTTTTGTTTTTTGATGAAGACAAAAAACTTATATCGATGTATTTTTTAGGATTTAAATTTTTAAGTTTTTATCTATATAAATCATTATCTAAATAAATTTTATGATCCTAAAGTGTCTTTTTGTTAAATCTGAATCTATTAACTTTGAAAATTACAGATCAGACCATGTGAGATGTTCATGGTGTGAACAACTTTTCTTCCATGGAGACATTTCTTGGAGAGTTCATTACTGCTGGATAATGTTAGCCTTTGAGTACACTAACTACCCTCCTACTTTGTTTTCAAAAGGATAAGTGGTTTTAAATTTACAAACCAATTACATGCAATGTTACCTTTTTTCAAGAACGACCCAAATATGAATAAGTCAAAAATATATATCTAGATTAAATTTTATGTATAATTGTCTTCCATTTGCACTTTGGTTACAGGTTAATAGTGCACACAATAATTTTATTTTGAAAATAAAAAGTTTCTAAAATGTCTTGATTTTATTTAGCATAAAATTCATACCTAAACATTTCAAACGTTTTTACTAAAAATACAAGTTGTGTTTATTTTGTAGTAAAAATGTTCCTAAGAAGGTGTATGATAGATTCAAAAATGAAAAACTGATGGTTATGTAATGATGAAATAGTGACCTGATTTTATTTTTTAATTAAAAATCTTGGTTATTTATTTTATAAAGTCATATCAAAAAATAAATTACCTTCACCGATAGTTTTAGGATCATTTCTACTGCAAAACAAATCTTTTAGTAGACCTCTAGCCTTCTTATAACAAAATTTAAAATATAAAAATGAAGTAGCCAATTGCAGATTTATCTCTAATAAAAACCAAAATATCTAAATGAAATTTTAATTTATTTTGTTGTAGAAAGATAAAACAAAACTATAAAATTGTTAGATTATTGCCCATATTTTATTTTTTTTTGACAGCTGTCATGAGGTATGGCATAGACCAACATAAGTATATTTTTAATCTAATATTTAAGTTCTCTACAGTTTAATTTAACTCAACCATCAATTTAATAACTCAGTAAGTTAATAACTTCTATAATTCAATTTCAATCAATTTTAGTTTTAAGATATTTGCACTTAATAATTTTAGAAATAAATGATTTTTTTAAGAACTTATTTATGTTAAAACATACCTACTTACCTATTATTCCAATGCCATCTTTGAATTTTCATCATATGTCAAAAAAATTGTCAAATAAAAAAAGTGTGCATGACCTAACAATTATTTCAGTATTTAATTGATGATGAAAATGTATAAAAGTTGTGGCTAGGTACATTTATAAAAAGATCACTATATACCTTTGGACAAAAACCTTAAACTCTAAAAAAGCTTTAAATCTAAAAAAAATTGGAAATTACTAATTATAGCTAGCTTATCAAACAATGGTAAGTAGGTACCTTATTAAATAGCAAATAAAAATGACAGCTTTCTTTTAATAAAAGGTTCTCACTAAAGAAAAATAGAAAAAAAGGCATTACTTTTCTTAAGATCCATTTTTCTTATTTCTAAAACCTGCTTGAGATGGAGCAATTAAATGACAATTGCATGCAAGTCTTGCTTTAGTAGTACCAGTAAAGTGAAATGGAAACAGAAGACTTGCATGCAATTGTCATTTTTCTAGTGAGTTCTAGTTGGCACCCTGAGCGCCCCGTCATTGCCTTTGTCTCTCTCTTACTAACGTAAAGAAATGCAGAGGTTGATTTTTAGGACGCCAGTGGTGTCCAACTCGAACTCACTAAAGCCTGCTTGACATGGAGCACTAAAATGACATTTGCATGCAAGTTGTCTATTCTTGCCTTGCTTTAGTAGTACCAGTGAAATAGAAGACTTCCCTGCAATTCTTATTTTATTGCTCCATGTCACTCAGGGTTTAAGCCTGTTTGACATGGTGCAATAAATTGTGAATTGAATGCAATTCTTCTCTTCTCATCTCGCTTTACTGGTAACTGAAGCAAGATGAGAAAAGATGACTTGCATGCAATTCTTGTTTCATTGCTACATGTCAAGCGGATAGTAAGGGTGGTATTATGAATGAAATTGGCACAGTTGCAGTTTTAAAATCAATATCCGATCAACCACTGCAAAACAGACAACTTCCACTTTTTTCATATTTCCAAGTGCTTTTGCTGTCAAAAAGTAGGATCTCGGCCAATTTTTTTTCGTTTGTTTATGAAGATACTCAAAAATTAACCTCACTTTCTATTTCCAAATTTGGTTTATTTCTTTTAAAAATAGCGGCAAAAAGTGAAACAGTGGATCCGGCATTAGGGAACTATGAATCCAGCTTAAGTCTTTGCATTATCGACAAAGAATAAATGTATTAAAACCATCACAATAAAAATATGTTTTTTCTCTTCAGTCACTATATTTTTCGCGGCAGTTAGCAGCTCATAGAAACATATTTTAATAACTAAGTAGATTAGCTGTAAAATCAATCAATCAAAAGTACTTTTTTTCTAATTATTTTGTTTACTACAGTTAATATTTATTTACATTTTTGGTGCAAACGTCAACAAAACAGCTGATTCTGACGGTTCTTTAGAATGCGATGTTGGCAAACATCGCATGTGCTTTTTCAAGTTTTATTATTTTTCTCAAATAGAGAGAGATAGATGTTTCTCTCTCTAGCTTAAAAATAAGTAAGTTTGAAAACGAAAGTTGCACACCAAGTTTAAGATTTAAGTACTAAAAGCAAGATAGCCTCCGCCATCTCGTGTTCATGTCAGTTGAGCAGGGTAAAAATTTACCATTAGGTGTCCCCTTTATTTAGCTTATATCCTCGTTGGTTTAGAGAAAAAATGACACTAAATCATAATTTATGACAAATTGCTTTATGTTAACTTGACTAAAGTACAAATGAGTAATAATTTGGTGACCTTAAGCTTTAATTTGATATTTTCCATAAGTTTCGAATATTATTGTTTTAGTTTAATAAGTTCATATTAAACAATAATATTCAAAGCTTATGCAAAATATAAAATTAAAGTTGGCACAAAGCAATTTTTTATAAATTATGATTTACTGTCAATTTTTATCTAAGTCCAATAATTTAAAAAAAATATATCCCAGTAATCATAGAGGAGGGGGCGGGGGCAACCCATTATTTTTTTTTGAAGATGTTACCAAAATTAAACCACTTTAAAAATTGTGATTGATAGAGGACATTTTAAAGCGTATCTATACCAAAAATCAGAAAAAATTAAATGTCACTTTTTATTAATAGCGGATTTGTTGAAAAAAGATCATAATTAAGGTCACTAAATCATCAAATCAGATTTTGTGCCCATGTTTTTTAAATCACTTTTTATTTTACTGTTAATATACCGCACATAAATTTCTCAATACTAAGTCACTTTTTTTTAAATATTATTATTTAAATCCCGATTTAAATGTAGGATTTGCGCAAACATAAAATTTAGGCACCCTGTATATTTTATTATTTTTAACATAGAAACCTGACTAACCCCAAGACTCCAAAGTACCAAATCAAATCAAATCAAATCAAATTCTTTATTTGATACATTTTGCAGATAAGATTAGGTAAACAAAATTACAAACATTAATTTTTATTCTAATTCTACTTATTTAGGTAAAGTCCTAAAAATATTAAAATAAAACATACATACAACTTAACAAGACACAAGCAAATTTGTTATTTTAGCCAAGTCACTTACGACAGTATAAAAGTACATAGAATAAAATATAAAGTTTTTTCAGATTATATATATATATATATATATGTATATTTGTTTTTAATTAAAATTTACATCATGAATATATATGAAGAAAGGATATTTTGTAGAAATCAGTGTGGTTATAAAGGGTATTTTCCAGTAAGATATTTTTTAAGATTCATTTGAAGGAGTTGCTCTCTTTAATTTGCCTTGGTAAATGCCGGTATGCTCCTATACCCACATAAAGTAGAGAACTTTCAAAAAGAGAGATGTTGTGCGATAGAATTGCCAAATCGCGACTGTTTCTAGTCTGCATGCCTTCACTGATATCTGAATTTATTTTAAAGTAATGAATATTTTTTTTGACAAAAAGTAGTAACCTGTAAAAGAATAAAGACACAACCGTCATGATTTTATATTTTTTAAAAAGAGGGAAGTCATGTTCTAGATAACCTGCACGGTCAATATTCCTTAGCATTCTCTTTTAAAGTACTAGAAGTCTTTCTTTGAGGATTGAGGATAAAATAGAGGAGGACTGTGTTTCCGCTGGTAGTTTGCAAGAGTAGAGTAGAGTAGAGTAGAGTAGTTCTTTATTTGCATAATTTTTTTAGGTATAATTGAGCAAATAACGTCATAAAGAAATAATTATTTTAAAACTAAAATCAAATTGAATTTTATAAGCTTAAGAATATAAATTTAAGTAAAAAACAAATTTAAATAGTTTAAAAGATCACCGGCAATAAAATTTTTGTAAAAAGACAGTAATAATTAACAGAATAGTAGGTTATACTATAAATAAAATAAAATAATAAAATAAAATAAATAAAAATAAAATTAAATAAAATAAAGTAAAATAAAACAAAATAAAACAAAGTAAAATAAAATAAAATAAAATAAAATAAAACAAAAATAAAATAAAATGAAACTAGTGTAGTGCTCAATATTGACAAGACATTGAAATACTTTTTTCTTGAAAACTTTTGGACACCTCTCTTGTCGAATAGAAAATGGAAGTTTGTTATAGAAGTTCACACACGCATAGAGGGGACTTCTTTCTGTCAGTGAAAGTCTGTGAATGGGAACATTGAGATTTATGGTTCTTGTATTATAGTCATGGCATGGTATAAGGTGACTAAACAATTTGAAGTTTTTAAAAAGAAACATAATACACTCGAAAATATAGACGCCTGGAAAGGTGAGAATATTTAAGGATTTAAATTTTCCTCTGCAGGAGTCTCGTGACTTTCTGTAATATTCTCACGACCCTCTTCTGGATAATCAAAATTTCGGTGCCCCCCACAGCTCCCCCCCAAAAAATAACTCCATAACGCAAGATGGAGTAAAAATTAGCATAAGAAACAGAAAGCAAAGTTTTTTCTTGAAGGTAATCTTTATGTACTCTTAGAGAGAAACATGCAGAGTTAGGTATTTTGCTAACATTTTGTAATTGCGCATCCCGGTTTAAATGCTGATCAATGTGGAGGCCTAGAAAGCGGACAGACCTTGAAAGTTTAACATTCTGAGAAAAAAGTTCAACAGTCTCTGGATATTCTTCGCTAGCTTGGGTGGTTCTGAAACACATGAAAACTGATTTTTCACAGTTTAGCAACCACTTATTTCCACTAAACCAGCCCTCAGCCAGCTTCAGATTTTCACGTGCTCTTGTAAAAAGTTCCTCTAAACTTTTAGCCCACACCAAGGTGTTGAAATCATCTGCGAAATTGACAAGACTTGATGTATCTGATGAAACAGTTGAGGATAAGTCATTTATGTAAATTAAAAAGATAAATGGTCCCAGGACACTGCCTTGGGCTATGCCGAGTTTAATATTATTGCCTCTGATAATGACTTACACCCCTCCATCTCCAGACAGACCTTTTGGGATCTTTCAGCAAGATATGACTGTATCCAACGTAGAGCTGGGCCTTGAATACAATAATGCTTTAGTTTATTTATCAATAGCTCATGGTCTATGCTGTCGAATACTTTTGACAGGTCTAGAAAGGCACCTAAAGTTTTATTTTTTTCTTCAATGTTTTGAAAAAATTTCAGAATAAAGTCATATACCGTTGTTTCAACAGATTTTCCTTTAAGAAACCCATGTTGAGAGTGGCTTAGCAAATTTTTTGAAATAAAGAAATTTTCAAGTTGATTTAACATGGCTTTTTCAAAAACTTTGGAAAACTTTGGAAAAGGATGAAAGGAGACTTATTGAGCACCGCACCGATTGCTTTATGGACTGCCCAGTCGGTTCCCAAGAACGGACCCCGTGCTCAAAAAATCGCACGCACTAGTGCAGACGATCAAGGTGGTTCATCGTCTAATCGAACCCACCTTCAATCAGCTGAAGAAAAAGAAAATCTAACCTCACAAATAACCAATGATAAGGTAATTATGCAGTATACGGTTTTCTGCCATTATTGATTTTTTTTGAAAAATTCTTTATGGGGGCACCTTCTAGGGTCCCTAGGACCCCAAATCCGTCTGCGCCGGCTGGTTTTTTTTTTTGATTTTTTTTGTTTTTTTTTTTAATTTTTTTTCACTAAAACAAACCAAACCAACACAGTCCAACCCAACCTAATCCAAACCAACCCAAAACAATTAAAAAAACACTTTACAACCCCCCCTGGGCACCCTTTTTTCTCGTTAAAAAAAAAAAAAAATCGGGCGCAGGCGGATTTGGGGTCCTAGGGACCCTAGAAGGTGCCCCCATAAAGAATTTTTCAAAAAAATCAAAAATGGCAGAAAACCGTACACTGCATAATTACCAATGATAATAACATAGTTTCCGATAATTCTGAATAGAATGAAGTGACTTATCAAAGAGGACGAAAGAAGGCCATAGTTAGCAATAACTCACAAACTAAAGGTCCAGTTCCACCGAAAATCATGGGACGAACGCCCGCCCAAAGGCCTACGCCCATCAAAGGGTCTAACCAAGACAATAACAACCTGGAAGTCGCTCAGAGATATCATTGGATCTTTGTAACAGGTTTGGCAAAAAAAACGGATGAGAAGGATGTTCTGACCTATCTGGAAAATGCAATCTTTGACATAACTTCCATTGTTTGTGAAAGAATGCGTAATCTACGACAACAAGTAAGTTCTTTTAAACTTGGGGTCCCTAAAAATCTCAAGGATGGTTTTCTTGATCCGGGTCTGTGGCCAGATGGGGTGACCATTAACCATTTTCTGAATATTCAACGCCTGCAGAGAATGCCTTCTCAACAAATGTGAAGAAACAAAAACAGGTTTTACAAGACTTTTTAATTTCAAAATATTTTATGCTAATTTGCAAGGACGTCGTGACAAAACTTCTGATATTGAAATTGTTCTTTCATAGTTGAATGTAGACTGCTTCTGTATAAATGAACACTGGCTTCATCCTAATGAATTCTCAGATAAAAATAAAGGGGTTCAATGCCTGTTCTGATTTTTCCAGGTCTGTAAAGATACGGGGGAGAGTCGGTATTTACCTTAGGGAAAACCTGCAATGTGAGGATCTAAATCTTTCTAAATACTCGGTAGAAGTTCACTGTGAAGTTACTGGTATTTACATCAAAGCCGTTAACACGCAAATTATTACAATATATAGATCCCCAGATGGAGATCTTGACTGTTATTTTGAAACTCTCTCTCAAGTTTTAAACAAAATTAATCTGTCTGCACAAACTATTATTGCTGGTGACTTTAACGTCCACTTTGAAATTCCAAGTAGCAGAGAGGTTAAATACTTAAACTTTTTTTTGAATTCATATGATCTTTACTAAACTCTAAACTTTACTACGCGAGCTGAAGCATGCCTTGACAATATTTATGTTAATTTTAATAAAGAGCAACTTGATCTTGTGAAGTATTGTCAGGAGGGTTTCTCAGACCACTCAGGGATAGTTTTTACAACACCTATCAACCTGGCCTAGCATAGTCATAGCACAAGAATTAATTTTAGACCAATCACAGAGCAGGGACTGTCAAATCTGCTCAGTGACCTTAACAATTACAATTGGCAATCAATTACAGACATACAAGAACACATTGAAACTAAATTTTGTAATTTTTTTAATGTTATAAAACATTCAATAGACAAAAGCTTACCAGTTAAATCCAAAATGGTCAACAAAAACAAACCACTTCCCAAGGTTGATTGGTTCAACAATAGCCTCAGAAAAATGAGAGAAACACTCCAAAAATTAGGCCTTTTAAACAAGCAAAATCCCATTTTAGTTCCTCGCCAAATGGTGAACGATTATCGAAACCGATACAGACGAGAGGTATCTAAAGCAAAAATGGTAGCTCATGATAATTACATCATCAGTTCCTCAAATAAATCTCAGGCCATGTGGAACCTAATTAGAGCACAATCAAACAACACAGTGGCTCTAGAAAGTAATAAGTTGCATGCACAAAGTTTCAATGACTTTTTGTCAACATTGCTGAGGAAGTCATAAAAGGCTTACCAAACACCCATAAATTACATAATGAGTATCTGACAGCTAGTTTTGACAGTGGTGTCTTTAATTTTCAAGAGGTTACTTTCAAGATGGTGGCTGAGAAAATATCAAACCTAAAAAACAGCAATAGCAAAGACCACTATGAGTTCAACTCAAAAATAATCAAACATCTAAAAGACATTCTAGTAAGGCCACTAACTGATCTTTTTAATTTATGCATCATCAATAGCTATTTTCCTAAAATCTTAAGTTGCAAAAGTAGTTCCTATCTACAAAAACAAGGGTAACTCTGAAGACTACAACAATTATCGGCCTATCTCACTGTTGCCAATAATCTCAAAAATTCTTGAATCATTAATGAAAGATCAGATCAATGATTATTTTGAGCATAACAATATTTTCACACAAAATCAATATGGGTTTCGCAATAAAAAATCTACAACTTTGGGAATTAACCATCCAACTGAGTTTGTTTCAAGAGGTTTTGAGAGGATGCATGACACCTATGCCTCTTTCCTGGACATAACAAAGGCATTTGACTGCATCTCATTTGATATTCTTTTAAATAAACTGGAATACTACAACTTCCATCCAATCAGCCTTGCCTTTGTTGCGTCCTATATGGAGGAGAGGGAACAGTATGTGTTTTTCAAGAAAATGAGCCCAGAAAGGTAAAGGCTCCATCATGGTGTCCCTCAAGGCTCGGTGCTGGGCCCTTTGCTTTTCCTTATTTACATTAATGACCTTCTTAATTTCTGTGATATTGCCGATATGCTGCTTCTCTTATTTGCTGATGACACAACCTCACTACAACAATATCACCCATCTCAGCCGATCAAAGATCAAGTAAAAAACAACCAACTTAACATCCAAGATTGGTTTCTACCTAACAGATTAAGTCTCAATAACAGCAAAACTCACAACTTGAATTTTACGCTAAGGACTACTCAATCTGAGCGGCCCAGCGATGAGATGGTTAAGTTCCTTGGAGTGCATCTTGATCCGGGTCTGACATGGGAGGCTCATGTTGACACTTTTAGCTCCAAACTCTCTAAAATAATCTTTCTAATTAGAAATTTGTCAAAAAGCGTGTCAACTTCCACATTACTCACAGCTTATCATGGATACTTCTGCTCGAATATGTCATATGCCATTTTAAACTGGGACCATGCTCCCCATGCTAAACAAATTTTTAAACTTCAACGGCGTTGCGTAAGAGGTATTTTGGGAAAGGGGTATCGGGAGTGCTGTAGGGATGGCTTTAAAGATCTTAAGATATTGACTTTTCCAAGTATTTTTATCCTTAATTGCCTCACATATGTAAAGCAAAATCAGGAGCTGTTTCAAACCCACGCAGATGTTCACTCATATGCAACAAGAAACCATGAAAAACTGGTACCCAGCTACCATCATGTGGAAAGAACTCGAAGGGGTTCTGACCATTATGGAATAAAATTTTTTAATGTCCTTCCTTTTGAGGTGAAAATCCTTGATGAGAGAAAATTCAATAAAAAAAATAAAAAACTACCTTATTCAGAATGCATTCTACTCTTGTGAGGAATATCTTGACAGTAATTTTGTATTTTAAAGTGTTGTTTTTCTGTCATTTCAACAATGTAAATGTTTGTAATTTTTTTTTTTTAAATTAAGTATTTTATTTTTAAATTCTTAAATATTTTAAAGTGTTATTTTATTGTCATTTTAACAATGTAAATGTTTGTAAAATTGTCTTTTTACATTAAGTATTTTATTTTTAAGTTCTTAAATATTTTTTTTTTCCTCTTGCTTGTAGTTTTGACTTGTAAAAACACTTTTGTGTAATACTTACCAATAAAGAAACTAAACTAAACTAAACTAAATTCAGCGGTAATTTTCGATTTTTGAGGGGTCTCCTTTTATGTAAAGATTTTACAATAGCCAATTTAAGTCCATGTGGAAAAACACCAAATTTGAAGGAGTTGTTTATTATAAAAGAAAGAGGAACACTCAGTTCAGCAGCAACAAATTTAATAAGATTAGTGGAGATTTCATCATATCCAGAAATGTGCTTGTTTTTTAGATTTTTAATCATTTCAAGGACCTCACTCTCTGACAATGGGGTAAGATACATGCACTCAGGACTAGGTTGAATGTTAAATTGATAATTTTCAACAGGTTTGAATTTTTTTATTGCATCAGGAGCTGCATTTGCCAGGTAGTTATTTATCTCATTACAGAGAGCTTGATGTTCCCCCTGAAGACCAATTGTACTTGACTTTTTTGGGTTTCCCCTGATTTCTTTAATAACTTGCCATGAAACTTTACAGTTTATTAGGTCAGGTGTTTTTGACCAACTTTGTTTTTTATTTTTTTGAGGTTTGAACTCCCACAGAGGAAAACAACTAGAAAAAATTGCCTGGACAATGGTTGTGAAACTCTCCCATTGCCTGTGAATCTGATTTAAGCCATAGCTATAGATACTCTGCCAATTGGCTTCTCGTAACAAAAATTTAAATTGGTGCTTGTTTTCTGTATTAAATATATGTTTTTTTTATAGGAATAGACTTTATGCATCATAGTTTAAATGTTAATTTTTGTGCAGTATGATCTTAGGTGTGGGGATTAAAGATGCTGGATGTGAACTGATCAAGAGTGAAATTTGTATATATGTTATAAATACAAGATTTTTTATCACCATCTATGTGTGTGTAATCTGTAACGGCTGGTATTATATTAAAAGAACTGAGAAAAGATTTAAAAATTTCTGGCCATTTGGCTTCCTTACACAGAATATCTAAGTTAAAATCACCTGCTATAAGAACTATGCTATCCCTGTCAATCAAATCACACAAAATTTGATCCAGTTTTTGTATCAATTGTTGAGGGTTTTCTGTTCTGTAGATTGATAATATTACAACCTTCTTCTTATCAATCTGTACCTCAGCTGCAGCACACTCAAAAACACTCCTTTCTGACAAGCTAGATATGTCATGTCTAGCTTTGGCAACAAGAGTCTTTAATATAGATGCAGTAGATTTCTGACCACAAAACAGGACGAGGCTAATCTAGACACTAGGAAATCTATATGGTTCCTCCAAGTTAAGTTATTGTCAATATACACTCCCAAAAATTTAGTGTCCTCTTGATTATCAATTGATATTCCTTCTTTTTTTTTTAGTTAGTATTGCAGGGAGGTAAAGGTTGAAATAGTAAGTATTCACTAAGGTCATCAACTGAACTGATCAAAAAATGAAGAAATTACCAAACCAGGTAATTATGCAGGATACAGTTTTCTGCCATTTTTGATTTTTTATGAAAAATTCTTTATGGGGGCACCTACTAGGTTCCCTAGGACCCCAAATCTGCCGGAGCCGGTTGGTTTTTTAAATTTTTTGTTTTAAATTTTTTCACTAAAACAACCCAATCCAACACAGCCCAATCCAACCTAACCCAAAACAATCAAAAAAACACATTACAACCTCCCCCACGGCACCCTTCTTTCTCTCTAAAAAAAAACCGGGTGTCTAGGGACCCTAGTAGGTGGATCTATAAAGAATTTTGGTAATTGTGCAGTATATGGTTTCTGCCATTTTTGATTTTTTATGAAAAATTCTTTAGGGGGGCACCTCCTAGGGTCCCTAGGACCCCATATCCGCCTGCGCCGGTTGGTTTTTTTTTGTTTTTTTAAATTTTGGCTCTGGTGCACTAACTGGACACTAAAACGGGATGTTTTTTAAAGACAATTCTTTTTGAAAACGGTAATTTAGCGGTTTTTAAATTTATTTAGGAGCAGAGAAACAAGAAAAAAACGATTTTTTAATTAAAAAGACATTTTTCATGTAAAATGCACACATAACCAACAATTCGAGGGTCATACTGCCTATCGGAACATTTTTCAGAAATGCAAGGATGCCAAATCTCAGGTACCAGCAGGATTTTTGTTTTGGGGAAGAAATCAGTTTAGGCTCTGGGTTGGGTTGGGTTGGTTGGGTAGGTTAGTTTTGGTTGGTGGGGTTGGTTATTATTTGTTTTTTTATAAATTTGTAGGAGAGGCAAAAGGTAGGGTTAGTTTTGGTTTGTTGGGTTGGTTATTATTTGTTTTTTTAATAAATTTGTAAAGAAGCCAAAAAGTTAATTTAAAGTTAATTTTAAAGTTAATTTTTGTTTGTTTTTCCTAATTATTATTAATAATATTATTTTCTGGAAATGTGGCAACATTGTAAAAATAACGGCAGGTATTGCTTTGATCAAGTAAAAAGAAGAAGGAGCCCAAATTAAGTAAAGAGTGAGGTTAGGGCTCTGTTTTTATAGTTTTTTTTTATTTATTTTCTCAAAAAATACCTACTGGATAACCCGCAATTTTTTTTTTGATAAACACTATTTAGGAGGCCTATTTTAAGCACAAATTTTTTTTTTCGAAAAATTGTGTGTCCGGATAGTGCACCGGCAGGTAATTATGCAGTATATGGTTTTTTGCCATTTTTGATTTTTTATGAAAAATTCTTTATGGGGGCACCAACTAGGATTCCTAGGACCCCAAATCCACCTGCGCCGGTTGGTTTTATTTTTTGTTTTTTTTTTAATTTTTTTTCACTAAAACAACCCAATTCAACCCAACCTAATCGAACCCAACACAAAACAATCGAAAAAACACATTACAACACCCCCCCCCCCGGGCAACCTTTTTTCTCTAAAAAAAAAAAAATAATTACCAGAATTTTTCATAAAAAATGGTGGTAATTATGCAGTATACGGTTTTCTGCCATTTTTGATTTTTTTTGAAAAATTCTTTATGGGGGCACCTTCTAGGGTCCCTAGGACCCCAAATCCGCCTGCGCCCGATTTTTTTTTTTTTACGAGAAAAAAGGGTGCCCAGGGGGGGGGGTTGTAATGTGTTTTTTTGATTGTTTTGTGTTGGTTTGAATTAGGTTGGGTTGGACTGTGTTGGTTTGGGTTGTTTTAGTGAAAAAAAATTAAAAATAACCAAAAAAAATAAAAAAAAAAAATCAGTACAGGCGCAGACGGATTTGGGGTCCTAGGGACCCTGGAAGGTGCCCTCATAAAGAATTTTTCAAAAAAAATCAAAAATGGCAGAAAACCGTATACTGCATAATTACCAAAATGGTAGAAAACCATATACTGCATAATTACCCAAAACCAGCTTGATTGTAGTTGGTCTTTGAAGAAAATCATCAGAAGTTGTCCACACCCAAAATTGAAAAATGCCTTGAGTTTAAGAAAATTTTTTAGCACTTACCCGATGTCTTCGAGACCCTTGAGGATTTTGTCCTCAATTCGGCTCATTTTGAGGTCAAAGTTTTCTATTTTTCACTAAAATAATGAAGAAAATTTCGAAAACAACCACATCAATACCTAACCTCAAATTTTCGGCTTTTTGACGGAAAAATAAGTTATGTCAGGGGCAGTGTCACCAACCACGAATTTAATAAAGGTTTCCATTGGTAAAATTGGTGCGCCCCTCGTAGTACCCTAATACTGGCTTGGTACTGTCAAAAAATTGCGTCAGTGCAGTCTGAAACACTTAACTCAATGTATATAAAAGTAGCTTAGGACGATAGAAAAACTTTTTTTGAGGTTGATTTATGGGTTTTGATTGAAAATATAAAGACGGGAAAAAGTTTTCGGTGCGGCACGAGCCCTCACAGTAGGCACGGAAAAAGTTGCATTTAGTGCAAAACCGAAATTATCAGTTCCAATCCAATGAAACATGAAAAATGAAAAAGTACACCCGAATGGAACAGTAGCACCGACTCAATTGTGCACTGGTGCCGCACCAGTTTTACCCATGGAAACCGCTATAAATTTTGTGCTCTTGTGCCCGTGTGCACGGGTTCGGCTTGACATGTAAGCCGAGCTTAAGCTTTAGTTTTGTTTTGCAAGGGTGTGGAATATCATGTAAATAGCACTTAAGCTGTAGTTAAGATAAGCCGTAGAATTACTTCGGCTTAAGCGCATTTTTAGGCCACAAAAGCCATTAATTTAATTAGATTATTTTGCCTTCAAATATTTCTGTTACTGTAATAGTGGTCTGTGCTTAAAATGAAACTTCTTTGGGATGACGAAGAAGATGAAGAATTATACTTTGTAATTAATGTAATACCTACCAAGAAGGATTTTTCAAAAAATGAGATGAAGATACCTTTTACAAAAGGTTTAGAATGTCCAAAAAAAATCATGTTTTTTTCTTTAAAGTATCGTTCATACAAGGCATAGTAATAGTTTTAGTTCTAATTTTAGTCATAAGGCTATCTCTATCACTGTCTCGTTAAGAAAAAAAACAGTGACAGAGATAGTGTTATGACTAAAATTAGAACTAAAACTATGACTATGCCTTGTATGAACGATACTTAAGCAAATAATTCACTTCACTAATAAAAGAATTAGTTATAAAGATACTGAAAAATGGGTTGAGTTGGTCTGGTGATGTAATAATTAGTATGTTTTCACATCGTATTCAATACGTATCGAAAATCAAGCATCTTGATCTTTATATGTCACGCTCTATGTCGGAAGAGAGAACATGCTCTATGAATGAAATTAACTCTGTGTTTCGGACTTCCATTGTCTATATTTTATTTATACACGACTTTTCGATCAGTACAATCTCTGATCGTCTTCAGGTGCAAACTACAATCAATTCCTAAGGCTACGTGCTTATATACTGTGAGAAATCACTCAACCTTAAAGTTTAAGGAGGGGCTTCCAAATATTTGGGATTTCAACACTTGGTTTACTGAAAATACCCTGATTCTGCCCAATAAAGGCAGCTTCAAGGAATTTTCGTTTCTTCCAGTGTGACTCCTTGTGTAAAACCTTTGCTTCTGCCCACTTCATTCGATGTTGTTTTGACCATGCATGTTCGGCGATTCCTGATTTCGTGGTTTCACCTTTTTGAGTATTCGTCTGATGTTCCTAAAGCCTAACAGTGGTCTTTTAGTTTCGCCTATGTATGATTCACCACACTCACAAGGAACTTGGTAAATACATTCCTTATTTTGTTTGTTCTCTGGTTTTGTTTTACAGAGAAGGCTTCTAATTGTATTACTAGATTTAAAAGCTGTTTTAATATTAAAGTTTTTCGCTACTCTTCAAATTTTCTCTGATACTCCTTTAACGTATGGGATTGTAAGGAATGCATTTGCCTGGTTTTGGTCTTGTAATCTCTGTCCTGCTTGTTGAAATTTAGAAATAGTATCTGTTATAAGTTTAAGGCTGTAACCATTCTGCTGCAGATCCTTCTTAATGTTTCTTATTTCGATTTCCAAGTCATGAGAATTGTTACAAATTTGAACGGCTCTGTTATACAAAGTTTTGATTATGCCTCGTTTGGATATAGCAGAATGATTTGAACCTTGATTTAAATATTGTCCTAATGTCGCTTTCTACTCGTGTGACAAGTACATCACCACAGACAGAGGAAATCGCGTTGAAGAATCTTCAAAAGGACAAATCAGTTAAAATCTTACCGGCAGACAAGGGCAATGCAACAGTGATTTTGGACACGGAAACCTATGACCAGAAAGTTAAAGAGGTACTTGCTAAAGGAAACTATAAACTTCTTCCAAAAGATCCGACGCAATCAATCTAAAGTAAGGTTTATAGAATTTTGAAAAAGTATTCCAGATATATTCCGGACAATACAAGGTCTTAACTTACACCACATTATAGCAAGCCTCCTCATCTATACGGACTTCCCAAAATTCACAAAGATGCAATGCCCTTACGCCCAATTACAAGTTCCAGAAATTCTCCAACAACCAATTTGTCTAAATTCCTTTTAAAAATTATTCAACCTCTTGCAGGCAAGACCGCTTCATTTGTAGAAAATTTTAACCATTTTGTTAATATTCTTAAATCTTTTGTTTTAGGAGCCGAGGATAGACTTGTCAGTTTTGATGTTGAAAGTCTATACACCAATGTCCCGATAAAGGAATCGCTAGATATTATTACGTACCAGCCTACCGCTGGAGGGAGTGATGGAGTTTTTGGAGTGCTGCCTACATAACTCTTATTTTCAAGTGAAAGGTAGGTTTTATGCTCAGGATGACGATCTGCCAATGGGTTCATCGCTTTCGCCAGTGGTGGCCAATATTTACATGAAGTGGTTCGAATCACACGCGGTTGATACCGCAACATATAAACCTAAGCTCTGGCTGAGATATGTTGTTGTGGGAATGACCAACAACTTTCAGAATTTCTTCACCACCTAAATAACATTAAATTCACAATGGAGTTGGAGCAAAATTGTCAAATTCCTTTTCTTGATGTACTCACACGAGTAGAAAGCGACATCAGAACAACAGTCTATCGTAAACCCACTCACACAGGACAATATTTAAATCAAGGTTCAAATCATTCTGCTACAACCAAACGAGGCATAATCAAAACTTTGTGTAACAGAGCCGTTCAAATTTGTAACAATTCTCATGACTTGGAAATCGAAATAAGAAACATTAAGAAGGATCTGCAGCAGAATGGTTACAGCCTTAAACTTATAACAGATACTATTTCTAAATTTCAGCAAAAAGGACAGAGATTACAAGACCAAAACCAGGCAAATGCATTCCTTACAATCCCATACGTTAAAGGAGTATCAGAGAAAATTCGAAGAGTAGCGAAAAACTTTAATATTAAAACAGCTTTTAAATCTAGTAATACAATTAGAAGCATTCTTAGTAAAACAAAACCAGAGAACAAACAAAATAAGAAATGCATTTACAAGTTCCTTGTGAGTGTGGTGAATCTTACATAGGCGAAACTTAAAGACCATTATCTGTTAGGCTTAGGAACATCAGACGAATACTCAAAAAGGTGAAACCACGAAATCAGGAATCGCCGGACATGCATGGTCAAAACAACACCGAATGAAGTGGCAGAAGCAAAGGTTTTGCACAAGGAGTCACACTGTAAGAAACGAAAATTCCTTGAAGCTGCCTTTATTGGGCAGAATCAGGGTATTTTCAGTAAACCAAGTGTTGAAATCCCAAATATTTGGAAGCTCCTCCTTGGGTGGAGCCAACTTCTTAAACTTCAAGGTTGAGTGATTTATCACAGTATATAAGCACGTATCCTTAGGAATTGATTGTAGTTTGCACCTGAAGACGATCAGAGACTGAACTGATCGAAACGTCGTGTATAAATAAAATATAGACAATGGAAGTCCGAAACACAGACTTAATTTCAAACACATCATTGTCTCAAACTTTCAAACAAATCTTCTATGAAATAAAAAGAAGACAATCTTTTCAATACGTATTGATTACGATCGGAAAACATATGCTAAATAAATAGTCAGGTTTTATATTTAACCAATTATAGTAGTTTTATTTGCCTTTTCCTCCATACAATCTTAAATCATCAATAAAATTTATTTTTTTAAAACAACCTCAGTTCAGTTTGTGTTTTGGCTCTGTCCAAAGTTTAGGACAATATGCCAGCTCACATCTATGGACTTCGAGGTTGTCTGACTCATAGGTCTATCGGAGCCCTTGTTTGTGTGCCTTCTTTTTTCTTCTCCCGTGTATCAGTCTTATTTTTTTTTTCTCTCTTCTTTATTTTGTTTGGTTTTTTATTTCAACTTTTATAGGGGAAGTTTAGTCGTTCATACCCATACTCTCAATATAAAAAGAAAAAAAAAATTCTTAGATGTATTAGGTATTACAAAAAAAAACACAAAGCAAAAAATAGACATACATTTAAAATAGAAAACAATTAACGTGTAATCTCTGATTGTGAGCTTAGTCAAATGCATTTAATTTAGAATCATTAAAGCAATACCCTTATCCAATTCATAAAAAAAACCTCATATTCTACGTGTTTTTTTTGACAGCTGACAGGTAATATTCATAATCACCACACAAAGAACACAAAAAAATGCAGATAACTGCCACGTTGCCAATAATTTCCTTACTTTTTCCAAGTGGAACATATTCGGAACCTTTACAAATCAAGTAAATCTCAAGGGTCACCCTCAGTTCAAGGGCCACTTTCTCACTTCGGCTTAAATTTAGAACTAAGCTAAGTTAATACTTAAGTTTAAGTTCAACTTATACTTATTTCTCTTGCAGAGGTGCAACCTTGGCTAAGTGGAACCAGAAAATATGAAATTTGGTTGATGCTATAAATTACAATTGGCAGCGTCGCATTTTTTGTGTATTTTTGGATGCAGTCTTGAATTTCAGTGTCAAATGTCAAATTTTTTGTTTATTTTTTTGTGGTTTCCAAAAAACGGACGATGTGGAAAAAAGCGCGAGCCCAAATTTTCATTTACTGTCAATTACTGTTGGAAGCAGAGGAGATTCACCAGGGGTTCCTGATTCACCATCCCCCAAGACCTGCAAAAAGACAGGAGATAGGTGATTTGGATTCTGTCCTTTGGTAAGTTTCTATAAAGCCTGTAGTTAGATAATAAGTTTCTGTTTTATTAATGGGTTGGCCCCAAGAGGTCAACCAATCTAGCAGGAGTTAGTAAGTTGGTCGTGAAAAGTCAGAGATTTTTGAGAAATGCTGTGGACACTATGGTTTTGTAGGTACCTACTTTCGTTATAATTAAAACTGGGTGACCAACTAATTTTCAATTATTTTTTAAAACTGTTATGTCATAATTCTTTGGAAAACAGAGAAATGTTTAAAAATATTGTTTTTCTTTGTTTTAGATTGCAGATACGGAGGCAAGATGATCATCTTCATAGAAAAGGTACATACTAAATAAGAATAACTTATGTTCAAGCTGAATCATCTGGAACTACAAAAAAGGTACTAATACATCTTGATATACATATTTTTGCATTATGAATTCACGTTCTTTACAGTCAATATTGCCTTTATTTTTAATTCAGCAAATATTTTTAAAAAATTCCAAGAACTCTTTGCATTATTTATTTGCTTTTTTATTTTTTAGAAAGTTCTTTCAAAAAACTTCCCTATCTACTAAAAAAAATGCAAAGACCAGGACTGGCAGGAGAAATCCCGCAAAAAAAATACTAAAAGTAATAGAAAATCCATTAATTTTATGTCAATATGGTAGGGAAAGTCAGGGGAAGGACACTAAAATGGTAGGAGTTCATAAACGTATGTGGAGAGGGTATTGCTTTGCTTTATCCCCAAGTTTGACATTTAATGTTAAATGAATTTTATTTTTGTTGATTATGTTAGTTCCTTTTATTATTTTTTAAATATTTTAGAAGAAAGAATTACCTACCTTTTAAGTTTTTGTTTTTTTTTTCAAATTACCACTATAAATAGTTACAGTTGTCAGTAATAGTTAGTTAGTTAGTTAGTTCATTTATTACAAAGTATTTATACAGTAGAGTACATATACATGTTTCGTCATACTTATCCTAAATTAATGAAATAAAAAATAGATAATTATTAATTTAGAAAATGCTCAAAAAATATTAAAATACAGTTATTATAATTAATAAGGCTTGAAAACACATAACACAAAAAGTTAAAAAACAGCTGGGTAATTAGTTAATTTAAAATTTAAGTTAAAATAATTGAGTGTTGAAGTAATCGACAAAGTACATGTTTGCTTGCATGATTTAACTTAAATTAATGGATAAAAAAAGGACAACGTAGCAGTATATTTAGGCTGCATAATATCAAAAAATTACTTAGTTAATTTGTCAATAAGAAACAAAAACCATAATATAAAACTAAAATTTTACAAGCCAAGTAAAAGACAAACACTAGAGAGTAAAATAAAAATAAAAACAAGAATAATGTTGTTGGTTAAAAACAACAGTAAACAGGAAACTTTAAGTATAAACAAACACTAAAAATTAAGAAATTCGGCGATAGTGTATGGTTCGATTTGACATAATCTAGTAAAACATTCTTTTTTAAATTGTTTGAAGCTCTCAATCTCTTTAATACTATCAGGTAATTGGTTATAAAATTTTACTGCGTTATAGAAATAACTTTTCTGAGTAGATAGAAGTCTATGTTTGGGAAAATTATAATTGTTTTCTTTATGTTTCGTCTGATAATTATGTTTTGGTTTTAAATTAAAAAAGTTTTGGGGATTTTTTCTTAGATAGAGAATGCAGTGAAAAATGTAAATTGCTGGTAGAGTTAACAACTTATTCTTTTTAAAAACGCCTCTGCAGGTTTCACGCAGTCTTAAAGAAAACATTATTCTTAAAACTCTTTTTTGTTGAACAAAAACGCTCTCAGCTTGACTACTGCTGCCCCAGAGTAAAATTCCATACTTAATATGCGAATAAAACATACCATAATAAATGGTAGTTAAAATTTTGGTATCTTTCAAGTGCTTAAATATGGTTCTCATGGCGTAAGTCACTGAACTTAGTTTACCACATAGTTTTTGAATATGTTCGCTATAGTTTAGCTGCGAATCTATTGTAATTCCTAAGAGTTTTATGTTTTGAACTATTTTAATCTCCTCATTTTCGAAATTAACTTGATCTGTAGTATTACCGATATTAGTAAACAATATTATATTTGTTTTATTAACATTTAATAAAAGTTGATTTTCCCTTAACCATCTTTGGATATCTTCTAACAATTCTTGACATTTTTCACTTAGATTTTCACTTTTTTTAACTGGTACTAAAGCTGTACAGTCGTCCGCGTAATTAACGGCCGAATTAGGTGCTTTAATTATATCACAAAAATCATTTAAATATATTACAAATAGCAGAGGTCCTAAAATGCTTCCCTGAGGAACCCCTGTTGTGATTAAGTCACAAACAGATTCAGCAGTTTGACTATCACGTTTAACTTGGACCTTTTGCTTTCTGTTTTTTAAATAAGACGCAAACCATTTTAACACGACTCCTCTTATTCCATAAGCTTTTAGTTTTTTTAGAAGGATGTTGTGATTAATAGAGTCAAAAGCTTTGGATAAATCAAGGAGTAATCCACAAGCTGTGTGTTTATCTTCCAAAGTTTTTAAAATTTGTTTGTTAAGTTCAAGTAGAGCAGTTTCCGTCGATTTTCCAGGTAGAAATCCGTGCTGAAAGTCATTAAAAAGGGAACACGATTGGAAAAAGTTAAATAGTCTATTAAAGATTATCAGTTCAAAAAGTTTAGAAAAAGAAGATAGAAGACTGATTGGTCGGTAATTATTAAGGTCATTGTGGTTTTCTTTTTTAAATATTGGGATTACGGTTGCAATTTTGAGATGTTCGGGAAATTCGCCTGTACTCATACTGGTATTAAAAATATAAGCAAGGGGTTCTGCAATTATTAGGATTACTTTTTTTAGGAGATCGGATGGAACATTATCATGTCCTGAGCTTTTAGTATTTTTCATTTTTTTTGATACTTTAATAATTTCAGTTGCATCTGTTGGGTTAAAATACATTGATTTGGGATTGAGAAAGGTTGTTTTGAACTCACATTCGTCTATATTAATGTTGTTTTGTTTTAGTAGTTCTGGTGTTACATTGGTAAAATGATTGTTAAAAGAATTGGCTAAAACGGTACTATCTTGTATATCAGGGAGAACATTTATTGATTTGTTACTTTTTGTTAAAAATTTTACTGTATTCCATGTGGTTTTGGAAATATTGTCACTGGATCGTATTTTGTTCAACAAGAAATTGTTTTTTGCGCTTTGAAGTTGTTTATCATACTCTTTTTTGTATTGTTTGAAGGATTCTTTGTATAAAGGATTTGAGTTTGACATTATTTGCAAAGACACGACTTTTTTTTTAAGTTCCAGAATTTCTGGTGTTATCCAGTCTTGTTTTAATGAATTTTTGTAGTTTTGACTTTTACTTTCTTTTAATGGAAAATGTTGATTAAAAATACTTAGAAACATTTCTATAAAAGTATTCCATAAAAAGTTAACATCCGAAACATTAGAACTATATATATTTGCCCAAGGTACTATTGAAAGATGATTACAAAATGCCAAGATACTGCAGTCTGAAAAGGTTCTGTAGTTTGTTTTCATATTTTTATTATTAGAAGTACACATGATGTCTACGAGTTGCGCAGTGTGATCAGATTTTCCCTCAAAAAGAACTTTAGTCTTGTAGTTAATATTGGAGGATTTTTGGTTGTCGACTATTCTAGTGTAATCTGAAATTGTCGGAGAAAGATTGTATAGGTTTAATAGTGTTAAAAAATCGCTTTTAATTGACGATTCTTTTTCAAGTCTAATATTAAAATCTCCTGCTATTATTATTGTTTTGCCTTCCTTTTCAAATTTCTCTAATATTTGTTCTAGAACATCAAAAAATATTTTAATATCTCCCGATAGCCCAGACCGGTATATGCTAAGTATAACATATGTTTTTTTGTTGAAACAAAGTTCGGCGGCAGAACATTCTATGCTATCCTGTACTCACATACTGCAAACATCTCTTCTTTCCTTAACAATTAGGTCTTCTCTTCCATAGATTAATGAACCACCATGTTTTTCTGCTGGGCGACAGTAAGAAGAGATCAATGAATAACCTTGAATAGCTATATGCCTGAGTGCTTCTTTGGTCTTCCAGTGTTCTGTTATGCATACCAGCTCAGGATAATTTAACTCTTTCAGTAAAACTTCAAGTTGATTATGACCATTTCCTATGGACTGAATGTTGTTGTGAAAAATCGATAGTTGTGACATGCTCTTTCTTCCATGGTTGCTCTGTGTCATTAAAGTTTTATTATTGATATTAGCGCCTTTGTTAGTTGTTTTATTGTTGTCACTTTTGGTTTTGTTTTTATTTGGATGGTCATTTGTACAGGAAGTTCTTGTTACTGTTGATTTGTTGACTGTGTTCGTTTCCAAAAAAAATTTGCTATATGGTTAAGCACTGCTTTAGCTAAAAACTTTTTTCCAATTTTCGATATGTTTTTTTGATCACGGTAGTAGTTTGTTCGCCTAAGAATGCTGTTGGTGTCGATAATGCAGCTATTATTGATTTTTCTTAAATGAATTTCTTTAAAGATTGACATATTATTTTCATAGATTTTGTCGTTCTCCCTACTGTCATCGTATCTGTAAGGTTGCGTTAGTATTAGAGAATTAGTGTGCAGTGTTTCTAGGGTAAAGTTATCTATAAGTTTGTTATACACTCTATTTGGCCATAAAATTATGGTATCTGACTTGTTAAAGTTACTTGCCTCTTTGATTGCGATTGAAAGTAATTCTTCATTTCCTGCATTTGGTAAGACATACGAGACAATATTGTGGGTGTCTCCTAATGAGTTAGATATGTTGGAGAAAAGGTCTTTTCCTCTTCGGCCAGTGACTAGCAGAATGTTTCGTTTTTTCTCGAAATTTAACTTGTTTTCGATGTTTTCTGATGCGCTTTTGTTTGTTGGTTTCAAATTAGGTAGCGGCGTCAAAATTTGTTGCTGCATTTTCCCTGGTTGTTGTTGTGTTGTTTGTGTACATTCGGTTTTTTTGTCTACTATTGTGAAAGGTGTTCTCGTATTTTCTTTGTTGAGTTCTTTATTAGTCTCGCAAAGATTTGTTTGAGTGGCCATATTGGTAGTACAAGGTCTTAAAGATACTTCTTGTTTTTTCAAGATATGGTCTAATTCATACAAGTTTTCCAATATTTCATTTCGGTCTTCACAATCTAGCAGTTGAGTAGAAGATTCTGTTTGCGTCGTCGCATCCAATAATTTTACATTATTTTTTTGAGATAATGTTGTAATCGTGCTTTTTTGAAATGCTATTATCTCGTCTTTTAAGGACATTTGGTAATTAAGTTTTTCAATCGCTGTTGTAAGTGCCTGGTTTTTTAGATTTAGTTCGTCAAGTTCATTTAAGCTGTCAGCAAGTTTATTTCTTAGGTCGGAAAGTATAGTCTCGGTTGTCTGTAGCTAATTATCTTGATCTTTGTCATAGATAATACTTACAATACTAGTATTAAGGGATGGTCTTCTAGTTGTTACGGTGGGTTTTGATGTTTTTTTGTGTGGCTTTTGTCCTAGTTTTGTTCCTTGTGTCCATTTTTAAAGAAATCTAATATTACGGTTTTTACTTAAATTTATTGTTCCGAGTCGAGTTGATGCTTCTTATCTTTAACGTTTTTTTTTCACCTCCACTTTTCAATTGTTTTATCGTTAATTAAATATTACTTTTTTCACTACTTTGTCTATAACTATTGAATTTTACACATTCTTAAATAGTTACACCAAGAAGCGTTTTTTTCACTGATTATAACCATATAAAATTCATTTTTTGAAATGTAGTTTGTACTGCCAAAATTTAAACTATTATTGGAGACTATAAAACAAGACATATGTTCGTACGTACGAATAAATAAGAAACTCTATAATACTGTTCTGTATTTCCAATATCGTGGTTTTCGCGGTAAGTACTTCATGTGTTTGTTTATTCTTGGTGTGACGAATTGAAGGTCAAACTGTCCCAAAATTTTCTGTGGTACTGTGGAGGAATTATAGAATGTCTTTAAAGCAGAGTTGGTTGCCCAGTGGATAACCGAAAAAGCCCACTGGTTTTTTTTTTTGGGTAAAAGCCACTTAAAAAAAACACGTAGGTCTTTTTTAAAAGTAGATATTTTCATTATTAATAAAAAAAAACGTAAAAAAGGTATATTATTACGAGTCCTTTAAAACTGATCGTAAGATTCGATAAACTTTGACCAGTTGCAAATCTTTTTCTAATCCCAAACAATTTCTTATTTTATTATTCCAAATAAGACCATGTCTTTCAATGCTGCATTAGCTGGGCAACAATGCAAATTACTGGATTCTAAAACCTCAGTCCATTCTGAAGCACTCTTTCTAGCGCTACTCTTAGGCATTTTCCTTTTTAAAAAAATGGTGTAGAGTTAACGAAAACTTGAATCGTATACTATCATATCAAACTAAGTAAGCAGGTACGTGGCAGTGTAGTAAATACACAAACTCCAACAATAATTTTCTTAAGGTTTATTTATATTAAGTATATAAAAAAGCGCTGGTCAAACTAAACCAAAATTGCTTTGATTTATTAACAAACAAAAAAACTGTCGATATCTGTATTCCACCTATTTTTATGTCGTATTTTATAGTTGATAAACGATCGCGAGAATAAGTCCTAATTTTAAAGAAGAACTACAATCTGTATATAATTTTTTTTTTCCAATCCTGTTTTAAAGGAACATTGCACAATTTCTCGTTTTTTCTCTAAAGACTTCAAGGTCGCCACCAGCATCTTTGTTGTCTATTTTTTTCTGGAGCCAAGGGAGGGGCGATCGCGCCCCCCTGGAACCGCCACTGTCTAGTAATAAATTCTTGCCCCTTTGACACACAGAAGAAAATTCTTAATATTTTATGGGGGCAGAATTTATTAGTTTTTAAAATGTTTTGGTAGGCAATAAAAAATAAATAAAACATGATTAAAAAAAAATTAGTTTGTTTTAAGAAAATCTTTGAATATATCTTATATGTTTTTTAGTTTTAAAACAAAGTATTTTATATACAAACCCTAAATAACTAGGTAACCACTAAATAACACTGAAAATAGGGAGTTTTTGACCAGTATACAAAAATAACAACCTTTGTCGTTATTGTGATTTGAAAATCTGTCAAAAATAAAGTTATTTCGGTTTATATTTGTAACTAATTCTACGCTTCCCATAAAACAATATATTATGCATCTTCCTTAACAGCAATCAATTTTAAACTTTTTTGCAAAATTCGCCAGAAGACAAACATTTTGATGTGATTGACAGCAGTAAATATAAACAAAATAAAGATATCCACACAAATAATCTACCTTTATTTTGTTTATATATACTTCTGTCAATCCACGTCAAAGTGTTTTTGTTTTTGGATAATTTTGCGAAAAGAAAGCTTAAAATTTTTATTTTCTTATAAAGGAAGATGCAAAATACATTGCTTTATATGTAAAAGCTTAGAAAGAGTTAGGAAAATAAACCGAAATCACTCTCTTCTTAAGAGCTTGTCAAACAAAGACAACCACAAAGGTTCTTATTTTTGTATGCTGCTTAATATATCAACCAAAAATTAGACTTTTTGAATTGTCTATAACTTTAAAACCAATACTTTATAGTTTTCAGAACAAGTGTCAATAATGGCATTTCTTTAAAATTCAGGATGGTAGAAAATTAAAAAAAAAAAGACACTTTTTTGTGTTCCGGCTCTTTAGTTATTAGGGAATTATTGAAACGCAGTTAGGGCCCGGCACTAATAAGGCCATAATATAACGACCATATTTAGTTCCGACACTAATAAGGTTAGGACCTGCTCTTATTTGTGGAGGAATTATACTGGGCCGCATCTTGGTTGTGTCTAGCCGTATTTGACGTTTTTGACAACTATTCGCCATTTTTTTTACCTTAACCCTACTTTCGGGATTTTTTTGTGTTGTGACGGCCAAAAAAGCAAAAATTGGAACAAAATAGTTATATTTTTATAAAATCAGATGACATAGCACAAGAAAATTAAAAAAAGCAAGGCTGAAATATTTCGTTTTATCGATGAAGACAATATTTATTTGCTACGAGTTCAAGTAGTTCAACAAAATCTCTTCAGAACTCTAAATGGTCCTTCTCGCCATCCTCCACAAAGACCTCTGCTTCCAACACATCACCCATGCTTTTGATTACTCAAAATATAAAAAAAAAACAACACAGAATTTCGAAAACAGGCAGCATTATTTGTAGGTTAGAAATAAAGTCGTATCGTCACTGTTTTGCTGAGGCGCGTTCAATAATTCTATAATTTGCACCTTTTAGAGCCAGGCACAGCCTGTGTTAAGGTCGGCGCTAAGTAAGCGCTATCCAGTGCGGCCGTATTTCAATAATTCCCTATTAGTCTGAGGTCCCGGCCTATAATTTGGGTCCTGTTGAGTCCCGACAGGACTTGGCAGGACCTAGAATATGGACCAATACCGTTCTCAACTGAGAACGGTGTTGTATGGACCCTGTTTGCAGGTGTACAAAATTTGAGGATTTCTTCACCCTTTGGGTTTTCACTATATTTTGTTATAATAATAATGCAACAAAAATAAGTTCTTGTTTTAAATATCATGTTAAAAAACTATCTGCACCGATTAATATAAATAGAGGTAGTTGCTGATTCTTATTTTGATAAATCTTGTGAAACAATTTGTGAGGTTAGAATTTTTTTTTAATTATTTTTACTCCTAAAAAAATACAAAAATCGCTTAAAAACACTGTCAAAAGCAGAAAAATATGTTTTAAGATAATAGGGATATTTTGGAACGCTTACTTGACAGTTCGTAGTGGTTGTGGTAATTACTGCGTCTGCGCAGTAGCTAAACGTCATGCAGTTGTGGTAATTAACCACTACCACTGCCGTAAGCTACGAATCCATTTCGTTGTGGTTGTGGTTATTTTTTTGGTTAGCATTAAAGAATTTTGACTTAATTAATTTTAAAAATAATAAAATATTACCAGTTTCCAACATACAAAACATTTATTTTGTAAAATTAAGCCCAATTTTGTGTTTTTCCTCATCTCTACATTTTTTAAAAATGACAGTTTTTAATGTGTTCCAAAAACTCTGGTAAAATCAATGAGTGGTAGTGCTCGTGGTTTTTAAACACTACCACAGCGGCTGTCAAAATTTTAATCGTTCTAAAATTTCCCTAATAGTAAAAGCAAAAAGGTCTCAAAAACTTGAAAAAATTTAGCCAAGTTTAACTTAAGTTTCCAAATTCTTCCACTTAGCTTTACGCAAACAATGTTTCCCTTAAGGGACACTTTGACAGCACCTGCAAGCTACTTATCTTAGTTAAGTTAACTTAGAACTTAACCGAAGTGAGAAAGTGGCCCCAAGCAGCACTTGAACAAGTGGAAGAAGTAAGGGGAAGTGGTGCACACGGTCACTTGAAAATGTGCGATTTTGCAGAAAAATTTAAAAATTCCTAGTCTGTGTTCGTGAAAGCTCGAGGAGTGTTCCCGTCCGTCCAAAATTCCCAGGTGAACGTTCTCAAGGCAGGAGAATGGCGCTCTAATCGCACAAAACTTGCGCAGAATGCAATGTTTGTTTGGTTAATTTTTAACCTAAACTTTGTTTCATTAGGGATATTGGGCCACTTTCTGACTTTGAATTATCTTAAGTTTTAACTTAAGTAGTAAAATCTCTTAAGTTCCAAAATCAGCTTGCCAAACTTTTACTTATCTTATACTTAACTTAAGTTCCAAACAAGCTGGCAACGCTGCAGACTGATGACAGATTGTTAGGGATTTTGGAATTTTACCAAACCAACATGAAATAATTGACATTTGACAGCAGGTTTTTTCAGTTTTTGTTGTTGATAAGTGAATGAATTTGTTTATGGGGGCTGGCACCGCTGGGGGTCTGTTTGTTGTTTGCAGTGATAATTCCAACTAGGGGATCTAAATTTCTATCTGCCTGGGACCGCAGTAGATGGAGAGAGTAGAATACGTGCTATTGTGGCATGTAGCTGGGGGTCTGTGTGTTGTCTGACAGAAATCTAGGTCTCTTTCTTTTCATGGAGGGTAAAGGTGGATTCAGAGTTCTATAATGTAAGCCGTATGAGGTAAGGGGCAAGGAAAATAACATATAATAAATGCATGCTGCTGTTCATAATAAGTAAGTAAGCGGTAAGACCAGCATGTGTTTGCTATATTAAAAAAATATACATTTTTATCGACACGTCCTTTTGATTAACATTACATCATAAATTATTTAAATTTGTCTATAGAAGTTAGGCTGACTAAATTTTCCTATAACAATAATAAACATGAGAGTTTTACCAACAAAAAACTGTTGGATTTTTCGCCTTCTCCACCAGTTCTACCACTGACTGGTTTCAGACACAGTTCATCCACCAGTCGGACTTTCTATGTATATAAATATACATTTTGATCGATACGTCATTTTGATTAAATTTAATTAAATTATTTAAATTTGTTAGGCTGATAGTAATAAATATCCTATAATAAATGGGCACAGCCATTTTTTCTTAGCTTAATAATGTTACAATTGGGGATAAAGTTTTTAATTAAAAAATCGCCCGACATGTCAAGCTGAAATTATACTTAATAAATTATTTGAGATTTTTTACAGAAAAAGAAACAGTATAAATAAAACAAACAAACAATAAACAGAAATAGTTAAATGCTACATAAATATTTTTTAAATTTAGATTGCTAACAATTCATTTTTACAATTTTGAATAAAATTCACACTTAATATAGGCTACAGAAAAACCAAAAAAAAAACAGTCAAGCCTAAATTATTTACGTTTGATTAAAATGTTTTTCATCAAAATCTAAAATTTCCTTTACGCTGTAGGCATCTATTAAAATGTCCTTTAAAAATATTTTAAACTTCCTAAGATTCATGTTTCTGACTTCAATAGGTAAAGAATTAAATAAATGTATTACCAACTAATTATTCTTTTTAATCCTAAATTTGGGTACGACAAGGTTTTCTTTATTTCTGGTGTTGTATTGATGATTCTGAGTTTTAAACCTGCACAGTTTGTTAAGAATTATCTCCCCGAACAGAGTCAGGATTCTGCGTTCTACAAAGGTCTGCAAGTTTCCCCCCTTTGCTGTACCCTAGCGATTATTCTTATTGCTGATTTTTGTTTTAAGAATACCTTTTGAAGGAGATGGTGGGCAGGATTTCCCCACCCTACAATGCCATATGTCATTATTGAGTGGAAAATAGCAAAGTAGGCAGTTCTTGCAGCTCCCCTGTTTATAATTGATCTTTACACATACTTATTATGTGAGGACACCGCAAGAAAGACTTGGATCCAATAATACCCCTAAGAACTTTGCATTATTTTCTTGATTGACGAGTTGGTACCCTAGTTTGAAAGTCGACAGACAATCACAGTCTTAGTCATATTCAATGCCAAGCGATTTGCCGAAAACCACTATCCAGGTGCCCGCAATACCTTATCGCTTGCTGTGACAATATTTTGTTCTTTTCCCAATCTTGCTATGAAACCATTATCATCTGCATATTGTATTGCTATACTGTTGTCGTTTTTAAGAGTGTCAGGAAGGTCAAGCAAATAAACTATCAAGAAAAATGGTCCTAATAAAGATCCCTGCCCAACCCCTTGAGTAATTGTTTTTCACTAGTTGCTCAATTTGAGCCTCGATCAAGTGGAGCACAAATATCATGCTTTCTTTTGTAAGACGAAATCTTGTCCTAAAATTATCATCGTCGAAACTATTAAAATAGTCATAGCACACAAATCTATGTCTAGGTATTCCATTGATGACAAACAAAAGTTCGTCGTTCTCTTCGTCGTCCCGTACTAACTCCATTTTCTAAAAACTGCTTTCAGTAGCAATTCAAAACAAATTTCCTATAGCAAATTTTCACTACAGATGTAAACAAAAACCTTTATATAGGTTATGTGTTTATTTTCCAAATTTTCTTCCCGAATTGTTTGGCATGAGTCGTCGAATACTTCTTTTATAGTAAAAAAGACGATTCTAGTTCGAATAAACTTCAAAAAACACCAAAAACCGAAAAAAATAGTTTAAGTAAAACTTAAGTATTCAAATTTTACCACTTAAGCCAAGGGTGAAAATTTGGTACTTAAGTGGAACTTTGACAGCACCTGCAACCGATTAACTTAAGATAAATGTAACTTAGGACTTAAGGAAAGGTGAGAAAGTGGCCCATTTTGGAACGCTTAAAATTTTGACAACTTTGACAGCCGCTGTGGTAGTGGTTGTTAAGGCTGATCACACACAAACTTGCATAACACATAGCATAACAGTTCGACCAATCAGAGACAGATTTGGAGCCGCCATATTGCATATACATAGATATATTTCCATAAGGTTGAACTTTTTATGCAGCTTGCTATGCACTATGTAATTTTGTGTGTGATCAGCTTAAACACTCCAAATCCAATGAAACATGAAAAATGAAGAAAAATGAAAAAGTGCACCCGAATGGAACAGCAGCACCGACTCAATTGTGCACTGGTGCCGCACCAGTTTTACCCATGGAAACCGCTATAAATTTTGTGCTCTTGGTCACTTGAAAATGTGCGATTTTGCAGAAAAATTAAAAAATGCCTAGTCTGTATTCTTGAACGCTCGAAGAGTGTTCCCGTCCGCCCAAATTTGCAGGTGAACGTTCTCAAGGGTCTATAATCGCACAAAACTTGCGCAGAATGCAATGTTTGGTTGGTTAATTTGCAACCTAACCTTTGTTTCATTATATTAGATCACCACCCTAGCTGCCGTTCGAAGGGTTGATATTAAGTGATGCAAATTATTCACTTTTGAACCAAGTATAAGAACAGGATGGGGTTTTCTGCACCATCTTCTGTATTAAAATACTAGTATTTTGACATATGTTGGACCACCCTAACTGCCGTCCGAAGGGTTGATATTAAGTGATGCAAATTATTAACGTTTGAACCAAGTACAAGAACAGGATGGAGTTTTCTGCACCATCTAACCACATAGCAAGCCTTGAATATTGTATATTACAAAGATATTTAAAATTAGGATATACGTTTTATATGTTACATGTATATTTTATATATATTAGAAAAAAACATGATTCGTTTCAAAAAAAGGAAACATGAACGGATATTTACTGTATATTCAGTGTATATGCGCTATTGTACATCCTATATATAGGTTTTTTGTATATAAGCTTTATATTTTTTAACCGAATATCAGTTAATATTTTAAAATAAAATATTACCCAAATATTTGTTTCTTAATATAAACTAAATATATAAATTTTATAATTATCACATAATATTCTCTAAAAAAGGTTTTTAATATTTTCCTCTGCATTTAAAATACTACATATTTTTTAGATAAAATTTATTGCAAGAAATTATATAAAAAAATATGAATATTTTGTTTTTTGTATTTAAGGCAGACATATCCTAGCACAATATCATTTAAATATTTGCACAATAAATATGCCCAAATATTTGTTTTGTGGAATGGAATACTTATTAAGAGTATAGTCTTTACCGAGGCCTTGGAGCGAACGTGACGTCACCAGTCGCGGGACACGGAGAGGCCTCCACAACCTAAAAATGTGAGTGCCTAAATACTCTCCTCGTCTGCAGGTGATTATAGGCCAGTCAAATAAGCATCTAAATAAATCATGATTGTTAGTTTTTCTATGTTTTAAATACTACTATACTATTATTTTGGCAACTATTTGTATTGTAATTCACCACATGCCCTCAAATTAGACAATTTTTTAGAGTAGAAATTTATTAAACAAATAATTATGCTTTTATGCAGTATTGAGATGAGAATCTCGCACCTTTCGCGAGCCGGGTCTTGTCTGTAGGTCGGTTAAGCTGAGGAGACCACCATAAGGGGCCCAAAAAATTTTAATGCCACAGTTTGTTGCTCATTTGTTGCTGTTTTGTTCCGGTAAGATAAAATTTGTTGCTGCAGCCGTTTTCGAGAAAACGTGGTCCCCCTAGCTTAACAGTTAAGCTAGGGGGACCACCGATATCTTCCGTTTGGTTATTGTTACAAAATTGAGTTATATACCATAATTTGTTGCTCATAGGGCCCGACAGTAATCAAAAATAAAAATTATGAAAAAATGTCTTGGAATTTTTTTATGGGCAAAAAACTGTATTTTGGAAATACTGCCTATTATGTTGGTCCAAAAGAACCTAAACTTGTTTAAACATCATAAAAATGCTTCCTCGAATTTGTTGCGGCAAAATAAAATTTGTTGATGTTGCCGTTTGGGAGAAAATTAAAAAAAACCTAGTCACGTGACCATTTAGCGCCAATTTATCGTAAACTAACTAGGGGGCCACGACGTGTTGTATGTCATTCGATAGAGCCTTACTATTACTAATTTGTTGCGGCAAAATAAAATTTGTTGCTGTTGTAGTTTGGGAGAAAATGTAAAAAAAACCTAGTCACGTGACCCTTTTAGCGCCATTTCTCGTAAACTAACTAGGGGGCCACGACGTATTGTATATCGTGCGATAGAGTCTGACCAGTACTAATTTGTTGCGGCAAAATACAATTTGTTGCTGTTGCCGTTTGGGAGAAAATGTAAAAAAACCTAGTCACGTGACCCTTTTAGCGCCATTTCTCGTAAACTAACTAGGGGGCCACAACGTATTGTATATCGTGCGATAGACTCTGACCAGTAATAATTTGTTGCGGAAAAATAAAATTTGTTACTGTTGCCGTTTGGGAGAAAATGTAAAAAACCTAGTCACGTGACCCCTTTAGCGCCATTTCTCGTAAACTAACTAGGGGGCCACGACGTGTTGTACGTCATTCGATAGAGTCTAACCGTTACTAATTTGTTGCGATAAAATAAAATTTGTTGCTATTGCGGTTTGCGAGAAAATGTAAAAAAACCTAGTCACGTGACCCTTTTAGCGCAATATATCGTAAACTAACTAGGGGGCTACGACGTGTTGTATGTCGTTGGATAGAGCCTGACTAGTACTAATTTGTTGCTGCAAAATAAAATTTGTTGCTGTTTCCGTTTGGGAGAAAATGTAAAAAAACGTTATCACGTGACCCTTTTAGCGCAATTTCTCGTAAACCAACTAGGGGGCCACGATGTCTTGCATGTCATTTGATAAAGCCTTACTATTACTAATTTGTTGCGGCAAAATAAAATTTGTTGCTGTTGCCGTTTGGGAGAAAATGTAAGAAAACCCAGTCACGTGACACTTTTAGTGCAATTTCTCGTAAACTAACTAGGGGGCCACGACGTGCTGTATGTCATTCGATAAAGCCTGACCAGTACTAATTTGTTGCGGCAAAATAAAATTTCTCGCTGTTGCCGTTTGGGAGAAAATGTAAAAAAGCCTCGTCCCGTGACCCTTTTAGCGCAATTTCTCGTAAACTAACCAGGGGGCCACGACGTGTTGCATGTCGTTCGATAGAGCCTGACGAGTACTAATTTGTTGCGGCAAAATAAAGTTTATTGCTGTTGCCGTTTAAGAGAAAATGTAAAAAAAACTAGTCACGTGACCCTTTTAGCGCCATTTCTCGTAAACTAACTAGGGGGCCACAACGTGTTGTATGTCATTCGATAGAGCCTGACTGTTACTAATATGCTGCGGCAAAATAAAATTTGTTGATGTTGCCGTTTGGGAGAAAATGTAAAAAATCCTAGTCACGTGACTATTTTAGCGCCATTTCTCGTAAACTAACTAAGGGGCCACGACGTGTTGTACGTCATTCGATAGAGCCTGACCGTTACTAATTTGTTGTGGCAAAATAAAATTTGTTGCTGTTGCCGTTTGCGAGAAAATGTAAAAAAACCTAGTCATGTGATACTTTTAGTGCAATTTCTCGTAAACTAACTTTTGGGGCCGCGACGTGATGTATGTCATTCGATACAGCATTACCAGTACTAATTTGTTCCGGCAAAATAAAGTTTGTTGCTGTTGTCGTTTAGGAGAAAATGTAAAAAAACCTAGTCACGTGACCCTTTTAGCGCAATTTCTCATAAACCAACTAGGGGGCCACGACGTGTTGTACGCCATTCGATAGAGCCTTACTATTACTAATTTGTTGCGGCAAAATAAAATTTGTTGCTGTTGCCGTTTGGGAGAAAATTTAAGAAAACCTAGTCACGTGACACTTTTAGTGCAATTTCTCGTAAACTAACTAGGGGGCCACGACGTGATGTATGTCATTCGATAGAGCCTGACCAGTACTAATTTGCTGCGGCAAAATAAAGTTTGTTGCTGTTGCCGTTTGGGAGAAAATGTAAAAAAGCCTAGTCACGTCACCTTTTTAGTGCAACTTCTCGTAAACTAACTAGGGGGCCACGACGTGATGTATGTCATTCGATAGAGCCTGACCAGTACTAATATGCTGCGGCAAAATAAAATTTGTTGATGTTGCCGTTTGGGAGAAAATGTAAAAAATCCTAGTCACGTGACTATTTTAGCGCCATTTCTCGTAAACTAACTAGGGGGCCACGACGTGTTGCACGTCATTCGATAGAGCCTGACCGTTACTAATTTGTTGCGGCAAAATAAAATTTGTTGCTGTTGCCGTTTGCGAGAAAATGTAAAAAAACCTAGTCATGTGATACTTTTAGTGCAATTTCTCGTAAACTAACTAGGGGGCCGCGACGTGATGTATGTCATTCGATAGAGCCTGACCAGTACTAATTTGTTCCGGCAAAATAAAGTTTGTTGCTGTTGCCGTTTAGGAGAAAATGTAAAAAAACCTAGTCACGTGACCCTTTTAGCGCAATTTCTCGTAAACCAACTAGGGGGCACGACGTGTTGTATGCCATTCGATAGAGCCTTACTATTACTAATTTGTTGCGGCAAAATAAAATTTGTTGCTGTTGCCGTTTGGGAGAAAATGTAAGAAAACCTAGTCACGTGACACTTTTAGTGCAATTTCTCGTAAACTAACTAGGGGGCCACGACGTGATGTATGTCATTCGATAGAGCCTGACCAGTACTAATATGCTGCGGCAAAATAAAATTTTTTGATGTTGCCGTTTGGGAGAAAATGTAAAAAATCCTAGTCACGTGACTATTTTAGCGCCATTTCTCGTAAACTAACTAGGGGGCCACGACGTGTTGCACGTCATTCGATAGAGCCTCACCGTTTCTAATTTGTTGCGGCAAAATAAAATTTGTTGCTGTTGCCGTTTGCGAGAAAATGTAAAAAAACCTAGTCATGTGATACTTTTAGTGCAATTTCTCGTAAACTAACTAGGGGGCCGCGACGTGATGTATGTCATTCGATAGAGCCTGACCAGTACTAATTTGTTCCGGCAAAATAAAGTTTGTTGCTGTTGCCGTTTAGGAGAAAATGTAAAAAAACCTAGTCACGTGACACTTTTAGCGCAATTTCTCGTAAACCAACTAGGGGGCCACGACGTGTTGTACGCCATTCGATAGAGCCTTACTATTACTAATTTGTTGCGGCAAAATAAAATTTGTTGCTGTTTCCGTTTGGGAGAAAATTTAAGAAAACCTAGTCACGTGACACTTTTAGTGCAATTTCTCGTAAACTAACTAGGGGGCCACGACGTGATGTATGTCATTCGATAGAGCCTGACCAGTACTAATTTGCTGCGGCAAAATAAAGTTTGTTGCTGTTGCCGTTTGGGAGAAAATGTAAAAAAGCCTAGTCACGTGACCTTTTTAGTGCAACTTTTCGTAAACTAACTAGAGGGCCACGACGTGATGTATGTCATTCGATAGAGCCTGACCAGTACTAATTTGTTGCGGTAAAATAAAATTTGTTGCTGTTGCCGTTTGGGAGAAAATGTAAAAAAAATCTCAATAAGCCATCTTTTTAGCAACCTACCTTGAACTAGAAAACAAAAGAAATTAATTTTACTCTATTATATTTAAGTAGTGTGTCAGATTGTATTTTATAAAATTTGCGCTCTTTGTAATATTGTGGTTGTAGACTAACGTACTAACCTTTCTTTCTATTGACGATTCTTAAACTTTTTAAAAAACATTTTATAAGTATTTAATTGGAAATTGTGTAGCAAATAAACAAATTGGTTTATTGACTGATTGATTGAAAAACTAAAATAATGTAAAAAAGTATATATTACAAAATAACCCGAAGAGTTACATAACAAAATTATTTTAGTAATGTTATGTTACATATTTCTTAATTTTAAAGACAAAAACTAAGTTTGTGGGGACGAAGGGGAATGATCGAGGGATATTGCCAAATTTTACTCACACGTTACTTAAATGGACAAAATTTACAGGGTGTTCCATTAGGAATAGCTTCCGAACGAAAACTACTAAAGCTAGGACTCCAGGAAAAAAACTGGCGTAATAAAATGTTCTACTTACGAATTCACTACAAATAATTTTGTTTTTCTGGTTACCCCCTAGAGAGGTCTAATATTATTATTTTTTGAGCAGGGATTTGGGATTAGCGGCCCCTAGGGGGCAACCAGAGAAACAAAACTATTTTTAGTAGGACCCGATTTTATCATGAAAGTTTTTTTCTTAAATTTCTAGCGATAGTGGTAAAAAAGAGCTAAAAAGTAAAAAATATTTTTTTCTGTTCTTTATGAAATTAGCGATAAACGAAAAACGTGGGGCACAAGTATAAATTGCTAAAAAACTTACAGAATCAGTTATCGTTTTCATGGCAATAAAATTGTTAGAAAAACTATTAATGCGCCCACGTTTATCGAAATCTGATAGAGCGAGTAGAAAAAATATTTTAAAGTTTCTAGTACTGTAATCCGGGGCTACTTGGAACAATTTTCAACTTTTTTGCGCTATTACTCGGGTATATTTCAAGATGTAAAAAAAAGTGGTTATCGGGGGCGTGGCCTAAATCTATAAAATGGCACCATTAAAATCTTTCTGTTTGTTCGTTGTACCCCACCTGAAAAAAATGGGGGTTTAAAGCTAGTATTTAGGTTGGGCTACTTTGAAGTTCTTGTCTTTAGAGGTGTTTGCCCCATAAGAGTGTGGAAATAAGTTACGTTGAACCCTAATGAAGTTAAAAAAATGTTTCTTTTAAAAAAATATTTAAAAGATAATTTTAAATTCGAAGTAGCCTCGGTTTGCGGTTCATTCTGAAACCGTTGTAAATTAATTTTGTTAGTATAATTATTTTAAATCTATCTATTGTTTTGTACAAAAATAATAAGTCTGGGTACCACAACCGCTGTTTTTGACCTCTGTATCGGTTTTGTGGCGCAGTCATTTAGCTCCAACCAGTAGCCACAACCCCTTCCGTAGCAAAAAGCTGTGTAATGCCAAAGATTTTTTTCTTCATTTTTATTAAACACTTCAAATATAATGATGTGTCCTAAAATTTTAAAAGTTTATCATTATTTAAATACTTAAAGCATAAAAGCGAAAAGAAAACCGATAGCACAGAGTTAATTTACCCCCTCATTGGTTACAAAACGAAGATTTAACAATACCTAACCAAAAATTAACTAAATCGACCTCGCTTATTTCAAATTTGCAATCGAAGTTATATAATAATTTATAGTTTTTGAGATATTTGTAAAAATGCATACAGAACATGCATAGCATGCATTGGGACAACCTTACCAATTCCTAAGTAAAGATGTATCAATATTTTCTTAAGAGCACCTTTAACTGTATAACCCTAAGTAACTATTTTTATAGCTCTTTTAACTAGCTACCTAACTATCCATAAAAACAAAACGCGTCAATTTCCTATATAAATCCAACTCTTTAAGAATTAGTTTCTAAAACCAAGTTGCTTTGTGTAAAATTTTAGTTTTTGACTCTGCGCCACCGGCACCGGTCTATCAGGAAAATAATAAGATCTAAACATGCTCCAGCTATTAACCATGAAAATTTACCCACCTATCTCTCCAATCGCCGTGCTGTAAAGCTTAAACGGTTGAGACAAGAAGCATGCAATGCAGAGTTTCTTATTTAATTAAAGGTGAGCACCAAGGGTCTAATTCTTGAGAGAACGATTGATCATTTGACAGCCACTGCAATTACAATTATTTAAAATTACCGGGTTCGTTATTTTCTTCTCTATCTATCACCTTATCTGATTCAGTCACTTCCACGTCGTGCATATGGTGGGGTAGAGATTGATCTTCTGGATTACTTGATGTAAAACAAAATCTATATAATACATATCTAATGGGTCATTGACAAACTTTGCAAAGCTTAAACAAGTGAGATTAAAATGTATTTTGACACAGGAGTTTCTTATGCAACTTAGTTGAGAACCTGGGGCCTACTTCTTGAATGAGAAGGATCGATCATTTGACAGCCAATGCAAATCGAATGCATTACACGATCACAGTTCAAAAATCAGCCCCCAGGGCTGTTAAATAGGAGATGAACATTCGTTTAGAAAAAAGCTTTCTTAATTATAAAAATCTAAAATTACCAAACATCTTATTTTCTTGATTCTTATCAGAGTGTGGAGCAGAAATTTTTGGTACAAATAGGCGTAGATATTATTTTTAAAATTATTAAAAAATGTTGATTTATTTTTCTAATACTATAAAAAAGATATATACATCAATATAAATAATAATTACCATTTACAACTTCATGGTCCAGGTTTGAATTAAGTAACTTTATTTTTCCATCCAAATAGTTTAGGTGTTTTTGTACGTAACTATCGACTCTTATAGTATTTGGCTTAACCTTAAAAACAATATGTTTTAATTTGTTAAACTCGCCTTCGACGGCAGTACTTGAAGCTGGGTCTCGTCCGTAATTGTATTTACTGCTTTCAATACAGCTCCAAATGGGCAAAAGAGCAATATCATTAGTCAAATTTTTATCTAAAATTTAAATGAAATGATAAATAATAATCGGATAGGTTAATCAGTTTAAACCTGAAAATAATCCACTCACCAAGTTTTGAATTATTTAAAAAGTAGGGATTTGGGCCAGCTACTTCATTTTCAAAAGATTCAATTTGCTCTAGGACTCTTTGCTTGATTCGGTTTCCCCAAGAAGTCGAACCATTTATTTCATAGAGGATGTCATCATCTTCTGGTCTTTCTGGCTTTTGTGATATGTTTTCATCGCAATTTTCTACAAAATATTAAAATTATAAAAGATTTTCGCAAGACGACCACCTATTTCCATTAAATTTTAACTGAAAAGAAAAGAACTTCGATATCACACCACTATATTTATATGTGAATATATTTTAAATATTATGTGAACGACCACTTTGGCATGTGCAAAATGAAACTTTTCCGCACTGCTTTCGCGCGCGGGAAAACACAACTTTGTGCACTAATTAGGAAATTGTAATTTACCTAACAAGTGCGGAAAGTGAAACATTTCTGCACGCGAAGGCAGTTGCAAACGACGCGCAGCGAGCTCGGGCATGTCGTCAAAGGCAGAAGAGTCACTTTATGCAAGTGTGAGGTACAACATTTTTCCTACGAACGTAAAAGAAAACAATTTGCCGCAACAAATTAGTAATAGTAAGGCTCTATCGAATGACATACAAGATGTCGTGGCCCCCTAGTTGGTTTACGAGAAATTGCGCTAAAAGGGTCTCGTGACTAAGTTTCTTTACATTTTCTCCCAAACGGCAACAGCTACAAATTTTATTTTACCGCAACAAATTAGTACTAGTCAGGCTCTATCGAATTACATACAACATGTCGTGGATCCCTAGTTAGTTTACGAGAAATGGCGCTAAAAGGGTCACTTCACTAGGTTTTTTTACATTTTCTCCCAAACAGCAACAAATTTTATTTTGCCGCAACAAATTAGTAATAGAAAGGCTCTATCGAATGACATACAACACGTCGTGGCCCCCTAGTTAGTTTACGATAAATTAACGCTAAATGGTCACGTGACTAGGTTTTTTTACATTTTCTCCCAAACGGCAACAGCAACAAATTTTATTTTGCCGCAAAAAATTAGTAACGGTCAGGCTCTATGGAATCACATGCAACACGTCGTGGCCCCCTAGTTGGTTTACGAGAAATTGCGCTAATAGGGTCACGTGACTAGGTTTTTTTACATTTTCTCCCAAACGGCAACAGCAACAAATTTTATTTTGCCACAACAAATTAGTAATAGTAACGCTCTATCGAATGACATACAACACGTCATGGCCCCCTAGTTGGTTTACGAGAAATAGCGCTAAAAGGGTCACGTGAATAGGTTTTTTTACATTTTCTCCCAAACGGCAACAGCAACAAATTTTATTTTGCCGCAAAAAATTAGTAACGGTCAGGCTCTATGGAATCACATGCAACACGTCGTGGCCCCCTAGTTGGTTTACGAGAAATTGCGCTAATAGGGTCACGTGACTAGGTTTTTTTACATTTTGTCCCAAACGGCAACAGCAACAAATTTTATTTTTCCGCAACAAAGTAGTACTAGTGAGGCTCTATCGAATGACATACAACACGTCGTGGCCCCCTAGTTAGTTTACGATAAATTGGCGTAAATGTTCACGTGACTAGGTTTTTTACATTTTCTCCCAAACGGCAACAGCAACAAATTTTATTTTGCCACAACAAATTAGTAATAGTAAGGCTCTATCGAATGACATACAACACGTCATGGTCCCCTAGTTGGTTTACGAGAAATAGCGCTAAAAGGGTCACGTGACTAGGTTTTTTTACATTTTCTCCCAAACGGCAACAGCAACAAATTTTATTTTGCCGCAAAAAATTAGTAACGGTCAGGCTTTATGTAATCACATGCAACACGTCGTGGCCCCCTAGTTAGTTTACGAGGAATGGCACTAAAAGGGTCACGTGACTAGTTTTTTTCACATTTTCTCCCAAACGGCAACAGCAACAAACTTTATTTTGCCGCAACAAATTAGTAATAGTAAGGCTCTATCGAATGATATACAACACGTCGTGGCCCCCTAGTTGGTTTACAAGAAATTGCGCTAAAAGGTTCACGTGACTAGGTTTTTTTACATTTTCTCCCAAACAGCAACAGCAACAAATTTTATTTTGACGCAAAAAATTAGTCATAGAAAGGCTCTATCGAATGACATAAAACACGTCGTGGCCCCCTAGTTAGTTTACGAGAAATAACGCTAAAAGGGTCACGTGACTAGGTTTTTTTACATTTTCTCGCAAACGGCAACAGCAAAAATTTTTATTTAGCTGCAAAAACTTAGTAACGGTCAGTCTCTATCGAATCACATACAACACGTCGTGGCCCCCTAGTTAGTTTACGAGAAATAGCGCTAAAAGGGTCACTTGACTAGGTTTTTTTACATTTTCTCGCAAACAGCAACAGCAACAAATTTTATTTTGCCGCAACAAATTAGTAATGGAAAGGCTCTATCGAATGACATACAACACGTCGTGGCCCCCTAGTTAGTTTACGAGAAATAACGCTAAAAGTGTCACGTGACTAGGTTTTTTTACATTTTCTCGCAAACGGCAACAGCAACAAATTTTATTTTGCCTCAAAAAGTTAGTAACGGTCAGGCTCTATAGAATCACATACAACACGTCGTGGCCCCCTAGTTAGTTTACGAGAAATGGCGCTAAAAAGGTCACTTGACTAGGTTTTTTTACATTTTCTCCCAAACAGCAACAGCAACAAATTTTATTTTGCCGCAACAAATTAGTAATAGAAAGGCTCTATCGAATGACATACAACACGTCGTGGCCCCTTAGTTATTTTACGAGAAATAACGCTAAAAGTGTCACGTGACCAGGTTTTTTTACATTTTCTCGCAAACGGCAACAGCAACAAATTTTATTTTGCCCCAAAAAATTAGTAACGGTCAGACTCTATCGAATCACATACAAAACGTCGTGGCCCCCTAGTTAGTTTACGAGAAATGCCGCTAAGAAGGTCACTTGATTAGGTTTTTTTTACATTTTCTCCCAAACAGCAACAGCAACAAATTTTATTTTGCCGCAACAGATTAGTAATAGAAAGGCTCTATCGAATGACATACAGCACGTCGTGGCCCCCTAGTTAGTTTACGATAAATAGCGCTAAAAGTGTCACGTGACTAGGTTTTTTTACATTTTCTCGCAAACAGCAACAGCAACAAATTTTATTTTGCCGCAAAAACTTAGTAACGGTCAGTCTCTATCGAATCACATACAACACGTCGTGGCCCCCTAGTTAGTTTACGAGAAATGGCGCTAAAAGGGTCACTTGACTAGGTTTTTTTACATTTTCTCCCAAACAGCAACAGCAACAAATTTTATTTTGCCGCAACAAATTAGTAATAGAAAGGCTCTATCGAATGACATAAAACTCGTCGTGGCCCCCTAGTTAGTTTACGATAAATAGCGCTAAAAGGGTCACGTGACTAGGTTTTTTTACATTTACTCGCAAACGGCAACAGCAAAAAATTTTATTTTGTTGCAAAAAAATAGTAACGGTGAGGCTCTATCGAATCACACGCAACACGTCGTAGAAAGGCTCTATCGAATGACATAAAACTCGTCGTGGCCCCCTAGTTAGTTTACGATAAATAGCGCTAAAAGGGTCACGTGACTAGGTTTTTTTACATTTACTCGCAAACGGCAACAGCAAAAAATTTTATTTTGTTGCAAAAAAATAGTAACGGTGAGGCTCTATCGAATCACACGCAACACGTCGTGGCAGTTTAGTTTACGAAAAATGGCGCTAAAAGATTCACGTGAGTAGGGTGTTATCACCGTTTCTGGCTCAAAGATTCAAGATTCAGCTACAGATCCAGCTACATGTATTGGTATAGGGATTCAGCTACAGATTTCTTGTGCAACCCATATAGGGATTCAGCTACAGGGGTAAATTCCAGGAATTGAATGTGGGTAACCCAAGGATCCTATAGGCATTTAGCTACAGATTCAGCTACAGGGAATCTTAAATACCCCCACCATAATCAAAACTTTTATAAGCGATGATCATGATAAAATTACTTCATTCTTTTGTTATTTAGCAATGTGTCTTGAAAGTTACGATGTACCCAACACACCAGAAATGAAATCAAATGAAAATAGATTAAGGACTTTTAAAAACTGGCCAGGAGTGTTAAAGCCTGAAGAATTAAGTTTGTCTGGGTTTTTCTACAAAAATGATCAGGATATAGTACAGTGCCATTATTGTAATGAGGAAATATACAATTTTTTAAAAAACGACTGTCCTTTTTATGAACATATACGACTCTCACCGAATTGTGAATATGCGAAAATGATGTGGCAGAGTAGACAATTGAAACAGAGACAAAATTATGAAAAAATAATTCAAAGTTGGTTTTCGTTATTAACTATTGTAAATGCATTATTGTTATATAATTTATGGAAATAAAATATATATAATTTAAAAGATTATATTTGTTTATTTTTTAAATCATCACATCTACCACCGGCTACAATAAACTATAACAACACAGTCCCTCGCGACAAGTCCTGACTTGTCAGTGCTATTTCCTGTAGATTATAAAAACATCTGTTTACCAAATGAACCGGATGTAACATCTGTTCGCCAGATATACCGGATGTAACATCTGTGCGCCAGATATACCGGATGTAACATCTGTTTGCCAGATGGACCGGATGTAACATCTGTGCGCCAGATATACCGGATGTAACATCTGTTTAACAGATGGTCTGGATGTCTCAAGAAGTCTTGACTTGTCGGCGCTGTTTCCTGTAATTAATGCTCAGAATGCAACATCTGGTGCGCAAATGTTTTCACATTGATCCCCACTACACTGAAATCATCATATAAAAGGAATATTTAGTTTTATAGAATCAGTTTCTCAACCGCTAACATGTATCGATGTTCCGATTGCGATAAAGATTTTAAATATAAATCAAATCTTTATAGACATAAAAGAGAATCATGCTTACATAGACCGTCATGCTCAGAACCTGCTTCCAAGAAAAAAAAAACTTAGCATGGAAAATTCAAAAGAAGAAGATAGTAAAGTAGTGCCTAAATTAGTTTTATCAAAATGTAAAGGCTGCAACTATTGGTACGTCAAAAATAAAATTAGCGGACATTTACGATCAAACCTACATAAGAAAGAATTATTGAAACAAAATAATGATCAGCGTGTAAAAATTAAAACGACAGCATTTAAAAAAAGAATAGTTTCATTTGTGTTGTTACCATCAAAAAAAATTGTTGACATTGATGAATTTTTTGATGAAGTTAAACCAAAATTCCATAAAACAGTTTTGCAGGAATTAAAAAAACACAAATTAGTTAAGATAAATCTGGAGCTGTTTGGAAGTTTTGTTTTGCCAAGTAAAGAAATAATGGAAACAAAATCATTTAATACTCGAAATAAAGTTATATCACTCACCAGCAATCTTGAATACATTTATGATGAATTTACATCGACTATCAAAGAGAAGGCTTCAACTTTTGCAGAAAATGGATCCGGATGGGCGTTAAAAGAAGTCTTAAATTTATAAGTTAATATTAACAAATATAACCCATTACATGCATCATCTTACATTCCCTTGCCAAAAGATATTATCGAGAAAAAAGCTGTGATTAACGTAAAAAATAATGATCAGTGTTGTTTTGCGTGGAGTGTTATTAGTGCTTTACATCCATCTAAAAAAAATACCGATCGTTTAAGTTCTTATCCTAACTTTCACAATATTTTAAATTTTGACGGTATTGAATTTCCAATCAAGTTAGGAGATATAAAAAAAATTTGAAGAATTGAACCAAATCTCCATAAATGTGTATGGTTTGGAAAGCATTTACAAAAATAATAAAGTGATTAATGAAGTTGTCGGTCCCTTGCACTACACAAAGAGGAAACTATCTACTCACCTTAATTTGTTATTAATAAGTAATGATGAAAACAACCATTATTGTTGGATAAAGGATATGTCTAGGTTAGTATCTTCTCAAATTAATATAGAGAGTCATAAAAAGTACTTTTGTGATGGATGTCTAATATATTTTAAGTCTAATGACAAATTGCAAAATCATCAACTGCATGACTGCAACCATACAGTAACAAACATGCCTACAACTAACATTAAAATTAACAAGTACGGACAAACCATTCCACAAAATATACTTCAGTTTGAAAATTTTCAAAATCAAATAAAAGTTCCTTTTGTTGTATATGCAGATTTTGAGTGTCTTTTAAAACCCATACCATATGAACCTGCTGAGAACAATCATACTTCATACACTAAAAATACATTTAAACATGAACCGTTTGCTTTTTGTTTTTTAATTAAATGTTCTTATGATGACTCATTAACTGCTCTGGAATATTACTTTGGAGAAGATGCAGCTGATGAATTTTGCAAAAGAATTGAAAATCATGTTCAAAGGATTTATCACAATCATCTAAAACATGTTGTACCAATGTCTCCCTTAACATGTGATGGAAAAGACGATTTTCAATTAGCTAAATTATGTCATATATGTTCCAAAAATTTTAAACCTGGAGATGAAGTTGTAAAAGATCATGACCACTTAACAGGAAAATACAGAGGTGCAGCTCACAGTATTTGCAACCTAAATTACAAGCTTCCTAATTTCATTCCAGTGTTCTTCCATAATTTGACACATTATGATAGTCATCTTTTTATTAAGCAGTTATGTTGTGAAAAAGATCAAATTGATGTTTTAGGAAAAACTAAAGAAAAGTACATCTCATTTTCCAAAGTAATTTTGGTAGACAAAAAAGAAGAGTTTGGAAAAACTAAAAATATTTACATAAAAATTAGATTTCTCGACTCATTTCGTTTTGCATCAACATCATTGGAAAAGTTAGGTGAAAGTTTAGACACCTCTCAATGTATCGAAATTAAAAATCATTTTAAAAGTCCTGATCAATTCAATGAGATACGAAAAAAAGGTATTTATCCGTATTCATATATGGATTCTTTCGATAAGTTGTATGAAAAAAAACTGCCAACTATTGAGAACTTTTATGATAAGTTAAAAGAAGAACCATTAAGCCTTACGGATTATAACAGAGCTCTTCACGTTTGGAACTTGTTTAATTGTGAAACTTTTTTGGACTTTACAAAAATTTACTTATTTTCTGACGTCTTGATTTTAGCAGACTTTTATGAGTCATTTAGAAATTTATCTCTAAATACTTATAAGTTAGATCCAGCCCACTACTATACATCTCCTGGTTTAAGTTGGGATGCAATGTTAAAAATTACAGAAGTTAAATTAGAATTACTTACCGATATAGATATGTTGCATTTTTTTTAAAATAATATAAGAGGTGGTATATGTCATTGTAGTGTGCGAAAAGCTGAAGCCAATGATGATCTAGTTCCAAATTACAATAGTGAAAATCCAAAAACATTTATAATGTATTTAGATGCTACAAATCTCTACGGTCACAGTATGAGTCAGTATTTGCCTATTGGCGATTTTACTTGGGTGACTAAATCTGAAATTGAAGCAATAGATCTACAATCAATAGCAGATAATTCGGAATACGGCTATGTTTTTGAAGCAGATATTGATTATCCAGAGCACCTCCATGAGAAACATAATGAATTTCCATTTTTGAGCGAATCAAAAAATAACAAGTTAATATGTAATTTGGATCACAAAAAGAATTATGTTTTGCATTACAAAAATCTTCAATAGGCTATTCGAAACGGACTACACTTGGTTCAAATTCATAGAGCAATAAGATTTAAGCAGTCACCTTTCCTAAAATCTTACATAGATTTAAACACTAAATTGCGAAACAATTTTAAAATCAGTTTGAAAAAGATTTCTTTAAGTTACTCAATAACGCAATTTATGGTAAATCACTGGAAAACGTTGACAAAAGAGAAGATATCAAATTAATTACACATTGGCAAAATATTGGAAAAAAGCAAGGAGCTCAAACATTAATTGCTAAACCAAATTTTAAAAATTCATCAATTTTTATTGAAAACTTGGTTGCCATTCAAATGGAACGAGTAAAAGTCACATACAATAAACCCGTTTATATTGGATTTTCAGTCTTGGAATTATCCAAGACAGTAATGTATGATTTTTATTATGAATATATAAAAAACAAATATGGAGAAAAAGCAATTTTGCTCTACACAGATACTGATTTTTTAATACTAGAAATTGAAACCCATAACTTTTATTCAGATATTCAAGAAAACCTGGAGAGGTTTGACACATCAAATTACAACGAAGACAATTTACATAACATTGCCAGAAACCAATCTATAGTGGGTCGTATGAAAGACGAATTTGCAGGTCATCCTATAGTAAGCTTTTATGGTACAGGTGCTAAGGCCTATTGTGTTGAGTTAGCAACTAGAACTGAAAAAAAAGTAAAGGGAGTGAAAAAGTATGTTATTCAAAAGAACATTACTAAAGAAGATTATCAAGACGTTGGTGAAAATGCTGAAACAAAATACAGAAAAATTAATTGCTTCCGTTCCATTCTTCATGATATTTACACACAACTAAAAAATAAAGTGGCACTATCACCTCAAGATGACAAGCGATGTGTTGTTCCTGGAACTTTTAAAACATTAGCCTGGGGTCATAAAAATATTAAGTAGTTTTAAGGTATATGTTGTTTACAAACTTTAAATAAAAAACTATGATTAAAAAATATTATTCTTTATTTGTTACAAATAAATTTACAATACATTATTTTTATTAATCCAAGAATTGTGAGTTTTATTTAATCCTAACCATTTTACGAAAACCTTGTTTCCCTTTCTTCTCAAAACTTTTTCAACAAGATAAACATCTGGATATTTTACTTTTTGCAATTCTTCTTTGTAGAAACCTCCTTGAATTTGTTTCCTATTTTGATCTTCAAGCAAATAAGTCATCGGATTGGTCATTTGTATTTTCTTTACAAGAAATATTTCATTTGACCAATTAGGTGTGTATCCTTTTGAAAAATGTTCCCTATATTTTGAAATACGCACAGAATCTCCTGTTTTAAGTTTTGATTTTAGTGGATCTATTATTTTTGTATGACGATATACTTTTTTAAATAATTTGTTTTCATTTTTTTTAGAAACATGGATTGGTTTTATTCCAATTGTAGAATGTATTGTTTGGTTATAGTCATTAACAATTTTGTTGAGAATATCAATCCAATTGTAAGATCCACGCATGCTAAATTTTTTCCACATTGTATTTTTTAAAGTTCTGTTTACCCTTTCCACTATACTAGCTTTTAAATTTGAAAAAGTACTATAATGATTTACGTTAAAATCGTTCATAAGTTTTTTAAACCGAGCATTTAGAAACTCAGTTCCTAAATCAGTTTGCAAATTTTTTGAAGCAATTTTAGCATCTTTCAAAATTGATTTCATAGCATTTGTTACGTGTTCAGCTCCTTTAGTTTTCACAGGTCTTGCCCAAACATATTTAGAAAACGCATTTATTACAATCAAAATATATTTATTTCCTCTATTATATCGAGCATATGGAATCATTGAAACTAAATCAGCTTGCCAAAGGTCATTTAGTGATTTAATAATGACTTTTCTTCGGGGATACTTTTTTCTTGCCGGTTTATGTAACTTATCAACAACAGACTTTTTTAGATCCATATTTGAGTAGTACTGATATGTCATTTTTCTTCAACTCAATATTTAAAACCTTTTCAAGGTCGTATGATTTAAAACCACCTTCATTTTTTACAACCATTATTAAATCTCTGGGTTGAAAATTTGCTGATTCTATTATTCCAGTCTTCAATGGAAATATATATTGACTTGAATTGTTTGATTCTATAAAAAATTTTCGTATATTTTCTGAGTATTTTCCAAAAAATGTTAATGGTAAATAACCATAAAAAGAATCTGGTTTTTTAAATAAATTAACCTTTAGTTCTAATGATTTAAGTTTGCTGGTGTGGTTTTTTGTTTTTTTTTCATTATCGCTAACTCTTTTTTCAACAGATATCAAAGAATTGTTTAATCCACTTTGAACAGTAATTAGCTCCTGGTTAAAATTTGTTTCAATCCTAGTAATATTTTCAACATTTTTTTGAATGTCTTCTTGAAAAGAAACCAATTTTTTATCCACCTCAATGAACGCTTTATCTAGATTATCAATATATTTTTTTTTTAAATATTAAAGTTTTCGGTTATTTTGTCTTTTAGCATATTTTTAAGCTTAATTAACTCTTGCTTAAAATTGTTTTCAACATTGCCTATATGTTGTGTTAATTGTAATTCTTTAGCTGCTATATTGTCCCGAAGATTTTCTTGCAAATTATTAATATTTTTATCAAGATGACTTAATCCATCATCCAAATTATTAATTGATTTTTGTAGATTTATAACGTTTTTGATTAGCTCTTTATTTAGTTCTTCTTTAAATTTTTGATTAGTTTCATTGACTGATTTTAGTTCTTTATTAGTATAATCTTTAAGACCTTTAAATTCATTATCAAGTCCAGTTTTTGTTTTTTCTAAAACATCACCAAGGGAATTGATACCTTGATCATAAGATAATTTTATAATATTTATTTTATTTTGAATAGAATCTTGAAGTTCATTAAAAGTAGTTTTAAGTTTTAAAAATTCGTTTTCATAATATCTCCCAAGGGTTAAAATTTTTTCTTGCAGTAATTCAAAAGATGTCTCTCCCTGTTTAAATTTATCATCAATAAACTTATTAAAATCTTGGATTTTTTGAAGTATGTTTTCAGTTAAACCATTTTTCATATTTTCATTTATATCTTTTATATCATTTTGAATCGTTTCAAACTTTTTTTCGAAATCTGACTTTTGTTTATTATTTTTTTCTATTAAATCATGTATTTGAGTAGTATGTTCTTCACCTTTTTTTTATAATCTTTAATTTGGTGATTTATATCTGAGATTTTTAACACATTTTCTTGAATATTTTTAAAATCATTTTGTTTAACAAAATTGTTTAAATTTTTTTTTAAAGAATCAATTTCAGTGGTGTTTAAAGAACTTGTGCTTTTTATAGCAGAATAATCCTCAAAAATGGGATTTTTTTTCAAATAGCTTTGCACTATTTTTTCTAATGCTGGTGAATCAGTTTTTTTACCGCTCATGAGATCTTTAATTTTTTTTATTTCATCACGAAATTTATTGTCTACTTTATTTAAATCACTTTTTGTAGGTAGATTTAAAATATTCTCGAAATTTTTTTGAATTTGTTCTTTAAACTCTTCAATTTTATTTACACTTTCATCATAAATCTTAAGTTTGCTTTTTAAATTTTCTATAATGTCTTGGTTTAAATTAATCTTTTCAATTACTTCCTTTACTTTATTTTTAGGAAATATAGTCTCTGATATGTTTGATATAATTTTATTTTCCAAGTTTGATAGTTTTTTAGTTAAAAGAATGTATTGTTGGTTTTTAAAGTTTTGTTGAGTTTCTTTTATTTCTTTTTCTAAATCAACTTTTTTTACCAAAATCTTTATATCTGGAGTGTTTGTTTGGATTTCTTTTTTAAAACTCTCTAATGTGGAGTTATCTATACAGGTATCAATCTTACTTTTTACATCATTGATAAGTGTGTGATTAAGTGTAATGTATTTGTTTATGTTTTCAATTTCATTAATATTTTTAATTATTAGATTTTTATCATCCTTTTTTAAATTTAGTTGTTGTTGTAAGTCACGTAGCCTTTCATTTAAAAATTTTTCCTGTTGTTTTCTATACAGTTGATGGGTTTCATTTAATTCCTTTGTTAAATCGTCTTTTTTTACAAAAAAATTTTTCTTTACATTGTAAACTTCTTGTTTTAGACTGTTTAAAGAAGATGAGTCAACACAATTTTGAATATCAGTTTTGATGGTTTCGATTGTATCATCATTAAGTTTAAGTTTTTTGTTTATATTTTCAATACTAATATCATTTGTATTAATCCTTTTTTTCACCTTTTCAATCTCAATTTGTGAAACATTGCCTGTTGGAGCAAACTGTGCAATGTGTTTTTGTACATTTAAAAAAACTTTATTTTCAATATCAGACAAGTCAATTTTGGGTTTTTTATGCCTGGATATATGTTTCCAAAACTTATCTACAGTCATGGTTTTGTTTGTAATGAATAAGTAATCCGTTTTGACACCCTTTTATAGGATAATTTTAGCCTCTTTAAGTTCTTCAATTATTGATATTATTTCGTTGTTCTGTCCCGTATTTCCCGCTTCCTGCGAAGCCAATAAAAGTCTTAGTCGTTGAACTAATTCATTGGGATCATCAAAATATACATATTCTATTTTTTTGTTGGATAAAATCATAGAACCTCCCTCTTTTTTGCTTGACGGTAATGTATTTGTTTTTGACCTTGTTGTTCTTGGTGGTAAAGGTTTTGAAAATGAAGTTGTTCGTGCACGACTTGTGTCTTGTTTTAAAATACCCTTTTTTAATAAATATGGTCTAATAATATCCATATATTTGAAAGTATTGCTTGATTGTATTTGTTCTTTTGAATCTTTATTTCTTTTGTAGCCATTGGTTCTTTTTAATATATCCATGTAATTTTCCAAGTCTTCTTTTTTGAAACCCACTGGATGTTTTTTAAATAACAATTCATATAACCCAACTGTCCCTACATATTTAATATTTTTTACTTCAATGTCTTTCCCGATAATTTTAAGCTCTGAGTCTCCAATATAAAATTTTTCTTCGTCTGTATTATGAAAAACTCCATAAGTATGATCAAATTTATAATCAACGTCTCTAATTGATTCATCTATATATGTTCTGGGAAGGTTGTCAAATGAATTTAAATATTCATTGTATGCTGGTAAGGCAGATAAATTTTGAAAACTCTCTCTTATTTCGTTAGCAGTCTGGTTTATAGTAGTATCACTTATATTACTAGAATTCATATCATTATCATGTATGAATTGATCTTCCAAAAAAGTAAGACCACCGGTAGGTAAATATTCATGATAGGTACTTCTCTTAGGAAGTGAAGTAGGATGTAATTTTTGAGACGGAGATAAAACAGTAGAGTTAAATCTTTGAGATTGATTTGGTGATAAAGGTGGACTTTTTATTTCTTGCTTTATGTTTGATGTAGTTTTAACGTTTGATAAAAATTCTTGCAATGGTTTCGTGATTGGATACAATTCCTTTTCTCTTTTAGAATGGGATGCAATCAAATCAGATTTCAAGCCTCGTAATTTCTTTTTTATGGCATTCCTTGTTTTTACTAATTCGCTTGCTTTTTTTCTATCCATGTTTTCTTAGAACGTTAACATAAGCAGTGATATAAAATTTTTTAATTCTATGGTATTTATAGGTAAATAAACGTGTCAAAACCTTTCCTGTATTTAGCATGTTTCAAATTACAATCTTTATCTACTACAATAAAACCATGTTGTTCTTTCCAACACAATGAGCAAAGTTCCTTAAATTTTTGAAAAGACATATCAACATTAATATGATCATCATAGATGTGATGTAAATTAGTGTTGTCTAGTTGAAATATGATCAGTAAATTTGCATTATCTCTTATAAGCTGTTTTGGTATTGAGGAATAGGTTTGACTTAGGTAAAAACAGTCAGCACTTTTATGTCTAGAAAAACAAAAATAATCGCGTATTTTGCTTTGATTACCACAAACCATATCATCAAATATTACAACTGAATTATCCTTTATTTCACTGGGTGAAATAATTTCATTTTCATCATTGTTTTCATAATAATAAATTTCTTTAATTGGTTTGAGTAGTTTTTTCAGATATTCATATTTTGGTTGATGTAAAGATTTGGAATAGACATAAACGTTTTCAAAACGTAATCCATTTTTATCCTCTAATAAACTTATGAGAACATTAGTTTTTCTACAGCCTGAAGGACCAACGATCAATCCTCTTTTACAAGTTCCTCCAAAAAGTTGTCCATGCTTATTAAAATCAATTTTTTGATCATCATGATTTTTAATAGGAAGTGAAAAATTTTGTTTTACTATTCGCATGATTACTTTAACTATATAAGTAAGAGAAAATACTTGATGCGTCAGTGTATATATATAATGCGTGTACGGAACAAACATAAGGTTATTAGACAACCAACAGTTAAAAAGAAAGGAAGGGGTTTGTTAAATACAATAATCAATAAATTACCTTTTGAACTACACATCCCAAAATACAATTTTTGTGGTCCAGCGACTAACCTAACAAAAAGATTAGCAAGAGGCGACCGAGGAACTAACAAATTGGATGAGGCTTGCAAAGAACACGACATTGCATATTCAAAAAATTTAGATCTTAAAAATAGACATAAGGCTGACAAAGTTCTTGCTTCAAAAGCAGCTGAGAGAATAAATGCATCTGACGCAAGTTTAGGTGAAAAAATAGCAGCAACTGGAGTAACTGGAGCAATGAAATTAAAAACAACTTTTGGAATGGGTTTAAAAAAACGTCGTCGACGTAACGTTAAACGAAAAAACACAGGAAAGGGGATATCTTTAAGCAATGCTATTAAACAAGCACGCAAAAGTTTAGTTGGTAAATCTTTTAAGAACTTAAACACAGCTGCAAAAACAGCACTATCATCATTAAAAGGTTATAAGGTTATTCAACCAAAGAAAAGAATTATTCCAGTCCCAAAAATTGGAGGGTTTTTACCATTTATAATACCTGTGCTATCTGCTCTCTCAGCTCTTGGAGCATTGGGTGGGGGAGGTGCGGGAATATCAAAAACTGTTAATGACGCCAAAGCGGCAAAAGATAAACTTATTGAAGATAAAAGACATAATCAAGCCATGGAACAAATTTCTATTGGCAAAGGACTTTATTTAAAACCTTATAAACAAGGTTGTGGTCTGTTTTTAAAATCAAATACAAAAAACTGATAAAAGGACTACCTCACAGACCTCTAACAAATATTCACCTTCTTAAATATTCAAAAAATATCCCACATTTTCGTGGTGTTTTTATGCGTAATGATTTACCGAAAAAAATTAGAAAATTTGAAAGTGGTATAATCAATTTAGATAGTAAAGAAAAACAGGGAACCCACTGGACTGGATATGTGAAAAAAAATAACATTATTTCATACTTTGATAGCTATGGAAATTTAAAACCACCTTTGGAGGTTGTTAAATATTTTTTAAGTGATGGTAGTCATAATGTTATAATGTATAATCATAAAAATTATTAACAAAAAGATCCAGTTATCTGTGGACATTTGTGTTTAGAGTTTTTATATAACAACAGTTTATAACTTGTATTAGTATTACATCAACTGTAAAACAATAATGTCGCTTACAATTTCTCTGTCAGGCAATTCGGCTGAGTTGTCTGCTTCATTTAATCCGCCAATTTACTTAGATGACGGTGAATATCTTGTTTGTCTTACGAATTTTGAAACTTTTAATGCAATACCCAATATAGATGAACGAAATAATAAATTTCATTATGGTAATAAAACCATTGAAATTCCATCAGGAGCCTACGAATTGACTGATATTGAGGATTATTTACAAGATCAGCTTTCTAAAGAAGGTGTTAGCTTAACACTATGTGCCAATAACAATACCTTACGTTGTCATTTAAAATGTAGTGAGGATATTCGTTTTAGTAAAGATACTATAGGAAATATTTTAGGATTTAGAGATGATCTCTACACAGCTGACAAAATACATATTTCACAAAAACCTGCTGAAATTATTAAGGTAAATGCAATATTAATCGACTGCAGTATAGCTGATGGATCATATTTAAATAACAATCCTGTACATGTAATTCATCAGTTGTTTCCTAGCCTCAGTCCTGGATTTAAGATTATAGAAGCTCCAGAAAATTTAATTTATTTTCCTGTAAACGTTAAAATAATAACTAGTATATTTTTAAAAATTATTGACCAGGACGGTGATCTTGTAAATTTTGGTGGTGAAACTATTACCATCAGACTGCACATTAAAAAAAATTGAATAATGGTATTTCGTTACAATAACCCATTAATATCATATAATAAAAAAAAAGAGTTGTTTAAGCAGTAAGAGAAAAACTGTCAAACGGTTAACACCAACAAATTATAGGTTTTTAAAATCACTTGGATTTAAAGTAAATACAAAATGAGTTTTTTAGACGTTACCGAAAAACTTTTAGAAGACAGTTCTGTAGTAAGATATGAAACGTATTCTTATGATCCCTTTCACCAAACAAGTTAAATAATAATGATGAAATAAAAATTGTAATACCTGATATTGAAGCCTATACTTTACCATGTGAAAGCTTTCTTTTTATTGAGGGACAGTTAACTAATGATGGTACCTATTCTGCAAGTATGAAATTTACAAACAATCCCATAGCTTATCTTTTTAAAGAAATTCGTTATGATCTAAACGATGTAACCATAGATTCAGTTCGAGATGTAGGAACCACTTCCACTTTAAAAGGATATTTATCATTTACTGAAGGTGAAAGTAAAAAATTGCAGAACGCTGGTTGGTTTCCTAAATTGGATATTTCAAAATCGAGCATTTTGGTTGATAAAAAGGGTAATTTTAATGTATGTGTCCCACTCAAAATTTTAATGGGATTCTTTAAAGACTATAGAAAAATAATCTTAAACTCAAAACAACAACTTGTTTTAATAAGATCCAATTCTGACAATAACTGTGTTTTTAATGATATTGTTGGTCAAAAAGTAAAAATTTCGATCACAAAACTAACATGGAATATGCCTCACGTAACCGTTAATATCCCTACTGAACTGAATTTGTCAAAGCTCATTAACAAAGATGTTGAAATACCAATAGCTTTTAGAAGATGGGAGTTAATAGAGTACCCTGAATTGCTTAAAACAAATAGACATAATTGGCAAGTTAAAACATCAACTAAAGCTGAAGTTGCAAGGCATGTTATAGTTGCTTTTCAAACAAATAAAAACGATAAATTAAATGAAAATATTAGCAAATTTGATAATGTTAAAATCCGCAATATTAACGTATTTTTAAATTCTGAAAGATATCCATACAATGATTTGTATGTAGACTTGACAGATAACAAATTTGCTTCTTTATATGAAATGTATTCAAAGTTTAGAACTTCATACTATCAACTTCCTAATGAACCGTTGTTTCTCCCTTCAGAATATAAAGATATATCACCCATCATATACATTGACTGCTCTTATCAAAAAGAAGCTGCACAAAGTGCTAATATATCCATGAGAATAACTTTTGAAACTCATGAGGATGTACCAGAAAAAACAACAGCATATCGTTTAATTCTTCATGATAAACTCTTTTCATACCACCCTTTGAGTAAAACAGTAAAACAGTTTTAATGCGCATGATCATAAATATTTTTTATATAAAATGGAATTGTCGCATATTCCGACATCAGTGTAAGAAATGTGTTTCAATAACACTTGCCAAATTTGCTTACACCTTAAAAATTTAAAAAAACTCAAAAAATCGATAAATTTGTACTGTGAGAAACAAGTTATTCTAAAAAAACTTTCCAATTTAAAAATATGAACCTAGTAATAGATGTTCAAGGATTTAAATTAGAAAACAACAAATTTGTTCCTAAAGAATTGGCAGCATTTGATGGAACCAGACTTTCCCATTATATTTTTAAACCACCCTATGGGATTCAACATCTTTCACCACAGTTACATAAGGAAGCAAAATGGTTAATGGAAAGTCATCATTGTATATCATGGAATGAAGGTTTTACTCCGCTTCATAAGTTTTCTATTATAATTCAAAACTTGACAGAAAAAGTGGATACAGTTTATATTAAAGGAAAGGAAAAAGCTACATATTTAAAGAAATACTGCTTAAAACCGGTTATTGAGTTTGGAGAGACCCCAAGACTGCTTAAAGAAGACCCAAAGTGTTTTTACCACGCAAAATCTCCATGTTTTTGTGCACTGTCGAATGTATTTTACCTCTATGATAATTTTATTATAAAATAAAATACCTGATTTTTTAAATATATTTGTTTTTTTATTTTTTTTTATAGTTTACATAGTCTAACCTACTTATTCTCATAAAACAAAAATTAACAATTTTAATACCTAAGCATATATTATGGTGGAAATGTCTTATTGAACTAAAATAACCTATAGATTCCAGCATCATTTTAATTTTACTTATTCTATTTTGAAAGTGCATCCGGTCCACTGCAAAGTTTTCCCAATTTTTTTTTTTGCTTCTTTAGCTTCATAACTATACACATGTAATAGGTATATCCTATTAAGTTGCTCATTAAACGTAACTGACTTATTCATTATCTTGTTTCAGTATGTCAGGATAAAAATAAACCAATTCCATCGCCAACCCATATGTTAAGGTATTTATATTTTTTATAGGATCCATAATAAAAATTGCTGTGTTAGTTACATCATCGCATTTTTTATGCCCAATTTAAGAATCTTGAAGCAACTATTAAATTCAAGATTTTTTAATATTTTAATGTGCTCATCTATTAAAGGGGAGATTCTCCATAGTTCTGATAGTGTAGGCAATGTCAATCGGACTGTAGCTTGACCTGTATTAATAATAATTAGATTCCCATAATCCATTTGTTTAAAATTTAATAAAAAACTGGCAAGATCCAAACTTGTTGAGGTATCAGCAGCTAACAGGGATCCATCTATTATATCTTTGTAGCCATAAAAACTCTGCCAATCCGATTCTGTAAACCGCACAATATCATTTCTAACACCACCAATTAATACACATGGATTAAAGACTCCGTTGTAGCTCAAACATACACTAACAAACTTTGACTTTGACTTGTTTAGGTAAAATTTTCTCTCCCCTAAACAGACATTTTTTGAATTAAGATCCAAGTCACTTAAAGACATTTTAATTACGACTGGTTAAAACTTTTCGAAATAATTATTTATAATGTTAATAATGTGGTGGGGATCAATGTGAAAACAGTTGCGCAGCAAATGTTGCGTTCTGAACATTAATTACAGGAAACAGCGCCGACAAGTCAAGACTTGTCGGACATCCAGACTTTCTAAAAACAGATGTTACATCCGGTCTATCTGGCAAACAGATGTTCTTTAATGCGTTTAGTTATCCCCTCCAAAATTGTGTTGGTTATAAATAAAAGACATTTGCCTTTTTAATTCAAAAGTCTGTTTAATTTTAATAAGATATCTAACGAAGTTTAACAGTTATGAATTTTGAAGACAACTTATCAACTACAAGTAGCGACTCATTTGAGTTAATGGAAGGGTTTGATTTAATGGAGATGTCTGATTTTGAAGAACATGATTCCATAGATAGTTTGTCATCCAATGAAGCCATCATGAGTGATAACATCGATGTGGACATCAAATTGAGCATCTGTGAAACTTTGGATATTGACAACTGGTTAAAGATTGATGCGAGAATTGGTACATGTTGTGTTACTAAAAATTACTATCAGTTGGATCAAAGACAATTTTGCTCTACTTGTTTTTATGATTGTTGTCCAAGAATAACGGCAAAATTTTGTGAAGTGATTTCTACGCATAATACTGCAAACATCTCTAATTTAAATTTTATACATTGTTTTATTTGTCGCAACAATTTATTTTCAATAACAAATTACTGTAGTTTTTGTAGAAGGAATATTTATTAGTTTAGCAAAAATAAATAATATGCTTACATAATTATTTGTATTGTTATTTCATATATTTAAACCTACAATATTTAAACATAAAAAAACTTACTATTAACATACATAAAATGCCTATGATAATGTAAAAATAAGCGTAATTGCAATTTAAATCATTGATTTCTCTAGGTACCTCCAACCAACCAGAAAATTCCGTTTCATTTTTTATTTGGTATTTTATTCTGTAAAAATAATCGGAATCCGTTAAAAGTTTCTTGTCAATATAATAGGTTAGGTACCGTAAACAATGTTTATCGTACAGTTTACTCATTGTTTTGTAGCAATCATTTGGGTCATTTTTGTTTGGGCTTAAACAAATTTGAGTTGTTGTTGAGTTGGGGATATAATCGATAAATAATGTATTCCCAATAAATGCGCTTAATACGAGTAATGTTGCAACCTCCATTGCTATTTAGTAACTAAAGGGTTTTATTGTTGGATATGAAATATAAATTAAAACGCAAAAAACACAGCTTTTTCAGCGTTACGTAACGCTCATGCGGGTGATGACGAATAATTTTTGTATTAAATTTGGTCTTTGAGTTATCCAAATGTTGTATTTTGGTCTTTTTTGACCCAAATAATTAATTTTTTTGTTAAAATAAAAAATCTAACCAACCCAAAAAAGCCTCCATACTATACATGCATGGCTAAGACGTAATTTTGAAACTTAGCGTAAAACGACTTACTAAACTATGTCACCATCTGAAAGTGGTTGTAAATCCGCTCTCCTATATGTTGTGTGTGTTGCTCGAAAAAAACGCCACTCTATTAAGATTCTATTTTTAATTATTGTTGTTAATTAGTTTGCCGGCTGACGTGATCCGTTCCAGCCTCATTTTTAATTCTTCCGGAAATATTTAAGTGTCGCGCCGCGAAAGAAAAATTTGTGCTATTTTTGATAAAAAAATGTGTGTGTGTGTGTGAAAGTGAGTTTTTTGTGTAAAAGCAAAAGGATTAAAATTTGTGATAAAAAATGTGTGTAAAAATGAGTTTTTGTGCAAAAGCAAAAGGATTAAATCAAGATTAAATTTAATTTGGTAAGTTCTTCTAAAAATACATCATTTTAACTACAGTCGCGTGCGTTTGCCGCACTCATTTGCGTGCTAAAAATCATACTTTACCGCACCCAGTGCTTTAAAATTAACGTTATGGCACTTTATTTCACAATATAGTGTTTTTACCGCCCTTGCCGGCTTGAAGAAACAAAGCGAAGTGTGGCGTGCGGTAAAGTATGATTTTCTGCACTTGTAAAGGTAAAAACCATAGGGCGTTGCGATTTTTGGGCACTCGGTGCGAATAAATAGATTTCAAATTACCTCTATTTTTACGAGATATTGCATTCAACTAACTTTTTTGAGAGCAATACCTCTTGTATACAGGTCAACCATTCAGATTTAGTGGTCCTTTATCGTATGCACCAACCATTTTTGGCAGTGTTGACAGTTATTACATTGGTTAATTGTCAAAATGGATGTCACAAACGATAAAGGACCACTAAATCAAAATTTGATGGTTGATTTTTGTACACTTATGGTCAAAATAGTTTACCGTAACTTTTGGCGGTCATTATATAAATTTTGGCAGTGACTTTACTTCAAAAGATGTCACTGTTATCTCTCAAAAATGACTAATATATGCAATGAACACAAAAAGATACAGTAAATTAATCTGACCATGGTTGTACCTTGGAGATATCGGTGAGCACTTTATTTCTCTTTTTTATCCTGGATAAATATAAAGGATAAAGATACACACAATTAAATAAATACAATGTTGCTAATATATGAGTTATTTTAAATCTTTCCTGCAAAAAAAGTAGAAACAAAAAATCTTTTTAATAACCAAAAGCTGCAACCACTAGTAAAAATGAGGGTTTTGTTAAAAAATGCATAAAAATGTAGTTGCAGTAACATAACTGTTTAAATAAGTACCTACCAAAAAACAAATATGTGCATATTTAGAAAGAATATATCTACTTGATTACACTATTCATTTTGAACAAAAAAAAGTTATAAATTTGTAAAACAATAAATTTAATGTCACATTCACTTTTCACAAGATTTTTTTAAATAAAACACAGTAGTCTACAAAAATTTAGAACACATGTTAACTTCTTCTTCTAGTTTTTTTAAAACTTCTCGACTTTTTTTAATTTTGTTTTCGTATTTTTTAATTTTTCGCAGCATTTCCTTTTTTTTATTAATTTTTTCTTGTTTGTAGGCCCTTGTTAATTTTAAAAATGTATTTAACTCTTTCTGATATTTTTCCGTTTTACTTTGTTCATCTTCAAAGTCTTGTTTCTCCGAAAACGTTAAATTGGTGTCAACTTCACTCTCGGATTCACTGATGTCTTCAAATTTTTCTTGTCTAAGGGGTGTAGAGTAACATTGAGGTTGAAATGGGGAAGTAATTTTTAAGTTCTGCAAAATTCGAATTCTTTTTCCTTCCTTTGATCCAATTGGTCGTACTTGTGAAAAACTGCCATCTAATATTTGTAGAGATTTGTCTTGTTCTTCTTCATCTTCTGACGAGGATTGTTGCTCAAAAACTTTTTTCATAAGTTCTAACGATTTTTTCGGTGGACTTATGTACCCACCAAGTTGTTTTTGTTGGAATCCACTGGTACTGGGAACAGCTTTCATCTTGAATATGGTTTTTGCTTTTAATTTCTTTGAGGAAAGATTTAAAATAAACTAAAGATCTTTTCTTGAGCTCAAACTATTTAAATGAAGCAAAAAGAGAAAAAATGATTATTGTCACCTCCCATAAGTTAGAAAATGCTATATAAATTTTGCTTTTTAACCCCTCTACTATCTTAGTGGTTATAATTACCACCAACAAGTATCCTAAGTACCTCCCTCTTTCTACTAAGGCCATTTTGTAATGGCTCTTAACTCCCACTCTTGGCAATTATTCCCAAGAAAGGTCAAACACTGCAAATGCAAAAGAAATGCATGTTTTGTTAAATTGCCCTTTTTGCAAGTGTCAAGTTTATTTTTGTCTGTCTGTTAATTTTTGTTGGTGAAAGGAAATCTGTATGTGAAAATATTAGCCTGGGACTACAACACAAATTCCTTTCCCAGACACACATGTTTTTGTTTGAAACAGAACGACGATACTTTTATTTTTTTTGTGTCGGTAATTAAAAAAAGCCGGTGTTAAATTTTAACAGATGCTCAATATTTAAGCTTACATGAAAAAATATTAGCGTGATATTGCAAAACAAATTAAAGTCACACAGACTTTGTTTTTTTGGGATCGCATATTTACTATTTTTCTTAATAATAATAACAGACGCTTTCTTAGTTAAGTACTCGGATTTTAACATTTTTTATAGCTCTACCATTAAGATGATTTGTGTTGTCTGTCTGTGCATAACTAAAAACTACTTGGTTGATTTTAATGAAATTTAGTAGCCACAAAAAAGTGGGGAAAGATTAGATGTAAAAAATCCAAAAAATGACTTTTAGAAAACGTAAATATATATCTGGGTTACCTAAGACTCTCTATACCTAGAGATTCTTAGCTAACCCAGGCATACGTTTGGTTCCCTCAACCACATTCAATTCCTGGAATTTACCCCTGTAGCTGAATCCCTATATGGGTTGCACAAGAAATCTGTACCTGAATCCCTATACCAATACATGTAGCTGGATCTGTAGCTGAATCTCGAATCTTTGAGCCAGAAACGGTGATAACACCCTACTCACGTGACTAGTTTTTTTTACATTTTCTCCCAAACGGCAACAGTAACGAACTTTATTTTGCCGCAGCAAATTAGTAATAGTAAGGCTCTATCGAATGACATACAACACGTCGTGGCTCCCTAGTTAGTTTACGAGAAATAGCGCTAAAAGGGTCACGTGACTAGGTTTTTTTTACATTTTCTCGCAAACGGCAATAGCAACAAATTTTATTTTGCCGCAAAAAATTAGTAACGGTCAGGCTCTATCGAATGACATACAACACGTCGTGGATACCTAGTTAGTTTACGAGAAATAGCGCTAAAAGGGTCACGTGACTAGGTTTTTTTACATTTTCTCCCAAACGGCAACAGTAACAAACTTTATTTTGCCGCAGCAAATTAGTAATAGTAAGGCTCTATCGAATGACATACAACACGTCGTGGCTCCCTAGTTAGTTTACGAGAAATAGCGCTAAAAGGGTCACGTGACTAGGTTTTTTTTACATTTTCTCGCAAACGGCAATAGCAACAAATTTTATTTTGCCGCAAAAAATTAGTAACGGTCAGGCTCTATCGAACCACATACAACACGTCGTGGCCCTCTAGTTAGTTTACGAGAAATGGCGCTAAAAGTGTCACGTGACTAGGTTTTTTTACATTTTCTCCCAAACGGCAACAGTAACGAACTTTATTTTGCCGCAGCAAATTAGTAATAGTGAGGCTTTATCGAATGACATACAACACGTCGTGGCTCCCTAGTTAGTTTACGAGAAATAGAGCTAAAAGGGTCACGTGACTAGGTTTTTTTACATTTTGTCCCAAACGACAACAGCAACAAATTTTATTTTGCCGCAACAAATTAGTACTAGTCAGGCTCTATCGAATGACATACAACAAGTCGTGGCCCTCTAGTTAGTTTACGAGAAATGGCGCTAAAAGTGTCACGTGACTAGGTTTTTTTACATTTTCTCCCAAACGGCAACAGTAACAAACTTTATTTTGCCGCAGCAAATTAGTAATAGTAAGGCTCTATCGAATGACATACAACACGTCGTGGATACCTAGTTAGTTTACGAGAAATAGCGCTAAAAGGGTCACGTGACTAGGTTTTTTTACATTTTCTCCCAAACGGCAACAGTAAAAAACTTTATTTTGCCGCAGCAAATTAGTAATAGTAAGGCTCTATCGAATGACATACAACACGTCGTGGCTCCCTAGTTAGTTTACGAGAAATAGCGCTAAAAGGGTCACGTGACTAGGTTTTTTTACATTTTGTCCCAAACGACAACAGCAACAAATTTTATTTTGCCGCAACAAATTAGTACTAGTCAGGCTCTATCGAATGACATACAACACGTCGTGGCCCCCTAGTTAGTTTACGAGAAATTGCGCTAAAAGTGTCACGTGACTATGTTTTTTTACATTTTGTCCCAAACGGCAACAGCAAAAATTTTTATTTTGCCGCAACAAATTAGTACTAGTCAGGTTCTATCGAATGACATACAACAGGTCGTGGCCCCCTAGTAAGTTTACGAGAATAGCGCTAAAAGGGTCACGTGACTAGGTTTTTTTAATTTTGTCCCAAACGGCAACAGCAACAAATTTTATTTTGCCGCAGCAAATTAGTACTAGTCAGGCTCTATCGAATGACATGCAACACGTCGTGGCCCCCTAGTTAGTTTACGAGAAATTGCGCTAAAAGGGTCACGTGACTAGGTTTTTTTAAATTTTGTCCCAAACGACAACAGCAACATATTTTATTTTGCCGCAACAAATTAGCACTAGTCAGGCTCTATCGAATGACATACAACACGTCGTGGCCCCCTAGTTAGTTTACGAGAAATAACGCTAAAAGTGTCACGTGGCTAGGTTTTTTTACATTTTCTCGCAAACGGCAACAGACACAAATTTTATTTTGCCCCAAAAAATTAGTAACGGTCAGGCTCTATCGAATCACATTCAACACGTCGTGGCCCCCTAGTTAGTTTACGAGAAATGGCGCTAAAAAGGTCACTTGACTAGGTTTTTTTACATTTTCTCCCAAACAGCAACAGAAACAAATTTTATTTTGCCGCAACAAATTAGTAATAGAAAGGCTCTATTGAATGACATACAACACGTCGTGGCCCCCTAGTTAGTTTACGAGAAATAACGCTAAAAGTGTCACGTGACTAGGTTTTTTTACATTTTCTCGCAAACGGCAACAGACACAAATTTTATTTTGCCCAAAAAAATTAGTAACGGTCAGGCTCTATCGAATCACATACAACACGTCGTGGCCCCCTAGTTAGTTTACGAGAAATGCCGCTAAAAAGGTCACTTGACTAGGTTTTTTTACATTTTCTCCCAAACAGCAACAGCAACAAATTTTATTTTGCCGCAACAGATTAGTAATAGAAAGGCTCTATCGAATGACATACAACACGTCGTGGCCCCCTAGTTAGTTTACGATAAATAGCGCTAAAAGGGTCACGTGACTAGGTTTTTTTACATTTTCTTCTAAACGGCAAGAGCAACAAATTTTATTTTGCCGCAAAAACTTAGTAACGGTCAGTCTCTATCGAATCACATACAACACGTCGTGGCCCCTTAGTTAGTTTACGAGAAATGACTAGGTTTTTTTACATTTTCTCCCAAACAGCAACAGCAACAAATTTTATTTTGCCGCAACAAATTAGTAATAGAAAGGCTCTATCGAATGACATAAAAGTCGTCGTGGCCCCCTAGTTATTTTACGATAAATAGCGCTAAAAGGGTCACGTGACTAGGTTTTTTTACATTTACTCGCAAACGGCAACAGCAAAAAATTTTATTTTGCCGCAAAAAATTAGTAACGGTCAGGCTCTATCGAATCACACGCAACACGTCGTGGCACTCTAGTTAGTTTACGAGAAATGGCGCTAAAAGGATCACGTGACTAGGTTTTTTTACATTTTGTCCCAAACGGCAACAGCAACAAATTTTATTTTGTCCGCAACAAATTAGCACTAGTCAGGCTCTATCGAATGACATGCAACACGTCGTGGCCCCCTAGTAAGTTTACGAGAAATAGCGCTAGAAGGGTCACGTGACTAGGTTTTTTAAATTTTGTCCCAAACGGCGACAGCAACAAATTTTATTTTGCCGCAACAAATTTGTACTAGTCAGGCTCTATCGAATGACAGACAACACGTCGTGACCCCCTAGTTAGTTTACGAGAAATAACGCTAAAAGTGTCACGTGACTAGGTTTTTTTACATTTTCTCGCAAACGGCAACAGCAACAAATTAGTAATAGAAAGGCTCTATCGAATGACATACAACACGTCGTGGCCCCCTAGTTAGTTTACGATAAATAGCGCTAAAAGGGTCACGTGACTAGTTTTTTTTACATTTTCTCGCAAACGGCAATAGCAACAAATTTTATTTTGCCGCAAAAAATTAGTAACGGTCAGGCTCTATCGAATGACATACAACACGTCGTGGCCCCCTAGTTAGTTTACGAGAAATGGCGCTAAAAGTGTCACGTGACTAGGTTTTTTAACATTTTCTCCCAAACGGCAACAGCAACAAACTTTATTTTGCTGCAACAAATTAGTAATAGTAAGGCTCTATCGAATGACATACAACACGTCGTGGCCCCCTAGTTGGTTTACGAGAAATTGCGCTAAAAGCTTCACGTGACTATGTTTTTTTACATTTTCTCCCTAACACCAAAAGCAACAAATTTTATTTTGCCGCAACAAATTAGTAATAGAAAGGCTCTATCGAATGACATACAACACGTCGTGGCCCCCTAGTTAGTTTACGAGAAATGGCGCTAAAAGTGTCACGTGACTAGGTTTTTTAACATTTTCTCCCAAACGGCAACAGCAATAAATTTTATTTTTCCGCAACAAAGTAGTACTAGTCAGGCTCTATCGAATGACATACAACACGTCGTGGCCCCCTAGTTAGTTTACGAGAAATAGCGCTAAAAGTGTCACGTGACTAGGTTTTTTAACATTTTCTCCCAAACGGCAACAGCAATAAACTTTATTTTGCTGCAACAAATTAGTAATAGTAAGGCTCTATCGAATGACATACAACACGTCGTGGCCCCCTAGTTGGTTTACGAGAAATTGCGCTAAAAGCTTCACGTGACTATGTTTTTTTACATTTTCTCCCTAACACCAAAAGCAACAAATTTTATTTTGCCGCAACAAATTAGTAATAGAAAGGCTCTATCGAATGACATACAACACGTCGTGGCCCCCTAGTTAGTTTACGAGAAATAACGCTAAAAGGGTCACGTGACTAGGTTTTTTTACATTTTCTCGCAAACGGCAACAGCAACAAATTTTATTTTGCCGCAAAAACTTAGTAACGGTCAGTCTCTATCATATCACATAGAACACGTCGTGGGCCACTGGTAAGTTTACGAGAAATAGCGCTAAAAGGGTCACGTGACTAGGTTTTTTTAATTTTGTACCAAACGGCAGCAGCAACAAATTTTATTTTGCCGCAAAAACTTAGTAACGGTCAGTCTCTATCATATCACATAGAACACGTCGTGGGCCCCTGGTAAGTTTACGATAAATAGCGCTAAAAGGGTCACGTGACTAGGTTTTTTTACATTTTCTCGCAAACGGCAACAGCAACAAATTTTATTTTGTTTCAAAAAATTAGTAACGGTCAGGCTCTATCGAATCACATACAACACGTCGTGGCCCCCTAGTTAGTTTACGAGAAATGGCGCTAAAAAGGTCACTTGACTAGGTTTTTTTACATTTTCTCCCAAACAGCAACAGCAACAAACTTTATTTTGCTGCAACAAATTAGTAATAGTAAGGCTCTATCGAATGACATACAACACGTCGTGGCCCCCTAGTTGGTTTACGAGAAATTGCGCTAAAAGCTTCACGTGACTATGTTTTTTTACATTTTCTCCCTAACACCAAAAGCAACAAATTTTATTTTGCCGCAACAAATTAGTAATAGAAAGGCTCTATCGAATGACATACAACACGTCGTGGCCCCCTAGTTAGTTTACGAGAAATGGCGCTAAAAGTGTCACGTGACTAGGTTTTTTAACATTTTCTCCCAAACGGCAACAGCAATAAATTTTATTTTTCCGCAACAAAGTAGTACTAGTCAGGCTCTATCGAATGACATACAACACGTCGTGGCCCCCTAGTTAGTTTACGAGAAATGGCGCTAAAAGTGTCACGTGACTAGGTTTTTTAACATTTTCTCCCAAACGGCAACAGCAACAAACTTTATTTTGCTGCAACAAATTAGTAATAGTAAGGCTCTATCGAATGACATACAACACGTCGTGGCCCCCTAGTTGGTTTACGAGAAATTGCGCTAAAAGCTTCACGTGACTATGTTTTTTTACATTTTCTCCCTAACACCAAAAGCAACAAATTTTATTTTGCCGCAACAAATTAGTAATAGAAAGGCTCTATCGAATGACATACAACACGTCGTGGCCCCCTAGTTAGTTTACGAGAAATAACGCTAAAAGGGTCACGTGACTAGGTTTTTTTACATTTTCTCGCAAACGGCAACAGCAACAAATTTTATTTTGCCGCAAAAACTTAGTAACGGTCAGTCTCTATCATATCACATAGAACACGTCGTGGGCCACTGGTAAGTTTACGAGAAATAGCGCTAAAAGGGTCACGTGACTAGGTTTTTTTAATTTTGTACCAAACGGCAGCAGCAACAAATTTTATTTTGCCGCAAAAACTTAGTAACGGTCAGTCTCTATCATATCACATAGAACACGTCGTGGGCCCCTGGTAAGTTTACGATAAATAGCGCTAAAAGGGTCACGTGACTAGGTTTTTTTACATTTTCTCGCAAACGGCAACAGCAACAAATTTTATTTTGTTTCAAAAAATTAGTAACGGTCAGGCTCTATCGAATCACATACAACACGTCGTGGCCCCCTAGTTAGTTTACGAGAAATGGCGCTAAAAAGGTCACTTGACTAGGTTTTTTTACATTTTCTCCCAAACAGCAACAGCAACAAATTTTATTTTGCCGCAACAGGTTAGTAATAGAAAGGCTCTATCGAATGACATACAACACGTCGTGGCCCTCTAGTTAGCTTACGATAAATAGCGCTAAAAGTGTTACGTGACGAGGTTTTTTTAAATTTTTTCCCAAACGGCAACAGCAACAAATTTTTATTTTGCCACAAGAAATTAGCACTAGTTAGGCTCTATCGAATGACATACAACACGTCGTGGCCCCCTAGTTAGTTTACGCGAAATGGCGCTAAAAGGGTCACGTGACTAGGTTTTTTACATTTTCTCCCAAACGGAAACAGCAACAAATTTTATTTTGCCGCAATAAATTAGTACTGGTCAGGATATATCGAATGACGTACATCACGTCTTGACCCCCCCTAGTTAGTTTACGAGAAATTGCAGTAAATGTGTCACGTGACTAGGTTTTCTTACATTTTCTCCCTAACGGCAACAGCAACATATTTTATTTTGCCGCAACAAATTAGTAATACAACACGTCGTGACCCCCTAGTTGGTTTACGAGAAATTGCGCTAAAAGAGTCACGTGACTAGGTTTTTTTAAATTTTCTCCCAAACGGCAACAGCAACAAATTTTATTTTGCCGCAACAAATTAGTACTAGTCAGGCTCTATCGAATGACGTACAACACGTCGTGGCTCCCTAGTTAGTTTACGAGAAATGGCGCTAAAATTGTCACGTGACGAGGTTTTTTTACATTTTTTCTCAAACGGTAACAGCAACAAATTTTATTTTGCCGCAACAAATTAGCACTAGTCAGGCTCTATCGAATGACATACAACACGTCGTGGACCCCTAGTTAGTTTACGAGAAATGGCGCTAAAAGGGTCACGTGACTAGGTTTTTTACTTTTTCTCCCAAACGGAAACAGCAACAAATTTTATTTTGCCGCAAAAAATTAGTACTGGTCAGGCTCTATCGAATGAAATACAGCACGTCGTGGCCCCCTAGTTAATTTACGAGAAATGGCGCTAAAACGGTCACGTGACGAGGTTTTTTACATTTTCTCCCAGACGGAAACAGCAACAAATTTTATTTTGCCTCAGCAAATTAGTACTGGTCAGGCTCTATCGAATGACATACAACACGTCGTGGCCCCCTAGTTAATTTACGAGAAATGGCGCTAAAACGGTCACGTGACGAGGTTTTTTTACATTTTTTCCCAAACGGCAACAGCAACAAATTTTGATTTTTGCCGCAACAACTTAGTACTAGTCAGGCTCTATCGAATGACGTACAACGCGTCGTGGCCCCTAGTTAGTTTACGAGAAATAGCGCTAAAAGGGTAACGTGACTAGGTTTTTTTACATTTTTTCCCAAACGGCAACAGCAACAAATTTTGATTTTGCCGCAACAACTTAGTACTAGTCAGGCTCTATCGAATGACATACAACACGTCGTGGCCCCCTAGTTAGTTTACGAGAAATAACGCTAAAAGTGTCACGTGACTAGGTTTTTTTACTTTTTGTCCCAAACGACAACAGCAACAAATTTTATTTTGCCGCAACAAATTGGTACTAGTCAGGCTCTATAGAATGATATACAACACGTCGCGGCCCCCTAGTTAGTTTACCAGAAATTGCGCTAAAAGGGTCACGTGACTAGGTTTTTTTAAATTTTGTCCCAAACGGCAACAGCAAATATATTTTTTTGCAGCAACAAATTAGTACTGGTCAGGCTCTATCGAATGACATACAGCACGTCGTGGTCCCCTAGTTAATTTACGAGAAATGGCGCTAAAAGTGTCACGTGACAAGGTTTTTTTACATTTTTTCCAAACGGCAACAGCAACAAATTTTGATTTTGCCGCAACAAATTAGCACTAGCCAGGCTCTATCGAATGACATACAACACGTCGTGGCTCCCTAGTTAGTTTACGAGAAATGGCGCTAAAAGGGTCACGTGACTAGGTTTTTTAAATTTTCTCCCAAACGGAAACAGCAACAAATTTTATTTTGCCGCAACAAATTAGTACTGGTCAGGCTCTATCGAATGAAATACAGCACGTCGTGGCCCTCTGGTTAATTTACGAGAAATGGCGCTAAAAGAGTCACGTGACGAGGTTTTTTTACATTTTTTCCCAAACGGCAACAGCAACAAATTTTGATTTTGCCGCAACAAATTAGCACTGGTCAGGCTCTATCGAATGAAATACAGCACGTCGTGGCCCCCTAGTTAGTTTACGAGAAATTGCGCTAAAAGGGTCACGTTACTAGGTTTTTTTACATTTTGTCCCAAACGACAACAGCAACAAATTAGTACTAGTCAGGCTCTATCGAATGACGTACAACACGTCGTGGCCCCCTAGTTAGTTTACGAGAAATAGCGCTAAAAAGTCACGTGACTAGGTTTTTTATATTTTGTCCCAAACGGCAACAGCAACAAATTTTATTTTGCCGCAACAAATTAGTACTAGTCAGGTTCTATCGAATGACGTAAAACACGTCGTGGTCCCCTAGTTAATTTACGAGAAATAGCGCTAAAAGTGTCACGTGATCAGGTTTTTTTACATTTTCTCCCAAACGGCAACAGCAACAAATTTTATTTTGCCGCAACAAACTAGTACTAGTCAGGCTCTATAGAACGATATGCAACACGTCGTGGTCCCCTAGTTAGTTTACCAGAATTTGCGCTAAAAGTGTCACGTGACGAGGTTTTTTTACATTTTTTCCCAAACGGCAACAGCAACAAATTTTCATTTTGCCGCAAAAAATTAGTACTGGTCAGGCTCTATCGAATGACATACAACACGTCGTGGCCCCCTAGTTAGTTTACGAGAAATTGCGCTAAAAGTGTCACGTGGCATGCAACATATCTTGGCCCTCTAGTTAGCTTAAGAGAAATTGCGCTAAAAAAGTCACGTGACTAGATTTTTTTACATCAAACGGCAACAGCAACAAATTTTATTTTGCCGCAGCAAATTATTAATAGTAAGGCTCTATCGAATGACATACAACACGTCGTGGCCCCCTAGTTAGATTACGAGAAATTTCGCTAAAAGGGTCACGTGACTAGATTTTTTTACATTTTCTCCCAAACGGCAACAGCAACAAATTTTATTTTGCCGCAACAAATTAGTAATAGTAAGGCTCTATCGAATGACATACAACATGTCGTGGCCCCCTAGTGTCACGTGACTAGGTTGTTTTACATTTTGTCCCAAACGGCAACAGCAACAAATTTTATTTTGCCGCAAAAAATTAGCACTAGTCAGGCTCTATCGAATAACATACAACACGCCGTGGTCCCCTAGTTAGTTTACGAGAAATTGGCGCTAAATGGTCACGTGACTAGGCTTTTTTACATTTTCTCCCAAACGGCAACAGCAACAAATTTAATTTTGCCGCAACAAATTAGTACTAGTCAGGCTCTATTAAATGACATACAACACGTCATGGCCCCCTAGTTAGTTTACGAGAAATTGCGCTAAAAGGGTCACGAGACTAGGTTTTTTTACATTTTGTGTCAAACGGCAACAGCAACAAATTTTGTTTTGCGCAACAAATTAGTACTGGTCAGGCTCTATCGAATGCCATACAACACGCCGTGGCCTTCCAGTTAGTTTACGAGAAATTGGCGCTAAATGGGTACGTGACTAGTTTTTTTAAATTTTGTCCCAAACGGCAACAGCAACAAATTTTATTTTGCCGCAACCAATTAGTACTAGTCAGGCTCTATCGAATGACATACAACACGTCGTGGCCCCCTAGTTAGTTTACGAGAAATTGCGCTAAAAGTGTCACGTGGCATGCAACATATCTTGGCCCTCTAGTTAGCTTAAGAGAAATTGCGCTAAAAAAGTCACGTGACTAGATTTTTTTACATTTTCTCTCAAACGGCAACAGCAACAAATTTTATTTTGCCGCAACAAATTTTTAATAGTAAGGCTCTATCGAATGACATACAACACGTCGTAACCCCCTAGTTAGATTACGAGAAATTTCGCTAAAAGGGTCACGTGACTAGATTTTTTTACATTTTCTCCCAAACGGCAACAGCAACAAATTTTATTTTGCCGCAACAAATTAGTAATAGTAAGGCACTATCGAATGACATACAACATGTCGTGGCCCCCTAGTGTCACATGACTAGGTTGTTTTACATTTTGTCCCAAACGGCAACAGCAACAAATTTTATTTTGCCGCAAAAAATTAGCACTAGTAAGGCTCTATCGAATAACATACAACACGCCGTGTTCCCCTAGTTAGTTTACGAGAAATTGGCGCTAAATGGTCACGTGACTAGGCTTTTTTACATTTTCTCCCAAACGGCAACAGCAACAAATTTAATTTTGCCGCAAAAAATTAGTACTAGTCATGCTCTATCAAATGCCATACAACACGTCGTGGCCCCCTAGTTAGTTTACGAGAAATTGCGCTAAAAGGGTCACGTTACTAGGTTTTTTTACATTTTGTCCTAAACGACACCAGCAACAAATTAGTACTAGTCAGGCTCTATCGAATGACGTACAACACGTCGTGGCCTTCTAATTAGTTTACGAGAAATAGCGCTAAAAGGGTCACGTCACTAGGTTTTTTTACATTTTGTCCCAAACGGCAACAGCAACAAATTTTATTTTGTCGCAACAAATTAGTACTAGTGAGGCTCTATCGAATGACATACAACACGTCGTGGCCCCCTAGTTAGTTTACGAGAAATTGCGCTAAAAGTGTCACATGACTAGGTTGTTTTACATTTTGTCCCAAACGGCAACAGCAACAAATTTTATTTTGCCGCAACAAATTAGCACTAGTCAGGCTCTATCGAATAACATACAACACGTCGTGGTCCCCTAGTTAGATTACGAGAAATTTCGCTAAAAGTGTCACGTGACAAGATTTTTTTACATTTTCTCCCAAACTGCAACAGCAACGAATTTTATTTTGCCGCAACAAATTAGTACTAGTTAGGCTCTATCGAATGACATACAACACGTCGTGGTCCCCTAGTTAGTTTACGAGAAATTGCGCTAAAAGTGTCACGTGACTAGGGTGTTTTAAATTTTGTCCCAAACGGCAACAGCAACAAATTTTTTTTTGCCGCAACAAATTAGCACTAGTCAGGCTCTATCGAATGACATACAACACGTCGTGGCCCCCTAGTTAGTTTACGAGAAATAGCGCTAAAAGTGTCACGTGACTAGGTTTTTTTACATTTTGTCTCAAACGGCAACAGCAACAAATTTTATTTTGCCGCAACAAATTAGTACTAGTCCGGCTCTATCGAATGACATACAACACGCCGTGGCCCCCTAGTTAGTTTACGGGAAATTGCGCTAAAAGTGTCACGTGACTAGGTTGTTTTACATTTTGTCCCAAACGGCAACAGCAACAAATTTTATTTTGCCGCAACAAATTAGCACTAGTCAGGCTCTATCGAATAACATACAACACGCCGTGGCCCCCTAGTTAGTTTACGAGAAATTGGCGCTAAATGGTCACGTGACTAGGCTTTTCTACATTTTCTCTCAAACGGTAACAGCAACAAATTTTATTTTGCCGCATCAAATTAGTACTAGTCAGGCTCTATCGAATGACATACAACACGTCGTGCCCCCTAGTTAGATTACGAGAAATTTCGCTAAAAGGGTCACGTGACTAGATTTTTTTACATTTTTTCCCAAACTGCAACAGCAACAAATTTTATTTTGCCGCAACAAATTAGTACTAGACAGGCTCTATCGAATGACATACAACACGTCGTGGCCCCCTAGTTAGTTTACGAGAAATTGCGCTAAAAGTGTCACGTGACTAGGTTGTTTTACATTTTGTCCCAAACGGCAACAGCAACAAATTTTATTTTGCCGCAACAAATTACCACTAGTCAGGCTCTATCGGATAACATACAACACGCCGTGGCCCCCTAGTTAGTTTACGAGAAATTGGCGCTAAATGATCACGTGACTAGGCTTTTTTACATTTTCTCCCAAACGGCAACAGCAACAAATTTTATTTTTCCGCAACAAAGTAGTACTAGTCAGGCTTTAGCCAATGACATACAACACGTCGTGGCCCCCTAGTTAAATTACGAGAAATTGCGCTAAAAGGCTCACGTTACTAGGTTTTTTTACATTTTGTCCCAAACGACAACAGCAACAAATTAGTACTAGTCAGGCTCTATCGAATGACGTACAGCACGTCGTGGCCCCCTAGTTAGTTTACGAGAAATAGCGCTAAAAAGTCACGTGACTAGGTTTTTTTACATTTTGTCCCAAACGGCAACAGCAACAAATTTTATTTTGCCGCATCAAATTAGTACTAGTCAGGTTCTATCGAATGACGTACAACACGTCGTGGCCCCTAGCTAATTTACGAGAAATAGCGGTAAAAGTGTCACGTGATCAGGTTTTTTTACATTTTCTCCCAAACGGCAACAGGAACAAATTTTATTTTGCCGCAGCAAATTAGTACTAGTCAGGCTCTATAGAATGATATACAACACGTCGTGGCCCCCTAGTTAGTTTACCAGAAATTGCGTTAAAAAAGTCACGTGACTAGGTTTTTTTAAATTTTCCTGCAAGCGGCAACAGCAACAAATTTTATTTTTCCGCAACAAATTAGTAACGGTCAGGTTCTATCGAATGACATACAACACGTGGTGGCTCCCTAGTTATTTTACGAGAAATGGCGCTAAAAGGGTCACGTGACGAGGTTTTTTTACATTTTTTCCCAAACGGCAACAGCAACAAATTTTATTTTGCCGCAACAAATTAGTACTCGTCAGGCTATATCGAATGACATACATCGCGTCTTGGCCCCCCTAGTTAGTTTAGGAGAAATTGCAGTAAAAGTGTCACGTGACTAGGTTTTCTTACATTTTCTCCCTAACGGCAACAGCAACAAACTTTATTTTGCCGAAACAAATTAGTAATACAACACGTCGTGGCCCCCTAATTGGTTTACAAAAAATTGCGCTAAAAGGGTCACGGGACGAGGTTTTTTTACATTTTCTCCCAAACGGCAACAGCAACAAATTTTATTTTTCCGCAGCATATTAGTAACGGTCAGGCTCTATCGAATGGCATGCAACATATCTTGGCCCTCTAGTTAGCTTAAGAGGTATTGCGCTAAAAGTGTCACGTGACTAGGTTTTTTTACATTTTCTCCCAAACGGCAACAGCAACAAATTTTATTTTGCCGCAATAAATTAGTACTAGTAAGGCTCTATCGAATCACTTACAACACGCCATGGCCTTCTAGTTATTTTACGAGAAATTGGCGCTAAATAGTCACGTGACTAGGTTTTTTTACATTTTGTCCCAAACGGCAACAGCAACAAATTTTATTTTTCCGCAACAAAGTAGTACTAGTCAGGCTCTATCGAATGACATGCAACACGTCGTTGCCCCCTAGTAAGTTTACGAGAAATTGCGCTAATAGGGTCACGTGACTAGGTTTTTTTACATTTTGTCCTAAACGACACCAGCAACAAATTAGTACTAGTCAGGCTCTATCGAATGACGTACAACACGTCGTGGCCCCCTAGTAAGTTTACGAGAAATTGCGCTAATAGGGTCACGTGGCTAGGTTTTTTTACATTTTGTCCCAAACGGCAACAGCAACAAATTTTATTTTTCCGCAACAAAGTAGTACTAGTCAGGCTCTATCGAATGACACGCAACACGTCGTTGCATCCTAGTAAGTTTACGAAAAATTGCGCTAATAGGGTCACGTGACTAGGTTTTTTTTACATTTTGTTCTAAACGACACCAGCAACAAAGTAGTACTAGTCAGGCTCTATCGAATGACATGCAACACGTCGTGGCCCCCTAGTAAGTTTACGAGAAATTGCGCTAATAGGGTCACGTGACTAAGTTTTTTTACATTTTGTCCTAAACGACACCAGCAACAAATTAGTACTTGTCAGGCTCTATCGAATGACGTACAACACGTCGTGGCCCCCCTAGTTAGATTACGAGAAATTTCGCTAAAAGGGTCACGTGACTAGTTTTTTTTACATTTTCTCCCAAACTGCAACAGCAAACAAATTTTATTTTGCCGCAATAAATTAGTAATAGTAAGGCTCTATCGAATGACTTACAACACGCCGTGGCCTTCTAGTTAGTTTACGAGAAATTGGCGCTAAATTGTCACGTGACTAGGTTTTTTAAATTTTGTCCCAAACGGCAACAGCAACAAATTTTATTTTGCCGCAACAAATTAGTACTAGTCAGGCTCTATCGAATGACATACAACACGTCGTGGCCCCCTAGTTAGTTTACGAGAAATTGCGCTGAAAGGGTCACGTTACTAGATTTTTTTACATTTTGTCCCAAACGGCAACAGCCACAAATTTTATTTTGCCGCAACAAATTAGTACTCGTCAGGCTATATCGAATGACATACATCACATCTTGGCCCCCCTAGTTAGTTTATGAGAAATTGCATTAAAAGTGTCACGTGACTAGGTTTTCTTACATTTTCTCCCTAACGGCAACAGAAACAAATTTTATTTTGCTGCAACAAATTAGTAATACAACACGTCGTGGCGCCCTAGTTGGTTTACGAGAAATTGCGCTAAAAGGGGTCACGTGACTAGGTTTTTTTACATTTTCTTCCAAACGGCAACAGCAACAAATTTTATTTTGCCACCACAAATTAGTACTAGTCAGGCTCTATCGAATGACATACATCACGTCGTGGCCTCCTAGTTAGTTTACGACAAATTGTACTAAAAGGCTTACGTGACTAGGTTTTTTTACATTTTCTCCCATACGGCAATAGCAACAAACTTTACTTTGCCGCAACAATTTAGTAACGGTCAGGCTCTATCGAATGACGTACAACACGTCGTGGCCCCCTAGTTAGTTTAAGAGAAATTAAGCTAAAAGGGTCACGGGACGATGTTTTTTTACATATTCTCCCAAACGGCAACAGCAACAAATTTTATTTTTCCGCAGCATATTAGTAACGGTCAGGTTCTATCGAATGGCATGCAACACGTCTTGACTTCTTAGTTAGCTTAAGAAAAATTGCGCTAAAAGGGTCACGTGACTAGGTTATTTTACATTTTCTCCAAAACGGCAACAGCAACAAATTTTATTTTGCCGCAACAATTAGTAACAGTCAGGCTCTATCGAATGACATGCAACATATCTTGGCCTTCTAGTTAGCTTAAGAGGAATTGCGCTAAAAGGGTCACGTGACTAGGTTTTTTTTACATTTTCTCCCAAACGGCATCAGCAACAAATTTTATTTTGCCGCAAAAAATTGTTAATAGTAAGGCTCTATCGAATGACATACAACACGTCGTGGCCCCCTAGTTAGTTTACGATAAATTGGCGCTAAATGGTCACGTGACTAGGTTTTTTTTTAATTTTCTCCCAAACGGCATCAGCAACAAATTTTATTTTGCCGCAAAAAATTAGTAATAGTAAGGCTCTATCGAATGACATACAACATGTCGTGGCTCCCTAGTTAGATTACGAGAAATTTCGCTAAAAGGGTCACGTGACTAGATTTTTTTACATTTTCTCCCAAACGGCAACAGCAACAAATTTTATTTTGCCGCAACAAATTAGTAATAGTAAGGCTTTATCGAATGACTTACAACACGCCGTGACCCCCTAGTTAGTTTACGAGAAATTGGCGCTAAATGGTCACGTGACTAGGTTTTTTTAAATTTTCTCCCAAGCGGCAACATCAACAAATTTTATTTTGCCACAAAAAATTCGAGGAAGCATTTTTATGATGTTTAAACAACTTTAGGTTCTTTTGGACCAACATAATGGGCAGTATTTCCAAAAACAGTTTTTTGCTCATAAAAAAATTCCAAGACATTTTTTCATAATTTTTATTTTTGATTACTGTCGGGCCCTATGAGCAACAAATTATGACATATAAATCAATTTTGTAACAATAACCAAACGGAAGATATCGGTGGTCCCCTAGCTTAACTGTAAAGCTAGTGGGACCACGTTTTCTCGAAAACGGCTGCAGCAACAAATTTTATCTTATCGCACCAAAACAGCAACAAATTGTGGCATTAAAATTTTTTGGGCCCCTTATGGTGATCCCCTTAGCTTAACCGACCTTGCGGGGACTCCCTCAGACGAATGCATTTAGAAAAAGAGAATATTAGTAACTATGTTAAGCTCGCAGAAACGCGCCTTTTGAAATTAAGGCAATTTTCGCGATCTTACCGCCCAACGACGGCGTCAAACGAAGGTTTCGCGTCAAACGACCGGGTCCTGGAACAAAACAAACCCGGTGCGGGGCAAAGAGATGTGCATCTTTCGGGTGCTTAAACGATAATTAACTGAAAAGGGCCAAATTTAAGCAATAAATCTTATTAACTATTAATAGAGGTTTAAGCAGCCCCGAAAAGTAGCTAAAACCATTCACGTTTGGTTTGTAAGTAACAGTTTTTACCTCCGATGAGTTTGCAACAGTCCACAAAATGTTTACACATGGTTAATGTTTGCCACAAGCCAATAACTGGTTTGCGGTAGCTATGTAATTTAGTAAAACCAAGATGGTTAGTCCAGGCCAGCATTTTAATTTAAAAAAAGACAAATTTTGCCCAATTTTGTGAGCTCCCTTAGCCAGAACTGTTCCAGATCAAAAAAAAGTGATGAAGTAATTCAATGAAATAGCTGGAATAACCCACAAAAATGAGTTTTTCCAGCACCAAACGTCTAGCCCACGACTTTTAGCTGGCCTCATTTTCTCGATGTAGCTTCATTTTAGTTGTGACACTGGTTGTGATGTAATTAGTGCAGTTCATATGTGCAGATGCAACGGCAGGTTCACGAGTGAAAATATTAACGTGTTTTATTGTATTTTCTAAATAATATGAAAATGTGGAGTGCGAAATGTATAGGGTCTGTTTTGTATTTTAAACGGCTACAGTTTGGCTGATATTTACTAACGCCGCTTACTCTTACTCAAATATGTGTTCTCCTAGACCCAGCCGTGTTGCCAATAGAGGATAGCCCAGACCTCTGGGCTGTGAGAACCAAGTCCAAGGAATTGCAGGGAAACACGGTTCATTTGTTGTAATAGTCCAAAATATGCATAAAAAATAACGGTGGGATTTACTAAAAGAGTTTAGTCTATTTTAGAACGGCCCTAAGTTTAAGTGAAATTTCTGGTTTTATTTTAAGCACTTTAAACCAACCATCCTTGAGTGTTGGACATAATTTAATTTATAAAAATAATTTTCATAAATTAGTTTATTGAATAATCATCTTAACACAATCTTTTGTTGGATTTAAGAAGAAAGTTTCAATTTAGAAAAAAAGAAAATTAAAAAATTTAAACTTACGCGGGGTTTAAATAGTAAACACTCTGTAGAACAAATTAAAATTGGGGTTATATGTCACTCTAATTAAAACTTACCCTTGTTAATTAATTTTTCCAATTAATACCTGATGTCACACAAAGATTTAGATGGATAATAATAAAATAAGGAGTAGATTAATTTTGTATTTATTTAAAAGGTGTTTTTACTCATGAAATGTATTAAAAAACTTAAATGCAAATTTTGTTCACATTTCTGTCACTGTCGAAAGGTCAGAACTCAGCATCTGGGTTGTGGTAACTCATGGTCTGGGCTGGGAGAACCCTGCCTTTGAGCTACCAGAACTCAGCATCTGGGTCGTGGTAACTCATGGTCTAGGCTGGGAGAACCCTACCTTTGGGCTACCAGAACTCAGCACCTGAGTTGTAGTGGGCCACTTTCTGACTTTGGATTATTGTGATGTCCGAACACAAATAAAACACACCGGAATAATTGTTACTAGTTTGTATTGAGGTTTACGGTATTTAATACATTTAATATCACAGCTAACTTGCTCTTTTCTTTGTTTCAGGTACATCGATGGATGCTAAGGGCCGACTGCCGGATCGGGATCCCGCTTCGTTTTTGGTTTTAGGTGGAAGCTTGTGCACATCTACCAGGGTTGTAGGAATATCACAATTATCTTAATTGTAATATCTCTTATGTTCCAAAATCAACTTGCCAAACTTTTACTTATCTTATACTTAACTTAAGTGCCAAAGAAGCTGGCAACGCTGCAGACTGATGACAGATTGTTACGGATTTTGGAATTTTACCAAACTAACATCAAATAATTGACATTTGACCGCAGGTTTTCTCAGTTTTTGTTGTTGATAAGTAAATGAATTATTTTATGTTGGAGCTAGGGCCGCTGGGGGTCTGTGTGTTATTTGCAGGAATAATTCCACTTAGGGGATCTAAATTTTCATCTAAGTGGGACCGCAGTAGATGGAGAGAATATAGAACACCTGCTATTGTGGCATGTAGCTGGGGGTCTGTGTATTGTCTGACAGAAAGAAATCTATGTCTCTTTCTTTTCATGGAGGGTAAAGGCGGATTCAGAATTCCATTATGTTAGCGGTATGAGGTAAGGCGCAAGGAAAATAAAATAGTTCATAGTATTCTGTAAGCGGTAAGACCGGCATGTGTTTGCCATATCTATATTTTCTTTGCATCTTACCACATACCTCATATCGCTTACCTTACGGAACTCTGAATCTGCCTTATGAATATTCAATTCAATTCAAAAAAATATACATTTTTATCGACACTTCATTTTGATTAACATTACACTATAAATTATTTAAATCTGTCTATAGAAGTTAGACTGACTAAATTTTCCTATAACAATAATGAACATCCTACAATAAATGGGCACAGCCATTTTTTCTTAGCTTAATAATGTTACAATTGGGGATAAAGTTTTTAATTAAAAAATTACCCGACATGTCATAAGCTGAAATTATAGTTAATAAATTATTTGAGATTTTTTACAGAAAAAGAAACACACTCGTACTTAATAGAGGCTACAGAAAAACCAAAAAAAAACTGATAAGCCTAAATTATTTACGTTTGATTAAAATGTTTTTCATCAAAATCTAAAATTTCCTTTATACTGTAGGAACAGGAATCTATTAAAATGTCCTTTAAAAATATTTTAAACTTCCTAAGATTCATTTTTCTGACTTCAAAGGCTACAGAAAAACCAAAAAAAAAAAACAGATAAGCCTAAATTATTTACGTTTGATTAAAATGTTTTTCATCAAAATCTAAAATTTCCTTTACACTGTAGGGACAGGCATGTATTAAAATGTCCTTTAGAAATATTTTAAACTTCCTAAGATTCATTTTTCTGACCTCAATAAGTAAAGAATTAAATAAATGTATTCCCAGCAGTTGTATTGAAGCTGACTAGACTGCTTGTATATGATTCTGAGTTTTAATCCTGCACAGTTTGTTAAGAATTATCTCCCCAAACAGAATCAGGATTCTGCGTTCCACAAACAAAGTTCTGCAAGTCTCCCCCCTCTGCTGCACCCTAGCGATTATTCTTATTACTGATTTTTGTTTTAAGAATACCTTTTGAAGGAGATGGTGGGCAGGATTTCCCCACCCCACAATACCATATCTCATTATCGAGTGGAAAATTGCAAAGTAGTTAGTTCTTGCAGCTCCCCAATTTATAATTGATACTATCGTTCGTAGGGCATACACTGATTTTGCCAACCTGTTACACATACTTATTATGTGAGGACACCGCAAGAAAGATTTGGATCCAACAGTAGCCCTAAGAACTTTGCATTATTTTCTTGATTAACGAGTTGGCTTACCCTAATTTGAAAGTCGACAATCACAGTCTTAGTCATATTCAATGCCAAGCGATTTGCCGAAAACCACTGGCCAGCTGCCCGCAATACCTTATCGCTTGCTGTGACAATATTTTGTTCTTTCCCCAATCTTGTTATGAAACCATTATCATCTGCATATTATACTGCTATGCTGTTGTCGTTTTTAAGAGTGTCAGGAAGATTAAGCAAATGCCCAACCCCTCGAGTGATTGTTTTTCGTACTCACTAGTCATTGGGGTGCTCAATTTGGGCCTGGATCAAGTGGAGCACAAATAACGTGCTTTCTTTTGTAAGACAAAATCTTATCCTAAAATTATCATCGACGAAACTATTAAAATAGTCATAGCGCACAAATCTATGTATAGGTATCCCATTGCCCTACCAAAAAACCGCATAAAAACTTGTCAAAACTGATAACATTTTCATTAGGTTTTATGAGATTTTATAAGGTCTAAGAGATTGTGTACGGCAAAGATCGTGACTTGTAAATGCTGACAAGGTTTTATGAGGATCAATGTAGAATAATTTTTTGACTTCTCAAAATGGGCAAGAGTTTAAAAGATTTTATAAGAATAAAAATTTAAATTTTTGGGTGCTGCTAAGATTATATCAGGTTATATGAGCTTGAACTTTTGACCTGATTTTATCCGCAAATAATGTTCTTATTTCTACAAGTTTTGACAAAGTTTAACAAGCACGAGTGTCTACGAGATTTAATAATGAAGAAAAGTATGGAGACTTTATAAGTTTCTATTGCGGTTCTACCAGCACATTTTTTAAAAAGATTTGACGAGCATTATAATTTAATGTTTTACTAAATTTTTTAAATATATTAAATATTAACAAAAGGAGGAGCCCAATTTTTTAAAAGATTTGACGAGTATCATAAGCAAATCTTTTACAAGGTTTTAAAAAGCCGGAATGAACAAAAGTATAGGAGTTTATATGGTTCTACCAGCACAATTTTTTAAAAGATTTGACGAATATTACAAGAAAATATTTTACAAGGTTTAATCAACATTAATAAGCAGGAAGGAATAATAATATAGGATTTTACACGTTTCTATGGGCACATTTTTTAAAAAGATTTGACGAGTATTATATGCAAATATTTTACAAGATTTTGTAAGCATTAACAAGCAGGAAGAACAAAAGAATATAGTTTATACGATTACATGCAAATATTTTAAAAGGTTTTGTAAGCACGGATACCCCACAAACAATGAAAGGTGGTAAGGTGTATTTTCTTTATTGGCATTATTGGCAAGTGAATGCAATTGGTTATTTCCTACAGTAGTATTATTGGCAAAATTGCGCTATTTTGCCAATGATTATTTACTAGTGCTTATGTATTGGCAAATTTATGTTATTTTGCCAATAACTGAAAAACGTGTGTCACAGACCAAGTAAAACGCAATGGTTTCTTTGTAAGCATTTCTATACCACCTTTCCGATCCGATCAAACGCATTGCTGGATATCGTGTGTTTTGAACGACGTATTTTTTAAATTTCCCGCGCGATTGACATCTGACGTGCGGTTGACAACTAGACGTACTTGCCGACGCCATTTTAATAATATTCTGCGGATTCTTCCTATGTTCCTTTTCGTGGTTTGTTTTTTGTGTTTTGCAAGTTTTCTGTTAAAATTGGCTTAAATTTAGTTTGAGTTTCAACTCACCATGGATGTAGAAGCCGATACTGCGTAAGTATTCATATTCTTTTCTTCTTAAATAAGATCGTCCTAGAAAATGTTTAGAACTACCAGTAAAGCGACCAAAAATCGTCATTTTATGCTGGGTTTATACAGGCATATAAAAATTAAAATAAAAAATGGTAATTATGCAGTATACGGTTTTCTGCCATTTTTGTTTTTTTTATGAAAAATTCTTTATGGGGGCACCTTCTAGGGTCCCTAGGACCCCAAATCCGCGTGCGCCCGATTTTTTTTTAAAGAGAAAAAGGGTGCCGGGGGGGGTTGTAATGTTTTTTTGATTGATTATTTTGGTTGGGGTTGGATTAGGTTGGGTTGGACTGTATTGGATTGGGTTGTTTTAGTGAAAAAAAATCAACCGGCGCAGGCGGATTTGGGGTTCAAGGGACCCTAGTAGGTGTCCACAGAATTTTAAAAAAAAAAAATGGTAGAAAACTGTATACTGCATAATTAACCTTTTTTCTTAAGCCTTAAGGAATGATCTTGAAAGTTAACCAATATACTTTACGGAGAAAGAAATGGAAAATAGTGTTGCCGAAGTGGGACCTGCTAAATATTTGTTGACGTTTTTTTAACCTCAAAATTGATTGTATTGTTTTTTTGTAAATATTTCAAGCAATGGTCTTGAATGCACCTGTTAATTAGTGTTAACAAAGAAAGGAAGTTAAGGAAAAGGAATTTTAGCATGAACCAGCTTTTTACTTAAGGAAAAAAAAAACAGTTTAAAGTTAAAGGAAAAGGAATTTAACTATAAATCAGCCTTAACTTGTCTGCTGCTGGTACCTCAATTTATTTTGATGATCCTTCTCAATTCTAGAACTTAATGGAAAAATCGAAAATTAATAAGAGGTGGTTGTTCAGGAGGTCTATCCCAACAAGAAAATGACCAGGATGTTATGGATAGTTTATAACTTTACCTTTATAAATAGAGGAAGATCTAGTCAAACTCGAGAGTGATCTAGAGAACACAAAAAATACCAATCTATGGTAAGTTCAAAAAAATGTTCTAGCTTTAGCAATTTAAGCTGGGTTTATACAGGAAAAAATAAAAATAAGAGTTAAAGCTATAGGAATACCTGTAAGCGTTTATAAAGCTAAAACCTCGGCTAAATAAATAAAGAAAACTTGATTTTTGACATATAACCTCACTTCTAATTTTTTCAAGGTTTTTTTTTAATTTAAAAGGAGATGTCTCGGGAGATGTATAATTTTGGTCTTTTTTTGTAAGGATACCTGGTGGTGTATTTTCCTATAAAAGGGTAAGTAAAGTTTTTGATACTAATTAATATGCTGATTAAGGTAGTTATGTGACTTCGACAACCATTTTAGCTTCTGGTGGGACACACCCCTGATAAGACATGGCTGTAAAATATATGCATGCGAGTTTTTGTATAAATTTTAAAAAAATAATAAACACCAAAAAATGACAGTCGACACATTTTTTTCAATAGTATTCTTATTTTAATTTTATTTCCTGTATAAACCATCAACAAGTTCTTATTTTTATAAACCCAGCTTTACTGAATTTTAACCAGAAGTAAGTTTTAGGAAGTCTTTTAAAGGCTGGTTCATGCTTTAATTCCTTTTTGTTTTCTGTAACTTTTGCTGTAACTTTTATTATTAAATCTCATGTATTGAGATGTGGGTATTCATGCTTGTTCCTTTTCAATATCATTTTCCTTAAGTCTTGAAATTCAACCAATATTTAGCTTTACAGAAAAAGAAATGGAAAAAATTGTGTCATGTAAGTGCAGCAGGCAAAATATTTGTTGACATTTTTTAACCTCAATCAATTTTGAAATTATTCCAAGCAGTAGTTATTACAAAAATTAATATTGAACATTTAATGCATTTGGTTCACATTTGTGGGACAAAAAGAACCCCAAATTTTGTATCTAAACAAAATGCCAAAATCGCAAGTTTGCCTATCATTAGTGTCAACTTTGAATTTTAGCATGAACCAGCTTTTTACTTAAGGAAAAAGGAAAGGTTAAGATAAAGGAAAAAGTTACGGAAAAAGAAAAGGAATATATCCATGAACCTGCCTTAATCCAAATTAACTGACACTTGAAATAATTTTGTTCAACATCATTTTCGAAACGTTGAGAAAAAAAATGAAAAAGAAAAAGAAAAAATAAATAGGTCCAAACACGGTCTGATTTTGCTAATTGTTTCGTAAAGTTTGACTGATTTTTAATTGCTTTAACTAAGACTAAGAATGACCAAAAACCTATTATGGTTAAAATCTATTATAATTTTATACTGCACTTATAACTGATGATGTGGTCCTAAAATATTCATTGTTAGGGTGGAAGGAAAAACCACCATTCAATTATCTTTCTGTTTAAGATTATAATTGGTGAGTTCAAATATGCATTTGTGTCTAATAAAAAAAAAATTTCCATCAGAAAAATTGCTAAACTAAAATTTAATGATATTCCCTTTTTGTATGACAACCCTTCCCCAACCTAACCACTCCTTTTTTTACCCAAAAGAAGAAAGAATCTATATGAAACTTCACTTTTTTTAAATTCCCTTATGATAGATTTTTCTTTCTTTTTAGATAATTTTTTTAAACATTTTTACCTTCTGCTTCACCTAACTTAATTTTTAGTAATTTTGATTCCTTTGATATATTGTGAAATTCAAAAAAACTAAACGCTTTAATTAGTAATCTTTACCACCTAACTTTAAGAATTTTTAGAGGCAACTGAAAACTCACGACTGTCCTGCAATAAAAAAGCAATAGAATCGACTATTGGAGGTTGGCTCAAAAGGGCCCAAGAAAGAGAAAAGAAGAGGGGAGTGTTAACAGAAGCGGAATAAAACTGAGTAAGTTTTTGATAGTAATAACAAAAGGTTGTAACGAAGTTACTAATTTTATTATTTGCTATTCTTGGACTCTAGACATCGCTTTGACTCGCCACGCTTCCCTTTCCTGCTATGCTGCACGGTCAGCGAGCTACACCCCACCGCTTTGCGCGCACAGCCTGCTCGACGGGAGTATGGTAGGTGGGGATACGCAAGGCTATTTAAAGCGATGTCGAGCGCGTTTCAGGGAATTCATTCAACCGACCGCCCGCCGTAAACAATTCCACCTGGGAATTCATTCCGACCGACCGACCAGTAAACATCACCTGCCAGAACCCGATAGGTAAGCACCTGACCAGTATAGCGGAGTTTTCTATACATACCGTAAAATGTAGTTTTCCGTATGGTAAGTAGAGGTGAGATGGGTTACCGCTGGCTCGGAATACGGGTAACACATCTCTCTCTCTAGCACCAGGCGAAGCTATCAATGGGTTTGTCTTGCGCTGTCTGACCGGTTAGTGAGTGAGAGGGAGACAGTGCTATCGCTGGATCGGATTACCTTTAGGACTGTCTTTTCCTCTCTGCATCTCTCTCTAACACACGGTTTGACAGCGTATGGAGTGATTCATTGAGAAGTAGCGCCACCGGATCGTTTATTTAAGCATGTGACGACAAAGGCACTGTAATTGGAGGTTAGGTGTATTACCGCTGATTCGGAATACGGGTAATACATCTCTCTCTCTCTAACACATGGCTAAACTACCTAAGTAGGTCGATCCTGTGTTGTTTGACCGGTTAGTGAGTGAGAGTGAGACAGTGCTATCGCTGGATCGGATTACCTTTAGGACTGTCTTTTCCTCTTTGCATCTCTCTCTAACACACGGTGGAACAGCATATGGAGTGATTTATGGAGTAGTGGTGCTATAAAGGTATCTTTGTCTGACACACTAATTTCTTATTTCTCTAAACCTGCTATGAATTCTATATATGTAAATTCCGCTATGTTGGGGGTGCCGTATTAAGGAGCTTTCTACCGTTAACATTAAATATCAAATACCGGGGTTTACCGTAAACGTTATGAGACATGCAAGTTACCGATTATTTCTAATATTTTCCGTCCTTTTCTATTGTATACCGTTGAATGCTAAATAAAGAGACCTGTTGATAATAAATTAATAAGTTATAATAAATCCGCCATGTTGGAAAATTGGTTGTTTTACTCGTGTTACTTAGGTTAAGAATCGAGACAGCTAGACCCCTGGTTTAACCGTCTCCACTGTTTAAAAGCTACCCGACGCTGTGGGCCCTCTACCACATAAATCCAGAGGGTGGCGCCCGAGATGCCTGTTGGATTATCTCTCAGATGAGTAGTTAATCCAACAGAAACCGATGCCTACCGCTTTAAAACGTAAACGTTACAAATTTGGCGCCCAAGCAGGGACCGGCCAGTAAACAACCGTTTTCCGCCCGTTTTGAGTGCGCATGCGCAAAACCGAAAATCCGAGTTATACCTTTATTTATAGTAATTTTGGTATGCAGGATCCGAATTTTAATGTCTTAATGACCCACAACCAAACCGAAGCAAGATAGTACCGATTTTTATCAAGTATATGGTTGTTTTTTATTCCGGGGAACGTCCGTTTTACCAAAATTACAAAATTTAACCCCGTGGGCCTGATTTAACCGAAATAAACTAAGTTATACCTCTTTTTACACTAAGTCGAGGTTGCTGAAGTCAACTCCGCAGTCAGAAAAATTACAGCTAATAGGGTTACCGGGTTGTTACAACAATTTTTCCGAAGTTTTACTAAAAGGTGGAGAGGGAAATCATGCGCACCGTCTTACCAGGCCGTGATTTTATCCCCTCTCTATTTAGAGTAAATAAACTTCTCCAACCAGAAGTGGGAATTCGAAGCCCGACCGTCAGACAGTAAACATCAAAGCGTCATAATTCTATATAGTTTCTAGACTGAACCAGTTTAACACCGCCGTATTTTCCCCACCATTTACCAGTACAGTAGTGGGAGAATTTTAGCAGTGGTAGGAGTAAAATCCGACTATAAATTCGAAGAAAAAGCCTTTCGAAGGAGACATTAGTTTCCGACCTGGAGCAGTGAACATCTACGAATAATCGACCGCACTTTAGAAAACCGAACTTAACTTTTCTGATTCCAAATCCGTTACCGTACCAGAAACCAGTTTACCAGATATCAGTTACGACCGTTTGGAATTGGGATGACTAAGCAAGGAAAAACTACAGTGAGTCCAACGAAGATTACTGACGCGACGATGACTACGACTACAGCTAGTGCTCCAACCATCGATAATTCAACAACCAGTCCTACTATTGTAACGACGACAAACGCTACCACGTCTCTTGCAGGCGACCCGTATGCCAGCGATGTTCGCGTAAGCTGGGTTTACCTGCTGAAGAAAGAAGATTTAATTGCCGAATTAAACAAATTTAAATTAGACACAACCGGCACCGTAGAAACAATAGGAAAACGTCTAGTGACTTTCATCCGAGACGGTAGTACCACCCCGACGCCGACAACGCGAGCCTTTGATTTTTCTACAACCAGTGTGCAAGCCAGTATGACGCAACCCGCGCCAATTCAACTGGGGAATGTTATGACACCGGTTCCCGTAACCTGCCCAATACCAGCAATTTATGTAACCTCGACGCCATCCGCAAACACAACCGCTCACCGAATGCCACCGGCTACCGCATACTCAACAATAGGCATTTCACAGCCAACCACAACCTACCGTCCGACCCCGTTGTATATGGGAAACATACCCACCGTCACAATGCAAGGTCCGTTGCCGTCTCCGTCTTCACATAGTTACGCATCGACGTTAGCTCCGCAGGCAGCAAATCAACTCAAAATTCGTAAATGGAACATAAATTTTAGCGGCAGAAATGATCCGGTCACTTTCATAGAAAGATTACAAGAAATTTGCACGTCGCAAAATATTGTGGTTGAAACATTATTACCGCACATGCCGGAATTATTGCAAGGTGACGCTGCTCTATGGTTTCGCAACAATCGATGTCATTGGCGTAACTGGGATGACTTTATTGCCGACTTCCGTACCTTCTTTTTCCCACTAAATTATGCTAAGGATTTAGAAGCTGAAATAAGCCGGCGTTTACAACGATCAAATGAGCCGACACATCGTTATATAACCGAGTTGCAAACCCTTATAAGGAGGCATGGCAACATAAGTGCAGATCAAGAATTACAATGGTTATACCGAAATCTTTTACCAGAATATCGGCAACACATTAGAAAAACGGATTTCACCGATGTAATTAGTCTTTCTAGGCTCATAAGAGAAACCGAACTTTTGTTAACCGAGTTAAGACGTACCCGTCCCACACCTTCAAGTAGTCAAAATTTCTACAACCGGACGTATGAAGTTGCTACTACAAGTACCAGGCAAACACCACAAAATTCTAGACCGAACGGAGGACCCGAATATAGGACCACATTCGAACGGAGTAATACAAATCCGAGTACCGCCCGAGAATGGTCTAGGGAAAATATATGTTGGAGATGCGGAGAAAGGGGCCATTTTCGCCACGAATGCAGAAATCCGTTCCGTTTGTTCTGCTCAAGATGTGGCAAAGATGGAACATTGACAAGAAACTGCAAATGTTCGGAAAACTGAACCGGCGCTGTACCGCAACGAGGTCAGTGCAGCACCGTCGCCGAAGAACCTCCACACCGTATACAACCCCATTCCGATTAGCCGATATTAGACCACATGTCTGTTTATTTATTGACGAAGCTCCGTTTTTAGCTTTAATAGACACCGGATCCGCACATTCCTTCATAGGCGATTTCGCTGCAGAAATGTGCCAATACTACAACTTACCGAGGACTCAATCCACCGTTACGATGGCAAAAGCGGCTAACGGAAGTTTGACTCAGATTTCCGAAGCATACTAGATACCGTTGAAATTAGGACATACCGTCTTCACTGAAACCCTTAGCCACTTTCCGTCTTTGACCGCCGATATTGTTATTGGGATGGATATTTTAACCCGTCATGATTTTCACATCAACTTTCGAACGGGAGACATTTTTCTGAATAACCAGCTAATACCACCGCCTACTCCGATAACCAGTTCCGTAGGTCAGGTGGATAAGATAGAATTAACACCGGACGAAGATTTACGGCTACAAGATTTCCTAGACAAGGAATTAGCTAAGTTCGACGCAATTAAGGGCACGACGCCCCTAGTTGAATATACTATCCGACTTGTAAACCCAGAACCAATCAAACAGAGACATCGCCCGCAAAATCCTAAAATGCAAGAAATTATCAACACCGAAGTAAAAAAGATGCTAGAAGACGGAATAATCGAACCGTCCAACAGTCCATGGAGTTCCCCCGTAGTGATAGTCCGCAAGAAGGATGGGAAATACCGTTTTTGCATAGATTTTGTTAAGGTTAACCTCCAAAGTCGCAAAGACGCTTACCCTTTACCCTTCATTAATGCCATTTTGGATAAACTCCGTAAGGCCCGATATATCTCAAGTATAGACCTAAAGTCCGGTTATTGGCAGATACCGCTGTCAGAAAACAGATTACTGCTTTCACCGTTCCCGGCATGGGTTTGTATCAATTTCGAGTCATGCCCTTTGGACTTCACTCCGCCCCAGCTACATTTCAGAGACTGATGGACCGAATTATTGGACCCGAGTTAGATCAATTTGCTTTTGCGTATCTTGACGATATAATTATCTTGGGAGAAACCTTTGAGGAACATTTGGCCAATCTTAAAGAAGTATTCCGACGTCTCCGAGAAGCTAATTTAAAAATCAATCCGGACAAGTGTGAATTTGGCCGTAGATCGCTAAGATATTTAGGACATCTTGTCACCAGCGAAGGCATTTGCACCGACCCTCAGAAAACCGCCGCCATTGGCGATATGCCACCCCCTCATAACTTGAGAAGTTTGAGACGATTTTTGGGAGTCGCTTCCTGGTACAGACGATTCGTACCACATTTTTCACCCCCAAGCCAGTCCGTTGAACCGTTTATTAAAGAAGGGAGTGCGGTGGTCTTGGATAGAAGTCGAACAAGATGCACTTGAAAAACTAAAAGTTTGTCTTACCAAATCACCTGTGCTCGCCTGCCCTGACTTCAATAAACCGTTTATTTTACAGACCGATGCATCCGATAGTGGACCAGGAGCCGCTTTAATTCAAAACGGAACCGATGGCGATCACATAATTGCTTACGCCAGCCGTAGTTTAAGTCCGGCAGAGCTCAAATTTTCCGTAACCGAAAAAGAGTGTTTAGCAATAGTGTGGGGCATAGAGAAGATGAGACCGTATCCCGAGGGATTCTCTTTTACCGTTCAAACCGATCACTCCAGTCTTAGATGGTTGCATTCCATTAAGTCCCCGAGTGGTAGATTGGCTCGATGGAGCATATATTTACAGCAGTTTGATTTTAATATAAAGTACCGGAAAGGAGTCCTTAATAAAGTCGCTGATGCGCTTTCAAGAGAACCGGTCGAGACATACACCGAGGAAGACCAAAGCGAACAGGTGTTAACCTTAGAAGGATTTGAACCTTGCACCTGGTACAATAACAAGAAAACCGCCGTTGAAAATGATCCTGTCTCTTACCCCGATTACTGTTTAAAAGAAGGCAAGTTGTACCGACATTTTTGGGACATGTCCGATCCTACCGAAATGGAAATGTCCGATCCGTGGAAGTTGTGTGTTCCAAAACTAGCACGACAAACCGTCTTACGAGAAAACCATGACTCACCGGCAGCGGGACATCAAGGCATTGCTAAAACCAATGCAAGAATCGCCCGTAAGTACTACTGGCCCGGCATGTTTCGTGAAATTACCCGTTATGTAAGAAGTTGCTCTTCTTGTCAAAGGTACAAAACGTCACAGCAAAAACCGGCCGGACAAATGCGACCGTCAAAGAACCGCCAGCCTTGGGAAACAGTGACTACCGATCTAGTCGGCCCGTTACCGACTTCAACGAAAGGAAATAATTATCTGGCTGTATTTCAAGACCGATTTACGAAGTGGGTACAATGTCGTCCCCTTCGTAAAGCCACGTCAAAGGCCGTTACGCAAGCGTTATACGAAGAAGTGGTTACCAGATTTGGCTGTCCTCGTGTTGTCCTCACAGATAACGGGACGCAATATACCGGTCGTCCGTTCCGAGAAATCTTGAGGGAAATGGGTATCCAGCACCGCCTTACCTCAGTTTACACCCCCCAAGATAATCCGACCGAACGAACCAACAAGACAGCCAAGACTGCCATTGCACAATTTTGCGAAGAAAACCACAAACACTGGGACAAACATCTAGCCGAAATCGTGTTCGCAATCAATACTTCACGTCATGAGTCAACGGGATATTCGCCTGCTTTCCTGAACTTCGGTAGAGAATTGGATCCGCCGAAAGCCATGTACCAGAATCTCTCCGAAGCCGATTCCGAAGAGCCCGTGATATTTAACGAACCCGAAGATACTGACCGCCAAGCCGTAACTACGCAAGCGCAACGACTACAGAAGTTAAAGGAAGTATATGAATTTGTCCGTGTTAATCTAGGCCGAGCGTTCACTACACAAAGCCATCACTACAACCTGCGTCACCGAGAATGGAGATGTCATGTGGGAGATAAGGTGATGAGAAAAGAAAATCCGTTGTCATCCGCAGCAAAAGGTTTCGCAGCTAAATTAGCTCCGAAATATTCAGGACCGTATACCGTGGTAAAAGTCGTGTCTCCAGTTGTCTATGATTTAAAAAATCAATCCGGTCGAAAGCTCCATCACATTCACATAAAAGATTTAAAACCAGCATACTAACCACGCACCGTTTCAATTGGAACTCAGTGTTGATCTCGTCCAATCCGATACCGACCGTATCAACACTGCGGCTGTCCGTTTGGCCAACCGTTTTTCTAGAAAGTTTACTTACTCCCAAAGCCTGAGGAGCCGACCGTGTCACCCTGGTGAGGTACCAGGATCATGCCTGAGGAACCACCAGTCAACGTAGCCACGACGACTGGTGAAGTACCACATATGACGAACGTCATACGTGAGAAACCATCAGGTTTTTGTTCCGGTCTGAAGAATAGTTTGGTTTTAGTTTCGCGTATTTATTTTAGTTTCTTTTATATTAGGGAACCCGGTTAGAAACATTTAATTTTCCTGTATGTAAAATTTAAGTTTGAAAATATTTAAGTAAAATATTTTCTTTTAAAGAAAGGGGGGTGTGTAACGAAGTTACTAATTTTATTTATTTATTTTAGCTTTTCTTTTCTTTTTAGGTACTTCATGTCTCATAATTTCTGTAATTTCTATGACGTTTTATTATTTGCTATTCTTGGACTCTAGACATCGCTTTGACTCGCCACGTTTCCCTTTCCTGCTATGCTGCACGGTCAGCGAGCTACACCCCACCGCTTTGCGCGCACAGCCTGCTCGACGGGAGTATGGTAGGTGGGGATACGCAAGGCTATTTAAAGCGATGTCGAGCGCGTTTCAGGGAATTCATTCAACCGACCGCCCGCCGTAAACAATTCCACCTGGGAATTCATTCCGACCGACCGACCAGTAAACATCACCTGCCAGAACCCGATAGGTAAGAACCTGACCAGTATAGCGGAGTTTTCTATACATACCGTAAAATGTAGTTTTCCGTATGGTAAGTAGAGGTGAGATGGGTTACCGCTGGCTCGGAATACGGCTAACACATCTCTCTCTCTAGCACCAGGCGAAGCTATTAATGGGTTTGTCTTGCGCTGTCTGACCGGTTAGTGAGTGAGAGGGAGACAGTGCTATCGCTGGATCGGATTACCTTTAGGACTGTCTTTTCCTCTCTGCATCTCTCTTTAACACACGGTTTGACAGCGTATGGAGTGATTCATTGAGAAGTAGCGCCACCGGATCGTTTATTTAAGCATGTGACGTCAAAGGCACTGTAATTGGAGGTTAGGTGTATTATCGCTGGTTCGGAATACGGGTAATACATCTCTCTCTCTAACACATGGCTAAACTACCTAAGTAGGTCGATCCTGTGTTGTTTGAACGGTTAGTGAGTGAGAGTGAGACAGTGCTATCGCTGGATCGGATTACCTTTAGGACTGTCTTTTCCTCTTTGCATCTCTCTCTAACACACGGTGGAACAGCATATGGAGTGATTTATGGAGTAGTGGTGCTATAAAGGTATCTTTGTCTGACACACTAATTTCTTATTTCTCTAAACCTGCTATGAATTCTATATATGTAAATTCCGCTATGTTGGGGGTGCCGTATTAAGGAGCTTTCTACCGTTAACATTAAATATCAAATACCGGGGTTTACCGTAAACGTTATGAGACATGCAAGTTACCGATTATTTCTAATATTTTCCGTCCTTTTCTATTGTATACCGTTGAATGCTAAATAAAGAGACCTGTTGATAATAAATTAATAAGTTATAATAAATCCGCCATGTTGGAAAATTGGTTGTTTTACTCGTGTTACTTAGGTTAAGAATCGAGACAGCTAGACCCCTGGTTTAACCGTCTCCACTGTTTAAAAGCTACCCGACGCTGTGGGCCCTCTACCACATAAATCCAGAGGGTGGCGCCCGAGATGCCTGTTGGATTATCTCTCAGAGGAGTAGTTAATATAACAGAAACCGATGCTTACCGCTTTAAAACGTAAACAACGTTACAAGGTTTAAAATGAAGTAATAATAATAGGTTTAAAATAAAAAACACTCTAGTTACGCCAAACTCCTCTTGTTAAAAAAAATTTTTGGTACTAAATATTTTTGCATGACTATAAACGAGACTATAAAAAATAATAAATTTTGGGACACTTGTTTTGACTTAAAATGTTATGTAAAGAAGCACTCAACTGTTATTAAAAAAATAATAATAAATAAAATTGCAGACCCCATTTTTATTTTTATGGACTATTCATCTTCATATAATATGCTACCCCCCTTAACAAAAAAAACACTTCCTTAAACAAGGGCAAAAATTAAAAGAAATAAACCCTTTCCCAAAATAGAAATATTATCACAATAGATATTTAGCCCTCAGCGATATGTAAAATATCATGAAAAGAGGGGTAGATCCAAAAAATTAGTATGATTAAAAGAGGCTCCTATTTCTTTAGTTACAGCGCCAGCAAACAGAGTGGCAGAAAGTTGAATTTTTGTGATGGTGCACGCAGCTAAATTTTTGTTCAGGTTTTTATTACAAGACTGGAATGGTACTAAATCAAAGGACTGGAATGTTAAGTACCCACACCAATACCGGTAATCATGTAAGAAAGTTATTTTTTTTTTAATAATTACCTCTTTTAAGATTATTTTTAAAAACTCATTATGCGAGCTCTTTGTGAGTTGTCATTTGTTAATATAACAGTATAATATATACATAATATAATACACAAGATTAAACAGTTTTAAGTAAATATTTATGTGCAAGTTTATTTTGGAAAAATAATTGGTTTATTGGTTTTTGGTTTCATTGTATCTATATATGGGATATCAAAACAGAACTTTTTGATGGCACAATATTTTATCAAGGTATTGTTTTAGGTATGACCCTATTTTATTTTTTTTTTGAAGTAAATCGTTGTTTTAAGTTTTAAACTTTAATAATTTAATTCTTTGTAAAAATAGTAAAATATTTACAATTTGCCTGAGGCGCCTTGGTTGTGTAACTACTTATAGATAGAGTTAGTATTTCGCGAATTTATTTTTTTACCTAATTATTATAAGTTATAAAAAAGATTTAAGGTCAGCATATTTTTCTAAAGGATGGTCAATAAATAAGGGGTAGTAGTTGCGTTGCTAGTTGTTTGTCTTGATAGTTGGAGTGTTTTTAAACTTTTGTTTATTAAATAAAGATAAATAATATGTTTTTGTTTTATTGCATTTAAACCATCATAGAAAATATTTATGTATCTGCTGAGTGCAAAAAACATTTCTTAGGCGTTTTTGAAAGGTTCCTGGGGCGCTTTAAAACGTTCATTGGACGTCTTAACGTTCTTTGAACGTTTTTAAAACGTTCCTGGAACATTACAAAGTTTTAGAAAAATATTGACCTTTTCAATACGCCTTTGAAACGTTTTTTAAACATATGCGAATGTTTATTAAATGTTCACTCAGGTCGTCGTCGTCGCATTTGTACACAAAAAGTCTGAAAAAGATTTGCAATAAGACCTGGAACATAGGCGTACGTTTTTAAAAAAGACAGATTTTTTTAACATAAAAGTTACGCTTTATTCAAGGGTTTATTACCTTTATTACGACATGACCCACTTGTCGTATTTAAATTCTGGTGGGGAAACTCGCCCCTCAAAAGGAGTGTGCCCTACGAAAATTTCAATATAGCGCAAAAGTGTCCCCTTGAATAATAAATTGACGTGTTGGAGGTTTTGTTCGAAATCGTAATCCAAATACTCGACTCTGTTTCGTTTTTGATGGGACACCCTGTATACCAATTTTTTCGGCTCGAGAATCATCAAAACAAGCAAAATATTTTCGATTCTATCTATATTTGTTTCTTTTCGTGCACTTTCTAAAAATTAAATTATTTTTTAAGCATATTTCTTAAAAACTTGTCTTTATTCTTGTAATAATCCAAGTTATTTGTTCAAGCAACTTTCATAAACTCTTAGAAATTGTATTCTAGTCTTGCAAAGACAGGTAAAATCTGATCAATCCCATCATAAAATTTCGATAAAATTCAAGTTATTTGTTTAAGCATCTCTTAAAAACTCTTAGAAACTTAAACCCAGTCTTGTAAAAACAGGTAAAATCTGATCAATGCCATCATACAATCTTTTAAAATCCAAGTTATTTGTTCAAGCAACTCTTAGAAATTTTATTCTAGTCTGGCAAAGACAGGTAAAACCTGATCAATCCCATCATAAAATCTTTTAAGATCTCGTTAAAATTAAAGTTATTTGTTTAAGCATCTCTTAAAAACTCTTAGAAACTTAAACCTAGCCTTGAAAAAACAGATAAAATCTGATCAATTCCATCATAAAATCTTTTAAAATCTTGTTAAAGTCCAAGTTATTTGTTCAAGCCACTTTAAGAAACTCTTAAAAATTCTTAGAAATTTTATTCTAGTCTTGCAAAGACAGGTAAAACCTGATCAATCCCATCATAAAATCTTTTAAGATCTCGTTAAAACTAAAGTTATTTGTTTAAGCATCTCTTAAAAACTCTTAGAAACTTTAACCTAGTCTTGTAAAAACAGGTAAAATCTGATCAATTCTATCATAAAGTCTCTTAATATTTTGTTAAAATCCTAGTTATTTATTCAAGCATCTCGTAGGAACTCTTAAAAACTCTCACAAACTTGACTCGAGTCTTTTAAAAACAGGTTAAATCTGATGTCAAGAACAACGAAATTTAACTAGATCTTGTCAAACCTCGTCAAAATCGGATCACTGTTATCGCAAAATCTTATAAAATCTTGCCAAAACTTTTAGGGTTCCTCATAAAATATTGTAAAATCTCGTAGATTTTCAGAAGCCAAAGGTGTATCCTTCCCCTCATAGAATCTCATAAACTTTATCAATCAGTAATCCAATGAAATCTGACAAATTCTTATAAAAGTTCACAAGACTGCTGTTGAAGACTTGTGAGGTTACAATATATTTTAATCAGCCACAAACTGTTCAAAGTTATATAAGATTTCACCTGACAATGGTGTTTCACAAATCGATGTTAAAAACAATTGAATCTCGTCAACGTTGACCGTCGGATCCTATCAAAACTTGTCAACTTTGACGAGTTTTGTTTAAAGAGTTTTGATGCGGTTTATTTGGCAGGGTGATGACAAACAAAAGTTCGTCGTTCTCTTAGTCGTCCCGTACTAACTCCATTTCCTAAAAACTGCCTTCAGTAGCAATGCAAAACAATTTCCCATAGCATAAACCCAGCCTAAAATTTATATAGGTTATGTGTCTATTTTCCAAATTTTCTTCCTGACTTGTTTGGCATGAGTCTTCGAATACTTCTTTTATAGTAAAAAAGACGATTCTAGGCCGAATATTCAAAAAACACCAAAAATTGAAAAAAATAGTTTTAGTGAAACTTAAGTAGTCAAATTTTACCACTTAAGCCAAGGGTGAAAATTTGGTACTTAAGTGGAAGTTTGACAGCACCTGCAACCGATTAAATTAAGATAAGTGTAACATAGGAGTTAAATCAAAGGTGAGAAAGTGGCCCAGTATATACTAGTATTTTTATTTTTCATTTTATTTTTATAAGAAACTACAAGGTTAAAAATGTTTTAGTCGACGAAATAAATGCGAATGCAGAAAAAAAAAATAATTTTCATCTTCAGCACGAACGCTACTAGAGATAAAAAAAATACCGTCAACTAGGGCAGGGAGCATTAAAAATGTCTATCGTCTTTCTCTAAAAAAAAAAGATTTTGTGATTTAAAAATAAAACAAAATCCATCTTGAGTCGCCCCGGCTGACTGTATACAAAATATAATGAATAAATAGCTAAACTATACAGCGCTATCCATTATAAACAAGTATAGAATTTTTTACAAGAAATCATCACTTTTTCTGACAAATTTATTATTACATGTATTTTGTTACTTTAAATGAAACACCCTGTATTTTGTGGAATTTTTATAGCTAAGCAGACTTTACCTTGCTAACAATGCTGAATTCCTCTTAAATTCAAAAAAAGCACACAATAAACAAGGTGTTACGTTGAAAATAACAAAACATATCTATGCAATTTGTAAATTATAAACGTCAAATTTCAGAGAAGAGGATAAGGTTTATAATGGATAACCCCTTAGATAAAAAAACTTAAAAAAAAATCTGAAATATCGCGTTTGAAAATCTTTTCCTGTGAAAAATATAAACAAAATCAAATATTTTAATATAATGGTCAGTTAAAAACCAAACCTAAAGGCTCAACGCTAAAGCCGTTCCTAAGTCTAAGATGCTCAACTGAAATGAAGCTAGCAACCGCTAGCCAAAGCAACCCGCAAATCCGAATATGTGCAAAACTCGACATTCGGCAAGTAACGCCTTTAATCGGATTCACATTTGTAAATCCCTGAGTTTTACTAGACGGCGGAAAAAATAATCCACGATCATGAGTTAGAACAATTCAGGCCCTGAGTTATCGTAGCCCAGACCGTGAATTAAAACAGACCCAAAAAGTTAATACATGAGACTGGGCTGGGGGCAATCCCATGCCTGAATTGTGGTAGGCCGCGACTTGCTGAGATCTCTCAGCTAAATTGAAATGGTTTGGGACAATCATACCGTAGGCGTTTTCTCAACTGCAACTATTTCAAAAAATTTTCAAAACAATGATGTCACATATACTACGTCATAGTTTGACAAGGCACTTCCCACATAGCAAAAAAATACTGCACGTATATCCAGCGTATATTCCAAAACGGAGAAGGATATTGCCCTGGATATCACCCAGATATTCACCCGACGTGCATAGGAGCTCCAAAAAAGATCCAATTTAGATCCGGTGGTTCCCATTAGGTAATATCCACTGAATATACGTTATAAGTATATTCTGAACATGTGTTAATTACTCCACAAAAATATTCGAGTTATATTTCTATTACACCAAATTTGATGTTCTATGATATATTCATTATGGTATATATTTATATAGTATATCCTGTCGATATCCATCACAATATACAAAATGTATATTTGTCCAAATTTTATTTTATATATAACAATGGTATATCCATAAAAGTATATTCGTTTCGTAGCCATAATGTTTTATTGAGGGTATATATAAGATTTATATTACTGCAATATACTAATCCTTATAACACTGATATATTCAATGAAGAATGTTCATTACAAATCTATGATCATATATATAAGCTATATACGTTTTGTATATACCCTGAATATATTGTCATTTATATTACAACAATTTACCCACTTAGCACTGTTGGAAATAGAATCCAACACCCTGTATTTTTAAATTTAAACTTTACCACTTTTATAGCGATTGCTTTGCATATAACAAAAGGGTAAAGATGTCAAACAATTTTGACACAACTAATAGCTTTATTCAGAAACATCCTAGTGCAATAATATTAGCGTAGTTGCTGGAAACTCCACAAAAATCGATAAAGCTGTGCAGTTGGATTTAAAATCTTCCGTATACGATTATGACCTTAAAATCAAGTGTGCAGTAGTCGAAAAGGTCACTCATACCCTTCCACAAGTAAATTTTAATTTTTCTCAATTTAAAATACCAAAAACTATCACACTTTCAGATACAAATTTTAACCAGTCTGGTAAAATTGATATTTTACTAAACACAGATGTGATTTACTAGCAGAAAAGGTTGAATGTGAGAGCTTAATATTGCAAAATACACTTTTTGGTTTTATAGTTAGCGGAGTTATACCAAATTCACATAATACATGTAATTTTATGTCTTTATTGTGCTTTCAACCAATGGACACAATAATGTCAAAGTTCTAGGAAACTCAGAAAGTACCAGAAATTTTTCCTGAATATAACAGTGAGCAAGAAGCTTGCGAAAATTCTTTTAAAAATTCTTTGGAAATAATTGATAATAAATATCAAGTAAAATTACCTTTGAAACAAGACTTAAATTGTTTAAAATTAGGGGATTCTTTCTCAGTGGTATTGAAAAGATTCGAAAATTTGGAAAAACGTTTAAAAATCAATCCTGAACTCTTTCTTCAATACAAAAAATTCATAGATGAGTACTTGGATTTGGGCCATGCTAAAGTTGTTGATTTAAGCACTTATGATCTTAACAGCAGTTCCGTTTACTTTATGGCTCATCATCCAGTCATTCGCGAAGACAAGAAAACTACTAAACTTCGTGTTGTGTTTGACGGATCTATGAAGCCCAAAGACAAAAAATGCATCAATGACTTTCTTTACAATGGTACAGTAGTTCAAAATGAGTTATTTGACATTTTATGTCTTTTTAGAACCTATGAATATGTTTTAATCACTGACATAAAACAAATGTATAGGATGATTTTAATACATTCACAAGACCCCTGTCTTCAAAACATTTTGTGGCGAGAACCTAACGGTCCGCTTCAATGTGTTCAACTGCAAACTGTAACTTATGGTCTCAAGATCTTTGTTTGAACTTGCTAACTCTAAAGGGAAACATTTTCCTTTCCCCACAAACAATGCCGGCATGGCAAAGTGCCTTACAAATATTGGCATCTATTGGCAATGAAAATTTGACGCACGGCAATCTGTGCGTTATAAATACCTTAAACACTCCTGTTTGAGCCACCGGCCGAGCGACGGCAACGAATACGTTTAAAATGATGGCAAATACACACTTAGTATGGTTTAAATGTAGAGGAGCACTGCATACTAAATACCGGCATTGCAGGCAATATTGGCAAAAAATGTATGGGCTGATTCACCATATTTTTCCCACTACATAGCTCATTTATTATTAGAGATAGAAAAATAGTTTAAATACAAAAGTTGATTAGTTCTTCACATATTTTAAGAAAATTCATTAAAAATTTTCAAAAAGTCAAATTTAGACATCAACTTTCTTATTTTAAATTGAACACCCTGTATATTTTTTAAAATTTCGGTAGATCATTTGTTCCTGATTCTTAAAATATACCATATGTAGGGTTTATCTTTAGCGGTTCTCAAGTGAAATAAAAAATAATTTGCCATAAGGCCGATGTGTTAGCCAAGGAAAAATAGTCTAGGTGGTTCTTTGTTCAACACATTGCGCTTAAGGCAAAGTTTTTCTTGATAAATATATAGAGTGTTCTATTTGAAATAAAAAAGTTGATGTCGAAATTTGACATTTTGAAAATTTAGGTTAAATTTTCTTAAAATTTGTAAAAAACTAAGCAACTTTTTGTATTAATTTTTTTTCTATCTTTAATAATCAATGAGTTATGTAGTTGGGAAAATATGGTGAATCACCCTGTACCACTAAGTGCCAAAACCACACAAAAATTAAAAGTTTAAAAGTGCACCTCCTTGATTGGTCGGCTCAATAGGGATACAGATGCAAATTCCGATATCACTGATAATTGGCTTTTTCTCCCTATTTAAAGTATTTATGCACAAAATAAAAATTAAATAATGCACATAATTTACGAATGCACATTTATTTTATTTTATCCTTAAACTAACAAAAAGTCCTAGAAAAACCAATATTTAATAAATAAATAAATGTTACTATAAACAAAAACTTATACAGTTATATTTATATCCTAGCATGAAGACAGGAATGGAAACCATATGAATAATATTTGTCTTCTTGGTCATGCCAAAGATAGAGGAAAATTCTTTCATAAATTGTTTTAAATATTTATTAAGATTCCACCAGAGTAAATTGCAACAGGGAAAATATAATTATTTAGAATCTCTTTGATTGTGAATCAAAACAATAAGGTTTGCTTCAGTTGCTTTATATAATAATTCCTTGGCCAAAAATTTAAAAACTACTTCCTTCTTCTTGTGATAAGATAAGATAAAGATCTATTCAGCATCTTTTTTCCTGGATGTTCTGCCCCCTTTCCGATCAGAGGCACTCCGTAACCTAGCCTTAATAGCATTTTCAACGAAAGAATGAGGAAAAGTTGGTTAACTTCTTAAAGGATTTTTCTTTACGGAATCTAAAAAAGTTTAAATTGTGGTAAGTGTAGCTGTAATTTTTTTTTTTGGATTAACCACCCCACAAACAATGCCAGCATGGGAAAGTGCCTTACAAATATTGGCATCAATTGGCAATGAGAATTTGACGCACGGCAATCTGTGCGTTATAAATACCTTAAATACTCCTGTTTGAGCCACCGGCCGAGCGACGGCAACGAATACGTTTAAAATGATGGCAAATATCACACTTATCATGGTTTTAATGTAGAGGAGCACTGCATACTAAATACCGGAATTGCAGGCAATATTGGCAAAAAATGGATGGGTAATTCACCATATTTTTTCCACTACATAGCTCATTTATTATTAGAGATAGAAAAATAGTTTAAATACAAAAGTTGATTAGTTCTTTACAAATTTTAAGAAAATTCAATAACAATTTTCAAAATGTCAAATTTAGACTTAGACATCAACTTTCTTATTTTAAATTGAACACCCTGTATATTTTTTAAAATTTCGGTAGATTTTGTAGGGTTTATCTTTAGCAGTTCTCGAGTGAAATAAAAAATAATTTGCCATAAGGGCGATGTGTTAGCCAAGGAAAAAGAGTCCAGGTGGTTCTTTGTTCAACACATCCCAAGTAACAATTGTATGACCTACTGGTTGTGATGACTAAAAACTTAACCAATATTAACGTTGTATTTGGTGGAGAAATTGGTTATTTTCGGGACGACCTTCGTTAACGAAATAATTACCGACGCCTAAACGTTAATTTTACCCTGAAGTTTTTGAAACGTTTTCGTATGACTAATAATAAAAAATAAATAATAAATATGTAATAAATAAATAAATGTTACTATAAACAAAAACTTATACAGTTATATTTAAATATTTATTAAGAGGAGGTTTTCCATACCACAGTAAATTGCAACAGGGAAAATTTTATTTAGAATCTCTTTGATTGTGAATCAAAACAATAAGGTTTGCTTCAGTTGCTTTATATAAAAATTCCTTGGCCAAAAATTTAAAAACTTAGTACTTCCTTCTTCTTGTTATAAGATAAGATGAAGATTTATTCAGCATCTTTTTTCCTGGATGTTCTGCCCCCTTTCCAGTCACAGGCACACCGTAACCAAGCCTTAGTAGCATCTTCAACGACAGAATGAGGAAAAGTTGGTTGACTTCTTAAAGGATTTTTTACAGAATCTAAAAAAGTTTAAATTGTGGTAAGTATAGCTGTACATTTTTTTTTTTTGATAAACCAGTATTTTGTTTTAGGAAAAAGTAGCCCTTTTTGCTTAAAAAGTAACAAAATATCGGTTTCTCAAAAAAAAAAAAAAACTTTAATTTAGTTCTTTATTGGCAAATTTACGTTAAAATAAAAAAATAGTACCACAGACGAGTTTTATCAAATTAATTTAAAAAAAGATTTTATGATATTAACTAAAGACAGCTCGGTTTCACAAGAAATTTAAGGGTTATCATTCTCTGGGTCAGCAAGAGAAATTTCAGTGTTAGAAAATGACTTGGACGTAGACTGAATTGATGAATCTTTAGATGGCTCGATCCAACACTTCAACTAAAAAGCCAGTTAACTCTTTTTTGATATAGTATCCTTTAGCCTACTATAGAGGCCATAGTGACACCAAACTGAGAGAAAATTCATGTCTTACCTGTCAATTAGGTTATAAAAATGGCGGCAACAGTAGGCTAAATGGCACTGAAGGCTGAACACAGGTAGGAGTTAACTGGCTTTTTAGTTGAGAAAGGTTTTGCTCGATTACAAAAGAAATTTGTAAATTATTAGTGTCAGTATCGCTTAAGCATTGTAGAACATGATGTGACCTTCGATTTTCTTGTAAAGTGGCGTCTAGATCACGATTTAATGCTGGGTTCATACAGGCAAATCAAAATAAAAATTTAAAAAAATAATAATTAAAATTAAAATAAAAGTTGAATGAGCTTATGGGGAACAGTGTAGGCATTTATACAGCATAAATAAAAAGATGAGTAACTATTAACATTTATTTTTATCTTAAAACGGATTTGACGCACATAACCTCACTTTCATTTGTTTTTGTAATTTAAATGGAGGTTTTTTGCATTTTTTGGTTTGTTTTTAACAGATATTATTAGAGTTTCAACTATTGGTGTTATTTACTTTTGTACACATGTGCAGAGGCTGTGTGCTGATTGGTCCAAAGTTATTATTTTTTTTATTTTAATTTTTATATGCCTGTATATGAAAGTATAAACCCAGCAAAAATGATGATTTTTGGTCGCTTTACTGGTAGTTCTGAACATTTATAAGTCCATTCTATTTCGACCTTATTTAAGAACAAAAGAATAAGAGTACTTATGCAGTATCGGCTTCCACATCTATGGTGACTTGAAACTCAAACTAAATTTAAGCCAATTTTAAAAGAAAACTTGCAAAACACAAAAAACAAACCACCAAAAGGAACCCACATAGGAAGAATCCGCAGAATATTATTAAAATGTCGTCGGCAAGTACGTCAAGTTGTCAACCGCACGACAGATGTCAATCGCGCAGGAAATTTAAAAAATGCGGCGTTAAAAAGACATCATATCCGGCAATGCGTTTGATCGGACCGGAAATGCGGTTTAGAAATGCATGCAATTTTTAAAGGAACGATTGCGTTTCACTTGGTATGTAAAACACGTTTTTCAGTTATTGGCAAAATAACATAAATTTGCCAATACATCAGCACTAGTAAATAATCATTGGCAAAATAGCGCAATTTTGCCAATAATACTACTGTAGTAAATAACCAATGGCATTCACTTGCCAATATTGTCATTAAAGCAAATACACCTTACCACCTTTCATTGTTTGTGGGGCAGTATTTTGTTTTAGGAAAAAGTAGCCCTTTTTGCTTAGAAAGTGACAAAATATCAGTTTCTCAAAAAAAAAATAAAAAACTTTAATCTAGTTGTTTTATTGGCAAGTTTACGTTAAAATAAAAAAATAGTACCACAGACGAGTTTTTTAAAATTAATTTAAAAAAAATCTCAATATATAATAAAAGCGGCTCCATTAGACTATTAGCTAAAGACGGCTCGGTTTCACAAGAAATTTGAGGGTCATCAGTCTCTGTGTCACCAAGAGAAATTTCAGTGTCAGAAAAGGACTTGGAAGTAGACTGAATTGATGAATCTTTAGATGGCTTGATTCAACACTTCAACTAAAAAGCCAGTTAACTCTTTTTTGATACAGTATCCTTTAGCCTACTATAGAGGCCAAAGTGACACCAAACTGAAAGAAAATTCATGTTTTACCTGTCAATTTGGTTATAAAAATGGCGACAACAGGTAGGCTAAACGTCACTGAAGTTAACAGTATCGCTTAAGCATTGTAGATCATGATGTGAACTTTGATTGATTCTTGTAAAGCGGTATCTAGATCACGATTTAATGCTGGGTTCATACAGGCAAATCAAAATTAAAATTTAAAAAAAATTATTAAAATTAAAATAAAAGTTGAATGAGCTTATGGGGAACAGTGTAGGCATTTATACAGCAGAAATAAAAAGATGGGTAACTTAAATTTTATTTTTATCTTAAAACGGATTTGAGCATGCTCCTTTGACGCACATAACTTCGCTTTCATTTGTTGTTGTAATTTAGATGGGGATTTTTTGCATTTTTTAGTTTGTTTTTACCAGATATTATTAAGGAAAACAGCATGATGGAGTTTAGTTTAATTATTTCAACTATTGGTGTCATTCACTTTTGTATACATGTGCAGAAGCTGTGTGCTGATCCGTTCAAATTTATTTTTATTTGGCTGTATAAACCAGAATTATTACCATTATTTTTTATTTTAATTTTTATATGCCTGTATAAACCCAGCATAAATGACGATTTTTGGTCGCTTTAGTGGTAGTTCTGAACATTTTTAAGTCTACTCTAGGCCAATCTTATTTAAGAACAAAAGAATATGAGTACTTACGCAGTATCGGCTTCCACATCCATGGTAACTTGAAACTTAAACTAAATTTAAGCCAATTTTAAAAGAAAACTTGCAAAACACAAAAAACAAACCACCAAAAAGAACTTACATAGGAAGAATCCGGAGAATATTATTAAAATGGCGTCGGCAAGTACGTCAAGTTGTCAACCGCACGTCAGATGTCAATCGCGTGGGAAATTTAAAAAATACGGCGTTCAAAAGAGACGATATCCGGCAATGCGTTTGATCGGACCGGAAAGTTGGTTTAGAAATGCATGCAATTTTTAAAGGAAAGATTGCGTTTCACTTGGTATGTAAAACACGTTTTTCAGTTATTGTCAAAATAACATAAATTTGCCAATACATCAGCACTAGTAAATAATCATTGGCAAAATAGCGCAATTTTGCGAATAATACTACTGTAGTAAATAACTAATGGTATTCACTTGCCAATAAAGCAAATACACCTTACCACCTTTCATTGTTTGTGGGGTTGGCTTCACAAGCTATTTTAAATAACACCTATGTCGATGACATATTGACTGGAAATGAAACTATAGAAAAGAACATTGAGTTAAAAAATCAATTAATTTTATTATTGCGAAAAGGGTCCTTCGAATTACAAGAAATTTTACCAGATATCCCAAGGGAAAAACAACATTTTGATGACATTGATATAAGTAAAAACAATTACATTGTAAAAACTTTAGGTTTATCTTATGATACAAAAACAGATCAGTTTAAGTTGTCTTCTCTCTCTACCTTTGAAAAATTGGTAACCAAGAGGCAAGTTTTAAGCTTTATAGCTCAGTTTTATGACCCTTTTGAACTAGCTGGTCCTGTTTTAATTACTGCTAATGTCATAATGCAAAAAATATGGATTACCAAAATTAAATGAGATGATATGCTTTCTCCAGATTTACTGGAATTATGGGAAACTTTTGTTAAAAATTTTCTTGCAATGCCCACAATAAATATTTCAAGAAACTTGCATTTTACTGGGGCAGAAGTTATAAAACTTGAAGGTTTCTGTGATTCATCAAATTATTGCTTTGGTGCCTGTGTGTATGCTAGAGTAGTTTTTTACGATAAGGTGTGTGTAAATTTACTTTGCCCAAAGTCGAGAATTGTCCCATTCAACAAAAAATTGACTATTCCCAGATTAGAATTAAATGCAGCTCTTTTGCTCTCAAATTTAATTAAAAAAGTCCATGTTACCCTAAAAGAAAAGATTAACAATGTTTTTCTTTATTCAGACTCAAGCATTGTTCTTAGCTGGATTAACTCAAAACCAATAAAATTAAATCCTTATGTGGCAAACAGAATTTTGTAAATACATGAATTTACAAGTAAATTTCAATAGTTTTATATTAATTAATACTAAGGAAAATCCAGCAGACAAACTGTCCAGAGGAATTGAACTTCAAGATTTTGGGTCAAATTAGCTATGGTTTCATGGTCCAACTCATGCCATTGATTTTGTGCATACTGAGACGCATTTCGAAATACCTTGTCCTTTACCAGAAATTCTAGTAACTATGGTAACAAAACCGCAATAATCATTTGTGAAAAATTTTCATCAATTTCAAAACTTGAACGAATTGTTTCTTATATTTTAAATTTTTTAATTTTTTGAATAGTAAGACAAATGTTAATTTTAAAACTAATTTCAAAACCAATGAAAACATAATATCATGCCCTTTAAAAATTTCGGAACTTAACAATTCTTTAAAAGCCATGATAAAATTTGAACAATCTCAACACTTTCAAGAGGAAATAAAATTCCTTGAATCCAGCCTACCTATAAGTAAAGGTCCTTTAAGCAGTTTAGCACCCTTTATAGATCATGAAGGCATTTTACGTGTGGGTGGCAGATTGCAAAATGCTAAAAATATAAATTATGACCAACAGCATCCAATAATACTTCCCAAAAACACTCATATAACTGATCTCATTATTAGAAGGGAACATTTCAGATTATTGCATGCTGGACCACGACAAGTACTTAAACTTAAAATTTTGGCTGATTAGTGGCAACCGTGAAGTAAAAAAAAATCTGCATAAATGTATAACTTGTTTTAAACACAAGGTAAAATGTTTAGAGCAATTGATGGGTTCCTTACCAGAACAAAGAGTTTGCTCTGCTCGAATTTTTAAACATGTTGGAGTCGATTTTTGTGGACCATTCCCAATCTGTCAATCTAGGTTAAGAAAATCCATAGAAACCAAATCTTACCTTTTGTCTGCTTTTCAGTAAAGGCAATACACATGAAGCTAGTTGCTGATTTAACCACCGATACTTTTTTGGCTGCGTTAAAACGTTTTATTAGCCGAAGGGGCAAACCCTCAAAAATATTTTGTAATAACGGATCAACATTTAAAGGAACAAATAATCACTTAGTTGAAATTTTTACCCACATTGTTCAAAATCAACAAAAAATTCAGTATTTTTGCCTTGAAGAACAAATTGAATTCAATATTATACCCAGTTACTCGCCTGCGTTTGGGGGTTTGTGGGAGGCTGGAGTCAAAAGTGCTAAGTTTTAGTGGAAGTGATATTAAATTCCAGGCCTTTAAAATGATCCTTCAGATCTCGAGTATTTGACCCCTAGGCATTTTTTAACTGGCGCTCCAATTACAAGTTTCCCTGAGCATGACTTGACTGAAATTTCCCAAAATAGACTTAAAATTTGGAAGTTGGTTGTTCAGATGCAACAGCACTTTTGGTCCAGATGGCACAAAGATTATCTGACTCAACTTCAAAACAGACCTAAATGGAGAATAGAGCAGGCCAATTTAAAAGTAGGAATGTTAGAGCTTCTTAAAGAAGACAATGTTCCTTCATACAAATGGCCAATAGGCAGAATAGTTCATGTTATACCTGGCAAGGACAACAAGGTAAGAGTGTGCGAGGTGAAAACTAACACGGGTATTTATTTACGATCTGTCACGAAAATAGCAGTTTTGCCTATAATTTAATTTTATAAATTTGTCTCGTTTTTTTTGGAACTCATAAGGTTCAATTTTTAAGCCCCTACAAACTTTCGAGTTAAAATTTTTAAGACTCAAGTAGTCCAAAACTTTCGAGTTAATTTTTAAGACCTAAGTAGTCTCCAAACTTTCGAGTTAATTTTTAAGACTCAAGTAGTCTCCAAACCTTCGGGTTAATTTTTAAGACTCAAGAAGTCTCCAAACCCTCGGGTTAATTTTTAAGACTCACGAAGTCACTAAGACTCTTTTAGAGTTATATTTAGTTATATTTTGCGCACATAACATTTAAAATATGCTTTCATATGCAAATATTTTTAATGCATCTTTTATGTTGGGACATATTGTCTTTTTGTAAAGGCCCCCAGCATATTTGATGTTCAAGCTTAATTGCTTTAAGTTTTATACTGGGACATATTGTCTTTTTGTAAAGGCCCCCAGCATGTTGGAAATAGAATCCAACACCTTGTATTTTTAAATTTAAACTTTACCACTTCTATAGCGATTACCTTGCATATAACAAAAGGGTAAAGATGTCAAACAATTTTAAAACAACTAATAGCTTTATTCAGAAACATGCTATTAATTTTTAATTTTAAATATAATCAACTGTAATTACTACAAAGTAAATTAAACATTCAACGAAACAAATGGCAGTATTTTCTTCACGCATGAGCTATCGAAGAATTTTCATGAAGAACTTTGGATCATAAAGGTTTGGTAAATAATATGGATTCCAGCACCATCAAGGTAAAAGATTTCCATAATTAAATACTCCATCCATCCAGTTCTCAACAAGCACAATAACATGTAATTTTTATTTCACCACATTGGGCGACATTGTAATTTCTCACTCACGTGACAGGGTCTTTTTTATTGATCTTAGTTTAATTTTGGAATGAAATTTAAGTTTTCTAACTAGGTTTTCTTATTTTAGGGGTGAATTCTCCACGTCACACATATAACCTGTTATCAAGACTTGCTCATAAAAAAAGAAGGCGCCAGGATAAACCCAATCTACCGAATTACCCAAATTCAAAAGAATATAATAAATTACCTAAAATGTTTAAATAACATTTTCTTTTAATTTCATGACCTTGAATTTATGCAATCGATATGCTGAATCTCCCTTGACTCAAAAGAATTACAGATTACAATTTTATTGTTAACAAAAAAATGGTCATAAATGGTTACAGTTATTTTTGAATCAACCATACAATTTCTTTTTAACAATTTTTGAAATGGAAAAAAATCACTAAAATTTACACTATAAAAAACCAGAACCTTGAAATTCTGCCATACCTCTTTAGGTTAGAAAAAAAAATAGATTGAAAAAAATACCACCTTTTATAACAATCCACACTGTAAGTGATACCCTGAAAAAAGGTTTTTATGTTGGCCTTAGTTACTATATTGTGTTGCTTATGTTCCATTTTGTGGTATGGGGTACCAAAAAAATACATATTAGGGAGAATTAAAAAAAAAGGTGAATTTTAAATGGATGACTGAGGCAGAATTACATTAGCCCTGTGAAATTTACAATAAAAAAATAAATACATGCAATTCAAATTTTTTTGACAAAATACCTTCCAAATATCAACATTATTTTGCTTGAAACAAAAAATAAAAAAAATGTTTCCTACATCACCTTAGGTTACATATAACTAGTACTTATTCTATTCAATTAAATCATCGTTAAAATCTAGGTTAGATCCCAAAAATTTATAGTCTTATCTCTATGAAACCTGGCCAAGATTCCATAAAAATTTATTAGAAAAAATCTGCCAAATTAAATATTTAAATTTAAAAAAATCAGGGAAAGGCTGAGTTACCATGCGTGTTCTCTTCAGGTATGAAAGAAAAAGGGAGTTGACCCAAGGTCAATTGAATTCCAACCAGATTCAGTCAAGTTTCCATGAAGCCAAATATGCCAAAAAATTGACGATAAATTTATAAAATTTATTTATACTTCATTTTGAAAGAAAATAAGAAATAAACCTGTCATATAACTTCCATTTTACGTACTTAACGCATGTTAAGTGATCCTGTAGACAGGCAATGAAAAAAGGTTACATGAAGACCATTTTAAATCGCAATTATGCTAACTTATTTTCGACGGAAACAAGACTAAATCGGATTAAAACCCAATTTAAATTTGCTCTACAGATACTTTAAATCATTCTCTAAAGAATGAATGAAAGATAATTAAGAGTGGTTGTAATCACTTACAACCCTCAAAAATAAGGGAGAAAGAAATATTGAGAACAAATCTACATACCTGAAGGAAAACGTAAAGTAACTGCCCGCATAGACAAACTACTTGACAGACCAAACCCAATTTTTTTCTTGTGACTGCCCGTTTTTAGCTGCAGTACAGCTGAGCGAACAAGGATATGAGAGATTACTTCGCGGCGTGAGTAATTAATTGTACGTGAAATCTGATATTGTCTAAAATACAGATTGTTACCTAAAGTTTAGATTTTAATAGCATATGAACGTATACTTTAACGTACCTAATTAGTATTAGTGTGAAATTTTGTAATGTTTGATGTTTTAAAAATAAATTGAATAAGGGTAACTTGAATTAATGTTATTTCTTCACGCAACTGACTTCTACTCCCAACGACAGCAATCCTCCGTTATGTCTATCACATTTGCACCGTGCACAGGAAAGAGAGCGAGTATACGACACATATTTTTAGTTCAAGAGGAAACTGTAGTGTGATGTCATTTGTAATGTGACGATATTATCGTTACAAACATTAATTGGTCGCATCCTAAATTTAGAAAAATTAACGTGAGTAAAATTATCATCAGAAACGCATGCTCTCACATAAATAAGCATTAATAAGCCAAAAATATATGGTATCACTTAAAAAAGTGCTGTTTATTAGTAAAAAAACCTAAAATGCTTAAATTTAATTTTTTTTAAAATCAAAACGCCTTGGACAGTTAAAAACTTTTAACAACAATAGTTTCAAATTTTGAAAGTTTTTTTAATGAAAAACACTTTTTCCTCATTTTTTAATTTAAGCAGTTGAATTACATTTTTCTTTACTTTATTTAGAAAATACAGAATTAAGCTTTTCATTAAAAAAATCAATTTAAGTCAAAGAGAGCAAAGCAGTATATTAAGACTCGCAGGCACCATATCGCATTATTACCAGTACATATCCTCATGTTTATCTTTATTCTTTTTTGTGGTTGATATCTGTCTCTCTGCATCATCCTTAATTTTCTATGAAAACATGAAGCTTTGTATTCGTGGTGGTGCGTAAAGAAAGGGAATTTCTTCTTGCTGCAGCTACATCTGGAAATAAAACATTTTTATAAACAGATACGTGACATATTCATTTTTTTAATCAGTTTTATGAGATTTTATATAGTTTGCTGGTGGTACAAAGCAACATTTTATAATAAAAAAAAATAAAATGCCATGGGCAAAATTTTTCTTAAAAATGTGTTATTTTAATCTTTCAAATACAATGCTGCAAAACAAAAATTTTAGAAAAAATTAAGTTAAAAAAGAATATAAAGCCAAAACTTTTATAAAAGTAATGTTTAACTTTAGTAACAAATATAAGTAAAGAAAAAAATTATACCTAATACATAATTTAAAATTTCTCATATCATCATCATTTTAGATTTTAACAAAAGTAATACATCATAAAAAAACTAAAAAGAACAGTCTATAAAAAGACATAAAAAATCTTTTGTAGCGTCTCAATTTTCCTTTAAACTGAATTAAAAAAAAGTTCCTGACAGTTTATACTACTTACCCTGTACAGTCTAGATGTTAAGATGGCCGCCAGGATTATTGTCTTTTTCTATGTAAAGGAACCAATTTAAAGATATAATTTTTTTTGTAAAAACTACCCATATTTCCATCAAAAGTCCACCTGAAATAGAAATTTAGTGATTAACAGTTAACAGTTACCATTCCTACTGATTTTATCAGGGCAGAACTTATTTTTGAGTAGTCTTAATTTCATAAAATCTTTAAATTGTTGCTAATAGTAAAACAAAACTTTAATATTTTATGCAGGGAATTTTCACAGATAATTGAAGAAAATGAATTATGTACTGCTAAAGTCACTTTATTAGGATAAAAAATACAGAAAAAATAAAAATTACAACTTTGAAATAATAATCAATTAATAATAAATATTGTTCGTGGGTCTCCATTTAGGTAGGTATTTCATTTCCTGTGAAACCTCGTTCATATTTGGATTAAACTGAAATGTTTACCTAAATTATTTATGTTTAAAAAATGGCCTGATTTTTGGTAAGAAAAAAATGGCCAAGGTGCATTTTTTTCTGACTCCACCATTTATGAATAAAAAAACTTTTATCTATTTACCCTGCAGTAAAGTTACCAAATATGGTGGGAACAACCAACCAAATTTTCATCAAGTGTCCATCTGAAACAACAACAACTTATATATATTTGCTTTTAGAAGGCTACTAGGGAAGCAGAAAAATAAATTTCAAAAGGATTCTTCTTTTATAATACACATAAATAAATAAAATAAAAATAAATAAATAACCTTAAATTAATCAGCACAAAACTTTTATAAATGTACAGAAATGTGAGGTGATTTATCAGTTTTCTCATTTAATGTTTCTTAAACACAAAAACCAAACAATACAACCCCAGCAAACCCAACTCAACCCTAAAAAAGGTTGTTTTCACTCTAGATATAAACGTCATAACTTTAGACAAAATGCAAAATACACTGCCTCCCATATAGGTCAATGTTTATTTTAATTTTACAGTATAAACCTAGCTTTAGATAACACAATACCTGCTGTTCCTGATTGACGTTGACCCATCTCTGTCCCCTTTTTACGCACTGCGTCTACGTCGAAAAGCAACATATATCGTCAAGTTGAAATTCAGCCATATATATATAGATTCATTTATTTCATCTGACGCCACCATTTTTAGCCCACACGAATAAAACAACTTCAATCGCGTTTATCTAGTTACCTGCAACAACTGGATGTAAGATAGCAATTTCCAGGGGGATAGTACCATAAAGGTATAACTTAAATAGAGATATTATGTTTACCACAGTTGCGATCAGACATAAGATAAACAATTTGGCGACAATGCCAGATTGCGCTGAAAGTTGTATCTCTACACGTAATGTTTTTAAAAACATATTATTTTTATAACTTTATCATTTACATGCAATTATGCAAATTCTCCGGTTTGTTTTTTTAGACATGGAGAAACACCTTATTATTATTCAAATATATAACGAAATTTAGGTATATTATATAATTGCATTTAAATTTCCTTGAATCTTCACAATTTTAAATCAATAAAGAATTTATAATGTGGAGGTACATGTTATGGTACTTGAAATATACCTCATTTTTCCGATCGAAATATCATATAAAATACCTGATATTTTGGCCGAAAGAATAATTCTTTTTATTTCCCAATATATATCGAAAATAAAACCTACAACAATGGGACAACCTCGCGTTTGTGGCGGGTCAGCCATATAAACGTGTGTACGCTGCTCTATTCATAATTTCTCTACGGCGTTGTAGCTTTAGCATAATCGACGTTTTGGTATATTTTACAGATTAATCGAGAGTTTTTAAATATTTTTTCAATAGATTTTTAAGGCAAAAGGGATGTGACAAAGTGCGTAGTGTGACGAAAACTGGAGATTGCAGGTGAAAACCAAACATTTCACAAGTTTGTTATCATAGGTTTTTTCGACGCCATCTTGTGATAGGCCGCCATAGGCGTGCAACTAGTGTTGCAATAAATACAAAATGTCATTAATAAATATAGGACAAAAATAAGTCTTTTTGGGATATTTTTTCGAATTTGTAATAAAAACAATATGGTAAGCACTTATAATTAATTATACTATATTTGGTATAATGAACCAACCCCATCTGCGACCTTTTTAAATATACTATATGAGTAGCAAAAAAATGTGTGCGTATGATATTTATTTATAACTACATTCACAGTTTTAATACTATCTGTAGTCAGCTTATTTTTTCTGCTAAGATTTGTTTATAAATAGTACAAGCGTTCCCGGTATAAATATAAATTTTTAAAACATTATTATGTCAGACACAGGATAAAAAATGTATGTTTGTTACAACTTTTTATTTATAATATTTACATAGGTAGATACTCCACATAAGATTTTTTTGTATTTATTAAAAATGTAAAGATACTTTTATACGTATTAAATAAAAATTATAGTAGAGTGTATAAATTCCATTTTTTTTACAGAACGAAAAACCATCATATAGTACCTATAATATATGTATCATCCTTTTTCGAAATACCAGTATTTTTAGTCGAATTTGCTTATTTTTTCAACATTGGTTTTTTGGTAATTTGCCTAAACAGTGCGGAAAGTGATACTTTTCTGCACACGATGGTCTTTAAGGGCGAAAAAGGCACTTTTGACACGTTTTTAGTACAACAATTTCCTACTTGCATAAAAAGCTAATCCAAAAAATAATTTTGTTTCCATTTTTAATTTAATCTAGTTTATAAATCCATCTAAAAACTCCAGTTAGACTTAAAATTCACGACATGCTATAAAAATACTTTTACCTATGCTAATTTTTTGATAAAGTTTTGTAGGTCACTTGACATCAAATAGGTAAAGAAACTACTTCGCAAATGCGTGTGAAAAAGTCTACTGTAAAAGTCAATTTTAATGTAGAAAGTTCAACTTCCCACACGCTGTGCGTAAAAAAATAAGCACGGCGTGAATAAAAAACTGCCATAGCGTGCGTGAAAAAACGTTTAACGTACGCAATAGCGTGCGTGAAAAAACGTTTAACGTACGCAATTTTTTTCTAAATGGTACTTTATGGACCAAATTTTTAAATTTTGAGTTTGAAATGTGTGTTCTAAAAACTACTTTTTGATCAAGAAAGTCATCATAAACACTCGTAGAAAAAAAATTGTACCTAACCCTTGCGGAAGTGTCTTTCCCGCCCGAACTCCTCCCGTGCGTAAAAGTATCACTTTCCGCACTAATTAGGTAGATAACTATCTGGAGAAAATTTAAAAAATTAATATTTTCTATGTTATATCTTTACATAAATGTTTTCACAATGGCAAATATAATACCTCTCCATACCCTCGGTATCAATTATTAAGCATAAAAAAATTAAAGATTGTATTTCCAAAGAAAATTGACAGGTCTGAAAATAATGACAAAAACTTTTTACATTTATAAATAACGAGCCGCTTCTGGCCGCTGCTAAACGTAAGGTGGTTGGAGCATGTGTGAGGAGGAGCATGTCTGGTGCAGCGTTGCCAGTGGAACATAAAATGGTTTTCCCTAAATCTAACGACTGATCGCGTTTCAAAGCAATTTATGAATGACTTGATGGGTCTATTTTAGTTAAACGTCTTTGGATAGTACGGAAGCCCGGTCGGGCAATTCCAACTTCCAAGTTCTGACTTCGTGAATGGGTTGGTAATTCTGGTTGTCATTCACCTCTATTTCTCTCTTTGTCAAAAGAGTGAGAGCCTTTTGATCTTTTTGTTAACCTCACATGTTTCTTGTTTACAAAATTTTTGTTTACGGTCGTGAATTAAATCTTCAGGGCCCATATTCTTCAATTTCGGGAAAGGGAGTGCTCCCTGGAATTATAAACGCACCTTATTGGCCGAATTATCACTTTTTTGTCACGTTTCTGCCAGTTTTGGCACTAATGGCATTAATTGTGAGCGATTTTGCTCTCCTGCCATACGAAGAGAACCAACTGACGGCAAAACCGCTTACGAACAAAGTCATTAGACATTAGACACTTTTCAACGCATCAGTTTTCGAAACAAAGTCAAAACACACTATCTTTTTGACTTGTTTATACGATGTTTAGAACGATGCCCGCTTTTTTGAAGGGTACGATGACAGAACTGCTGATTGAATTCGTTGCGTACATTCGTGGGTCCGTAACGATACGTACATCCTTCCGTACGAACTGACTTTGTTTCGAACGCGTTACGTATACCGATACCGATGCGTTGAAATATTTACTTTACCCTACATTTTTTACTTGCTCATGCCATATTTCGAACGATGCTTGCTTCTTTGACGGGTGTGATGACAGAATCTCGTTGCGTACGGAAGGATGTACGTATCGTAAGGGACCCACGAACGTACGCAACGATTTCAATAAGCAGTCCTGTCATTGCACCCTTCAAACTGACTACCATACCCAATCTGCTGTCATTAGTAAATACCTAGTAATCCACCTCATAACCCACGTTTTTGAACAAGTTGAGTTGGACAAAAAAAACACAAAAACATGCTTTTTGATAAAAAAAATCAGTTGTTTAATTGAAAAAATGCATGTTTTAAGATGTAAACTAACTACTAAATTTTTCAATAAAAGGACCAGCCATTAATTTACTAAAAGAATACAAAATTACTATTTTTTTGAAATTAACTTTGTGTTTCGGACTTCCATTGTCTATATTTTATTTATACACGACGTTTCGATCAGTACAATCTCTGATCGTCTTCAGGTGCAAACTACAATCAATTCCTAAGGCTACGTACTTATATACTGTGAGAAATCACTCAACCTTGAAGTTTAAGAAGTTGGCTCCGCCCAAGGAGGGGCTTCCAAATATTTGGGATTTCAACACTTGGTTTACTGAAAACACCCTGATTCTGCCCAATAAAGGCAGCTTCAAGGAATTTTCGTTTCTTCCAGTGTGACTCCTTGTGCAAAACCTTTGCTTCTGCCCACTTCATTCGGTGTTGTTTTGACCATGCATGTTCGGCAATTCCTGATTTCGTGGTTTCACCTTTTTGGGTATTCGTCTGATGTTCCTTAAGCCTAACAGATAGTGGTCTTTTAGTTTCGCCTATGTATGATTCACCACACTCACAATGAACTTGGTAAATGCATTCCTTTGGTAAATGCATTTACCAAGTTCATTGTGAGTGTGGTGAATCATACATAGGCGAAACTAAAAGACCACTATCTGTTAGGCTTAAGGAACATCAGACGAATACCCAAAAAGGTGAAACCACGAAATCAGGAATTGCCGAACATGCATGGTCAAAACAACACCGAATGAAGTGGGCAGAAGCAAAGGTTTTGCACAAGGAGTCACACTGGAAGAAACGAAAATTCCTTGAAGCTGCCTTTATTGGGCAGAATCAGGGTGTTTTCAGTAAACCAAGTGTTGAAATCCCAAATATTTGGAAGCCCCTCCTTGGGCGGAGCCAACTTCTTAAACTTCAAGGTTGAGTGATTTCTCACAGTATATAAGTACGTAGCCTTAGGAATTGATTGTAGTTTGCACCTGAAGACGATCAGAGATTGTACTGATCGAAACGTCGTGTATGAATAAAATATAGACAATGGAAGTCCGAAACACAGAGTTAATTTCAAACACATCATTGTCTCAAACTTTCAAACATACTATTTTTTTTCTTATGACCGCGGCAATAGTTGATTTAGTAAAGCTTTTGCCCTTTTAATATGAACCTTGATACCCTTGAATACCTGAACATGGGCCCCAAAGAGGGACCGCAAGTACTTTTGGAAAAACAACTGTTTTTAATGAAATGGTATTTGGCCAATTTAGAGTCTATAAGGTGTGTGTATAGTCAGAGGCCCATGTAAAATGCCAATCAGTATTATATCATGGCATCATGGTAAAGTATGCTGATGCTACTCACTTTGATATTTATATGCGAGTATATAATATGAATAAAAATGTACCTAACGGTTTTGCTATCCAAATATTCTAACTTAATACTAAAGGTCCCAAAAATTACTACTTATTTTCAGTAAAACTCTTCTCTTCTTCCTTTGAATTTTTAATCATAACATGCAGCTAGACAAGACATTAAATAGGTACTACTTTCTGATAAAATTTAAATTGGTGATGTTAAACTTTAATTTAAATTTATTTACTCTATTACCCAACTTATTGATTTTAGGTCAGTTCCATATCGATTTGGAGTTACAAAATCCACTATGAGGAGTTGCACGCAAATGCTTTTAAGACTTGTTATGGAAGCGAGTTTTAAATTCAAATTAGTCAGCTGGCCAAATGAAGCAGAGGCAACTGTAACTGCTGCTGCTTTTGATCTGATAAACGGTTTATCAGGTAAAGTTTAAATCATTTTCCAATTGTTTCCTAAAATATAAGCAGTAATTTAAGCATTTACAAGTTTTGTGGAAATAGATAATCAAGAATACATTTTGACCATGAATGTCAATGTTTAGCAGTACTTTACAGCCAATTACTTTATTTATGGTTTCAGGCTCGTTTTCTGGGTGCCCCTAATTGTCATAAATTCATAAAAATGTCATAAAATGGAAAATGTGTCATAAAAAATACTCATGTTCTCATTTTATTCATTACTTTCTAAACTTTTTTTTAATTTATCTGTTAAAAAAGATGTGGAATAGAAAAAAAATTTAAATACAAAAGTTGTTTGATTTTTAAGAGCTTTAGAAATATTAAAGTAAAAAAGTAAGTGTCATTACAAGTTTCAAATATTAACAGCAACTTCCCTTTTTTAAATATGACACCCTGTACATGTTCAAATCAAAAGTAAAAATAATAAAAGAAAATTATTTTGAGCTGGGTTGGGTGGGTCTAGCTTTATTTTAGTTGGGTGTACTTTAGTAATAATAATTTTATCTACGTGGAGAAAATACCACTTTATCTCCCTAGGGAGTTTTACATATTTTACCTTTCTTTGGATTTTTTCCTGTAGTTTAAAATGTTGTAAATGAAAGAAATTGTGAGATTTTATACTTCAACTTGTATCTCTGAATGTATTTTGTATTCAAACTGTATTTTTTTTAAATGTTTTATTCTGTTCTACTCATATCTTTTTTAGATGTCATAGGAATCATGGATGCATCCTATGTGGTGCCCCCCAAAGAACATCCCAACTCATAATACAACCAAAAAAAAAATCCATTCGGTGCTACTGCAAGGGGTTTGTAATGAGGAGATGTTTATTGATGTATTTGCAGAAGTCCCTGGATCATGCCATGACATTCGACTTTTAGAGCACTCCAATCTCCTAGAAAGACTTAGCGAGGAAAATGCATTCCCCAATGACACATATCTTATTGGTGATCTTGCATCCTTCAGAAACATCTGATTGTGGGATTTAAAGATAATGGTACTATAAAAATAAAAGACAAAAAACTTTAATAAAAAGTTGAATCAGTTGATATTGAACATGCTTTGCTGAAAAGATACTGACATCGTCGTTTAAAATACTTAGAAACAACCAGACCAGCTCTAACAGTGTTATTTATACTTGTGGGATGTATATTTCACAATATTTCTATGATGAAATAGAAGATTAGGTTGAAGAGAAACAATATAGTTATATCATTTAATAGAGAAACGAGGTAAGAAGGTGCCAGAAAGACAGTTTCTAATGAATAAATTAGCCCTGGATGACTACACTTGCACCTTAATGTCCTAAACTAAACAAACCACTTCAATTCTTTGCTATGACAATACAAAAATGGAAGCATTTTAAAGCCTCCCATTTTGTCTTGCCATTTATAGCTTTATTTTAACTGTATATTTTTTTGTGTTAATAAAAATGTTTAGTTATACCTTTGTCTTATTTATTTTTAAGGCAAGAAGCAACAACCATAACTACCTATACAAACAAAACAAATCACTAGGTTTTTTTCATACATCCATAAAATGTCCTTTTTATGACCACAGAGGTCTAAACTTTAGGAACTTCGAAAATAGAAATACTAATAGTCAACCAACCTAATTCTATTAAAACTACTAATATTTCAAATTTAACAAAAAACTAGGGAAATTAAATAAGAAAAGGTATTTAAATGCGTGATTCAGTCTTACTTTTTGTCTTTTTCTATAGCCTCTACATATCTTTCAAAAAGTTCCAGATATTTATCAGCTTTTTCCATCTTTTCTTGTTTTTCTTTTAAATTTTTTCATCACCATTGTCATTTTCGGCTGTGTCAGAGTGATTATACTTTTCGTTAACTTTTAGTAGTAGATATACATACAAGTGCACATGCACTGAAAGGATGGCATGTGTCCATCCGTCAGTCGGTCTGTCTGTCTGTGTCCAGTCCCGAAGAAGTGGTCAACCCAAGGTCATTCTGCAAGAAGTGATCACCAATGACGTCACTTAACCAGTGGCTGTTGAAATTCCAATGACGTCACTTGGCCAGTGGCTGTTGAAGATGTCCAAGAGGGTTGCAAGGGGGTTGCAAGGGAATGCCATAAAGGCCTGTGCGAATAGGGGAGGTGATCACGTGACTTATGTTCTACAGAGTGAGTCTGCTTGAGGTTTATACAGGGTGCTCTAGTGACATGCACCTGCCATCTGTCATTTGTGCTCTCTAGCCAAGCTGTCAAGTGCCACAATACTACTTAGCGTTAACGTATGCCTGCTGAAATTCTCTAATGGTTGAACTTCCTAATATTCCTAATATTCTCGGTCACAAGTGCTAATGTATGGAGTAGAAAATAACGTCACGCATAGCATTGGGGCCTTATTATTTCAAGGCACTATTTGAAAAATGTCGAGATGAGAGAGACTGCTATCATCCTGTGTACCGAAGGTACTTTTTCCGCTATGTGCGCACGTTTTTCTCCTATGGTTTCTGTAAAAGACTAATTTTGGTTTGCTGCGCAGGGGACAAAAGACCTTAGCAGTTTTCTGCGAATATCTCGAGATCTAAGTGATCGATTTGAAAAATTATTTTTTTGTTGGATTGCCGTGTTGCAATGCTATTTATTCTTAGAGAGATGGAGAAGCCAAAAGGGCATTAAAGTGATTGACATTGGTAGTTTTTGCCAGATATCTTGCGTTATAGCGATGGGATTTGAAAAATGTTAGTGTTACAAAGGGCATGGCAAAAAGGTTGTATTATATTCGTGACCCAGCTGTGCAGCTCGAGTTAAAAGGCTTTTATTTTTACGGTAAATAATATTATTATATGGATTTTAAAATGATCAAAATGTGTGCTTTTGTGAAGACAAAATCGAGTATACTCAAGATAACCCATGACCCTGTTTATCAAGAATTTAAAATAACAAGTTTACGTAAAGCTTACTAATGAGCTAATTTAGAACAAAGACGGATAACCTATGAACTTGTTTTTCATAAATTTATCATGATGTTTTACAATGCAACAAAAAATAGAAACTAAATGGGATACGAGGGTGATTTAAATAAAACAAGACACTTTTTTTAAATTATATTTTAATGTTAACCCACTTCATCTACACCATCGTATTTACAAACCGTGTTATGAATATATGTCTTCGCAAATTCCTGATAGTTGGGATAAATTTTTGTGTACAACAGCACGGTATCTACAAAGTCAAGCTTCCATTCGTTTGGTAATATAGGATAAATGTGTGTAAATTTTTCCTCAATAACATGTTTACAGGTTTGAATACTGAAACAAATCGAGCCTCTGAGCCATGTGAAAATTTTTCCATAATCTTCTTGTTCCAAGAGGTCATCGAGTTCCCAATCAATTTTATTTAACCAATAATTTTCTATCTGCTGAGAGTTTTCCATAATATTAGAATGTTTTTTTAATGATTATTATTATTGAATTCAAATTGTCCTTTTCCAGTCGTCTTTCTTTTATGTAATTTTTTAGGATTTTTTCCTAAACTTGAATTTCGACAAATATCACACGTGTACGAAGCTATGCTATTGCCTGGGCTAATTTTTACCAAGTCGAGTCTCTGACACTTTTCACACCGAAGGGAATGATATACTTGTGGGACATTGGCATTGCTTCTCATTTCTAAAGAAAAGCAGCAGACGTGTGTTCTACAGCAATTTAGAACTACAACTGAAATGATTTGAATTATTAAGAAGCTTTTTACCATAATGCAACCAAGGAAAACTAATTGGTTGGTTCTGTTCTGCCAAATGTAGAATTATTATTATTATTATTATTATTATGAAAGTCTCTGTTTAAAACACGTTCATCAGTAAGACTTTAAACACTAAAGCATAAAGAAGTAAGAGAAAATGCCAATACCTGTAAAATATATATGTCCTAAATGTAAAGGGAAAACTGGTTTACAAAACTATTACTGTATACCATGCACATGGGATCGAAAGATTACTAAACCTGGTGGATGGAAGCACACGCCCCCCAAATACTTTAGAAACCCAAAAAATGGTGAAAAAACTAAAAAATAATTAATGCTATGTAATCTTGCATAATAATAGGTAATAAAAGACATTTTTTTATTTTTATTTTATAATATATTTTTTAAATTAATTTTAAACAACATTAGATTTATCCAACTGTTATGTTTACTATCTAATCCTAACCATTTAACAAACACTTTATTTTTAGAGCGTTTTAAGATTTTTTCCACCAGGTAGACATCAGGATACGTTATTTTTTGCAGCTGAAGTTCATAAAATCCTCCCTTAATTTCATTTTTCTTGTCATCTTCCAATATGTATGTGATGGGATTCGTAAGTTGAATTTTCTTTATAGTAAAGATTTCCGTCGACCAATTAGGCATGTACATTTTATTAAACACACCACGAATTTTTGAAATGCGCACATGATCTCCAATCATATATTTTAAAAGTCATTTTTATATGACTATAGGCGGTATTTAACAACATTTGTTCATGTTTTTTCTTCACCTCGACAGGTTTCATGCCGATTGTGCGATGCTTTCGATTATTATATGCATTTATTATTTTAGATAGTAAATCCAACCACTTGTAGGACCCTTGGTAATTAAATTCTTTCCACATTAAATTTTTTAGTGTTCTGTTTACTCTTTCCACTATTTGTGCTTTTTTTTTCGCTATAAGAGCTGTAGTGTTTTACTTTAAATTTTTTTAACACTTTTTCCATGGAAGAATTATAAAATTCTTTACCCAAATCGGTTTGAAGATGTATGGGGGCTTGCACCTTAAAAACTTTTTCCATTGCCTGAGATACTTCATGTCCCACTTTGGTTTTTAAAGGGAAAACCCAAACGTACTTTGAAAAATAGTTAATTACAACCAAAATATACTTGAATCCCTTATTTTCAGAAGCGTATGGTATCATTTCTACGAGGTCCGCTTGAAATAAATCATTTAATGATTTTAGTATTATTCTGCGTCGGGTGAAATTTTTCCTAGCCGGTTTATGTATCTCATTAACAACCTGACGTTTGACATCTGTAATAAAGTTAACCATCTTTTTTACTCGATAATATCAGCTTCCCTTAGCTCTTCAATAATAGAATTAATTTCGTTTCTGTGACCCGTGTGGCCTGCTGTCTGAGATGCAAATAATAAACGCAAGCGCTCGACAAGTTCATTTGGATCATCCCAGTATATGTATTCTATAGGATTGTTTGAAAACTCCATTTCCATCCCTGTTTGACCACCCCGTTTTTTAAATAGATTTTTAAACTTTTCTGAATCACTGTCCGATACGATATCCCCTGTAGATTTAAAATTTTTTCTATTCGCATTAGTTCTGGTAATGATATCTCTAAAAGCGTCCGCATCATATTTTGTGTATGTCTGGGGCATATTTCTTTGATATAACAACTTATACAATCCAGGAGTACCTTTATAACTTAGGTCCTTAATCACCAAATTAGGTCCATCAAAATTTATTTTTGAGTCACCAATATAGAAGTTATCAATTTCATCTCGTCTAACTTGAAATTTTGAAAGGGTTTTAGGGTCCATGGTTAATGGGTTTGTTAAGGGATCCTCCATAAAGTCTCTAATATATCGAGCAGTTAAAGGATCAAACTGATTATAGAAATCCGGTAAGGATTTATTCCAGAGTTTTTGTCTTTGCTCCTCCTCATATTCACGCTGTTTTTCATCTTCTCCCATTATATGGCTCTGAGTAATGTCTTTTAGTAGAGCTTTTCTCAAATTATAACTGTGCCCAGGCTGTTCTTTTGGAATTTTTCCAACACTTTGAGAAAAATCAAGCTCTTTTCTGAGGCGTTTTGAGGGGGTGATTGGTTCTGAACTGCGAAGGGTTGATTTAAATAGCTCTAATACAGGTGTGTATTTAGGGATTTTTTTCTTCCTCCTCCTCCTCCTCTTCCTCCTCTTTTTCCTCTTCCTCCTCCTTCTCTTTTTTTATAGTTTTAAGAGTTTGTAGTTTTTTTCTGTGAAGCTTTATTTTTTTCCTCATTTTTTAAACTGCTCTCAATGTACTCCAAATGTTTTGTAACTGGTAGAAATAGGTTAGCGTGTGAAATTTGTCCTTGTTTTAATAAATTTAGCTTTTCACGTATAATTTTTCTTTTTGAAATTAATTTTTTCTTCAAGTTCTTTTCACCGGAAACGGCTTCCGACATGTTTATGTTATCTGTTTGAGTAAACAATAGCAAATAAAATAAAAATCTTTCCACTGTTATAGATATATGAAATTATCGAACCTGTTACGATATATGCCTTCATCAATTTTGCTATCCTTGAAGACAGTTAAAAAGTCATAGGGATTTTTCCAGCAGTATGAACATATGTTTTTAAATTCGTCAAATGTCACATCAGTACCCACATGGTCCGTGTAAACATGTTTTAAATTCAAATCATCCTGTTTAAATAATATTAAAACGTTAGCGTTATCCCTTACCAAGTGTTTTGGAATCTTTGCATATGTCTGAGAGAGGTAGAAAAAATCAATGTTATTATGTCGACCCATGCTAAAGTACTCACGTATCACGTTTTGTTTATCACAGGCCACGTCATCAAATATAAACACTGAATATGGTTTCGCCTGAGACGGGGCTATAATGCTTTCTCCACTGTTAAAAGCATAGTATCCTACCCCTTTAAGAGGTTTCAGAAGATCTTCGAGATATAAATATTTCGTTTGATAAAGACTTTTTGAATACAGGTAGACGATTTCAAATCTCAACCCATTTGAGTGTTCTAAAAGACTAAGCATAACGTTGGTTTTTCCGCAGTTGGATGGTCCTACTATAAGACACCGAATAGAAGATGGTAGCAAGAAACCATGCCTAGATTGAATTTTTGCGTTAACATCATGATTGTCCACATTTAAACAAACTTTTTGTCTTACAACTTTTTTCATTTTTCAAAAGAAACATGTCATTTCAACTCAACCATCAAGAACCTAATGCATAAAAAATGTAATCAGTTATATTTTTATTCAGTTTGAGTTATAACATTGAAATATGAAGTACTATGTTATTTTACGGTATGAAGGCAATGGGGTGTTGAATACTTTGATAAATAAACTGCCCTTTGAGCTACATTTACCAGGGTTTAGTTTTTGTGGTCCTGGAACTAAGCTACAAGAGCGTTTAGCTAGAGGAGATAAGGGCATTAATCAGTTGGATGAAGCCTGTAAAGAACACGACATCTCCTATTCAAATTACAAGGACTTAAACAATCGATACATAGCCAATAGGATATTAATAAGGAAGGCTTTACAGAGAATGCATGCATCCGATGCAAATTGGAAGGAAAAGTTGGCTTCCATGGGTGTAGCCGCAGCTATGAATACCAAACTTAAATTAGGCATGGGGTCAAAACGTAAGTAAATTTGTTATATATATATATAATTCTTAGTGGATATATTTTTCTTTTCATTCACACCCAAACCGTGGTATAAGACACACCGTTAAATTTCAAAGAAAAGAAAAAAAATGTCTAACAGTTTATCTAAATATAAAAAATTGATTTCAGAGAAAAATAAGAAGAGAAGGCAAACTAAGAAAAAACTGAAACACATTAGAAAAACAGTGGGTTTCAGGGAGGTGGTAAGAAATATAAAGGAAAATCTAAAACAACAGAAGCCCCAGGATTTTGGTAATGCAGTAAAACTTGCACTAAAGACAACACAAAAGAATAAAGGTAAAATACGATCAGTAAGAGTCATAAAAATCCCAAAGAATGGGGAGCAATTTTACCAATCATAGCTGCATTAAGCGCCTTGGGAACCCTGAGCGGAGGAGCAGCAGGTGTGGTCAAAGCTGTAAATGATGCCAAGGCTGCCAATCAACAACTTGATGAAGCACGACGTCACAATCAAACAATGGTGTCGATAGCCATAGGCAAAGGACTGTTTCTAAAACCCTATAAAACAGGATTGGGCCTTTTTTTAGGCAAAAGCAAGTGTCCACTAAAAAAGACTTAGATTTATTTAAAAAAACCATTACCAATTAGACTACCAGACATTGCCTTATCTAACATGGACTTGCAAAAATATTGAAAATTTTAGAGGTGTTTGTATGAAAAATGAATTACCATTAAAAATACACAAGTTCGAGTCGGGTATAATTAATTTGGATGACAGCACCGGCCCAGGAACACACTGGACTACGTATAAGAAAAGTGGAAAAAATGTACATTATTTTGACAGTTTTGGTAACCTGAAACCACCTGTGGAGGTTGTAAAATACTTCAGGTCTAATGCTGATGTTAAAATATACTATAACCATAACCCCTATCAGACCTATAATTCTGTAAACTGTGGACATTTATGTTTAAAATTTCTGTTTTACTCTAAAATAAAATAAATGTATAGAATAAAGTGACTATTGTTTTATTTATAAGCGAACCTTCAAAGTGTAAAGATCATGTCTTTTACCTTTATACTGTCAGGTAAAACGTCACCCTCTTCACCATACCTTTCAACGAGTATTTATCCCCCTATAGTTTTGGATGATAAAAAGCAGTATGATTTGGGGCTTTTGAATTTCGAATGCTACACCTCTATACCAAACGTAGACAGCTCTAATTTCTGTTATAATAACACAAAAATCATTAAGATTCCAGAAGGGTCCTACGAGATAGAGGATATAAACAATTTTTTACAAAAATTCTCAAAGGAAAATTTGAAAGAAGACCAATTTGAAATAAGCATAGCTGCCAACCGCAATACCTTACAGTGCGAAATTTTCTGCAATAAAAAGATTAATTTTGAGAAGAAAAATTCCATCGGGCAATTACTAGGATTTAGTGGACGGACTCTTCAATCGGACAAGAAGCATGTATCTAAAATATCAGTCGACATATTTAAGGTGAACGCCATCTGTGTGGAATGTAATCTAACTATAAATTCCTATAATAATGAAAATTCTGTTCATATACTACACATGTTTTACCCCAATGTTGAACCGGGGTTTAAAATAGTAGAGAAGCCGTTAAATGTAATTTATCTACCAATCAACACGCACTATATTGATGAAATTCTACTTAAAATAACAGACCAGGACGGTAAACCAATCAATTTTCGTGGAGAGCTGATCACGGTTAGACTGCATCTAAGACAATTTTAAAATGGTGTTTTTATATAATTATGATTCGTTTAGTGTCCCTTATGACAAACTGTTCATGGGTGAGGAAGTGGGTTATAAGACGATACCATACCGTGAAAAACAATTTAGTCGCAGAGAGATAGTGAAAGAGCTAACACCGCAAAGTAAAATAATTTTAACTTATTTGGGATTTAAATTAAAAAAGCAGCATTCATCATAGGAAAAAAACTTAGAAAATTTAGGTATACTTTAAGACTACGTGTAAGCTGTAACCTAAGAAGATTATTTTTATCACTAAGATGTAGATTAAGGTGTTTTTTGATAACAACAACAACAACAAAATGAGTCGTAATATTCTAAAAGTGACTGAAAATGTGATTTTGGACGATTCCCATCAGCCTTACGCTTCCACAACGCTAAACAACAACGATGAAATTAGAATTCCAATACAAACTCAAGACCTCTATACCTTGCCTAGCCAAAGTGTTCTTTACCTTGAGGGTAAGGTACTAAAAGATGATAATACTGCCAGCACAAATGTTCACTTTGTAAACAACGATTTGGCACACCTGTTCGATGAGATTCGTTACGAGTTGGGAGGGGTGATTGTGGACCGTGTGAGAAATCCTGGTATTACATCGACAATGAAGGGTTACTGCTCATTTAAGGAGAGTGATAATAATGCTCTTTTAAACGCCGGCTGGTTAGTTAAAGACAATCCAGCACTTTAGATGGTTCTGGTAATTTTAACACATGTTTACCACTTAAAGCCATTAGGGTGTATTTGAAGACCATCACAAAATTATTTTAAACGTGCGCCAAGAACTGGTACTAATAAGAAACAACTCTGACTTGAACGCTCTCATTGTTAATGAGGATAAAAAAGAAACCTACAAGGTGGTTTTGAATAAAGTTTTATGGAAAGTGCCCTATGTTAGAGTGTCCGATAATCAAAAAGTAAAACTCTACAATTATCTGGAAGGAGATAGGGACCTTAATCTTGCCTTTAGAAGCTAGGAGCTGCATGAATATCCTCAACTTCAAACCACTACTAGTCACACTTGGGCTGTAAAATCATCGAATCAACTAGAAAAACCGCGGTTTATTATCATTGGTTTTCAGACCAATAGAAAAAATATGCTAGATAAAAATATGAGTCGTTTCGATCACTTGCATCTAACAACATCTAACAAAAGTTTACCTAAACTCTGATGTTTTCCCCTATGATAATTTAAACCTGGACTTTGATAGCAATCAATATGCCATACTCTATGAAATGTATGCGCAGTTTCAAAAATCCTACTACTATCGCGAGCAGAGCAAACCCTGTCTCTACCCAATAAACTTTAAGAATAATGCTTCACTGATAGTTATTGATTGTTCACGACAGAGTGAAGACGTGCTTAAAGGTGGCGCAGTCGATATCAGAATTGACTTTGAAACGAAAAAAGCTGTGCCTGACAAAACTGTACAACCCCTTAACCAGCACCGTAAGAGTTGTTTAAAAATGTTTATTCTGGACGTGCAAGGCTTTCAATATAAAGATAGTGACTTTATATGCAAAGAAATTGCTATACTCAACAGCGAGACCAATGAAATTTCTCACCATATGGTTAATGTACCCATGAAGTCTACCTGGCTCCACGAGGACTTTAGACGTCAAGCCCAATGGAACACAGACAATCTATATGGGTTGGAATGGGACACTTTTGACTTTAGTTATTTACCTTTAGAAAATATTACTCATTTTATAAAAAATATTATTCAAAATGAAACAGTTTTTGTTAAAGGAGTGGATAAAAAAATTTGGTTATCTAATTTAATAAGTAATAATGTTGTAGATATGTTCGAATTGGGTTGCCCCAATTTTAAAAAGTTAAAAAGAGCCAATATGAATTTTCACTGTTTTACACATTTCAATAATTTTTTAGGCTGTGCAAAAGAAAATGTACTGTTGTTAAACAATTGGTTTAAAAATAAAAAACTATAACTTTATAATGTGGTTAATATTCATACTGTAAAATATTAGATTACAAAGTAATCTCTTTGAGATTCAATAAAAGTTATCTTCTCATCATCATCATTTTCATTCAATTTCACATCAGACAATAGGTTGATCTTTCTCTTTCTTTTTGGGGCTGGTGGGGCTGTTGGTGGTGGTGGAGGAGGCAATAGAACCTGTCTGGATGATGTTCCAGCAATTGGTTCCTGTTCATTAAATCTAAATTTTTTACAGGCCTCCTCCAACAGTTTAAGCTCCTCATTATTATCTACATTGATACGTAGATAACTTACTGGCAGATTCCCCAGCTTCTTTGCGATTAATTCCGATGTGGGGAAAAAGTTCAAATCTACATGCACCTTATCCCCTTTAAGTGATACATTTTGCACCTTATATCTGTAACAAAAATTAAAAATTAGATTAAATAGTTATCTATAGTATCAGTATTTTTCCATTAAATTTACAAAAAGTTATATTTTGTTGCAGGATTAAAAAACACTTTAGTCCTACGATTGATATGCTATTTTATGCACGTTAGGTTACGAGAAAACTAAGTTGAAGGAAATAATAGTGAACTACATAAATCCCTCTTAACGTTAAATTTTTTTACTTTTTTTCCTACGGATTAAAAGATCCATTTTACTTCCCAAAAGCAGGGGTTAAAAGTGTATTTTTATTCCCTATAAAACATTATCAATACACAGTCAGATAAAGAAACTAAAATTTTACATGCTAAATAATTGACAATCTACATGGGTTGGAATGGGACACTTTTGACTTTAGTTATTTACCTTTAGAAAATATTACTCATTTTATAAAAAATATTATTCAAAATGAAACAGTTTTTGTTAAAGGAGTGGATAAAAAAATTTGGTTACCTAATTTAATAAGTAATAATGTTGTAGATATGTTCGAATTGGGTTGCGCCAATTTTAAAAAGTTAAAAAGAGCCAATATGAATTTTCACTGTTTTACACATTTCAATAATTTTTTAGGCTGTGCAAAAGAAAATGTACTGTTGTTAAACAATTGGTTTAAAAATAATAAACTATAACTTTACAATGTGGTTAATATTCATACTGTAAAATATTAGTTTACAAAGTAATCTCTTTGAGATTCAATAAAAGTTATCTTCTCATCATCATCATTTTCATTCAATTTCACATCAGACAACAGGTTGATCTTTCTCTTTCTTTTTGGGGCTGGTCGGGCTGATGGTGGTGGTGGAGGAGGCAATAGAACCTGTCTGGATGATGTTCCAGCAATTGGTTCCTGTTCATTAAATCTAAATTTTTTACAGGCCTCCTCCAACAGTTTAAGCTCCTCATTATTATCTACATTGATACGTAGATAACTTAGTGGCAGATTCCCCAGCTTCTTTGCGATTAATTCCGATGTGGGGAAAAAGTTCAAATCTACATGCACCTTATCCCCTTTAAGTGATACATTTTGCACCTTATATCTGTAACAAAAATTAAAAATTAGATTAAATAGTTACCTATAGTATCAGTATTTGTCCATTAAATTTACAAAAAGTTATATTTTGTTGCAGGATTAAAAAACACTTTAGTCCTACGATTGATATACTATTTTATGCACGTTAGGTTACGAGAAAACTAAGTTGAAGGAAATAATAGTGAACTACATAAATCCCTCTTAACGTTAAATTTTTTTACTTTTTTTCCTACGGATTAAAAGATCCATTTTACTTCCCAAAAGCAGGGGTTAAAAGTGTATTTTTATTCCCTATAAAACATTATAAATACACAGTCAGATAAAGAAACTAAAATTTTACATGCTAAATAATTGACAAATTAAAATACTTACTTAAAACTATTCTTCATCACGACGTATACCATTTGGGGTGGACATTCTACCTTGTCTAGGCTTGTAATTATTAACTTGGTTTTTTCGCTCGACATTGTGTTTTTTTTGTGTTTAATAGAAAGAAAAGTTCTTTACTGATTTTAAACCTCTGCTCTCAAAATATTTATATGGATTTATGTGGAGATAAAACCACGAAAGATCGTTAATTATGACCTTAACAACCGATTAATTTATTTTTAGCATAGAAAATCATATTTATAATGAAAGGTTCAAATTTAACCCCAACTTTCGATTAAATTATTTTGATAAAAATTGAAATTTACAAAACATGTTGTTTTGGTTTAGTTCCACAATCTAAGATAGGTCACTCATTAGGGTCAATTTCGTGTCTTTTTTATAGTCTCACTGGCGCTGTTTAAAAGTGTTTGACGTCAATCTTGTTATTTTCATATTATATATACGTTCCAGGTCTTATATTTTTTTATCTATACATAATATTAAGCATTGCCTGCACTGTGTCATTCTTATTTTCTTCACACACCTGAGAACAACAAAAACAAAATGTCATCATCGTCCTCAGAAAGTTCTCAACAAGAAACGTTTGACGGTATGGTGTTCCAATCCATAAAAAAGATTGAAAAAGTATGTAGACTGGTTAAAACAAAAGATGAATTTAATTATTGGATCACTTTTATTATAAATTTAATTTCGAATATAAAAATTTGTTTAAAAAATAAGCTTGATTGTGTACAAAATTTTTCTAAATTAGAAGCAAATTTTGGCAAAACTAAAAAAGTTAGATCTTTAAAAACAAATTTAATGTGGGAGGATGTGGAAACCTGCTTTGGTGGTCGAATTAGGACAGGAATTATTACGAATTTGCCCAACCCAACCCAAGATTTTTTTAAAAAAGCATTCAAAAGTTTTTCTGCTCAGATTAAAAAGGCCCTACGGTCATCTGTGATAAAAGTTAATATCATTTTCTCGGGAAATTTTATAAAGTTGCATGAAGGCACTATACAGACTGATGTGAAGGCTTTTTCCACAAAAAACAGCATAATAGACCAAACGACAAATTTAAAAAAATGGTATGAGGAAAATGTTGCCCAAAAAATACTAACTAAGATGGAAGATTTTCAAGAAAGGGATAGTGGATGGGCCCTCTATGATATTCTCCATCTCAAAGTTAATATTAATCAGCACACACCTATAAACTGTGGTGACTCGACCTACGTTGATTTACCACAGTGGATTAAAAACACCAAGGGGGTTATCAATGTAAAAAATAATTATAACTATTGTTTTCTTTGGTCTATTGTGGCTGCTCTTTGCCCTACCGCTCAGCATGGGTATAGAACTTCCTCGTACCCTCATTTTAGTGAGGTGGTGTTAAAATATGAGGAGCTTGAGTTTCCTATGAGGTTAAAAGATATCTCTAAATTTGAAGAGTTAAATAGTTTATCAATTAATGTTTTTACTTGTGAAAAGAGAGAAATTCTTCCTCTCTGTTTGAGTAAATAAAATTTTTCCAGACGGGTTAATTTGCTCATTTTAAAATGTGATGATGATGATGTTGATGACGTAATTGATAGCGAGAATGATATGGAGGTGGATTCTGTAGATTTTGAAATTGTTAACCTTAAAAAACGCATCTATCACTTTGCCCTCATAAAAAATCTATCACGTTTACTTCGCAAATAGATTGGTAGTAAAAAGCATAAAAAATGGGTAAGTGATAGGTGCTTAAATTGGTTTGTTTCCAAGGCAGTTTTGGAGAAGCATTATTTAGATTGTAGAAATTTAAATTTTGCTAAACTAACTCTGCCTCGTGATGGTAATAAAATTTTAAAATTTACAGAATTTAAAAATAAAGAGAAGGTTCCATTTGTTATTTATGCAGATTTAGAATGTTTGTTGGAGAAAATGGAGAGTGATGGAACGCTATCGAATACACAAAAAACACAACATCATATTCCGTTTGCTATTGGATATTATGTGAAATGTTCTTATGGCGACTCGCTCTCGTACTACCATCAGTCCAGGAGCTTAAATTTATTGCAGAAAAATTGGATAAAATTTTTTCAAATATTGTGCCTTTAAGACCGTTAACCACTGAGGAAAAACTTGATTTTAAAACCAACCCATTGCCATATCTGTGAACAACCGCTGAAAAAGGATGAAGTGAAACATTTGGACCATTGTCACTTGACAGGAATGTATCGGGGTGCAGCTCACGCGGGGTGTAACTTAAATTTTACAGATTCATACAGCGTTCCTGTACTTTTCCATAACTTGTCCGGATATGATAGTCATTTCCTTATAAAATCTTTAGCTAAAGACATAGAGGGTCGAATTCAACTTCTCCCTGTTAATAAAGAAAAATATATTTCGTTTACAAAAAATATAGAAAATATTTCTGTTAAATTTAGATTTATTGATTCTTATCGCTTTATGGCTTCAAAATTAGATGAGTTGGCTTCATTTTTAGACGATTCAAAAAAAAGTATTACAAAAAGTTTTTATAAGGAAGAGGAAAAGTTTAAATTGGTTACTCGTAAAGGTGTCTTACCCTATGAGTATCTCGATTCTTGGGAAAAGCTACAGGAAACTGCCCTTCCACCTAAAGATGCGTTTTATAGTAGCTTGGTAGGAAAGGGTATTTCAAATAATGAGTATGAAAGTGCTCGAACCATTTGGAATACCTTTAATATCAAATTGCTTTTGGACTACAGCCTTTTTTATATGCGTACAGACTTAATCCTATTAAGTGACGTCATGGAAAATTTCCGCTCCATATGTCTTTCTACCTACAAACTTGATCCCCTTCATTACGTCACGAGTCCAGGTTTGGCTTTTTCGGCCATGTTGAAACAGTGTAAAGTAGAACTGGAACTTTTGATGGATGTTGATATGATCATGTTTGTGGAAAAAGGCATACGAGGCGGTGTTTCTCAGTGTTCAAACAGATATGCCAAAGCCAACAACAAGTACATGGGTGATTCATACAATCCAAGCAAGGAAACGTCATATTTGATTTATTATGATGTTAACTCGCTTTATGGTACTGCAATGGGTTTACCATTACCATATGGTGGTTTTGAATGGGTTGAAAATGGTTAGGGTACATTTTTGAGGCAGATATTTCTTATCCCCCTGAACTATTTGATATGCATAAAGACCTTCCTGTCTGTCCAGAACATAGAGTCCCACCCAATTCTAAAAGTAAGTTACCCAAGCTAATGACCACACTGTATAACAAAGAGCGATACATTATTCATTATCGAAACTTGAAACAGGCAATTAGTTTGGGTTTAAAAAATTCACAGACTCCTTAAATTTAAACAGTCTCCATGGTTAAAGCCTTATATTGACTTAAACATTCACATGCGTCAACAGAGCCAAAACAGTTTTGAAAGAAACTTTTTCAAATTAATGATTAATTCAGTATTCGGTAAGACCATGGATAATGTTAGAAAATATAAAGAGGTAAGGTTGGTGACTAAATGGTCTGGACGTTATGGGGCGCGTTCCTACATCTCCAAACCAAACTTTCATAGCTTAACCATATTTGATGAAGATATGGTTATAATTGAAATGTTTAAAAACAAAATTATTTTCAATAAGCCCATTTATGTCGGATTTGCAATTTTAGATTTATCAAAAACTTTCGTGTATGATTTTCATTATAATTATATTAAAAAAATGTCTGGAAATAGGGCTAAAATGACATATACAGACACTGACAGTTTAATTTATCATTTACATGTTGACGACATTTATTAAAATATGAAAAATGACATTGACAGATTTGACACATCTGCCTACCCACCAGACAACATTTTCAACATGCCGTTAAAAAATAAAAAAGTTTTGGGGCTTATGAAAGATGAAAATAATGGTGTCATTATGACAGAATTTGTAGGTTTGCGCTCCAAAATGTATAGCTTGAAAATTTTGGAAAATGAGGGTGAGTTGATGGGCCATCAAAATAAACTAAGACAGAAAGGTTTTTGTGAACAGAAAATTGAAGAGAGTGGTCATAATTTTAACATTAGTAAAAGGGCTAAGGGTGTAAAAAAGGCTTCACTCAGAAAAATTACATTTAACGACTACCTTGAATGCCTTTTTAAACAAAAAGTCACAGAAGTTCCACAAACTTTAATGAGATCTTATCAGACCAGGTGTACACAGTCAAGCAAAAAAAAGTCTCAACGCGACTTTTGACGATAAACGTAAATTATTGCCCCACGCCAATACTTTGCCTTGGGGATATACAATTAATTAGATTCCTCATAAATTTTTAATCAGTCTACATATTTCGTTCATCTTGTAAGATTCTGGGCATCTAATAGTCACACTGAGAACTTTTAGAAAATTGAACTTTAAATATATAAGGTAAGTACATAATTGTTATCCTTAATACAGGAAAAATAAATTGTAAAAGTATTATTTTTATACACCTAACTACACAGTTTCAATATAGTTTTTTCTTGTTTCAGTCTGATTTGACCATGGAGAGTAAAAAATTACAACAAAATTCACCATCACCTTCAACTTCAACATATCGAGAAAAAAGAAATTATGGTGAGCAAAGAGAATCAGAATAGCCATCAACTTCAAAATATATGGGAGAAAAAAGAGGTTTTGGTGAACAAGGACAAACAGAAAAACGATTGAAGACTAGTGCAGGACATCAAAGTGTTAAGCAAGATGTATGTGTATATTGTAAAAGAAAGGACTGTTTTTGTCATAACTATATGAATTTTGTTAATGTTGGTTCCAGATTTTGCTCTGTTTGCAATAAAATGTATTGTTTTTGTCAAAAGTCAGTTGAACATCATAAAAATTTAACAGAAATGTGTGAGGCCAAATCTAAATATAAAAAATTATTTTGTTTTGAAGACATGCCCTTAACATAATTTTTTATTTAATAAATATATTTTTTACTAAAAATTAATTTTTGTTTATATTTTAGATCCACAAAGACTGTGTTTTTTGTCGTAGAAACGTAAACCACAGCTTAAGAATGTGCAAGTTCTGCTTGTTGGAGTTTGCAGTCAAACACGTTGAAACGAGAAATCTGAGTGCCAAATTACTGCTTAAAAATTATGGTTATAAAATGGTATTTCAATAAATCACAAGATTTAACAATTATTTGTTTTATTTCATCATTATTTTTCGTTTCAATACTGATAGGGGATCAAAGGTCAATTAATTATAATTCAAAAATAAATCAAAGCAAATAAACATGTTATTTTTTTTGTCGCTGATCAATTTATGAAAAACAAGTTCATAGGTTATCCGTCTTTGTTCTAAATTAGCTCATTAGTAAGCTTTACGTAAACATGTTATTTTAAATTCTTGATAAACAGGGTCATGGGTTATCTTGAGTATACTCGATTTTGTCTTCACAAAAGCACACATTTTGATCATTTTAAAATCCATATAATAATATTATTTACCGTAAAAATAAAAGCCTTTTAACTCGAGCTGCACAGCTGGGTCACGAATATAATACAACCTTTTTGCCATGCCCTTTGTAACACTAACATTTTTCAAATCCCATCGCTATAACGCGAGATATCTGGCAAAAACTACCAAGGTCAAGCACTTTAATGCCCTTTTGGCTTCTCCATCTCTCTAAGAATAAATAGTATTGCAACACGTCAATCCAACAAAAAAATAATTTTTCAAATCGATCACTTAGATCTCGAGATATTCGCAGAAAACTACTAAGGTCTTTTGTCCCCTGCGCAGCAAACCAAAATTAGACTTTTCCAAAAACCATAGGAGAAAAACGTGCGCACATAGCGGAAAAAGTACCTTCGGTACACCGGCTGATAGCAATCTCTCTCATCTTGACATTTTTCAAATAATGCCTTGAAATAATAAGGCCCCAATGCTATGCGTGACGTCATTTTCTACTCCATACATTGGCACTTGTGACCGAGAATATTAGGAATATTAGGAAGTTTCAACCATTAGAGAATTTCAGCAGGCATACGTTAACGCTAAGTAGTATTGTGACAGTTGACAGCTTGGCTAGAGAGCACAAATGACAGATGACAGGTGCATGTCACTAGAGCACCCTGTATAAACCCCAAGCAGACTCACTCTGTAGAACATAAGTCACGTGATCACATCCCCTATTCGCACAGGCCTTTATGGCATTCCCTTGCAACCCCCTTGCAACCCTCTTGGACATCTTCAACAGCCACTGGCCAAGTGACGTCATTGGAATTTCAACAGCCACTGGTCAAGTGACGTCATTGGTGATCACTTCTTGCAGAATGACCTTGGGTTGACCACTTCTTCGGGACTGGACACAGACAGACAGACCGACTGACGGATGGACACATGCCATCCTCTAAGTGCATGTGCACTTGGCCTAGAACACTCACAGCATAACTACTTTTAGTCCATTTGCCATGCTAAATGTTGCAGGCGGTTGAGCTCTGGTTTCTTAAACAATAAGTTGTTCATAATATATTCAAGTTTTAAAGGAGTTATTTTTAAGCCCTTTCATGTTGAATCCACTTGTTGACAGAAAAAGTTAGTTTTTTGTGTCTCACTTATTTGTTTTGTAACAAATGGTTTGTTTCATACGACTTTTAAATTCTTGGTCATTTCCTTCTACACAATCAATGAGCTGTTTGATAGCCTTTTGGCTCCATACCAATTTCTGCACCGAGAAAAATGAGTCAAATAGATTATATACTGGAGGTTTTTGTATTTGGAAATAACATAAAATTCACCTGTATTAAATATTTGCACCATTTGTTTTAAATTTATTCATCTACCTAGACTTCATTTTATACACAAATATTAAAAACAAATTATTTGACCACCTGGTTTAAATAAAAACTTCATTCAATTTTAATTAAAGATATATTTTTTTATTTTTAATGGAAAAAATAGATTATCTACTTGTTTTTAATAGATTATGCACTTAAATTTAATGTATGAACTTATTAAAAATAAAAAAGCAATCATATTATTTTAAATAGAAATGTTATTAAAGTACTTTTTTGTAAATTTATTAAAAGTAAATATTTTTTAATTCTAAAATAAATAAAATAAATATTTAGAGTAACTACTTACCTCTCATTATCCTAATTTTTTTTTGTATTTATTTTAAGTAAAAAAATATTTTTGTTCTAACTATTAAACTTCTTGAAACTAATGTTAAACCTACTACTTTTTAGTAATCCATCCTATCAAACGTGTTGGTCCGGGATGTTTCCGGCTGAGTGGCCGGCATTGCTGCGGACGACCATCTGATCCTTTGAAACTAACCGGCCTTATGCTATTTTTAAGCTACCGGTTCGGATCAAGAAAGTTAGGACCGCGATGTCGTTTGGTGTTTTCACCAGCGTTTGCAGAGGGGGGGGAGCTTAGGGACTTAATCTCCCCAGCCACCAGAGCCATTGAATATCGACTCCTAAAAAAATTTTCAAGAAAGAAAGAATGGTTACTCAAGACTCCCTAGGAACCTCAAGAACCCCCCCCCCCCCCACAGAACAATTTCTGCGCAATAATGTTACCGTAAAAGTCAAGAGAGAAAGACCAGTCGGTGCACCAGTGAACACCGTCTTTAGCAATATCGACTTATTATATTTAACCCCCGAGTTAAGCTTCAACTGTCTCATTTTGATGACACTTGGTACACTCCATTCCAAATTGCTGTGGACCAGTTTTATGACACTGACAATGACAGTTCCATTTAGCTTCTGTGTTTAATTGTCAGCCGCCATATCGAAATTGGTCCAGAGAATTTGGAATGAGGTGTATGTCAGCTCAAGGCCGACAAAATCGGCCCTGGTCAGCCATCTGCTGGAATTTACTTTTGAAATGCCCGCCACTCGTACCCGACATTTGCCGCCATATTGGACTAAATTCGTGAAACCCAAGAAAACTTAACCTCATATTTTGACGTGGCAGTTTGGTGTTTAATTTTCCTGTTTTTTCGGTGTTTTTTTAAGTTTGGGGATGTTTTTTAAATTAAATTAATATATCTTATAAATCTTTAAAGCAAAGGCATGCTCATAAGGTCGCTTGACATGGAACAATAAAATGAAAATTGCTAACTAGGTCGTGTAAAATTTGTCTTGCAGCTGGCATGCAAAAAAAATGGCAGAAGAGGGATATAATTACTGTGCAATCCTACTTATTGCAATAATCGATTTTGCTTTTTGCTATGTTAAGGAGAACAAAATTAAAACAAAACTACACTTTTTTGCACTCGACGCGCGTTTCGCTAACAACGTTAGCATCATCAGGAGACGATAAACAATGAACTAAATTAATCTACGCTCTATCTTATATACAATCCTTTAGTGGGCGGAGATAAGACTAATAATTTTTGATTGATCACGATTCTTAATCCTATCTCTAAGAATAAAGTGTACTAAACGGGATGGGTCCTCTATCTTTATTTAAACTATTTCTGGATTTAATGATTTCCATACTTTCATATGCATTCAAAATTCTTTTGTTTGGTACACTTTTTAGAAATTTTAGGTTATCTAATGTGAATCTATGATTGTTTTCAAAAGCATGCTCGGCCACACTTGACTTTTCTGTTCTTCCGTATTTTAAGTGTGCTAAGTGTTCTTTAAAACGTGTTTGAATAGAGCGTCTCGTTTGGCCAACATATTTTTTGTCACAATCCATGCAACTAATTTCGTAAATTCCACTTTTTTCTAGAACTGTAGTTTTATCCTTGGGATTTCCTAGTAAGCTTCTTATTGTGTTACCGGATTGATATACTAATTTAAGACCGGTTTTATTAAATACTTTGTGTAATCCTTTCGTATAATTAGGATTATAAGGAATTGATACAAATTTTGAGTCGCAGGTATCTTTTTGTCTGAAAAAGGTAGAATTCCGAAAGGTCTTTTGAAAAGAATGTCTATTTATCAGCTTATTTATTAAGCCTTCGTCGTAACCGTTTTCGCCAGCTATATTCCTAATCCTATTCTTTTCTGCTTCAAATCTTTCTTTGTTTAAGGGGAAATTTACTAATCTATATGTTAAAAAGTGCAAACTTGCAAGCTTATGTTGCAAGCAATGAAAAGAGTCATTTGGAATATACCTGTTGGTGGCCGTGCCTTGATTTGAAGCAGAAAGTGTACCAAACAAAATAGTTTAAATAAAGATAGAGGACCCATCCCGTTTAGTACACTTTATTCTTTGGTTGAGGGGAGATAGGATTAAGAATCGTGATCAATCACAAATTATTAGTCTTATCTCCGCCCACTAAAGGATTGTATATAAGATAGAGCGTAGATTAATTTAGTTAATTGTTTATCGTCTCCTGATGATGCTAACGTTGTTAGCGAAACGCGCGTCGAGTGCAAAAAAGTGTAGTTTTGGTTTGTGGAAAACAATCATAATTTTGTTTTAGTGCAACTAAAGGTTCCAAATTTCCAACATATGTTAAGGAGCTTTAAACTATTCACTTAGGTGGCAGGCTTTACAGAAATTGCATGAAAGTCTCCTATTTTAATCTTACTTTACTGGTACTGCTAAAGCGAGATAAGAAGAGACGACTTGCATGCAATTCTTGTTTTGTTGCTTCATGTCAAGCGGGTTCTGCGTTTTTTAATTCTGAAAACTAAGGCTTGAAAAAGTGGTTTCCTCGGTGGTTTCAAATAAGAATCATGTCAAAAATATTAACAAGTTTTCCAAGCCTCATTATTTTAGAAATCTTGAGAAACTTGTTCTATAAATTCTTGAGAAGCCGTCCTTAATAATTTTTAATAATATAAATAATTTTTAAGGTTAACATGAACAGATGATTGAAAGAGTGCACCAAAAAACAAGCAAAAGTTTTTTAGTCGCAGTATGCAACAACTTTTAAGAAAGCGAAAGATAACAACACTTTGAAATGATTATGAAAATTCAAGATAAGTGTTTCTGGACGATAAGGTAAAAACTGGGTTTGCATAGGTGTTATTTTGGAAAGATATTTAAAAAATAGGTCGGATTTACATTAAATTAACAAAAATAATATCATAATTTTAATCTTTATCTTTTTTTATTTCTTTTTAATTTTCCACCCAAAGTTTATACAGATTTAACATATGTCAACTGTCAGCGAGAATTTTCTATCTGTTTAGTAATTTTTTTCTCACTTAAAAGACAGTTGGTTACTGTTGGGCCAGTGCCGCATAGTTTTCCTTAATTTTACTTGTATCATGTGTGTTGATAATATTGTTATTAAAATTTTGCGCACTTTTTTATGTATAATTTTAGGTACAAAAGCATCACTTTCATAAACGCATCAATTCAAAATGTTTGTCCGTATTTCCAGCCTTGCCTAGCCAAAAATAATGTCGTAATATGTCAATGAGAGCAAGAAAGAAAAATAAAACGAATGGGTGTCAAAGTAAGTTTACTGGTGGCACAATTGTAAGGTATTTTTAAATAATTTTATCTTCATGAGTCTTGCATGGCCAATTTGTAAAAAATACTGTTTTTGTCAAAAAAACACCTAACCTAAAAACTTCAAATATGAACACAACAACAATCTAGCGCATTTGGATGTCTGTCAACTTTCAAAACTGTTTTTGTTCAGTGGGTCATTGAGGTTAGGTTTTGTCTTAATAAAAATGGAACGGACTGTATTTATTTTTGTTTATTTATGGGTAACACTCGGGGTAACATTAAAATTATTAAGTTTATCTTTGGCACCACACAAACAATGCCGGCATGGCAAAGTGCCTTACAAATATTGGCATCTATTGGCAATGAGAATTTGACGCACGGCAATCTGTGCGTTATAAATACCTTAAACACTCCTGTGTGAGCCACCGGCCGAGCGACGGCAACGAATACGTTTAAAATGATGGCAAATACACACTTAGTATGGTTTAAATGTAGAGGAGCACTGCATACTAAATACCGGCATTGCAGGCAATATTGGCCAAAAAGTATGGGGTGATTCACCATATTTTTCCCACTACATAGCTCATTTATTATTAGAGATAGAAAAATAGTTTAAATACAAAAGTTGATTAGTTCTTCACAAATTTTAAGAAAATTCAATAAAAATTTTCAAAATGTCAAATTTAGACTTAGACATCAACTTTCTTATTTTAAATTGAACACCCTGTATATTTTTTAAAATTTCGGTAGATCTTGTAGGGTTTGTCATTAGCAGTTCTCGAGTGAAATAAAATATAATTTGCCATAAGGGCGATGTGTTAGCCAAGGAAAAAGAGTCTAGGTGGTTCTTTGTTCAACACATTGTTCTTAAGTCAACGTTTTCCTTGAAAAATATACAGGGTGTTCCATTTGAAATAAGAAAGTTGATTTCGAAATTTGACATTTTGAAAATTTTGGTTAAATTTTCTTAAAATTTGTGAAAAACCAAGCAACTTTTGTATTATTTTTTTTTCTATCTTTAAGAATAAATGAGTTATGTAGTTGGGAAAATATGGTGAATCACCCTTACCACTAAGTGCCAAACCTACGCAAAAATTAAAAGTTTAAAAGTGCACCTCCTTGATTGGTCGGCTCAATAGGGATACAGATGCAAATTCCGATACCACTGATAATTGGCTTTTTTTCCCTATTTAAAGTATTTATGCATAAAATAAAAATTGTAATGATTGTGGATTAAAAATAAAATAATGCACATAATTTACGAATGCACATTTATTTTATTTTATCCTTAAACGAACAAAAATTCCTAGAAAAACCAATATGTAATAAATAAATAAATGTTACTATAAACAAACACTTATACACTTATATTTATATCCTAACATGAAGACAGGAATGATAGAGGAAAATTCTTTCATAAATTGATTTAAATACGTATTAAGAGGAGGTTTTCCATACAACAGTAAATTACAACAGGGCAAATTTAAGCAATAAATCTGATAAAACCATATAGTTGGGCTGGAACAATCCTTAATAGAGGTTTAAGCAGCCCCGCGAAGTAGCTAAAACAATTCTCGTTTGGTTTGTAGCTAACAGTTTTTACCTCCGATGGGTTTGCAACAGTCCATAAAATGTTTACACATGGTTAATGTTTGCCACAAGCCTATAACGGGTTTGCGGCAGCTATGTAATTTAGTAAAACCAAGATGGGTGGTCTAGGCTAATTAAAATGCTAATTTAAAAAAAAAACAAATTTTGCCCAATTTTGTTGGCTCCCTTAGCCAGAACTGTTCCAGATCAAAAAAAGGTGTTAAAGTAATTCAATGAATAACCCACAAAAATGAGTTTTTCCAGCACCAAACGTCTAGCCCACGACTTTTAGCTGGCCTCATTTTCTCGGTGTATGAAAAACAACTTTGTTGCACTTACTAGATCTGAAGTGTTTTGAGCATATTTGAGCAGAATCTGGTAAATCCTTCTTATTAAGTGATTCAAGCCATCTTCTTCTTCTTTTAGACGACAGTTCATTCAAAACTTTCTTGTAATTAAATATGAGAACTTTTGTAATGCGAAAAAACTTTAAAGTCGTATCATAATATTTATTACTATTACAGTTTACAACACAGCATGTGGTAGGCATATTGGGTTGACCAGTAAGCATGGCACAAAAATTTACGGTATTCTATGAAACGACCTTAAGCACCAACAAACAAAACACTTCAAAAGGAGCATAAATTAGATATATTTTTAAAAGTTTAGACTAAAATGCGTTTCATTAGACAAAAAAAAACTTCAAAAAAGCAAAAACTTTTTCAAAATATTTATTTTTTTAGGTTACTTGTATGACACAGACAACTAAAAAAATATTTGTTTGTTGTTTTACCCACGGCGGCCATCTTATTAGCTGACTTTGACAATTTATATTAAAATTCTCTATGGTTTATACCACAGGTTTGGTCAATTTCATTGTCGGGGCTACTTTACTATGTTGCATAAACGAGGCAGAACTTGAGGCTGTGCGTTTCATCCACAAAAGTTCAAACAATTAAGAAAAATCTACAAAATATTCTTTACAATTTATTTTCATATTCAGGATTGCTAACCAAAGAAATAAGCAATGTAACCATGACATCACACCCATAAGGCGAATTTTTCATAGTAAACTACTTATACCATGGTTACGGTCATCCAAACCACTCGTATTTTCGCGTGTGTGGTTTGAAAACCACAGTCAATTGTATTTGAAATGGCGCATCATGTGTGACGTCATACTTAACTAAACCATAAACAATGTCATTTTTGCGAGTGGGTTTTCTTACCATGACGTCAGACCAAACTAACCTGGCAAACTACCTCTTGCAGTTGGTTTGTGATCGTAGTTTGAAAATAAGGTTAGGGGGTCTTTGCTTGGTGAGGTCTGTGTTGGCTGATAAATTTTTGCAGTTTGAAAATACATTTTTTTGTGCATTTTCATTGTATTTATAAATTATTCTTTAAAGTTAGCCACAGGCCATCAAAAATTTTAAAAATCCGACAAAAAAAAGTTATATATATCTAAGAGTCCTTAATATATCCCACTTTATTTTTTTTCGCATTGTACCCTCCATTTATAAACCCGACGTTACCATTCGACGTTGACCCTTATCTGGGATTCCAACGTCGAGTTTATAAGTAGGGGTTTGCCATATATGTATGAGGTTATATATAGGCCTTTCCCAGGCCAAACTTGTAAGCAATATCTAAAATCTAGCAGGCCATGGAGCCGTCTTAGCTCTGCGGCTATTCACATGCATGAAAATTTTACGAGGCGGCCGGTTTCGCGACCTTCGTCTTCGCCCTTCTGTCAAGACGCCATTTTTGTTGATTTGTTTTGATCACACTATCGTTTTCCGCGTTTTCGTTTATGCAAATTTTTTTATTGTGATATTTTTAATCTTTGGTTACCCGAAAGTTTTTAGGAGTTATAATAAAAACTGTTTATATCTTGGAGCCTAAGATGTCGCCACATAAAAAGACGTACTGTGTTTGTAGATGCCGCCAAACAACAAAAGTCAAGTTCCACAGGTTGGTAGCTATTTTTTCTTAATATTTGAAGGAAAAAAAGTGAAAATACCTAAAAATTATTTCTATTTATATATTTATTAATTTAAAAAATAGAAAAGACTGATTTTCTAAAAACGTAAAGAAATAGAAAAATTTTGACAACTGCTGCACACAGCTCTTTTTCTGGATTTTTGGCCGCGCATGTGCAGAACTGCTAAGCTTTGACGCCAGAAAGAGACAAAATAAGACTCATAAAAGAGTAAAAGAGAAAGGTATAGGCAAGCATTGCAAGGGCGTACATTTAAGCTCATACATACAGGGTTCCTAAGCAAATCCTTAGGGGGCCAAGCAGCCATGTATAAGACGCAGACAAACGGAAAAGCACATTAGGCAGAAAAGGATGGGCATGGGGCGATGTTGTCACTACATCTTACACGTAGTAAATTCATTCCAGGTTGTTGTTTTCTAATGTTTTCCATTTTCATACCTTTAGGACTGGAATAAAAATTGTTTTTGCTCGACTTTAATACCAAACTGATGAAAGATATCGTAAAAAAAAATATTTTTCGGCTTTTTATTTTGTAACCATTGTCCTTACGCACTGTTTACAGGCTGGGGACTGAGATAAATGCAAATGCCTAACCTAAAGCGTTCATACACAGCCGGAGAAATCGACTGAGATATTTCCGTAGAAAATTTATCCAGCAAATAGGACGGGTTGACGCCTTCGAACGTCCAACCTGGGTTTTGCACTTTGATTCGAAATCAAAAAGGAGGAACAGTCAGATGTGGGGCCGTGCACAAATTACGTAACGGTGATTTTATCAATTTTTGACTCCCTCCCTATGTAATGTTTTGTAACGGTTTGGCACGCCACTCCCCTAATATTACGTAACCACTACCCCCCCCCCCAAAAAAAAAAACTTTTTACTTATTTTCATTCAAAATTTTCTTAGTTTCACACAAATGCAAACGCTGTCGAAAACCCCCCTCCCCCTACGTAACGTTTTGTAACCCCCCTCCCCCCTATGACCATTACGTAATTTGTGCACGGCCCCTGTAGTCCCAGTGGAGGAGGGCGAGAAAATTGATATTTTTTTCTTAAAAATTATACTCATTAGACCTATTTCTTTGCGTTCCCGAAATTACGTAATTTTTGAAAAAAAATTGTAAGCGGCGCCATTTTTATTTCGTGCTTTGTTTTTCGAACATTTTTGCGTTCGGCTAATTTAATTGAAAGATTTTTGCCTGCGGCGCCCTTTATCTTCTCACTCGAAACCAAGATCCCCCGTTTTAGGAAAACTGATTCCCTCTCTGTTTCTAAATTTTTTCGAATAAAAGTAGAGTATGACCATGGGGGTATACGGTATGACGAAAATTTCGAGATATTTGAAGAAAAAAATAAAAAAGTGGCAGAGCTCAAGTTTTTCGTAAAAAAAAGGTTTTTGTAAAGAAACAGAGCAAAATAAATCTTTTCACCCCTTTTTGGGTGTTACAAATATTGGCAGCCCCTTATTTTGCGTTTTTACCCTCCCGCTAGTTTTGAAGAATTGGTTCGCTACATGTTTCGAGATCATGTCATAAAACACCTCGAAAATATCAAATGTGGTGTAGGGCCAGCTTTATTTAAAATCAATAATATCGCAAGCAAAAAGCTCTGCAGGAAAAACAGCGTCGTTTATTGATTTCTTTGGCTGCTAGTGCTAGCTGCATGGTTTGGCCGTTTCCGGATAGATGTCATTAGTAGAACAGAATGGAAAGAAATTTAATTAAAAGCGAAGATATTTCTTTCTAATGTTAACAACCTCATGAGTTTATCGCTCAGTATCGTAAATAATGAACCCTGCCGCCTCCTTTAAGCAAGAAAAAGCTGTGGTTTGGACCTGAAAACATCTAAATTCATCTCATGGTGTGGCCGCCATCTAGCGGAATTTGCAGACATCTTGTCAACGGTTATCATTGCAACTATGATTTATGCTCACAATGAAAGAGTGACGACAATTTTTTCTCATGAAAGCAGTCCGGAGATAATATCAAACTGGCACCATTGCTCAATATACCTGTTTCTTTTGTGCACGCAGAACTTTCTATGCCATTTCTGTTTAATTTATTGAAATCCTTTCCCTAAGGAAATCTTAGGAACCCTGTATATGGGGTTTGCCCTTCTCCATATCTCTGATTTTTGCACATCAATAGGTATATAGATTTATGTGAGTGTTTAGTAATAATGCTGGAGTCTGCAGTGGTCGTTAACAAAGAACTTTTTATTATCAAAACAGATGACCCATTGGTGTTTGAAAATATAAGAAAAGGTACCTTACTTATGTATCTGATAATTTTCCTGTTGCCCGTCATTATTCGTAAATTTTGTTAGGTAGCATATATCATGGTACACTTGGATTGCTTTTGATACTTACCTATTTAAAAAATGCAATTGCAGTGTGCCTGAAGGTGTAGGTATACGAGTGTTTGAATAACTATGAATTGTCGAAAGGCTGATGGTGTTGCTTTATTTTTCACGGGAAATTGCCACAATAAAAATCTGTGAAGAATATCGATTTTTTTTGGAGATACTAATTTTTGGTAATTATGCAGTATACGGTTTTCTGCCATTTTTGATTTTTTATGAAAAATTCTTTATGGGCGCACCTACTAGGGTCCATAGGACCCCAAATTCGCTGGCGCCGGAGGTTTTTTTAATTTTTTTGTGTTTTTTAATTTTTTTTCACTAAAACAACCCAATCCAACACAGCCCAACCCAAAACAATCAAAAAACACATTACAACCCCCCCCCCCCCCGGCAACCTTTTTCCTCTTTAAAAAAACCGGCGCCGGCGGATTTGGGGTCCCAGGGACCCTAGTGCCCTAGGTGCCTCTATAAAGAATTTTTCATAAAAAATAAAAAATGGCAGAAAACCGTATACTGCATAATTACCTAATTTTGTTACTCGTTTTTGGTTTCTTTGTTCTTTTTCTTTTTCGCGCCTTTAAATGCTGGTGAAATTGTACTTCTAAATTTTAATAGGGAACCTAGGTAGGTCTAGAGTCCATGTGGGTATGCATTTTTGACAGATTTGCATAACTGTCTTTAGGTTGGTAAGGCAGCACCATATAGTAGTACCTAGTAGTAGTTCTGGTATGTCCAACCTTTTATTTACATAAAAGTGAGATTAGAAGAAGACAAAATCACAGAACTTGAATTGGTATACTGTATTTGTCAACCAAATCAGCTGTTAACCAGTGAGTTAACCGTGACGTCATTCCTGACATCATTATCCTAACACACCACAGAGTGGTTAGGGTCATGAAAAATTTGCCTGTAGACTCGATTCGGGGTCCCATAAAATAAAGAAAAGTAAAATGCAGTAATTGTTATTTATAGAAACAAACTTTGGCAAAATCGTATTTTGTAGAAATCGAACTTTGGAGAAAAGTACATCAAAGAAATCGTAAAACAGAGAAACCGTAAAACGTAAAAATTGGTAAGGCTAAATCTGTTCTCTGCCTGACAGGTGTTTGCATGCGAGCTTAGAATAAGAAAAGGCGTAGAAAAGAATTTTTTTTATTTTTTTTATGCTAAATTTCAAGAAGTGGTGGGTTGGTTTGGGTTGCTTTTTAAGTATTTTGGATTGATCTGGGTTGATTTGGGTTGGTTTAAGTTTTTTAAGTTGGGAGAAGTCGGGTTGGTTTAGAAAAAAAATAACTTGATTTACATCCTTTCTTATTCTAAGGATACATACAAACAGCTGTCAGGCACAGAACAGATTTTCGCCTTACCAATTTTTACGTTTTACGGTTTTTCTGTTTTACGATTTCTGCGATGTATAATTTATCCGAAGTTCGATTTCTACAAAGTACGATTTTGCAATTGTTCATTTCTATGAAATATGTTTTCTCTATTGCATTTTTTTACAAACTATAGGGACTGAATGATTCTATTTCTATGATCACACCCAAAGGCCTGTTTCTGCGGGGTTAATACAGCATAACGGTATGACGAAATTAATGACGTCACGGTATGTTGTTGCCATCCTTAATTCGCCTTGTTGCCACATTGCACAATAAAAACGTGGATATTACAAACTGGTTTCAATAAAATGCGTTTTAATTTTAAAAAAATCGGCCTATAGTTTAAATTAGACACATTTATTTTACATCTGCAAAGTTAATTTTAAAACCATAAATACAGTTGTAAAAACAAAAAAAAAACAGATGTTTTTTTAAATGTCAGGTAGTTTGTAAGTAAAAATGTATTAATTTATATTTTATTTTGAAGAGGCAATACCAAGAAATATTTTCTTTGGCAAAAACACGAAATATACTAAACTTTAAAAATATACATCTTTCTATCATATTTTTACGAGTAACCATGAGATACCATGACGTCAGGTATGACGTTTTACATACCATACTATCTAACTACCTTTCGAAGGTAGTTAGATGATCGTGGTATGTTATAATTTACGTGTATTTTACTTGTTAGAGAACTCTTATGAGACAACACTAGTACAATTAATAAAATATTAAATGAATAGTATTGATGGAAGGTTCTCAAAAATTAAAAAAACGAAAACTCACGTGACCTCTATATCGCACGACCACCCTTTCTCATTATCCAAACTTCGCCGGTCCACCAGCGCCACCTTTTGGTTTAAAATCATACGTTAAGAAATCATTTTTCCGTCAAAATCTTTTTTTATGTTTCAGAATTTGAGAATAATCTGGAAACCATGCGCTATTATAGTCTTTTAAAAGATTCGTTCAATTAAATAATTTTTGTTTTATTTGAAGTACAGTTCCTAGTCCATGTTCATTTTGTAGTCTTTTACTGAGGTTAAGAAATAAGGTAATTACATTAAAATTCATTTTTTCTAGATAAATTTTTAAAAGACTTAAATACTTTAAATAAAATATCATTAAAATCCTAAAATTAATGAAAAAACAGGAGTTTTTTGTACTTTAGTGCAAATGAACTTACTTTATTTCGATTGCTCAAGCTGGAACCGAAATACAGGAGGTTCATTTTGCACTGAAGGACAAAAAACTTTTGTTTTTCTATTACCACAGCCATATTTCGTTTCTTTTTTACTGAAATTAATGTCTATATTAATACAAATTCAAACTCAAAAAACGCACCACGTTACAGGACATAGATTTGCAGTTGTTGTAAATGTCGATTCGCTTGAGCATTTTTTGATTTTGGGTCAGCACGCATAGGTGGGAACCACATGTAACCCTTCTCTAAAGTGAAGCACTGGTATTTTTTTTGTATAATTTAACAAGTAAATTTATCCAATAGTCAACTTTTTAGCTGAAAAGGTATTTCTGGCCTCTGCAGTAAGCTAAAATAAATAAGAAAACATATTTTATTTATTTATTTTATTCTCTGTTCATGATACATTTTGTATATATTAGATGTGTCAACCCAGCAACTTAATGCACAATTTTTAAATTTAGTGCTCAATTTTATATTTCTATCTTTTTCTAACATAGCATGAGAACCTGCTCTTATATTATATCAAATAGTAACCCGGTCAACTAAAACAACAAAAATAGATTTATAAAGTACCTATCAGAAAAAAAGACTAAAGGTGGATTTAGAGTTCCGTAAGGTAAGCAGTATGACGTATGCGATAAGACGCAAGGAAAATAAACTATAGTAAACACATGCTGCTGTTTATAGTGGTCTGTAAGCTGCAAGTGATAACCGGTAAGAGCAGCATGTGTTTCCGATGGTGCCACTCATTTCTTTTAGTCGCTTTTAATTACTAATTTTTAACCATTTCACTAGTGTAATCAGCCTTAGTTTTAGTGGGCACTATGTGACAAAACAAAAAAGTGTTTTTGAGGTAAATATATATGAACACTGTTTCTTTAATTAATTATAAGGTCAAAACTTGAAAATTTTAAAATATTTTTAGCCCAGTTAAGTTTGTTTTTTCAACAATTTTTTTGCAAAATTTTGACAATAAAGCTTTTGTTGATTTGATTTTTTCCTTGATTCTTACCGCATACCTCATACCACTTAGATCATTTAAGGACGCCTTAATCGATTTTAAAGAAATTTGGTACAAAAATCCTCCATCGGCTGACCATAAACTGATTAACTTTTGGGTAGGGTGGTGGGGGATGAAGGGGGGAAAAGGGGGATAAAATATTGTAAAAAATTGTAACTTTGGAACAAATGCAAGTAACGATATACGTTTTTCAGATTTAAGTCCAAATTCGTGGGAGCTTTATTATAGTTTTCGAGTTATTTGAAAAAACGTTGAAATATATTTAAAAAATCATAACTTTAGATGTAAAGCAGCTATATTGATATATTTGGTTTTCGTAAATATTACCCAAAAATGTTGTTATATGGTTCAAATCTTTCAAAGCTACAGTTTTCGAGATATTTTCATTTCCTTTCAACATAAAATAATTGATTGTATGGTGGACTATCCGTGCTTTCTAGCACCAATTTTTTTGCTTAACTTTACAAGAAAATATATAACTACCCAAGTAGCACATATCTGTACCAAAAACGTACTTGGGACGTCCGCCTCCGGACCTTCGTACATCCCCGGGACATCCGCTTCGGGACCTACGCCGTCTTTAGGACGTCCCTGGGCGGTCCCATGTTACAAAATAATTAGTCCACAGGACGTCCGACTGGGACGTACGCCATCTTTAGTCCACAGGACGTACGACAAAGACGTCCCAGGGACGTACACAGAAAACGTCTGCAGGACATATTCACAGGACGTCTTAGGTACGTCCGCTTTGGGACCTACGCCGTCTTTAGAACGTCCCTGCGAGGTCCGATGTTACGAAATAATTAGTCCACAGGACGTACTACAAAGATGTCCCTGGGACGTACACAGAAAACGTCTGCAGGACATATTCACAGGACGTCTTAGGTACGTCCGCTTTGGAACCTACGCCGTCTTTAGGACGTCCCTGGGAGGTCCAATGTTACAAAATAATTAGTCCACAGGACGTACGATAAAGACGTCCCTGGGACGTACACAGAAAATGTCTGCAGGACATATTAACAGGACGTCTTAGGTACGTCTGCTTTGGGACGTACAACGTCTTTAGGACGTCCCTGGGAGGTCCAATGTTACAAAATAATTAGTCCACAGGACGTACGACAAAGGCATCCCTGGGACGTACACAAAAAACGTGTACAGGACGTACGTTTCGGACCTTAATAGCGGCAGTAGTAGTAGTTATATATGTATTCACAAACTAAATTCAAACCACACCTAAGTATCCTAAATTTAACATAAATTAAACTATGAACTCGCCACTAATATATATATATATATATATATATATATATATAATAGCACACACCTTAGACTCGCATGAGCCATACACATATCTAATACAAAATTATACTGGTATAAGTAGATATTTTGCATGGGACAGTGAGAGAAATGTTATCTTACATATTTTATTTGATATATGGTTAGCTTGCATGTGTCGCACATAGAGCGCGCTGCGCATTCGCTTTGAATCGACGGTACTATTCCAAAACAATTAGTTCACAGGACGTACGATAAAGACGTCCCTGGGACGTACACAGAAAACGTCTGAAGGACATATTCACAGGACGTCTTTGGTACGTTCGCTTTGGGACCTACGCCATCTTTAGGATGTCCTTGGGAGGTCCAATGTTACAAAATAATTAGTCCACAGGACGTACGACAAAGACGTCTCTGGAATGTACACAGAAAACTTCTGCAGGACATATTCACAGGACGTTATAGGTACGTCCGCTTCGGTACCTACGCTGCCTTTAGAACGTCCCTGGGAGGTCCAATGTTACAAAATAATTAGTCCACAGGACGTACGACAAAGACATCCCTGATACATACACAGAAAACGTCTGCAGGAGACATTAACAGAACGTTTTAGGTACGTCCGCTTTGGGACCTACAACGTCTTTAGGACGTCCCTGGGAGGTCCAATGTTACAAAATAATTAGTCCACAGCACGTACGACAAAGGCGTCCCTGGGACGTATACAGAAAACGTCTGCAGGACATATTTACAGGACGTCTTAGGTACATCCGCTTTGGGACCTATGCCGTCTTTAGGACGTCCCTGGGATGTCTGGGGACGTCCTAAAACTGTTTGAGTGGTTTAATCCGAATTTTGGTCCCACGTCAAACGTCCCCAGAACGTACATTTTGGACCTAGGGCGTTAGAGCATTAATGGATTTTATCACTATAAATAACTTACAAAACCAATAAAAGCCAATTAAAATGGGAGGCAATCAAAACCAGTTACGAAATAAGTATAAATCAATTTTATAGTATGGATTTCCTCGGGACGTCCTAAAACTGTTTGAGTGGTTTAATCCGATTTTTGAACCCACGTCAAACGTCCCCAGGACGTAGGTTTTGGACCTAGGTCGTTTGAGCATTAATGGATTTTATCAATATAAATAACTTAAAAACCAATCTCGAAATTAGTATAAACCAATTTTATAGTTATGCTGTCCTGAGGACGTCCTGAGGACGTATAAGTGTTCCCAACCGATCTTTGATCCCACTTCAAACGTCCCCAGGACGTACGTTTTGGACCCGGGACGTTCGGCCCTTAATGGGACGTCCCGAGGACGACGTGTGCTACTTGGGTACCTAATGTCAGATGAAAATAAAACGTCGTCCTACTTACACGGACTTCACATTTTTGATGCTAAGTACTATAACTTATATATTTATTATAGTACTTAGCATCAAAAAATAACTGCATGTACAGGGAAAGCCATGCAGGAATTATGACTGAAATTGCTCACAATCCCTTATTTTTGAACTCTATTTGTGTTATCCTAAAAAGGATTCCCAAGAATTTATTTTATTTACTGTAAAATTTTGAATTTGTACATAGGAAGTCAAAAAAAATAATCTTAAAACTCGCAAAATGATACTTTTTTAATATTTTGAATCATTTTTTAGAAAAAAACTAAAGCAACATTTTTGGTTATGTCCAGCGGCCTAGTAAGAACAATTTTCGGGTTGGGGATTAAGGTATAAAAGTATTCTAAACATTACAGCTCCAAAGTCAACAAACGGGATAATTTAAAAATTTATAGTAATAAGTTTTGGGAGGGGGTCCCCTCCCGTTAGTGTACCACTGGTTTTGCCATTATTTTACAAACCACAACGTACATTTTTTATCTTAACACCGGATTTCATATATACACAGGAAATACGTTTGAAATTTTTTAAAATCCTTGGCTTTAAACTCGATTTTACGTTTAAATATGCAGCGAATCGAAATATAGTGGTTATTGGAAACATAAAAAAGCGGTCCCTACGAAGTAATTTTTTTAGCTGAAATGTTTTAAATTTGTAAAAAAAATTGGTTCTACAAAGCACGAATAGTCCACCATACAATCAATTATTTTATGTTAAAAGGAAATGAAAATATCTCGAAAACCATAGCTTTGAAAGATTTGAATCTTATAACAAAATTTTTGGGTAATATTTACGAAAATAAATATCTAAATTTATGATTTTTTTAAAATATATTTTAACGTTTTCTTAAATAACTCGGAAACTATAGCTCCACACCACCCTACCCAAAAATTAATCAGTTCATGGTCAGCCGATAGAGGATTTTTGTACCAAATTTCGTTAAAATCGATTAAGGCGTTCTTGAGTTATCGTATACAGACAGACAACAGACCGACAGAAAACTTTATTTTCGTCGATTAAGGTGTTTTGGAACCTTAATACCTCATTTTTGATAAAATTAAGAAAAGTCAAAATTTCACGATTTTAATAGTTAAATTATTGGTATGGGGGACTATTATTATACTATCAATAGCTGCTTTACTTCTAAAGTTATGATTTTTTTACATATTTTAACGTTTTTTTCAAATAACTCGGAAACTAAAGCTCCACAATTTGGATTTTATAACAAAATTTGTATAGTTCATATTCATGGAAACTTAAATCTGAAAACCGTATATCGCTAATTGCTTTTGTTCCAAAGTCACAATTTTTTAAAATATTTTATTCCCCTTTTCCCCCCTTCAACTATCCCACCACCCTACCCAAAAGTTAATCAGTTCATGTTCAGCCGACAAAGGATTTTTGTACCAAATTTCGATCGATCAAGGCGTTCTTGAGTTATCGTGTATACAGCATAGAATTATAATGGGTTATTATATTTCTATGGTATACAGAGACAACAGACCGATAGACCGACAGACAACTTTTTTTTTCGTGGATTAAGGTGTTTTGGAACCAAAATATAATTTTTTGTCGTTTTTAACTCTTTATCTTATTAAAAAAAAACACTACCTAAGGAGTTATTTTTTAACACTTAAATGATTCTATAGAGACGACAACAATAAATTTTACCTTTGGCACTACTCATCGTATATGCGTACAGAGGGTCATCAATTTTAAATGTCTCCTCCCCCTCCCTTTTTTCTGGGTATTATGCATTTTACAAAAAATAGTCTTGTAGAAAAGTTGCATAAGTAGCTTTTAGCAGAGTCTGAAAATAAAAATGGCGCACCCAGGAATTGACTTCGGGGGGGGGGGGGGGGTTAAGGATAAATAATAAACTTAATTTCAAGTAAAAATCTGACCATAATTGATACAAGGGAACAGGGGCGGACCTGAGCTTAATTGTAGTGTGCCCAGAATTTGATGTCAAAATCATGCTCCAATGCGCCGCAGTCAAAATTTTTTGAGAAAATAACGCTTAAATGCAATTTTTGACATAAAATTAAAGTAAAATCGTAAATATTGATGGGGTTTTGGGAATTTCTGTTGTTTTACCCTTAATATAGACACTTAAAGTAAATATAAACGCATCGGTATCGGTATACCTTACCCAGTGGCGTAGCCTGGAGGGGTTTGGTGGTTAAAACCCTCTAAGAAGGTCCAACCCAATCTACAATAAATTAATCATGATCAAGGGCCCCAGGGAGAGCTAGCTCCCCCACTTTTTTGACCCTTTACCCAGTTTGCGACGTGTGTTTGGTGTGATATCCTAAATTTAAAAAATTTTGCCTGCGGTGCTATGACGTCATTAATTGTTATAATTTTAGTTTAATTCTCAGGAATTTTTATCAGCATTTAAAACGTGTAATAATTGGTATTCTTAGTATCATCTGCAGCGCATTTGTAATTTGGCAAAAAATCTATACCACTGCAATCCACCCCTTCTTGGCATCTAATCCAATCTAGTTTTTCAAAAATATTTTGCAAAAAACCTAACAGATCAGAATTATTAAAGAATTTTTTGTTTTTTTTTTAGTCCATTTTCGCCTGCGGCGCTATACCAATATCCAATATTGTTCCAATTTTGTTTATTTTAAGCAATTCTTTGTCAACAACATTTGAGACGCGTAATGTAATTGTTTCAAAAATTTTTCCTGCGGCGCATTTAAGGGTCAATTCTAAAAAAAATCTGCAAATGAGACTAGATGAGACTTGCTTTTAAAAATAAGTATTATTGTTTCGTATAAACTAACTCAACACCTATTAAACCGCCCCTCTTCCCTCCCTTCAGTTCAAGAGCTCAAGCAATTGGAAATTTCCCATAGGTAGGTTGATAGGTTCGATAGGTAGGGATCGGATAATGATGAAACCTCCCCCAGAGTCGATTTCTGGTCACGCCACTGCCTAACGCGTTCGAAACAAATCCAAAATTCACTACAATTTTGCCGATTTGAACGATGCCCACTTTTTTGACGGGTGGGATTATAGAACAGCTGATTCCACTCGTTGCGTACGGAGGGATGTAGTACGTACGTAACGTAACGTTACAAACCCACGAACGTATAATGAGAATTTTTTCAGACAATCTTGCTGGAACATCAAAGTTTCTGCTACAACAGCAGAGTTTCTGGATAGAACTCGGATAACATTCTAGCAAAAGACTTTGCTGTCCCAGCTAAGAACGTTGATGTTCCAGCAAGTTAAAAATTTTTCAGTGTACGTAACAATTTCAATCAGCAGTTCTATCATCGCATCCTTATTCAAAAAAGCGGCCATCGTTTGAAACATGGCCTAAACAAGTCAAAAATGTGTGTATTTTGGGTTTATTTCAAACGTGTTTGGTATACCGATACCGATGCGTTGAAATATATGTTTTAAGTGTCTGATTTTTTTGTTTGTAAAAATGGTAAAATGCGCCACAGGCGAAAATTTTTGCAAAAATTACTCTTAAAATGCGATTTGTGACACCAAATCGTAGGCAGAATGTTGTTAGCCTTCTAATCGATTAAGTGCTTTTTGAGATATCCGTCAAAAATAAAAACTAAAAAAAAAAAAAATATGAAACCGAAATCAGCAAAATTTTAATACTATTTTCATTTCGTTCAGAATCGCGTCAAATGCCTGCCGCCAGCTTTTTTAGTTTAACAGCTGGTAGGTCGTCGGTTAATAAATTTATGAGCGCCACGTATTTAAAGACATTGCACGAGGTATGATGTTAATATAGTATTAAATAGCCCAACTAATAAGTCAGTTAGTTGGCATCAAATACGAACTGTCACAACTATCAAAGACCCTTTTCTGATTTAGGAAAATAAACACTTATATACTTACTATACTTCTTAGTCTGTTCCTTTTCTTTTGTTTTCAATCTCACAAGGATTGTTTGAAATTTTGATATTTATTTGTCCTGATCAGGGTGTTCTGGTTATTCCCAGAATCAAGAATAAATAAGTAACTAAATAAGAACTTTGGGCTGGGATTGTACCAAACCTGGACGACCTTCCTCAACGGAGAGTGGGAGAGAAATAGGACCACAAGTTTTTGTCATTGGCAGATTTAATGAACAGAAAAAAAAATTGTGAGAATTTTTTCAGACAATCTTGCTGGAAAATCAAAGTTTCTGCTACAACAGCAGAGTTTCTTGATAGAACTCGGATAATATTCTAGCAAAAAACTTTGCTGTCCCAGCTAAGAACGTTGATGTTCCAGCAAGTTGAAAATTTCTCAGTGTACGTAACAATTTCAATCAGCAGTTCTGTCATCGCACCCTTAAAAAAAAATACATTAAAATTTAAAAAAAACCCAAATGATGTGCCACTACTGAAAAGTTCGTATCCACTGATGAGACTACAAAAAAAAATTCAGAGTTGAAGGTTTTAGAACCCTGAGAAATTACATTCTTTTAACCTGAACAACATAGTATAATTATTAATTAAAGAAACTAAACACTGACTTAAAAATATTTTAGGAAGTCATCTCCGAACAAACCAACGAATAGGTAGAGAAAAAAAAATAATCTGACCTGTAAATGAACCGCAGGCTGTGTGACAAAACCAAGGGGTACAGACTTAATTTTATTTTTAAGTTCTATCAACCGCAAATAAAACTCGAAAATGATCCCCCGTAACATTTTTGTTTGTTGTGTGTTTAACATAATATATTTTAGTGACATATAATATCTGATGCACTTTTATAAAAAAAAAACTATAAAACATATGACAACCTGCAAAAAAAAAAGACCAACAACACTTTTCTGCAAGTGTGACTATGTTTTACTAATAAAGAGATCATGTTAAGACAACTAACGGACTAATGAGATCTCATTGCTTAACAACTCTTGAAAAAGTGAATGTATGCCGACTTATTTAAAAAGCTCATATGACAGGTGGCTTCTTTTTTTAAAAAAAATTATCAACAAAGTCCACAAAAAAAAATTGGGTTTCAATAACAAAGTGATTTAAAATTGTTTTGGTTTAACCAACCAGTTCCATTGAAAATCAAAACAGCTAAAACGTTTTCTAAACTTCTGTTAAAAGATTAAAAGTGTTTTTCTTAACAAGATAAAAACTCCATAGGAACAAAACAATTGATAACAAAACAAAATAACCCAAGGTTATCTTAAAACAGGCTCACCGTTACCATCTCAAAAAAAAAGTTGGCACCATACCCAAATTTGACTATATTTTCAACGATCTGAAATTTCACCTTAAAATCTTTAGATTTGCACACAAAAACTCAAAAAAATAATGTCTCTGGGCATGTGCATGTTTCAATTGCAGTTCAAAACAATTTTTCCAGTTTCTGAAAATAACCAACATGTTAATGTTCACAGGGATGTATTTAACAAAATTAGTGTTTGTGGAAAAAAAATATGGTGTTTTTTTTTAACGTGGTATATGTAGGTATGTATGTATTATGGCACTGGTGGTTGGTGCCCACGGAGAAAAAAAAACCTGCACATAGGGCTCCTTGGTCAGGACCCTTGTGCCCGCATATATCTAATCAGCTTTACTCAGATGGTAATTGAAAAACCAACTAGTAAGTTAAACTCTTGCAGATTACTGATAATTTAGGCTCTCAACTTTGGTGTAAAGTTATTAACACTTAACCCCTCATTTAAGCCAGAATAAAAATTTTAAAAAAAATATAGTTAAAAAGGAATGGGTGTAATGTATGTTTCCCCAGTGTCATCTCAAGGTCATACTGTATTTTCTCTGCAAGAAACAACCCTTAAAGTTACCCCAGTCAGACCAATTGACCTTTCACCTCGGACACCCATAGCCCATCACAAAAAACATTAATTAACAACAATTAATCATTTTCCAAAACAGCAAATAAATGTCCTTATCAGTCTGTATCCCTCTTCCTCCAAGTCTACAAAATTTAAACAACTATCTCAAAGTTAACTTAAAGTAATGTGAAAGTCATTTACTTATGTTAAATTCTTAGACAACTTAATAGGTTAAAACTATTAAAATTTAAAAAAAAAATTAGGTGGTTGGTGGTGTTTTTTGTTTTAAGTGGTTTTCAATTTTTGAAAAGCTAAGTACCAGCCAATGAACACTCTAAGCAGAAATACCCAAACTAAAACAAAAATCAAAATGTCAGCCCAAGCAGAGTGGTAGAAAAAAATTGTTTAAATGTCACTTTTCAAAAATTACCCTCACCCCTTCTTCAAGAAAAATAGGCCCCACGTTGGACGCCAAAAATGTTAGCCTTCTAATCGATTACGTGTTTTTTGAGATATCCGTCAAAAAAAAAACCAAAATCAGCAAAATTTTAATACTATTTTTATTTAGTTTAGAATCGCGTCAAATACCTGCCGCCAGCTTTTTAAGTTTAACAGCCGGTAGGTCGTAGGTTAATAAATTTATGAGCGCCACGTATTTAAAGACATTGCACGAGTTATAATGTTAATATAGTATTAAATAGCCCAACTAATAAGTCAGCTAAATAGCAAAATGGCATCAAATACGAACTGTCACAACTATCAAAGACCCTTCCCTGATTTAGGAAAATAAACACTTATATACTTACTATACTCCTTAGTCTGTTCCTTTTCTTTTGTTTTCAATCTCACAAGGATTGTTTGATGAAATTTTGATATTTATTTATCTTGATCAGGGTGTTCTGGTTATTCCCAGAATGAAGAATAAATAAGTAACTAAATAAGAACTTTGGGCTGGGATTGTACCAAACCTGTACGACCTTCCTCAACGGAGAGTGGGAGAGAAATAGGAACACAAGTTTTTGTCATTTGCAGATTTAATGAACAGAAAAAAAAAACAGATTTTGGACTAGTCTCCTACAACTCAAACTCTCATAATGTGGGGTTTGTTATACTTAAGAAAAATTGTAAATATTTAAATATTAAATATACCAATGCCGGCAATACCGTTCAATAACTCAACATGAATATCATGCAAATATTAAGTTGTATTAAAGTTACCGATTTATGAGCTCAGATACCGTGTACAAATTGTAATACCTATATTCGTTACCTTAAAGTTCCTAAATTAATTTCAAAATAAATAATCTTGGCTTGTATATGTTTCTACCACCGCTATCACCAAATAGAAAACACAAGCAAAGAAAAATATGAAAAAATATTCCTTTTAAAAAAAAATAAACCGTCAAAATCTTGGCGATGTCAAACAAGTCAGTGGCACTCTGCCCAGCTAACCCCAGGCTAACCAACCGAACTATGCTACGTCTGTACGAGCAAACTCTCAGCAACATACGTCAGCTGGATAGCCTAGAGCATCAGACCGAGTCACCCTGAAGTGCTAGACACTGTCATGTGCTAACAAAGATATTTTTAAAAGGGAATGCCCGACACCATATAAAAGTAAACTCATTATAACAACCTGACCCCCCAGACTGCCACTCTGCAATTTGAGGCCGAAACAACGAGCCAGCCTTAACCCCACATTTTAGCCCGACAATCCGAAGTGACAGGGTTGTAACATGTGAATCTCTACACTAAGTCAAAACGAAATTAAGGCTATCAGCCATGTCATAAAAAAAACTCAGAAACCACAAAACCTAGTAAAGAATTAGTGCCCAAAACAAAGTTATGATTGTTTTCCACAAACCAAAACTACACTTTTTTGCACTCGACGCGCGTTTCGCTAACAACGTTAGTATCATAAGGAGACGATAAATAATGAACTAAATTAATCTACGCTCTATGTTATATACAATCCTTTAGTGGGCGGAGATAAGATTAATAATTTGTGATTGATCACGATTTTTAATCCTATCTCCACTCAACCAAAGAATAAAGTGTACTAAACGGGATGGGTCCTCTATCTTTATTTAAACTATTTCTGGTTTTAATGATGTCCATACTTTCATATGCATTTAAAAGTCTTTTGTTTGGTACACTTTTTAGAAGTTTTAGGTTATCTAATGTGAATCTATGATTGTTTTCAAAAGCATGCTCGGCCACACTTACCTATAAAGGAAAAAGGTTTTTCTGTTCCAAATTCTTTTGAATTTATCAAAAAAGTTAAAGATATTTCACTCCAAAAAGGTGAAATTGTAATCTCGTTTGATGTTAGTTCATTGTTGCCTAGTGTGCCGATCCCCAATACCTTACAATACCTGGAGGAACTACTAAGAAAAAAGAATCTAGAAGACAAAACGAACTTTAGAATACCTACCTTTAACAAAACTCTGCATGAAACTACTACCAGCAATTAGAAGGAACCACAATGGGTAATAGTTTATCACCTTTTATCGCAAACCTCTTTATGAGCAAATTTGAATCAGATATAATTAAAGAATTTGAGTATTTCCCCAGAGTATCGTTCAGGTATGAAGACGATGTGTTTGCAGTATTCAACGCTAAAGTAACTAGTGTTGAAAATTTTATGGAAAAATAAATAACAAATTTCCGACAATTAAATTTACTTTTGAAACAGAGAACAACGGTACACTGTCATTTCTAGACACTTTAGTTATAAGAAATAAAAATAAATTGGACTTTGACCTATACAGAAAAGGAACGGCCACCAACAGGTATATTCCAAATGACTCTTTTCATTGCTTACAACATAAGCTTGCAAGTTTGCACTTTTTAACATATAGATTAGCAAATTTTCCCTTAAACAAAGAAAGATTTGAAGCAGAAAAGAATAGGATTAGGAATATAGCGGGCGAAAACGGTTACGACGAAGGCTTAATAAATAAGCTGATAAATAGACATTCTTTTCAAAAGACCTTTCGGAATTCCACTTTTTTTAGACAAAAAGATACCTGCGACTCAAAATTTGTATCAATTCCTTATAATCCTAATTATACGAAAGGATTACAAAAAGTATTTAATAAAACCGGTCTTAAATTAGTATATCAATCCGGTAACACAATAAGAAGCTTACTAGGAAATCCCAAGGATAAAACTACAGTTCTAGAAAAAAGTGGAATTTACGAAATTAGTTGCATGGATTATGACAAAAAATATGTTGGCCAAACGAGACGCTCTACTCAAACACGTTTTAAAGAACACTTAGCACACTGAAAATACGGAAGAACAGAAAAGTCAAGTGTGGCCGAGCATGCTTTTGAAAACAATCATAGATTCACATTAGATAACCTTAAACTTTTAGAAAGTGTACCAAACAAAATAGTTTAAATAAAGATAGAGGACCCATCCCGTTTAGTACAGTTCATTATTTGGTTGAGGGGAGATAGGATTAAAAATCGTGCTCAATCACAAATTATTAGTCTTATCTCCGCCCACTAAAGGATTGTATATAAGATAGAGCGTAAATTAATTTAGTTCATTGTTTATCGTCTCCTGATGATGCTAACGTTGTTAGCGAAACGCGCGTCGAGTGCAAAAAAGTGTAGTTTTGGTTTGTGGAAAACAATCATAACTTTGTTTTAGGGCAAGCAAAGGTTCCAAATTCCCAACATATTTAGTGCCCATTCCAAAATCGTCTTATTTTTTTATATTTAAAGGGATATTTTTTTATAAAGTACACTCAAAAAACCTATCAAAATAGTTATTATATATAACCAGTGCGGAAAGTGAATCTTCCCGCACGTGACTGCCGTTGACATAAATTTGGCGCCTCCTCACCGATATTTTTTCTGAATGTCATGATCACAGAAATCTAAGAAAATTACAAAAACATAATGAAAAAGAACGATTTTATGTTGTTAGATCCTATTTCAAGTGGTTCAAAAATTGTAGAATTTTTGTAAAACCGATTTCAAAGGGGAGGGGCGCTTTAGTAGGTGTTGGGGTTGGGTTTTCAGGGGTGGAATTCTCCGTTGGGTCTAGTTTTAATTAAAAATTTGCTTGTAAATACGCCGAAGGCGCAAATTTTCAGTGTGTGTTATTAAATAATGTTGTTGATAAAAATTGTTTAAAATTACTCAACTAAAATTGTAACAACCAATGATGTTATAGCGCCGCTGGCGACAATTTGTTAAATATTGTTAAGGTATTTTATAAAATTTTTTGACAAGTTCTTGGTACATGAGAAACCCCCTCTGTAATCGATTTATATCACATCTATATTTTTTTTACTGTGATTTAAAGAAAATTTTATACCCACTATAAAAATTGAATTGTCCCAAATGGTATACTGGGGGTCTATTCTTGAATCGAGAGGAAATTTGTTCTCCGGGAGTAAATTCTCTCGCTACTATGCATCTCATTGTTCCAAATCTTCGGTTTAAATCAGTTTCTCCCACTTTTTCCCGATATTGATCGAAAGTAATTTTATTGTTCTTGACTAAGAGAATTACTTTCGATCAATATCGTGCAAAAGTGAAAGAAACCGATTTAAACCGAAAACTTGGACCAATGAAATGCATAATAGCGAGAGACTTTGACTCTCTGGGAGCAAATTTTCTCTCGATTCAAGAATTGACCCACTAAAAAAAATTTCTTTCAATGAGGGGCGTTAATTGGGGGGGCGTCAGAGGCACTGCGACCGCGACCGGTAAATAAGGATTTTTTGTTATTCATATATTTTTTCCCTTTTAAATGGGTAACTTAAAAATAAAATTAAGAATCGCTTAATCAGGGGCGGCATTTAAAAAAATGCCTTGGGCGGCCAACAATCTAGCGCCGGGACTGCTTTACGCTCGTGTTAGGTGCAACATTTTTCCTAAGGGCGTGCGGAAAATTAAAAACATCTTGTTACTGTGCATAATTTTGTAAAAAAATATGCACGCGGAAAAAATAAATTCTGCAAGCATTAGGAACAGTTGTCTTCTAAGAGCGTAAGGAAAATAGTCAATAAAAAATGTGTTTCATAAAAATTTTATTATAACATTAAAATAAAGTGGTTTTGCATACTGGTGTCATAGTAACGTAAAACCCAATGCGCAAAATCCTATTTCTTTTTGCGTGAGTGATATTTTTTTCGCAAGCACGCTGTGCGGAAAACTGCTACTTTCCACACGCAAATGACTGCGGAAAATACGTATAAACTAAATAAGGTACCCTAGGATGTTCGGTGTCATTTTAAAGGATTTTTTAAGGAAAATTCCGAAATAGTAGCATTTGGGCGATTACACATTTACAAATGCAATTTATCCATTTTTAAAAAATTTTGATAACGGGGCTAAATTTCAAAAATGTTACTAACTGTAGGTTCTCTCAAAAAAACTCTTTAAAATGACACCCAACATCATAGGGCATCTTATTTAGTTATATAATATGAAGTATCTTTAAAAAGCAAATTTTATAAGGATTTAAAATTTGGTATCAAAAACAGTAGATCGTATAAAAAAAAATTAGGAATGCCGCCAAAAATGTCCTCCTTAAAAAATATCTACATCAAAGATTTTTGTTTTATGCTAACTGTGCAACCAAAGCATTTTAAAGCCTACTGACGTATGCTGACAATGCGATGAACTGGTTTACAGGGCGCAAAGTTTTTTTGCACTATTTTTGCGCACTAGTGCGGCAAAGTTATATTTTGCACGCAATGCGCAAAATCTGATTTTCTACAAGCTCGTAGAAAATAGTTTTTATCTTATATATATAACTTGTGCAAAAATGTAATCTTCCCCACACTGCAGGATGCAGCAAGGATGGGAAAGATACTTGACACATGAGTTAGGATAAATATTTTTTCTACGACTAGTTGTAAAAAAATGGAGTAAAATCTGTTCCGCACTAGTGCGGAAAAGTAAGTTTTCCGCACGCTAGTAGAAAAAACATTATACAGAGTCAGATTTTGGCTTTAATTTTAATATTTAAAAAAATCATCCTGTCCATGTAAATAGTAAATAATTTGTGTGTGTTTCGGTTTCCTTTATTTGCCTTGATGCTTCGTCTATATAACTTTTTAATCAGTCATCTAAATTTTCAACTTTGGTGTCTTATTACATAATAGTTTACATTTATATACCAATTTAACTTGATCATCACTTCTGGGAACTGAAATGATTATCCTAATTATTTTGTCGAAAGATAAGTGTTTTGAATTTTATGTAGACACAATAATTAATTTATTGATGATGGTCAAGTAACCCAAAAATTCAGGTGACTTAATTGTCAAAATAAGGTTGCAAAATGTTATCTGTCATCCTTTATGAACCAAAAATGAACTTGCCAGTGCTCTCCTCTCACACTGCAATGTCAAATCTAAAAAGCGAACCTGCTAGGTAGATTTTAAAAAAGTGCCTGTTGAAATAAGTTTTAAGAGTTTTTTGACAGCTTAAAAATAATAAGGGCGCACAAAAATAAAGACTAAAATGATAACGGTTTTTTCTCCAGAACTATCTGGAATTTGTAAACTTTTCTTAGTTTCTAGCAAAGCATCAAATTTGCGCAACGTTGCCCTAATTTAAACCTTTTCGTGTCTCCTACCGTTTAGGAGATACTCATGGTATACCATCAGAATATCCTTGGGCCCTCCTATATAGGGTGGGAACTTTAACTGGAATAATTTCGCTAGGATAACAATAAAAACACATATAATCGATATAAAATCGGGCCAACGCATCGCTGACGCACTGCCGACGTTATACCGACGTTGGCCAGATTTTATGAGTTATTCGACGATTTGTGTTTGTAGAAAAAATATGCGGATAAAACGACAACTGAGGTTTTTTATTGGCTTTCCAGTCATATAAAAAATTCCCCTTTTAAAGGGTGAAACCTCTCTAACCCACTTAATTTTTTAAAAAGGACTATACTACTTTGGAACTTTCTTGGAAAGCCCGTTTAAAAAGACAAATGAGCAGCAGACACGCGTGTAGCCATCCATAAAATCTGAAAAAAATACAAAAATTTGAAAAATTTTGTTTCAACTTTTTTTTTATTTTTTTTACCTATCTTAGTGTGAAAACCGCGTGTCGCTAGCTGATACGGTTCGTAAAGTTACAATTTTATTAAAAGCTTAATCTCCTCCTCCTACCCTCTTGTCGAGCGACAAGCGGTTTTCATATTAACTTGGATATATGGATTTTGGATTTTAAACTAAAAGAAAATCAATTTTTTTTAATTTTTTTTTAAATTTTTGGTTGAAAATGTAATTATCTATCCTATATTGTGAAAACCGCGTGTCGCTAGCTGCTATAAGGTTCGTGAGTTAAGTTTAATCCCCCCTAATATCTTCTTGCCAACCCTCCACCCCCACCAAAAACCAATCAACTCTGCGTAGGTTGACAAAGAATTTTGGTGTCAAATTTTATAAGAATCGGTTTAGCGGTTTTTGAGTAATCGTGTTACCGACAGACAGACACCATGACAAAATTTTGTATTTAGGTATTTTTGGACAATCCCAATAGCCTCCATACTATGTATAGATGGCTAAAAATAGATAGACCATCAAATATGTCTAAAAATTTAATTGACCGCATTATCTTAAAAACTTACTCAACTATACAGAGTGTATCCCAAAAGTCTGGAATAATTAATGGATTTTTTGGGAAAACTAAAGGTTTTTGAAAACAAAAACTTATATAGGATCATTTTTAGGTAGAAAAAGCGGTTTCGAAAAATGTATACCATTTTATATAGGGTGTCCCAAAAATAAAATACAACACCCTGTATATTATCTCATTTTCTCTGGATCCTTAAAAAATAAGCTTTTCAAAAATACCCAACACTACACAATACGCAGGATGTCCACCGTGTATAAAAGAGTATACATTTTTCGAAACCGCTTTTTTTCCTAAAATGATCCTATACCTATACATAAGTTTTTTTTGAAAAAAGCATTCTCCCAAAAAATCCGTTATTCCAGACTTTTGAGATAAACTGTATAAAGAGGTAAAACAACCTACAGCTAAAAAAAATCTATTTTGCCTAAGTTTATTAAAGAAAAAACAATAGTACCTAATTTGATTTTTAAAAAGTAGTGTACCTTTAGGTATATCATCACATTTAAAAAAAAAACAAATTTGATATGACGGAAATCCCATGAAAAAGTCCCCACACTGTATATTAATGTCTCGATTTTTTGGACTCTATATACCTATATTTTTTTTAAACCTATATTTTTTATAAAATTGAAAAAAAAAGAATATATCTTCGCCTTCTAAGATTGTATGTTTATTCTGAGCTTAAATTAAAACAGCAGAGAACAAAAATTGTCCGTCGGACGGATTCTAAACTGTACGATTTGTAGGATGTATTGTTTGTAGAAAGTACGAGTTGTACGATGTACGGTTTGCAAAAAGTATGCTTTGTGCGATGTATCGTTATGCTATTTTACGATTTGCGGAAAGTATTAGAGATATTTTGGACCGCTTACTGTTTTGACAACTTTGACAGCCGTTGTGGTAGTATTTAACAACCACTACCACTACCACGGGTCGACCGTACCAGAGTTTTTGGAACACATTTAAAACCGGCACTTGTCAAGTCAAAATACTAACTTCTGGCTTATTTCTATTCTATGAACCTAACCTTGTTCGGCTTTATTATTGTTGACTTCGTGAATTAAAATAAAGAGTATTTTTCGATTTTCTGCGGCAAATGATGGTATGGTGCAGCAATTGTACAAGAGATATGTCTTTTATTTTAAGCTTTGGAATCAGAAGAGTATAGAACCACAGATTGTTTATATATATGAAAAAATATAGACTAAACTTGACATTTGTACCAGAAATACTGCACAATTTAAACAAGGTCTGGTGAGTAAAGGATCGTTCATACAAGGCATAGGCTTAGTCACTTGCTTAGTATTTGGTTTTGTTATAGTGTTAGTTATAGTTTTAGTCTTAAAAATTCCGTTATGTTCATACTTGTCTTTGTTATAGTCATAACAATCACTAAGCAAGTGCCTCTAACCTCACTTTTTTGATGTTTTGTTTTGTTTACTTTTATTTTTTGTAGTTTGTTTTCAAAGACAATAAGGTTTATTAGAAACAGTTTTTTTTTGGAACCTACAAAACAATTAGCAACTTGTTTTTTGCTTTTAATTTGCCTGTATAAAATTTTTGAAAATATTGATTTCATTCCTGTCAACATAAATGTGCGCCATACTTGCAATTTGAAACTCGCGCATGCGCACTTATACTTGTTATAGTAATAGTCGTAATTTTAGTTATAAAAGTTGAAAGTTGCCAACTTTTCCTTAGGACTGTGACTATAAGCCTATGACAAAGCATAATCAAAAGCATTGCATGAACACTTTCATAAGAAACAGTGGTTTTAACTTTTTTATGATTAAGACTGTAACAAAAATTAAACCAAAGACTAAGACTATGCCTTGTATGAACTATATTTAAAAGTTACCTCCATCCTCCATTATCACTGTTTATTAATTATAGTCTGTGATTTTCACTTAAAATTCTTAATTTATGTGAGGAAAAAGGTTTAATGATAGTTATTTTATCCATTTTTTGCAGGAATGGAGGCTTTTTTTGGAGGTCAGAGTCAACATTGTTCAAGATAAGCAATCACATGAATTCTATAGCTGACAAGTAGTAAAATTTGTTGAACAATTTTAACACTTTTGGTGGTTAAACCAAAACCAAATGCAACAATATATGCAGCTAATGTAATGTTTAACATTTAAAATAGGGTAACATATTTTTATGTTAGTTATTGCTGTGCATTTAGATACTGTTCTAAAGGTAAAACTTCTATATCAAAAAAAGTGGCAGTTTGATTTCCATATAGGCAGGAGTGGCAATTTGCTAAGATTGTGGCTGCTTTATACATTTTTGCAATCTCTTGCTTTAGGAGTTTTTGATTTTTTTAAAAATCAACAAATGCAAACTCAGCCACAACCTTACCAAACGACCACTCCACGGCTTCCCTAACTGTACACATTGAAATATTGAAGGCTTGTTCCTGCTGGTTTCGACCATTACCAGGAAAGGGGGTTATTAGCAAGGCTTGGATTCCATAGGCCTGGTCGCCATAAATTACAAATTCTCTTCAAGGGAACCTTGCTGACCTTTCAAGTTGCTGGTATAAGCCACTTTCCCTTAACAGGCCCGCATCATGTCTGCGACCCTCAAAAGGACCAACTAACTGTTAACCCATCTGGGGTAACAAGACTTTGATACTTTAAACAGTGGACCCGTTTGTGGCCTGAATAATAGTTTTGTTGGTCAATAGTTGGCCTACAGATGGGCTTGATGGTTCCATCCAAGAAAGCCCAGCAGTTTGGTATTGCTGCACCTTTTGCTGTAATAACCTAAAAAAAACATGGTTTTAGTCCAGCTTCTATTTTAAGTGGTGGTTTTGATTTTTATTGGTACTAAATTTTTATAAACTTACATCAGCATACTCGGCCAGCTTATTTTCATTCAGCCACTCATGGGCTTGGAGGTCTTCCAACAGATGGTTAAAATTTTCATGAAGGTGATGCAAAATAAAATTTGTTATTTCAGAGAGAGCTGAACTGCTGTGATTAAAAAATCCTTTAATGTCTTGTAATCTATTTGGATAGGCCAACCTCTTTAATAATATGCACAGTGCTTCTATCCCTAAAAAACACTTAACTATAAATTTTGTCTTGATACTGGCTTACCATTAGGTTTATAACCAATACTGTTCTCAACTAAAATGCCAGTTAATTCATTTTCCTTTCAGTATTCTTTGACCTACTATCAGTGACATATTGATAAAACCTAACTGACAGAAAATCCATGTTTTATCTGTAAATTTGGTTATCGAAATGGCAGCCACAGTAAGCTAAAGGGCACCGACACTGTAGGAGTTAATTGGCTTTTTAGCTGAGATGGTGTTGTTTATAACAGACAAATTATATCTTTTGTTATTTTCTCTAGTAGACAGTAAAAAATAAAACTTACCAGCAGCTGAATGGCCTGATGCCGTCTGTACTTGAGCAGGTATCCTAAGGGCTTGTACCAGATGGGGTATGTCAGCCTTCTGGAACCTAAAATGCACTGTGCATTCATCCTCTGTCCAATCATTTAAATTAAAGTCATGTATAGGTTCAATCAGCTCATGCTGGTCATTTTCATCTTCGAATCCCCCAAAAATGTCAGCTAGGACAACCTGCCGAATTAAATTCACATTAGGGTCCCTCCTGATTGTTAAGGTTTTATATTTTCAAATCTAAATTTAAAATTATAAACCCCTTAGAATAGCATTGCAAGGTGCACCAATCAAAATTAAGAGTTGGTCCGCCATCTTTTTTCGTTAGAAAACTGGCGGTCGGTATAAAAAGAAAAAGCGCGCGTTTCGACAGGTTCATTACTGTAGAAGCTCGCGGACAGCTAACTTCGAGGTCCAAGCTAGAGTGCAAGGCGTTACATTGATACCCTTGCGTGTCAGAAAGTAAAAAATAAGTAAATTACTCCCGAGCCTTACAATGTTCTTGTAAGTGTAAGAAATAAAGAAAAAGTCAAGAAGAGTTCATCGTGTTGAAATCTACAGTCCACTCACCCAAAGAAAACCAGCTCATCAAGGTAAGAAAGGGAAAAAATGGCCAAGTTTTCAGGCAATCATTAACTCCCGGTTAGCAGAAAAATAAGTCACGTTTTTATGCTAAACATTTTTGGTCCAATCGACCCGATAAAGAACAGACGCAGTCAACAAGTTCAAGCTTCAAGAAAAAGAAAATTGTGGTCATCAGACACGGATCCACATTTTTCTGGCACAAGTTTCAAGTGGTTAGAATACAGATCGTCCATTTTCATGTTCATGTGGAAAACAAGTTAATAAAAGCAAGTGAAAACAAGAAGACAGTAAGAAAAAACCTCTGAAGGAACGAGTCGAGTTTCCAGAAGTCGTGCTGTGCAAATCAACTTGTAGGCACTCTAGTAGCGAAATTCTCGATCGCGTCATATTGAAGTGTGCGCGCGATTGGGACAAGAAATTCAAGTTCAAGGTCAAGCTCGATCTGCTGGTCAGCGAAGGTTTCGACAAGCAGAAAAACAGCTGTTTGCAGTTGGTTTGAAGTTTGGCGTTAAAGTTTCAAGGCAATCCTGGGATGTGGTAAAAACCGACTGTGTTGACGTTGGTATCCAGGTAACCTAGATTAGAAAAAGTGTGTTGCAGAGTCTATTTAGATGGAAATTGGTGTGTAAAGTAGCACATTCTAGTAGGTAGTATAGCATGTAAACAAAGCCACCAGGGCTTTTAAAGGAAATAAGTAGTAAACAAAAGAAAAAACAGTTCAAGTTCAAGGGTCTATCCTTCATTCCCTTTCCTTAGGTTAGGTTAATGTGTTGCGAAACTAAAATTTAAGGTTATTTTAAGCTATTTTTTGCATGAAAAGTTAGATTATAAATAGAAATCATGAGTGAAGAAAAAGATAAGTTAAGGTTAATTCGTAAACGAGGGGGGCTTAAATCAAATTTAACTCGGTTGACTAACTTTTTTAACTCCTTAAAAATTCAGGCAGCTGTCACCACCTTATCACCGGTGGATTTATGCAATCTTGAAACTAGATTAAATAGGGCAGAAATAGAATTGCTTTCGAGTTTTATTTCCCTTCAATCAGAGTTAGAAGAAATGGATCCAGACAATTTTGATGAAACCGAGACTGAGAATTTTGAAAAATCTTATTTTTCACTTGTAGCAGAAATTAAATATTTTCTTGAGTCAAAAAACCCGCCACCCTCACAACCAGTCTTTCAAATGCCTTCCCCTGATGCTCAGCAAGGGCAAATCATCACAGGAGGCAGTACAAGCCCTAGTCATAAGCAAGTAGGTGTCAGATTTGCTGATATTAAGGTACCCAAGTTTTCAGGGGTGTATGAGAAATGGCTGGAATGGAGAGACCTCTACCTGTCACTTGTACACAACTGTCAAGATATTACAACAATTGCCAAGTTTCACATGTTACATGGAGCGCTGGAGGGATCTGCAGCTCAGTGCATACAATCTTTGTCCATCACGGAAAACAATTATACCGAAGCCTGGGATACATTATGTAAAAGGTTTGACAATAAAAAATTAATTGTTCACAAACATCTTAAAGGTATTTTTAACCTGATGGAAATAAAATCTGAAAATCCCTCCTCATACAGATTATTGGTTGACACAATCACTAATAACTTAAAGTGTCTTGAAAACATGAATGTCAGTACAGACAATTGGGACCCTCTAGTGATCTTTTTTGTGACCAATAAGCTAGACATGGTAACATTGCGTGATTGGGAGCAATATAAGATTTCAGGGGATCTCCCTACACTTGATGAGTTAAAAACTTTTTTAACAAACCGAGCAGATTTTTTAGACAAAGTAAACATGCATAAACAAAAAGATTCTGGTTTTAAACAAAAAGATCAAAATTCAAATTTTAAGCCGAAAACATTTGTAAATACAAATGAAAATCCTAGTTTAAAACAGTTTTCTTGCTATTACTGCCATCAGCAGCATTCAATTTTTAAATGTCCTGAATTTTTGGCATTATCTGCTAAAGAAAAATTTGATAAAACTGTTCAGCTGAAACTCTGCACAAACTGTTTTAGCAGTCAGCACCAAGCGGCTTCGTGTGAGAGAGGCAGCTGCAAATTTTGTTCAAAAAAGCATAATTCACTATTGCATCAGAGTCATTCACAAACTGCTGCTGTAGTGCTTAATCCCAGTGAATCACAGACATCAGAAAAAAGCAATAATATTGAGACTTCTTCAAAAACAACATCTTGTACAAGTTCCATTCTAAGTCAAAGTCAAGTTCTTTTAGCAACAGCTCAAGTAAGGGTTGTTGACCAGTCTGGTCAAGAGCACACCTGCAAGGCCTTACTTGACAACGCTTCCATGTCAAACTTTATTTCAAAGGACTTTGCTGAAAAACTTAAGATATCCCAGCAGCCTATAAATTTATCTGTGGTTGGCATTGGTCAAAATCAAGCGAAAATCAGTTCATCATGTGACATACAATTCAAATCATTGCATTCTGAGTTCAAATCAAATCTACACTGTCTAGTAATCCCAGAAATAACTATCAGACTTCCAAACTACTCATTTAACCCCAATATTCTTGAAATTCCCTCTCATGTCAAGTTATCTGATCCATCATTTTTCAAGGCAAGTAAAATTGATTTATTAATTGGCGCAGATACTGTCTGGTCTCTAATGTCAAGTAGTAGTATGCGTCTTGGAAAAAATAAACCAATTTTACAAGAAAGCAAGCTAGGCTGGATAGTTACAGGTCCCCTAGGCTTTTCAAAGAGCACTGTAACAGCTTGTAATCTTTCTATTTCTAGAAATGTTGATGTTCAATTGCAACTTCAGAAGTTTTGGGAAATAGAGGAATTATCTTGCAAGCAAATTTGTTCATTGGAAGAACAATTAGCTGAAGAACACTTCCGTGATACCTATAAGAGAAGCCTTGAGGGTAGGTTTATTGTTTCAATTCCGCTAAAGGAGCCTATCACAATATTGGGTAATTCTCAAGACCGTGCCAAGTCTCAGTTTTTACATCTTGAGCAAAAACTGGCTAAAAAACAAAAGTTAAAGGAAATGTACTGTAATTTTATGAATGAATACAAGCATTTTTCTCATATGTCTATTTTTAAACCTTTATCACAAGACCAAATCATGTACTTTGCACCGCATCATGCTGTCCTACGAGAAGATAGTGTTACAACCAAGTTACGAGTAGTTTTTAACTGTTCTGCTGAATCTACTTCAGGTCACTCTTACAACTCTATCCAGATGGTGGGACCTACTGTTCAAGAAGATCTTTTCTCAATTTTAGTTACATTCAGACAGCATATCTATGTTGCTTCAGCAGATGTCAGCAAAATGTACAGACAAATTAAAGTAGCTGAGGAATTTAAACCACTCCAATTAATCTACTGGCGTGAAAATCCACAAGATGAGCTTCAGATTTTTTCTTTAAACACTGTAATATATGGCACTGCGAGTGCCCCTTTTCTAGCTACTCGATGCTTGCTCCAGCTTGCATATGATCATGAAAATACTTATCCAGAAGCCTCTCAAGTTATCAAAAAAAACATATATGTTGACGATTTATTGTGTGGATCAGATTCTGTAGAAAATATCACATTATTGTGTCAACAAATCTCTTCCATTTTACAGTCAGGCGGTTTTGAGTTAAGAAAATGGAAGTCGAACAATGCACAGCTCCTTGAAAACCTAAAGAGTGAAAGTTTTTCCTCAGAACCATTCTATTTTGCCACAAGTGAATCAAGCAAAACTTTAGGCTTATTGTGGTCTTCTACAGAGGATGTTTTTTCCTTTAAAATAGAGCAGTTACCTGAAGTCAAGTGCATAACTAAAAGAATTATTTTGTCAGATACTGCAAAAACTTTCGATCCATTAGGTTTGATAAGCCCTGTCATTATTTTGGCTAAAATATTTCTCCAAGCCTTATGGAAGTTAAAACTTTCATGGGACCAAGAAGTTCCAACAGAGCTTTCCTCTCAATGGAAACAATTTAGAACTGAATTATCCATACTTAATGAGTTAAAAATTCCTAGAATGGTTTCTTGTCCATGTCCTGTTAGCGTACAAATCCATGGCTTTGCTGATAGTTCTCAAAAAGCTTATGGTGCAGCTTTGTATCTACGTGTTCAGCAAGACAACCAGGAAGTTTTTGTAAATCTTATTAGTTCCAAAACTAGAGTAGCTCCAATTCAAACAGTCACAATTCCAAGGCTGGAACTTTGTGCTTCCTTGCTTTTAGCACAACTTTTTGAGAAAGTAACTAGCTGTTTAACTATAAGTTTTGAGAGTTATTACCTTTGGTCAGATTCTACTGTAGCACTTGCTTGGATTCGCACATCTCCACACTTGCTACAGACATTTGTTGGTAACCGAGTCTCACAAATTCAAATTTTGACTAAAGTTGACCATTGGCGCTATGTGCCAACTAGCTCGAATCCTGCTGACATTCTTTCAAGAGGAATGTCACCAAAAATGCTATTAACATCGACTATGTGGTTTAACGGTTCCTCGTGGCTAAAAAATTGCGAAAACCAATGGCCAGAAGACATTTCCAAATCAGTTTTTTTCCCTGAAATTTGTCAAGATACTAAAAGTTTTATCCAGGTTAATCAAGAGCCCTTTCCTTTTCAGAATTATCATTCATTGACTAAACTTAAGCGTATTTTTGCTTATATATTGCGATTTATAAATAATTTTAAAAAGTTCAGAGAAGATAAACCAAAAATTTCAGGGCGGTATTTAACTGTCACAGAGCTACGATTATCTTTAACCAAACTATGTCAAATGGCTCAAAGAGAATCTTTTCCTCAAGAATACCATGACTTATCTAAAGGAAAAACTTTGAGCAGTCAAAGCAAGCTTCTCAGCTTAAATCCATTTATGAAAAACAGTTTAATCCTTGTTTAAGGTAGATTCAAAAATTCCCCTTATTCTTTTGAAAAGAAACACCCTATAATCTTGTCTCCAAAAAATTATTTAACAGTTCTTATTTTTAGAGAAGAACATTTGAGACAAATTCATTGTGGCCCTCAAATGTTGCTGGCATCAGTTAGGGAAAAGTTTTGGCCTATATCAGGAAAAAATCTTGCCAAGCGCATTGTCAGGGAATGCATAACGTGTTTTAAGTTCAAACCAAGGTTTCAGACTCCTTTAATGGGAAATCTGCCTGAGCCGCGTGTCTCTCCAAGGTTGCCATTCTCGGACACAGGTGTAGACTATGCAGGTCCATTTTCGTACAAGGACCGGAAAGGTAGAGGCTGCAAAACTCATAAGTGTTATTTAGCATTGTTTATTTGTTTAACAAGTAAATCCATACATTTGGAGCTAGTTACAGAGCTGAGTACGTTAGCCTTTCTAGAAGCCTTGCACGTTTCATTGCACGCCGTGGAAAGCCATTTCACATATACTCTGATAACGGTGGGAATTTTATTGGGACAAATAACAGGCTCCATGAGCTAGGTTCTTTTTTACGAGAAAATAAAGCCAGTATCGAAGAAAAAGTAGCAACTGACCATGACATAAAATGGTCATTCATTCCTGCATATTCCCCCCATCAAGGTGGCATTTGGGAGGCTGGTGTGAAGTCATCAAAGCACCATCTTTTAAAGGTTATAGCAAATACTACTTTAACTTATGAGAGTCTATCAACTGTCATAATTCAGATTGAAGGGATATTAAACTCAAGACCGTTAACTCCCTTATCCCCAGATCCCAGTGACTTGGAAGCCCTCACTCCTGCTCATTTTTTGATCGGTAGATCCTTGAATTCGCTTCCTTATCCTGATATCCAAGGTATTCCTGAAAATCGTTTAAGTCATTATGACCATCTCGAACTGCTTAAACAACACTTTTGGCACCGTTGGTCAAAGGAGTACTTGAACCAATTGCAAGAGAGAACAAAGTGGAAAATTAACAAATCTACTGTATCAGTTGGTTCTCTGGTGTTAATACGAGATGACAATTTACCTCCATATAAGTTTACCTCCATATAAGTGGCCCTTAGGTCGAATTGTGCAATTGCACCCAGGCTCAGATAAAGTGGTAAGAGTAGTGTCAGTGAAAACCACGACTGGAATTTTAAAACGCGCCGTTCATAACGTGTGTCCATTACCTATAGATGACTCTTAAGTTTAGTTTAAGGCTCAATGTAAATGAGAGGCCTAGTGCCCATGTATTTAGGTTAAGCTAGGTTAGTATCAAACTTTCAGGCCGGGAGCATGTTAAGGTTTTATATTTTCAAATCTAAATTTAAAATTATAAACCCCTTAAAATAGCATTGCAAGGTGCACCAATCAAAATTAAGAGTTGGTCCGCCATCTTTTTTCGTTAGAAAACTGGCGGTCGGTATAAAAAGAAAAAGCGCGCGTTTCGACAGGTTCATTACTGTAGAAGCTCGCGGACAGCTAACTTCGAAGTCCAAGCTAGAGTGCAAGGCGTTGCATTGATACCCTTGCGTGTCAGAAAGTAAAAAATAAGTAAATTACTCCCGAGCCTTACAATGTTCTTGTAAGTGTAAGAAATAAAGAAAAAGTCAAGAAGAGTTCATCGTGTTTAAATCTACAGTCCACTCACCCAAAGAAAACCAGCTCATCAAGGCAAGAAAGGGAAAAAATGGCCAAGTTTTCAGGCAATCATTAACTCCCGGTTAGCAGAAAAATAAGTCACGTTTTTATGCTAAACACTGATAATCAGGTCCAGTATATCTTCCATAATTTTTAAAAAGGCAGAATAAAACTTTTAAAATCTGTGAGCAAAACAAAATAACCATAAACAAAGTAACAAAAAAAGTTAGGTTATATTTAACGTCAACTACAAAAATGGATCCGACAAAAAATTCTTTCTGCAAACATTCCGTTATAAAAAAATAAAAATAAGCATAACAAATAGCGATAACTTGGCTGTTAAATGTAGGTACTGACCAAAAATACCCTAATGTAAAAAGTTATTTTTATTGTATTTTATTGATAGACTTGTCATTTACTGTTTTAACAATATAATATAGTTGCATTTGTACACAAATCTTGATACAAACTACAGTGAAAATTGGAAGACATCTGCACATTCACTTAGTCTTAACTTGCATTTATCTTATGATTGTATGTATGTATGTATAACTTGAAAACTGGTGGTTAACTTTTTTAAAAGTGAGCCTATTGGGCCGAGACACATGCTAAGAGTATAAAGATCGTACAATTAAAACACATATACGACCCAGGAAATTAAAACTCCTGCAGACTACTAAACTTGATTTAGGCGAGATCTTATATTCTATTGTACTATCTTGCTCCTGTGCCATCATTTTGAAACAGTGTTATTTAATATACCGACTATTAAACAAGCCTGTATCAAGACAAAATTTATAGTTAAGTTTTTTTTTAGGGATAGAACCATATTAACATTTTTTTCATTTTTTTTTTAGGCTATTTGGGAACATTTCACGGAAGGAAACATGATGCTGGTATTTTTCGCAAAAGTAATTTAAATAATCAATTAGAAGAAAGAGCCCAGTTTCAAGATGGAACTAATTTTGCATTATATTTGGAACCATGCTTAGGAGACATAATTTCTTTTGCATAAAAAAAATCAAAACTTTTACTTTAAAAACTGAAGTTATATATGTACAAAACTGCTACTATTTGGGCAAACTGCTATTCATGTCTGTATAATGATCAGACAGTCCAGCGTTTTAATTTACAATCTATTTCAGTTTGAGAATATCTTGATGTTTGTGTAACTATATATATATATAAGTCTAATAATGGTTAATATATTTTGTTGTTTTTTATTATTGTTAAACAGATTATAAAGTCTGAAAATAATATTTAAAAAAAAACATAAAAAATTGTTTTAATTATTTATTTTTATTACAAGAATACTAAAACATATCACACTGCAGTTTAAAACCTAATAAACGAAATATTTTATCGACCTATTAGGAGGGAAACTTCAACTTTTGATCAAATAACACTAAAGATAACTAAAAACAAAAACTAAATCTCTTTTTATAACTTATCGCTTTCAATGATATTTTTTGATTTAGAAAGTATATAACTAAGACGTTTTACCAAATTTTACAAGAAAGCTTAAAATTAGGCTTTTTGCAACTTACCAACTCAGGTCATTTTGCAAAACTTTCTAGTAATACTAGTCCCAACATATCCTAATGGACTTTGTTCTTTTTCAACATTTTCTTGAGTTATGGTTTCAGCCTCGGTTTCAGCTATATTTCTGGATTTTATTTCAATTAATGTTCGATTAGGACTCTCAGTAGCATTATTTTTAGGATATGTGTTCATTAATAAAGATAATGCAATATCTGAAAAATCAAAATGGGCCATATTATAAAAGCTCACTTATTTTTGTAAAGCTTTTTTTAAACAAAAAAATCTACTTACCTAAATTACTTTTTGTATGTAAAATAGGTGCAAGGTTGTTTTTGTAAATCTTAATTATTTTGTTGAATTAATTTTGATTTTGAATTAATAATTAATTTGTTATCTGCATTGGTTTTATTATCTATTATTTCTTCCTCACACTCTAAAACAAAATAATTTAATGCTGTTGTGTAGTACTTCCAAGTAGTCAGAGCTGGCAACAGCTAGCACTGAAATTAAAAATGGACTTAATACAAAGCAAATTAAGGAGATATAATGACTGCGATTTATTTACAGCAATGCGATTTATTTACAAAATGAAAAAAAGTAGAGTAGAATATTTAAAAAACAGATGGCTGTGGCACTGTAAATCTAACGAAAAAACAAGAGTTTTTGGACTTCAGTGCAAAATAAACTTCTTGAATTGCAATTGCTCACACTACCCAGCAAATAATTACTTACTTGAATATGAATGATCAAAAACGTTTTCTTTATGATTATTCGGAGGATTATTCTTATTATATTTTTTTAGTAATAACATTTCAGCACATCTGTTTCTGTTTTCTATTCCCATATTTACTGTTCAGGTCTGGGTTTTAAATTTGTTATATTTTCCTTTAGATTCATTTCTAAATTCTTGCATTAATTCATATACTTTAAAGATTTAATGGAAAAATCTTTCCCTGTAACAGACAGTATTTGCTCCCTAATAGCATCCCAAATTGCAGGGTTAATATAGGGGTTATTGGCCAGCACCTCATTTAGTAATAGTAAATTGTCTTCTTCTCTATAGGTAAGTCTGGTTTTTTAAATGATGAGTTATCCTACAATAAATAAATTAAGAATTTAATTAGGTACAGAATTTATTTAATTTAAGTTTATAAACTTCAGAAGTGTTTGAACATCAGAACACCTAGGATAGTGTAATATCATTTCATAAAACCATCTTCAATGACTTTTAGCATCCAGGATTTATGTTCTGATAGGTTGATGATGACATAAAAACTTAATCAATTTCATCAATGAAACGGATAACTAGGTATATCTGAGGGTATATTGTTGCCAATAGGAATTAAATCTCATAGGCATGGGCAGAGACTGCTGGATGTTCCTACATATTTATACATTGACTGCTAGCTGCTACTTTTTACCAGGCTTTTAAATTTTCATGAGTTTTTTTGAAATTTTGTCTGATATGGGCATAAAGTACATAAGTAATATATCAATTAAAAGAAAGCCTAGGCCATGGTTAAAATTACAACAGTCACATATCAGTCCCAGAGAAATGGGAGAACCAGTCCCTATCTTTATTACAAAGCATCCAACCCAATGGAACACAAAAAAAGTGCCAACAAACCCAACTAAAAAAACGGCCGTCGTGGACACAGCCTTGAAATAATTTAAAACACACCAAACTTACCATTGTACATGTTCCAGTCTTTCACCATAACATGCACCCTCACGCGGGGCCTTCGACGGTGTTACTAAAAAATAATTCTAATAAAAACAAACAGAAATTAATGAATAACCTCCAAATATCTGTCAAACCACAAGTTGCATATTGCTTAACTCGGCTTTTATAGAGATGCAAAAAAATGCATATTCGGGCTTATTTGAGTATATGCCTCGCAAAAAATCTATAAAATTAAATATAAAAAATAACCACAACCACAACGAAATGGATTCGTAGCTTACGGCAGTGGTAGTGGTTAATTACCACAAAGGAATGACATTGAGCTATTGCGCAGACTCAGTAATTACCACAACCACTACGAAGTGTCAAATAAGTGTTCCAAAATATCCCTATTGTTTGCGCAATGTACGTTTGTGTTAAATACGCTTTGTAACAGCCACTTGCACCGACGTTTTTCTAAAGGACATTTAACTTTAAATGACTTGCACAGGCTCAATTTTTTTGAACTTTTACTAAAGGCTCTTTATTTTCTTTACAGTACGGTAACGTTGCACGTATTTAGGGATTTCTGGGGTTTTTTTGTTGGTATCTCTGTCTTCAATAACCTAAAACTTTCACATATTTTTTTTATTTAATTTTTTATGGTTCTGTTGTTTCCATTTGATATTTTTTGATGATGACTTGTTCATCTAGTCGAGGTAGCTATAGTTGTTACATGGACTATGAACATAATATAGGCTATTGTGCAGTGCTTCAGTTTCAATGGAGGCTAAAAAGCGAAAAAGGGGGCTGAATCTTAGTCCCAGGGAGCTGTCGCCCAGCTATTCAATATTACTCCAAAACATCCATGGATGCTGCACATGCTAGCAGTAAAGCAGCTAGAGGTTAAGGAAAAGGACAAAGAGGCAAGTCAAAAGAGTAAGTATTTTGATAATGAAATATAGCAATCTATGTATAATGCTAAACAACATTTTCTTTAAAAGTAGTTCTCGACCTACTTAATTATATACTCTCCAGTTTAACAGAAGATATATATATATATATATATTGAAAGATCCATCTACGACAAATTTTTGATGCACTTATTTAATTGCTTCAATCCTTGCCATTCGAATTAAAATATTTGAGAATCTTTTATTATTATTACTATTATTATTAAATCCTTTATTTGACAAATACTTAGTTTGGTTTTTAATTTATTGTAGGGCCATCTGCCACCATAGTTAGAATCATGACATCAAGTACCTTAGCAGAGAAATATGGCTTCCTAGTGGACAAAAAGAATATGATTGCTGACATCACCCTAAAAAAGTTGGAAAGAGAAGCATTACATACCGAAAAAGAGCATAAACTTCGGAAGAAAAACCTGGAGATAAAAATAGAAGTACTCGCTGATTTTTTTTAACACTATGCAATATATTCAATTGACTGCGAGAGTGGATTTGGTCACATTTAACAATTCAATTAAATATATTCATCTATATGAAGCTTTAGGAGAAACCAATCTCTCTTGAATGTGTTACATATTACATGAAAGGTACCTGCCGTTTTTGCATTTTATTAGTTTCTTAAAATAGGTAAGTTATAATTGCTTTTTTTTGCGCCTTAAAGGAGATTTGTTGTGAAAGTGGTTATTTTACTAGATAAGAAAAATTTGACTGTTTTTCACAGGGTTTTACTGTTAGTAGTAGTATAAGTTTAAGAGTTGTACTTATGTACATTTTGCTACAAGTTATTTTGTCTCAGGCCTCTTTGGACTTTTGCAATCGAGCGGTATTATAATTTGTTTATTTTGAGTAGGAAGTGCGTGGGCTGGCACTTATTTTTTTGTCGCTTTTTAGTTACAGGTACAGGGTGAAAAAAATCGCCTTGTGTACAGAAAAAACAATACAGTTTATTAAAATAAAGAAAATTTAAAACATGTTGTTTATTTTACTGACATACCTAAATATTAAAAAACCACCAAAAAAATTATCATAATCAACAATTAAAAAAAAACAGCAATTGTAAAACCCTAAAATGCACAGCTGCTTTTTTGTACGTTATAATTTTGCCAATAATAATTTCCATTTTGCACAACATTATGACGTTGGTGGTCCTGACCATACATTTCAATTCGTTGAGTTTGCATAAGATAATTTAATATTCTTCCTTGTTTATATATTTATTATTGGGGGCTCTGGGTCGTTCATTTCTTTGGCAATATTATGAAGCACAGAAGCAGCTACTATTATTGTCAGAACTGTGTCCAGTATAAGGCAAAGCCCATAAGCCATAACTGAAAACTAACGTTTCCAGATCCCAAATGTAGGTTCTATTGAAGTTCTTGTTCGAATTAAGGCTTCATTACACAGTTGTTCACCTGGTATAATTGGATTTGCTAAAGGTGTCAGGAGGTAATTTGAAAGACCATATCCACTCCTAAAAATAAGAAAAAAAGTAGGTAAGGAAAGGGCTATAATTTACTGACAACTAAAACAGTCACAGTTTATATGATATATATATCATTCATTCATTCAGGGAGCTGTTGGAGAAGCTTGTTTATAAACACTGGACTATTATAGTTTTAATCAATATTAGCTAAAAATCATTTTGTGTGTGTGGGCAAAAATATGCATCCAATGTATATAAACAAAAACAATTGCAATTATAAACATTTTGGGAACCAACTTTTAACCCCCTCTCACCCCGTGTAAAACATTGACTAAGTACCTACCTCACATCTGGATATTCCAATAGATCCTCAACATGTGTTAACCTGAATCTTCGAGGCACCTTCGAGTGAAGCCAAAATTAACAAAATCCAATATTTCAAGATCATCTTCAATAATGTTTACATATTCCATAATAACATTTGATAAATTTTCTTTTTTCTTGCGTTTTGAACAAAAATAAACTATACCATGAAAAATGGGTCGCAAAACTAACCTCAAAAGAGCTAACTGAGCTTTAAAGATCGGTTAATTGACCAAACTTGGCCAGTTAGTTAATGCTCCTTTAAAGAACGTTTAAAAGACCATTAAAGTCGGTGCAAGACACAAAACACGCTAAAGGTACTTTAAAGGTCCTTTAGCCTAAAGGACCATTAAAGAAAAAGTCGGTGCAAGTGGCGGTAAACTGTATTTTTGTACAAACTATGGGGCCCCTGTCAGGGGATAACTATCTCAAAAAGGTAGTTAGACAGCGTGGTCGAGGGTGTACAGGCGGTATGTTCCTGGTATGCTGGGTCTCTCTCAGATGAATGCATTTAGAAAAAGAGAATACTAGTAACTATGTTAAGCGCGCAGAAACGTGCCTATGGTAAGGTGTAGTTAGTTAGCAAAAGTTTACATAACGGTATGCTGTATTAACCTCGCAAAAACAGGTCTACAAAAATTGTTTTACTGCTTATAGCTAAAAAGTTTTTCGAAATCCAAGTATCTATCAGTGTTCATTTCTGAAAATATGATAATGGTAAGTTGCAGGTTATAAAACCTATGTAATAAATTTTGTGCATTTTCTTTGCTGACACCAAGTAAAGCGGATTCAGTTACCTAATGGGAAATCCGGAGGGAAACCCTTCTTTTTTTATGGGGAAATCCCAGCAACTCTTTTTTATGCATAGGCATAAATTTAAGTGCTAATTCTGTATGTCTCTCTCCATTTTGATAAAGAATGCATATGCATAAAAATGCGTTGGGTAAACCTTCATTACTAAACTATTAACAAAGCATAATATGTAAGGGCAGGTTTAAGCAGCAACTTTAGTATCGTTCAAACAAGGCATAAGTCTTAGGGCCCAGTTACTCAAGTTTTAATGCATTATGTATTAAAACTTAGTTTGGTAATTATGCAGTATAGGGTTTTCTGCCATTTTTGATTTTTTTTGAAAAATTCTTTATGGGGGCACCTTCCAGGGTCCCTAGGACCCCAAATCCGTCTGCGCCCGTTGGTTTTTTTTTTGATTTTTTTTGGTTTTTTTTAATTTTTTTTCACTAAAACAACCCAAACCAACACAGTCCAACCCAACCTAATTCAAACCAACCCAAAACAATCAAAAAAACACATTACAACCCCCCCTGGGCACCCTTTTTTCTCGTAAAAAAAAAATCGGGCGCAGGCGGATTTGGGGTCCTAGGGACCCTAGAAGGTGCCCCCATAAAGAATTTTTAAAAAAAAATCAAAAATGGCAGAAAACCGTATACTGCATAATTACCCTTAGTTTTAATGCATTATGCATTACAACTTAGTTTTAATGTGCATTTTAATTATAAAAAAGTTAAAACCAGTCTTTCTTATGAAGGTGTTTGTCATAGGCTTAAGGGTCAAACCATATCAAGTTGATGATTTTTGGTACACTTATCAAAAAACTCAAAAATCCAAAAAATCAAATTTTTTGGATAAGCGGTTTTTGTTTTATTGATTTTAAAGATGTGTGACACAATATAGTTTGTTTAATTTTTTTTTCTTATTTAAAAAAAAAAAATTTGAAAAATCTCAAAAATACATTTTTTAGTTTTTTTCAAAAAAATATTTCTTTTTTTTTTCAATGTTTTTTTAACATTTTTGGAAAACTTTAGGACGGAGAAATAATGGAGTAATACTTTAAAAAAATAATAAGATATTTATTTATATAGATAGATAGATAGATAGATATAGATATTTATATATATATATATATATATATATATATATATATATTTATATTTATAATATGGGTATAACAAAAAAATGAGAAGTAAGAATAATAGAAAATTTACAATAAAAAATATTTAGGTTGCTAATTTTTTTTGTAAAATATTTGAGGAATCTGTCATTTCTTCTGCAGTTAGCGTAAACGTCCTACCAGTGGCAGTATTTTGGTTGACCCGTCTTAAAAGAGAATTTTGATCTATGACCAATATATCAGCTTTTGGCTTTGGAAAGTAAAAAGACAGAGAGGGACCATGAGGATGTAAAAAACTAACTTTTAATTCCCTGCCTTCTATATTTTTGCCAATGATACATCCCATCCACCAAAGACAGTCATAGTTTATGGTTACAAAACCGGAGTCGATGTTTTCAATTTCTGTGTTTGACAAACCACAGGTTGCAAAAAGACATGAATATTTTCCTCTTTACTTAGTGAAAATGGTTTTGTAATAATTTTTTCATTACTGAGGGGGATAATCGAGTGCAATTTTTGAGTGCCAGGTATTGATTGTGCTTCCAGGTATCTTTTTTCCAAAAACTTTTCATGTTGCTGGTAGTCATGTAATGAACAATATTTAAATGTTATACCAGGAATGTTTTCTGTTGTAAATTTAAAAAGATCTTTGGGGGTCATAATCTGCTCATTATATGGTCTCTGCAGACTTGCTTTAGCAGCCAACCTTTTTACGGTGCCTCCCAGTCCATCGCATGCACTCTTCCTGTGGGAGGTGGCAAAAAAATTCTATTCTGCTTTAATTTTAAATTCCTCAAGATGGTACGCAATATTAACAAAAATTTTTTTATTTTTATACTGTGTGGCACAGCCGTCTGAAAAATAGATTATTTTGTCTAAATTATCAATTTGCCTTTTTAGTTCAGGCATAAGGTGGCTTAAAAAAAAGATGAAATGCCACAGTGTTGTGTACCAAACAGTCTGAAATAAATATATAATATAAATGACCCAGTTTTCCCTCATGAGTTTTGTAATATATTACAAAAGGATGTAGGGTTGCCTGGCTATTTGTCCAGTGATAGGACTGCACTTCATCCTGCAAAATAAATGAATAATTTTCAGTGAAGTCGCATGTGATTAGTGCTTCCCCCTTTTTTAAATTGTCTTTTACCTCATTGTAGTATTCTTTTTGCATGTGAGTGTAAAAACAATGAGATTTTAATTTAATAAAGTCGTTTGAAAATTCTTCAATGAAGTCCTCTGCTGGTTTAATTAATGTCTCCATATTGCATCTATCTACAGATATCCACTTCTTAAAAGTCACATTGTCAATCATTGCTTCTTCAAACTTTTCGTTCCTGGGCATATCTCACATTTGTCCAAAAAGCAGTGAACTCCTGGTGGGTTACACATCATTTTTGAGAGGCAAGCATGGTAGTCTGGTAAAGCAGGATTACCCTTATCATTTAAGATAAACTTGTTTATTTTGGAACACTCTATCATTAACTTCATATTTTGATGTATTGTGCACACACACACTGTATGTGTACCGCTCTTTCCTGCTAAAATGCATCTTTTTGGTCTCAATTCACTAAATTTAGACAAACCAATTTTTAGGTCTGGATGCTCTTTCTTAAAATGCAAATATATGTCTTTGATATTAGCCAAAACTAACCTTTTCTGATGATGCTCCTTAGTTCCTTCTTTTCTTACAACAAAATTTTTTTTTTCAGGCATGGGTCTACTCACATCATCTCTAAGGTAAAATGATGTTACCATTTCTACAACGTTTTGGTCAAGAGTTTTCCCAGGCTTTGGATTAGGTGTGGATAAAATTCCTTTTTCTTTGACCATTTTTTTTACCATCCTGGTCATGTATTGGGAAACTCCAAATTCTTGCTGAATTTTTGCCCGACTCCAACTCATAGGAAGACAAGATAGAATTAACATTCTTTCGCTTCTTTTTTGAACTAGTTGAAATTTTTCTTTTAATTGTTGTATTATTTCGCACTCATCCATGTTTTTTCTTTGGTCTTTTCTACTATTGAGTATTGTTCCTGACCTAATCTTTTTTCGATCACTGCTTTCACTTTTTCAGCCTTTTCTTTGGACACTCTTCTTTTTTTGATAGGCGATTCCCCAATAATTTGCAACGACTGGTTTAGAAGGTCCATAGATTCATCACATTCTTTAAAAGGAGAATCTGGAGTTTGAGTGGAAGGTCTGTAACAATAAAAAAAACTATTTTTGATATGAAAACATTTACTAAAATTGGTAATTATTTAGTATCCGGTTTTCTGCCATTTTTGATTTTTTTTGAAAAATTCTTTATGGAGGCACCTACTAGGGTCCCTAGGACCCCAAATCCGCAACCGCCGAATTTTTTTTTTTTTAATTTTTTTGTTTTTTTTTATTTTTTAAAACCAAGCCAACCCAACCCCACTTAAAAATACTCAAACCAACCCAACCCAACCCAAAACAACAAAAAAAAACCCTCATAACCCCCCCCCCCGGCACCGGCGACACCCCTTTTTGCATCAAAAAAATTTCGGCGGTTGCGGATTTGGGGTCCTAGGGACCCCAGAACAGACAAGACAATAGACAATAGTTTATTTCCAAATTGTTTACAATAGGTAAAATCGGATCGTCATAAAAATTACAAAAAAATTGTAAAAATAACAAAGGTATATAAATAAGTTGCAGTTACAACTTCGTTAAAAATTATTTCTAATAGTAATCGGTTTGACAGTTTGTGACCAGAAAATTTCTAAAAATTGTTAAAATTGCACACACACAAGTCAAAACATAACATTAGAACAGAAAATAACGTATAGTAACAATATAATATAAAATTAGTTAAAATATGGTTAAAACATTGTAATAATATTTAAAAAAAAACAGGAACCAGATGTGGCGAACATTACTTAAAAGAAACACATATATACATTACCAAAATAAAAGACATTAAAATTCATTCAAATTTAGGAACTCACTAATGCTGTAGGGTTCTATCTTACAAATTAGATTAAAGCATTCTTTTTTGTAAAGTTTGTAGCTTTGGATATTTTTTATTTTGTTTGGAAGTTTATTAAAGAATTTAATTGCAGCATAATCCGGGCTTTTTTCAGTAATACTTATTAGTCTTTATCAATAGTTACTCCCAATACCTTCGTGTGACTTTCAAAAGTTAATGTGTCTCCTTCATAAGTAAGGTTTTTAGGGACATATATGTCCATGTTAGAGATAACAACTGCTTTTGTTTTTTCTGTGTTCATAATGAGTTGGTTGTTAACACAGTATTTAGACACTTTACCTAGTACGTCAAAATATTCCTCATGGATGTTCCCCTCCCGATAAACCGGCATCACTATGTTGGCATCATCTGTGTAATTGGCCAGAAGGTTTGGATTTTTGATGACATGGTTTAGATCATTAAGATAAATAACAAAGAGCAGAGGACCAAGAATACTTTCCTGCGGAATTCCTGTCATTATGAAGTTTGGTTCTGACGTTATTTTATTGTTGTTCAAATTTATTGTAAGTTTTTGTGGTCTTTCAGTCAGATACGAGTAAAATAAATCCAAAGCACTTCCTCTAACCCTGTACGCTTCTAATTTTTCCAAAAGAATTTCATGATTTATTGTATCAAATGCTTTTGATAAATTCAAAAAAAGTCCACAGGCCGCTCCCCTAGATTCAAGAGTCGAAATTATTGACTTGATCAACTCTAAAAGAGCTGATTCTGTAGACCTTTTCGGGAGAAAGCCATGTTGAAAATCCTTTAAAAGTGAATTTATCAGAAAAAAATCTAACAGCCTCTTATGTATTAATAACTTATAAATTTTTACAAAGGATGAAATCAGACTTATAGGCCTGTAGGTGCCCCCATAAAGAATTTTTCACTTAAAACCAAAAATGCCAGAAAACCGGATACTAAATAATTACCCTAAAATTATTAGCAGAGTCACAACACACAAAAAAAAAACAAGTAAAAATGTAGGTAGGTATTCGTTACTATTACTTACCCTGCTACAGGAGATGGTTGTTCATCCTGTTCCTTGGAAAGTTTCATTCAACAATTGTCACAAATTTTCATGCCAGTCTCCACCCCTTTAAAGGAAGTCATCCAATTTGTGACATTCCGTAACTTTCCAGAATGTTTCTCCTGACTTAATGGATCACAACACCTCACAAAAAATTTTGTTCATTGTTTTGGCTTATTTTGTGCCATTTTACAACACATGACTCCGATAAATGTTTTAAATTAAAAAATAGCAATTTATCACATAAACCGCAGGTTTGCAATTAATTATTGTCAAAACTTTTCCTATCTGAACCAGAAATGATACAAATAGGGGTAAGGGCCAATAAAAAGTAATGGGAGGAGCTAAACATTTTGCAGGAATTAACATGTTTAAATGTATAATAGGTGGGTGAAAAGATCTTGGGTGGAGGGGAGGACAATTGAAGAAACACGTAAAATTTTGCAGGATTAAACAAGGAAAAACCTTTTATGTATCTTATTTACAACACTGGGAGCAATTGACAAGTTTTTAGATATAAAGAGTAAATATATAGGTATTTCTATATTTTTATATTTTTGTATTTATTATTTTTTAAAAAATAGAACCAATAACTTCTCCATCCTGGAATTTTCCAAAAATATTAAAAAAATACTGAAAAAAATTTAAAAAAAAATAAAAACAAAAAATTACATACTGATACACATCGTTAAAAAGGTCTTTAAAAAAACCTTCAAAATAAGCTATAACTTGCTTCTATAGGACTAATAGTTTTTAAGATATTGCTATTTTTGTAAGTGCCTGTCAAGGGCATATTGGTCAATTTCTTTATTTTCAAAAATCAATAAAACAAAAATCGCTTATCCAAAAAATTTAATTTTTTGGATTTTTAAGTTTTTGGATCAGAAGAATAAGTGTACCAAAAATTATCAAAATCGGAGATGGTCAAAACGAAAAGTGCCTTTTTTTTTGGTAGATTTGATATGGTTTGACCCTTAAGTATTGTTCATAATTGGAATAGTCATTGCAATAGTCGCAAATTTTGTTATAATGCATGCTCTGTCACTGCCTTTCTTGTTACTAAGACAGTGACAGAGCAAGCATGGTATTTTAACAAATATTCCTATTGCAATGACTATTTAAATTATGAACGATACTTTAGTAACAGTCCTAAGGAAAAGTTGACAGTAATAAAATAAATATTTTCGAAAATTTTATACAGGCAAATTAAAAGCAGAAAACAAGTTGCAAAGTGTTTTGTAGGTCCCAAAAAAATTTTTTCTCTTAAACCTTATTTTCTTTGAAAACAAACTAAAACAACTAAAATTAAACAAAACAAAACCAAAAACAAAACGTCAAAAAAGTGAGGTTAGATGCACTTGCTTCAATGAACTACTAAAAATGGAATGCCCTCTAACTAATTTTTTTGATTCTAGAATGAGGGCTGAAAGGATAGCGGTAGTCTGGGAAAAAAAGTGAGGTTAATGTAATGAACTACTAGTAGTTCATTGCTTAAATGTTTATTTAACAAATTTTGTTGTTTTAAAGATTATTGCAATGAAAGTTTAAGTTTTGGTGATTGACATAGAGACATTATTATTCAGATTTTAATAAATAAACACATTATTTTACCATAATAATGATGCAATCTTGCTGTGCTGTGAACTGTACTAATAGAGAAACCAAAGGAACCAAAATGAAATTTCACAGGTTTGTTTTTAAAATAATTTAGTAATTATACAATTGCTTACCACTTTTTTAAATTAGAAAATTGTGGTTATTGGCAATTAGAAGGGTTAATTTTAACCCAAGTAAAAGCACAGTAATTTGTGAAAAACATTTTCAATTGGAAGACTATGAGGTGAATGTTTATCTGAAAAAAGTAGTAAAAACAAGAAAACCTTTGAAACAGAAACTGGAAGATTTAGGTTCAGACGCAGGTAAGCAGATCATTTTCAAATTTAAATTATTTTATAAATATTATGGAGTAAATATTTGCAGAACCGTTAAGGTAAAATTGAAAGATGATGTAAGTAAATTTGCGTATATTACAATTTTATAATTGTAGAAGGATCTAAGAAACATAAGCCTGATGAGATATCTGAGCCTGGTCCTTCAGGTTTGTCACAACCTGATTCTCCCAAATTATGTTATGAGACTTCAAGTAGCACTAAAGCTTTGCCACAAAAACTTTCCAAACCTGATTCTCCCAAATTATGTTGTGAGACTTCAAGTAGCATTAAAGCTACCCCTTCAAGGTAAATATACACTTAATAAAATAAAAAGAGAGGTTCATGGCATATTGAACCTTCCTTTTTATTTATTTTTCACAGACAAGAAATCTTTTTTATATGCTTAATATTCACTTTCCCAGTGACGTACTCATATTTTAGTCAAAACTTGTTTGCTTTCTTTTAGATCAAGAAGGTATCCTGTTTATTTCAGGGACTTCAGATTTGAATAAAATTGAGCTAAGAAAAAAATCTTGAAAGGTTACCCATCAAACTGTCAATAAATATAAAAAAATTAATAAGAACAACCATTGTAAAATTAGGAGACAAAGGGCAAAAATTAAAAGCTTGAACAGTCTAGTGGATGAACTTCTGGAAAAGAAGAAAATATCTCTAAGCCAGCCATTTGGGTTAAAGGTAGACATCATGTAGATCTCCATTGCTATGTTTTCATGAAAATTGATTTCGTTTTCAAAAGTCATTGTATCTTTTTTTTTTTATATAGAGTGTTCTTTATTAAGAGCAAGAACACTCTATATAAAAGAAAAAGATACAATGAGTTTTGAAAATTAACTCAATGCCCATGAAAACATAGCAATTTTTATAGGTTTATGTAGTTACTGGGTGATGGATATTAATTTAGTGCATAATATACCCACCTCAGGAGCATATTGAATAATAATAATAATAATAATAATAATAATTAAATAGACATTATATTGTTTTTGTAGGAAAGTATTCATGAAACCCAAAAACACATTCTCATGAGGCAGTTCAACGAAGGTAAAAGGTCCACAAAATATAGCCCAGAAATAAGGTGTTTTGCACTGACATTGAATTTTTATTCAGCATCTGCCTACAAGTATGTACGCGAAATATTTGGTGGGAAAGTATTGCACAGACACTGTCTAAGTGGTACACTGTAGTAAATGGAACACCAGGCTACAGTGCAGAAGCTCTTTGAGCCATTAAAATTAAGGTTGAGCTTGAAAAGCAAAAAGGCAAAAAGCTAGTTGGTGCACTGATGATGGATGAAATGGCTATGTTAATTATGGCATTAGCATTGGGGGTATTGACCAGCTACCAAATGCCTTAGTTTTTCATGATAGTGGGCATAAACACAAAACGGAAAGTGACTATTGCATATTTTTTGATAGAATCCTCAAATGCTGAAGAGAAAGCAAACTTTGTGAAGGGGTGTCTGTTGCAGTTGAATAGCACAGGGATCTTAGTGAAGACATTTGATGGTAATGCATCAAATATTATGATGGATAGTTTACTTGGTGCTAATTTGAATTTTTACAATATGAAACCTTTCATTATTAACTGTTTAAATGGCGAAAAAATTTAAATTATCTTAGATGCATGTCATATGTTGAAGTTAATACGTAATACATTAGGGGACTATGGGTCATTAAAATATGGTGATAGAAATACCATAAAATGGGTCTACTTAAAAAAGTTGGTTGATCTCCAAGAGAAGTCAGGCCTTCATTTTGCAACCAAACTAATAAACTGACACATTAAATATCACAAAGAAAAAATTAGAGTTAAACTAGCAGCTCAAACACTAAGTGCTAGTGTTGCTGATGCATTTAGGTATTGCAAGGAAGATTTGAACATACGTGAATTTCAAGGCAGTGAACCGACTGCAAAATTCTGCAGCAAAAACCTATAGATAAATTTAGTGAGATTCTTAAACAACTTTGTAAATACTTCTGTCAATTACTTAAGTGGCTTAACAAGATACAAGATATATTTATTGTGTGATTATACATTACAGCATTTACACTCGTCAAAATTATTTTTCATAAATTTGTTATACAACATCTAAAAAATTTTAAAGTATAAAATTACAAAAAATAGTATATAAAAATCAGTCCTAAATAAATTAGTAAATATTTGCTAAGCACTCTTATAAATTTGTTACATATCGAATTGCACACATAATTAAAAATACATTTAAAATCAATAACAATTATACTTAAAAAAATACCATGTTGGCTACTACTGACACACCAAAATGTCAAAGTCAGTCAGTTGTATGACAACAGACAGATATTTTAAAAAAGAATCGAGAAAAATTTTGTAAAGAGTAATTCCTTTGATAACGGCCGTAGAGTTTCTGCCGAAACTTGATTCTAGTTAGTATTTACGTGTGTGTAGGCAATTTTTTTATCTTATTTAAAAACCACTGACAAACGAACAAAATTTGTTTTTTATGGTAAAGCCATAATGGTAATTTAAGGCTTAAAACATTTAAGCACAATTTAAGGGGTAACCGAGGGGTGGCTCGGTCGTCATTTTGTGTACACCAAAATGTATTTTTTCATTTAAAATTACCTCAAATTGCCACGAAATGCCATCGGCGTGTACACCAAAGTGCATTACCAAGCCACCCCTCGGGGATAACGTTTTCTTAAATTATTTTTTACTATGTTTTTCACATTTTTATGACATGATTTTGCTCACATTTTAAAGTTTTCTTTCCAAACTTTCGATTTCTAGAATAAGACACTAACTTTTTTTTAAGTTTTCACTGTTTTTTTTAGCGTTGAAAAAAAGTACTGCCAAAAAACATTTTTTTTTCTGTTAAAATAAAAAATATTTAGAGAGAGAGAGGGCGGAATTTTAGAGGTAGATGGAGAGATAATTTAGTGACGTGCAAAAATATTTAAGGCTGTTGAAGAGAGACGACAGGCTATAAAAATCATTTTAGAGAAAGATGAAAATAATTTAAGGCAAATTGTTTAATACAAATTTCTGTTCTGTCATCTGTCTGTAATCTTGAGTGGTGTCATGCATTTGATTTTTATAAAGTGTGTGAGACATCAGGTGGTATCAATGTCTTTCAATCTAATGGTAAAGCCATGATGACCCTCACAATAATTTACTTAAATACACTTATTGTAGGACACGTTTTTTGGTAAATTTAAAGACTCCAAAGAACTTTGAAAGAGATTAATACCAACTTTTTCTGGTTTTCGTATAAAAATGGCAAAATAAAAATCATATGCACGACACCACTCAAGATGACAGACAGATGATATAACAGAAAATTTTAGTAAACAATTGCCTTAAATTATTTTAATCTTTCTCTAAAATACTTTTTTATAGCCTGCTGTCTCTTCAACAACCTTAAATATTTTTGCACTTCACTAAATTATCTCTCCATCTACCTCTAAAATTTTGCCCTCTCTATCTAAATATTTTTCATTTTAACAGAGAAAAATGTTTTTTAGCAGTAATTTTTTTGAATGCTGCAGTAAAACCTTCAAAAATTTAAGTGTTTTATTCTAGAAATCGAAATTTTGGAAAGAAAGCTTTAAAATGTGAGCAAAATTATGGCATAAGACTGAAAAACATAGTAAAAATTGCTTAAACAAAAGCGTTACCCCTTAAATTATACTTAAATATTTTAAGCATTAAATTACCATCAGGGCTTGACCAAAAGTTCTTTACAGTCTTTAAAATTACCAAAAAACGTGTCCTACTATAAGTGTATTTAAGCACATCTAAAAATCATTTAACAGGTATTTAAATTATTTTAACGGTTATCATGGCTTTACCATTAGGAATTTACGCAGTGGGTTTTAACATATTTTTGAAAAAATGTCTTTAACTTAGTGGCGAAAAACCCAAAAGAAAGTAGTGTCGACATTGTGAATGCGCCACAAACATATATATTTTATTTACAAAATTCATACCTACACATTTCAAACATTTTTATTAAAAATATATGTTGTGTTTATTTTGTAGTAGAAATGATTCTGGTGTATGATAGATTCAAAATGGATAAACTGATAATTATTTATAAAGTCATATCAAAAAATCAATTACCTACATCGCTAGTCTTGGGATCATTTCTACAGAAAACAAATCTAACTGGAGACCACCTTTAAGCAGGTGTAAACATAGGTGGGTCAATAAAAAGATGGTACAATATAATTCAACGAAAAATTACCTTTATACCATACACTTTAGGTCTATAATTAATTGTTAATTTTACAAATAAACCATATAAATTAAAAGTTGTTGTTGAAATTCTTAATAAGGATCAATGATCGTTTTAAGAACTTATTTATGTTAAAACATACCTACTTACCTATTATTCCAATGCCATATAAATTTTCAAATAAAGAAAGTGCTAACAATTATTTCAGTGTTTGTTTGATCTTTCTATTGGTATGTTTTCACATTGTACTCAATATGTATTGAGAATATTGTCTCCTTTTTCTTTCATACAGCATGTTCTCTGTTCTGACAAAGAGCGTGAAATATGAAAGAACAAGATGCTTGATTTTCAATATTGAATTCAATATGAAAATATACTATAGGATGAAACTGTTGAAAAGTTGTGGCCAGGTACATTTATAAAAAGATAAACCTGTACCCATACATTTTTGGACAAAATCCTTAAACTGTTACGGTTGGATTTACTAAAAAGGTTTAGTCTATTTTAGAACGGTCCTAAGTTTAAGTGAAACTTTTGGTTTTAAGAATCTTAAACCAACCCTTCTTGAGTTTTGGACATAGTTTGATTTATAAGAAAAATTTTAATAAAGAATACATGTTATTCTTGGTGCACGAAATACATGGTAAAATGGATTTCACCCGAATTTGATGTAACTTTGACATTTGATAGTACTAATCATGGTTTAAGAGATATGCAACTCTTATCGAGATTGTATGTCTAGCTCTTGAGATATTGGGGGTCAAAGTTCGGAAAAATGCGATGCAGTAGTAACTTTGCTGACAAAAAAGAACTATTTCTCAGCCGAAATAGTGACAGGTATAAATGAATTTGTATTGTTGAAGGATATTTCATATTCACCAAATAACCACTATTGCTAAAAGATGGTTAGTTCTTATCCAGGGTGTGTTAAAAAAAAATAATTTTTTGAATATGCATTTGACATTAGTTTAGAAGAAAAAACAAACATGCACCAGGATTCTTCTATCCGCATCTATTTTAGATAGTTGGAATAGGATCACCTCATTTTTTGTCCATGCTTTTCACAGTACAATTTTTTGAAATTTGACTTGACTTTGAAAAGTGGAACAGACCCAGCAAAAAATATTGTACTTTAACTACTGGCAACTGTTGGCACCGGCAATGATGTGCATTCCTTTTACTATTTTTACATGGTATAGTTTGCATATTTTAAAAAAGTACCAAAAGAGCAACATTTTAGTAATTTGTTTTTAATAAAGCAAGAAATTGCACTTTATTTAAAAAAAAATCTTATTGCAGCCATAGTTAATGGCAATAAAACAAGTGATTTAAAGAAGATATTTTGGTATAAGTCAAGAATAAATAAACTTCCGGAAGTAAAAATAGATCGTGTAAAAATGTTTACAAAAAAAATGCAAAAGATCAAGCATATTAGTAGTGACAAAAATGTACAACAGAGGTGGAAACAGCGAGTATTGTAGAAAACACTTACATCTTGTTACAAAATAGTTAGTTTGCATCTATTGTAAATAGATGGCGCTAATTTTATTATTTTTTCTCTATTGAAAATACTATTATTAGATATATTTTTATAGACAGCGAGAACTGTGAACTTGAATTATCAAGAAATTTTGGAGTTAAGCAGGTTGGGATTTTACCTACATGTGACTTCTGTGATGTTCCGTGGGACATTTAGGCAATCCCTGGGATATTTCGAATATCCCGAATGGATCAATTTCCTTGGGATTAACTGTGCTATTAGGGTGTGAGAATATGTTGTTTGTTTTATTTTATTTAATTCTGAGATCTGAACCATGTTGAGTTTTTAAAGCGATGAAAAACAGTCAAACTTCAAAAAATTGTACCGTTAAAAACATGGACAAAAAATTAAGTGATCCTTTTTTAACTATCTAAAATAGATGCAGTTATAACAATCCCGGTGCATGTTTGGTTTTTGTCTTCTAAACACACCCCGTATAAGAACTAACCATTTTTTAGCAGTAGTGTTTATTTGGTGAATATGAACCATCCTTCAACAACAAAATTTATACCTGTCACAATTACAGCTGAGAAACAATTCTTTTTATCAGCAAAGTTACCTCTGCAACGCATTTTTCCGAACTTTGATCCCCCAATATCTGAAGAACTAGACATACAATCTCGATAAAAGTTGCATATCTCTAAAACCATGATTAGTACTATCAAATGTCAAAGTTACATCAAATTCGGGTGAAGTCCATTTTTCCAGATTTAAGAAGAAAGTTTCAATTTAGAAGAAAAGAAAATATAAAAAATTAAATCCCCGCGGGGTTTAAATAGTAAAAACTCTGTAGAACAAATGAAAATTGGAGTTATATGTCACTCTAATTAAAGTTTACCCTTGTTAATTCATTTTTCAATTAATACTTGATTTCACACATCGATTTAGATGGGTAATAATAAAATAAGCAGTAGATTAATTCCGTATTTATTTAAAAGGTGTTTTTACTTATGAAATGTATTAAAAAATTTAAATGCAAGTATTGTTTACATTTCTGGCACTGTCGAAATGTCAGTTTCAAAATATTAGCTGCATTCAAATCACCAACTGCGAGTTCGGATCTCTTACCACTGCTTGTACCTTGGCTTGCGCCGACCTCTACTGATGAAATGAGTGGGCTTTGAGTAAGGAAAGTTTTCATATAATACCCACAATATAAGGGAAAGCTAATTAAAAATTCCAGAGTTTTATTTTAGAAATTTGAAATCGAACGTGTTCTTGTGTTTTTTTAGTACATTTTTGTGTTTTTTTTTTACTTTATTCGTGATAGTGTTGATCCGGAATGCACTGATGTTTTAATGAAAAAACATACATTTCCAAAGAATGATGCAGAACTATTTAGAAAATGGGTGGAACAAGTTAAAAATCCAATTTTAATAAATAAAAGTGCTGAAAACATTTATGCAACTTATATGGTGTGCGACAGATATTTTCCTGAAAGTGACAAAGTGTAGGGAATCCTAAGATGACCAAAGCTGGGTTCATACATAAATATTTTTTTAAAAGACTTCGCTTTTAGCTAGTACTCCTGAGAAAGCAGAGAAAATTCCACCAAAAACCGCTCAAAACTCACCTAAATAACAATATATTGAAGTTATTAAAACCTGCAGTTGGAGGAATTTTCTGAGGTTATCCCAGATGTTACAGACAGGTTTGAAAATGACAATTTAGCAAGTAATTCTCATAAAATTTCCAGGAAAAAATTCCTGTTAAATCTAGCAGCAATTTTATAGAAAACAAAAGATCAAAAGATCTTGGGTGGAAATAACGAAAATTTAAACTTGGATGAGCATCCCACAAGGAATACACAAAGGACCAAAGCGAAAAGGGAAATGATTAAACGATGTTTCGCCTTGTGTAACCAGCGTAGGCTCATCATGGTTCCACTGGTGGTATGGTATGGTATATTTTGAGAAAGAAAAGCAGTTTTTCAGTGGTATTTTGCAATAACAATACAAAATAATCAATAACTTATGTCTTTTCTGTATCGGTGTTTTTTGAAAATAAGTACCCCCACAGGTGTAAATAATGAGACCTGTGGGGGGTACTATTTTAGATCTTAGTAAATCCCAACCATTATGGTATAAAATTTTTTAATATTCTACCATCGGCCGTCAAAACTTTAATAATAAATAATAAAATATGTTTATTTCTAAAAAGCATAGTAACAACACAAAAAAATAAAATAAAACTCACTTTTGAAGTGGTTGCCCACTTGTTGTGAGTTAGATAGTCATTAGGTTCCTAAACATTGAAATTTCTGGTCCATTCTTTAGATTTTTCGAAGCGATTCGATTTTCGACACATTTTGGAGTCATTTAAAGTCACATTCGGCATTTTATAGACACATCCGTTGAAAGTCACATTCGGTATTTTGTAGACACATCCGGGTAAAAATATAGTAATTTTATATCACATTTAACATGTATATGTTTAAAACTAAAACTAATTACTAAAATACGCCTAAACTTTAGAGAAAAATACTCTCTAACTCTTCATTAGATTTAGATATCATTTAATCTGGAATTATGTTGTATAATTTAGGAGCTATACAACTTATGCTTTTTGTACCAATCACCTTATATGATCTAGCTATTTTACATTTTTTATTAACAACGCTTCTTGTCCCATGTGGATGGCGGGTAAAGTCAGTTTTTTCTTTTCCTTTAAATATTCTTATTGCGGCTTTTTGGCAAAACAGTTGTTTTAAGTTAAGTATTCCTGATTCTTGAAACAATCTTTTTGTGGGGTATCTTAAACTTTTATTGTAAATTACTTTCGTATTCAACTTCGAAGAATTAAATTTGTTCACTTCCCCCCATCCACATAGGCCATAAGTTAAATGGGATTGAAAAAGTGCGTAATAAAGTGTTTTCAAGTCTAAGTTTGGGATAGTTCTTGAGGTACTTGAATCTAAGTAGATATTTTTACGGGTGGAGTTATTTTTTGTGCATATGTTTTTCCTAAATTTGAATAATGGGTATTAAAAGCATTTACAATATCTTTAATGTCCGTAGAGATATTATTATTTATTGTTATTTTATCTATGTGTGTATTATTATGTTTGTTATTGTTACCCGTTATCTTATTTACCATAGTCCAAAGTTTCTGCGTGGAATTTGAACTTTGTTTTACTTGGTTTTCGTAATACTTCTTTTTTGACTGTTGAATTAGTTTTAATAGGTTATTTTTATAATTCTTATATCGGTTTTGCAGCTCTATGTTGTCACGACTTCGTAGGCATGCTGTATACATTTTATTTTTTTGAGCAACTGACTTTAGAAGTCCCTTTGTCATCCAATTGTTATTTGGTTTATTTTGAGAACTAATTTTTATTGATTTTGTGCACATTTGTATTGTTGAGGTAATATTATTAACTAAAATTTCCGCAGATGTTTCCAGGTCGTTACAGCCATAGATCGCGTTCCAAAGAACCAGAGTTGCCATGATTTTTCTTACCTCATTGTAATCAGTATATTTTTTATAATAATTGTTATTTTTTGTACAATTTGTTCTAATTCGATTTTCAGTTTTTATATATGCCATAATTGTAAGGTGATATTGATATATTAAGGACCCTATTTCCATGTTTTCTCTATTTGTTTTTATAAATATATGATCTATACAAGATTTTTGTATAACCCTCACTCTTGTTTTTTTGTTAATGTATGGCAGAAAACCATTTGCATAAAGGCAATTTAAATATTCTTGGGAAACGTTGGTATCTTTTAATATGTCTACGTTAATATCTCCCACCAAAACATGACAACCCGAGTCTGAAAAGCTTCTCAAGTAAGTATCTAAGCTCTCTATAAACTCACTTCTATACATAGCTGTAACACAAAATTTAGTTTGACTAATTTTTAGTTCGATTTTAATACACTTTGTTAGACCTATATTACAAATTTCGTTTTGGTATTCTAAATCAGATCTGTCCCGTCATTTTTGTTGATTTTGCTATCGTTATACATTAAGTTATAATTTGGGATTTTAAAAATGTTTTGATCATAGATTGTAAAAGTCTCTGTAAGCACAATAAGATCAAAATTGTCATTCAAGCTGTTTAAAAATAAAAGAAGTTCATCAATTTTTTTCATAATGCTGCATATGTTAACATGGAATATTTTTAATGACGAATGGAATTTTTGCGTTTTGTTTTTGTATTCTAATAAGTCTGATATTTCATACGTTTCATGCTCAAATGGTTTATAATTTTTAATGTACTCATCAATTTTGAAAGAAATTTCAGGTATTTTTATTATTGAATAAATTTTTGCTTAGAATATCATCAAATTAAACTAAAAAAAATGAAAAGTTTGTCAATAAGTATTTTAAAATATTCCCACTATACTTAGACTACAAACAGTTTAAAAAGGACAAATATTTAAAAAAAAATTTTATACGTATACTAAGACTAAACAAACAGTTTAAAAAACGATAGATATCTAAAATTGTTCAGGACTAAACTAAATAAAGCATTAAAACCAACTAAACAGATTGACGTTAAGAAACAGTCTTAAGAAAGTTAAGAAACAGTCTTAAAAAATAATCACGAATAATTTTAAAATTTTTTATATAATCTGATAGATTTAATTTTCCTATTTTCTTTTTGGTTATCAATTTTTGACCTGATGTTGAAGTAGATCTTGTAGTTCTGGGAGTTTGATTTGAAGAATGAGATAAATTCTGATTTTTATTTTCCTTTTTCTTTGTTTTGGGATTTGCGTCCGGTTTTGTAATAATTTTAGTCTCGTTTTCTTTTACTTTATCTTCCCGTTCATAAAACACCTCGCTGTCACTTTCAAACTTCTTATCTTCATCCGTTTGTATTGGGGTGAATGGAGCGCTTGTGTTTGGAAAAAGACGGTTTTTGTCAACAATCGGTTCTAGAAAGGTGCTTTTGTCCAGGTTTGCCAAAGTGTCAACTGAATATTCGTCGTTACCAACTAAGAGTTTAGACCTAACAATTTTGGCTGGAAACTTTTTTTCTTTAGCGATTTTTAAGTAATCGTAAAGAATTTTGTTTTGTAATCTTTTTTCTTCCGTCAAGTCTCTCGCAATACTTTGTCCCGTACCCTTTGGTTTTTTGGCATTTTTGACAATTTCTTGTGTTGTTAATTCTCGAACAAACTTGACTAAAATTGGCCTAGTCTTCGTGTTTGTTTTGTCTCCAATCCTGTAATAGTTGTCTAAATCACGACTGCTCAAATTAACTTGTAGTTTGTTTCGAAGAAAATCCAACACAATTTCTTCCAGGGATCCAACATCTGTTTCATGAAGACCAAAAATTAAAATATTTTTCCTTTTCAGAAGATTTTCTTGTTGTAAAATTTTTTCCTTTAACTTAGTGTTTTCGGTCTCCAAAAAATCTACGGTTGTTTTTAAGGATTCAACCTCTTTTTTATATCTGGTTAGGTCCTGCTTTATATCCGAAACATCTTGGCTAGTCTTTTGCAAAAGTTGAAAAATTTGCTCATTTGTTATGGTGCCCATTTAATAAGTTTGATTACTCTGGTCGGTTTTCAGTATAGGAGGCGAAACCGCTAGTGAATCTTATCTGCTTCCGTACCGCTCGTACTTTTTTTCCAAGTTAACTCTTAATAATAACAGAACAAATGCAGTTTTTAGGCAAAATATGTGACTTACGTGTTTAGTAGAATATCAAATGCAAGCAACTTTTAATGAGCAATCAAACTATGTCACTTTTAGTTATAACTTGTAATTCTAAACTACTTAAAATTTGATATTTTTGCGGAGCAACTTAAAAACGTTTATTTACTATATATGGCCTACTATATATTAGTCATAATAAGCAATTAAAAGCTATTTGCTTAAGAATGCATTCTACTCCTTCAAGGAGTACCTGGACAGCAATTTTAATTTTAATGTGTTTTAATTTGTCTCAAGTTGTCTAACTTTTTAACTATTTAAAATTTTTAATTGTTTTGTTAAACTCAATGTTGTATGTATATTGTTTTTACTTAATTTGTAATCACTAAAAAAAGCTTTATATATTTATTTTTTTTAGCAAAAAATTGTTTAGATATTTAGGTTCAGCAATCTATTTCTGATGTCTTCATTTTGATACTATGTATTTTCTTGACTTGTAAAAGCACTATTGTGTAATACTTATTAATAATAAAACTAAACTAAACTGACAACAGAGCATTTTTTGGTAAGCTTGTTCTCTCTCAGACCGATGCAATTAAAAGAAGAGAACAATAGTAACCATAGTAAGCACACCAAAAATTTCTAAAGGTTATCACTAAAATGCTGGTAGTAAACAAATTTTATAACTTAAACAGAAAAAGGGCATTATTTTTCTTGAAAGATAAATTTTTTTTTATTTCTAAAACCCGCTTGACATGGAGCAATAAAATGACAATTGCATGCCAGCGACCAGCAAAGCGAGATGGAAATAGAAGACTTGCATGCAATTCTTATTTACAATAACTTGTGAATTGCAGCAATTCTTGTTTCATTGCTACATGTCAAGCGGGTAGTAAGGGTGGTATTATGAATGAAATTGGCACAGTTGCACAGTTTTAAAATCAATGTCCGACCAACCACTGCAAAACACAGGACTTTTGTCATATTTCTATCTAGCAGTGTTGAATTTTAGAGCTATTATTGTCATTTGTCAGGTTCATATTTTGTATCTTCTTTTTTGGGTTGGGATTTAAAACACAATTTGTGGATTGTAGTTAATATATATATATATATATATATATATATATAGAGAGAGGTTCTAAGAGTCATAAAAAATCAAATTAGCCAATCAATCTTAAAAATTTGACATTGCCTATCTTACTTCTTACTGGGAACCATTTCCCTCCATTCAAGGAAAAATATACGTTTGAATTTGACGGCTTTTTGTTGCCACTTTCTATTTCCAAATTCTTTAACTGCCAAAAAGTAGGATCTCGCTCATTTTTTTTTGCGTTTTTTTATGAAGATACTGAAAAATTGACCCCACTTTCTATTTCCAATTTTGGTTTATTTCTTAAAGCTAGCAGCAAGAAGTGAAACCGTGGATCCGGCATTACGGAACTCTGAACTCAACTAAAGTCTTTGCATTATCGACGAAGCATAAATGTATTTAAATAATAAAAATTTTTTTTTTTTCGTTTTAGTCACTTCTATATTTTTCTCGACAGTTAGCAGTTTATAGAAACATTTTAATAACTAAGTTGAATAGCTGTGTAAAATAAATCAATCAAAAGTACATTTTTTCTAATTATTTTGTTCACTACAGTTACTATTAATTTACATTTTTGGTGCAAACGTTAATAAAACAGCTGATTGTGACGGTTCTTTAGCAGGCGATGTTGCCAAACATCAGATATCTTATTTAAGTTTTATTATTTTTAATATTATTTGGCAAATAGAGGGATCTCTCTCTAGCTCATCGAGGTGATCTACTATAAGCTGTTCATACAGCGATAAAATGAAATATTTTGATATCATTGCCTCCCTTTCTGAGATTCACAGCTTTGGGTTGGGTTGGTTATTGTTTGTTTGTACTGTAAAAATCACGGTTATTATTACACTAGGTTATTTTTGGTTCTTTTAGGCAGCTTTTAAATATTACAACTGTGGTGCAAGATTTAATATCAGTTGGTAATTAATTAAATAACGTTAACCCTTTGTATTGTAAAAAACAAAGTTTTGTGTAGCAGTTTTTGGAATTTTGGCAATCGAAAATTATTTCTGGATCGAGTGGTTTACTTTGTTGTTGAAACCAATTTGTTCTAATAAATAGTTTGGCGTATTATGCGTTTTTATTTTATAGATAAATACCAAAGTTTGATAAATAATAAACAAGTTTAATGGTAAGAAATCTAACAATTTCAAAATATTTTACTGATAATATAATTAGCATGTTGTTTAAATTGCAATTTTTGATCAATTATGACACATAAGTATTTAAAATTTTCTACTACTTCAATTTTTTCAGCGTTTAGTTTAATATGTAGGTTTTGCTCTGCAAACTGTCTCCTAAACTTTTGTCCTAACAACATAAATTTTGTTTTTATTAATATTTATCTTTAATGAATTGAGCGCTGTTAAGATTGCTATTTATAACAGCTAAAATCTTTTGTATGTAATGTTATTGTCTTTAATGGAATAGTGTGGAATTTTTATTTTTAAGTTTTTTAAGTATATCATCATAGATAAATATATTAATATATATATGTTGCGACGTGAATTTTAGGTTTAAGTTATGAAAAAATAAAAAAAATTAAAATTTCCAAAAATACTTGAACTTATTTGGGAGCAGACTGAGCATTTTAAGTTTTGGAACATTAGTAATTCTTTGTCTTTGCATAGCACACTCGTGAAGGCCCCTAGCTTTTATTCAGTGTAGAATGGGTTGGATTCTTAATGAGGTACTAAATTTGGCGCCACGTAATTTACATCACGGTACCAGAGCTTGTTGTTGTTAGAAAAAAATAATTACAAACCTGAAAAAGTGGCATGACAAATTACGATACTCTACCAACTTCCTCAGTGTCCAAAATTAAACGGTCAACTGTAAACTATTATAATACTTATTATACAGGGTGTCTTGTAGGCTGGAAGCTCTCTAATAATAGCACGACCTGGTAGAAAGACATTGTAATACTTGGCGAACATATTTCAATTAAATATGTAACTGAACACTAATAAATTATAGTCTCTCTGCAATTAAAATAGGGACAATCTATTGGGGTAATATGAGTACAAACACGAAAAGTTATGAAAACACAGTTAGGTATATTGGTCGAAGGCTTTACCTATATGTATAAAAAAAGGAAAAAAGTAACTCTTTCAGTCTTAAGAAAAGTTAGGTTTATAAGTTATGTTTAAAATTTACAAAAAAAAACATATTTTAATCATTCTATTAAGTTTTTGAGGTTAATATGCCTGCCGTATCTTTGAAACTTAAACCTAGTGAAAACCTAGTGTCTCGTCCTCAGACTAATAACTAAAGAGAGACTAAACATTCCCTATTGAAATCCTCTAATGTTTACAATCCAACACCTTTCTGGACGATTATATGAACAGAAAAGAGATAGAGCAATAAAACGGCAACACTGTCAAAAATTGCTTTTCCCATTACCAGTGGCGGCGTTAATTTTAATTTAAATATATAAATGTGAAAACGAGATATGAGGTAGGGTTGGTCGGATTTTCTTATTCAAAAGAATGAACTGCCAGAACTTGCATAACCACAAAAAATAGATTTATTCAAGGATAAAGTTTAGTTTGAGGAATGTAGGTATTTACGAACAGATCAAAAGTTTACCAAAGAGCACTTGAAATGATTTTTAGGTCAATTATTCAAGATGGCTGTTATATATTTTTTTTAATTGTGCAGTATCCCATAAAACAAAAGTAAAAAAAAATATTTTCATAGCAAAAAAAAACAGTTAATAACCTGTTTTATAACGTTTTTGTCCAAAAAAAAAACACGCTATTAAACGGCTTATTAAGCGTTTTTTTCACTATGATAATAATGCCTCTTTTAGTTTTCTTTAGTGGAATATAAACTTTATTTATCAAATTAAGAGAACTTTTTGTGATGTTAATTATGAAAATTTTAAGGCCAACAAATTTTATTCTTTACACATTGGCTGCATGTTCATTTCTGAATACAGAACACAAGGAAAATTTAAGGAAGAGGTAAAAAATTAATTACTAGTAGTTTTTCAGGAAACAGGAGTCAAAAGGCAAAAAAATAAATAAATAAAAATAAAAATAAGAATGGCTCAGAGTAAATATCTCCAAAACGGTTTTATCCACATTATAGAAAATTAGTACATTATATTGGCTATGTGATTCTGTAAAATATTTTGACCTCGCAAATGTTTGTTTTTTAAGATGGCGAATAGATATTCACTCACTTCACATTATATGTTACAAAAAATAAAAACTACTAAATGCTTATATAGATATATTAATCTTTATTAAAAGTAAAAAATAAACTAACTTATAAAACATTATTAACTTACATACTATTTACACATTTCCAAACAATATTATTTTTTCAAGAAGAAAGAATTAATGCACAAGCATAAAGACCAATGGCTCTCTGGCTTTAGGTAAGGTGTCACTATTATGTTAGTTCCCAGATCCACATACCCAGTAAATTTTGATCAAGTCCATTTGACTTGTTTTCTTATCGACATTTCGTCCATTACAAGATTACAAAGAAGTGGACGAGATGCACTTTTTTGTTTCAAAATTAGCGCATTTTGGTAAAACCTGTGCTACCATCTACAGAGCGCTACCACCTAGAAATAGTCCCTAAATCTGGCAAACTTCGGTTAAATGTTTTTCTTACAAAGTTGTAGGCCTTGGGAGAGTAAAAGGATAATGTCAAAGGAAATAACCTCAAAGTTGGGTTGTATTTTTGACGAACTGGTCTTGAGCTGGTCCATCAAGTGAATCCTATTAAAAAAAAAAAAAATAAAATAACTAAACAAAAATACTCTGAATTTTTTACTTATTGACAATTTTTTAAGCTTTTTATAAAATAGAAATCACATTTTTGCGTGATATTGACAATAATAAAAAAAATATCATTTTTGCATGCATCGAGGTAAGTAAATGTTAGATGTTAAGACATTATCTTTGAAAAGCAAGACAAGTGAAAAAATACATCTTTTATAGAACCTTACTCACCAAAAAAAATTAATCCAGTCCTTACATCTAAATAATTGCGCTAGTGTTTTTTTTTAAATTCAGGCCTTCCCCCTCCCCTTTTGTGAACTGCGGTGGGACCCCTTCCCTCTAATAATAATGCATTATTTTTGAATAAAAAAGGCAAGATTTTCATCGACCTCCCCCTTCATTTACATGACGTGATGTAAGCTCATGTTATTAATGGACCAACCCCACAAAACATTTTTAAGTCAAGTGTTAATGTTGATTAAACTATAAATTAAAATAAAGCCATACCTTTATGGTTGCTTCCAACGACACACTAATGAGGGATTTTCCCTTCAAATAATTAATCAATTGCTTTAGGGAAGTTATTCTCAATTTAAGTCTTCTGACATTCATTTGCAAGTTATTAATTTTTCGCCTTCTTCTTTCATGAAAACTTTTTACAAATGCCATTTTTTTTTCAGGTGTGGATTGCCAGATCTCCAATATATCTTTTTCTAAAAATAAAAACAATTATATGATTAGAAGTAAAAATTAAAAGGAAAAAAAACAAAAAAATTGAGAACTTGAAACTTGCTCAACATATGAGTGTATTAGAAGTAAATATTAAAGGAAAAAGAACAAAAAACATGAGAACTTAAAACTTGCTCAACATATGAGTGTATTAGAAGTAAATATTAAAGGGAAAAAAACAAAAAAAATGAGAACTTAAAACTTGCTCAAAATATGAGTGTCACATGGTATTAAGAATAAGAGAAGTTATCTCAGAGCAATAACAGAAGGGCTTAAAGTAATGTTATGTAGAATGTACCTTTTCCGTGTTTTTCGACTTATTTGGTTTCTCAAATTAGCCTGAACTTCTGGCAGAGTAGATGTCGATGCATATTCATTGGCTAAACTGCAAACAAAACAAATTCTATTACAATTTTAAATGCACATTTTTTTTTACTTTTGCCTTATAGAATAATGTCAGTATATTTTGATTATTTAAAAAAAATATATACAGGGTGTGAAAATTAACGACACCCATAAGTATCTTAAAAATAAAAAAGGGGCAGAAGTAAAACTTCACAAACTTGAATAGGCCCCTTTTTTCTGATTAAAAAAATTACCTTTGTCTCTAGCGAGATAAATTAAAATGTCTTCTTCAAAAGAATAATGAGTTTAAAAAGAAAAATAATCATATTCGATGATTCTTACTCTTATTAAAAAGTTTTTGCCATTTTATTTAAAAACCGTTAGAGAAAAGGTAACATATTAGGTATTTTTGAAAATATAAGTTTCCATTTAAAAAAAGTAACATCCATAAAAAATATGTACCTTCGTGCAATTTCTTCCATTTCCTAAGCAGTTTCTGTAATAGCAGTATCTGTGGTTAACTCATCAGTTTCATCAACGATTGCCTCTTGATTTGTTGAGAGACACAGAATATCCCGCTCACCTTCAACCATGTTAAAAAAATATTTTCTAAAATATTTTGTTATAAAATGATATATTTAAAAACACGTTCAAAATTACCTTTTTTAACCTTTTTGCACCCTGAAACTTTAAAGAAACCAAAGTTTAAAAAAAATACCTTTTCAGCGGTTAATCCACTTGTCTGGTTGAAGGACCTGCAATATTTTGGTCAGAATGTAACAAATTGATCTTAGGTACATTGGGCTCTTTCACTAGTGTTTCAAAAGCAAAATCTAGAGATTGAAAAATAATACATAATTCTATTAATCGAATTACCAAGAGTTTATTAGACGCATGTGTCAATGGAAAGGGTTGCCTGGGTTATGGTCAATATGGCTTAATTTTAGAAAAAATAAAAAGACTGTACTTCACAGGAGAAGCGACACAAGTAGGACGTTCCCGGTAGATTTTTTGAGTTATGCAATTACTCTACTAAATAAAAATATATATATTTTTTTATTTTGGTTGAATTTGGAGAATTTTTTGAAAAAAAATCAATTGAAGGTAGTAAAACGGACTCTATAAGACGTCTATTTTAGTTAATTATTTTGATATTGGGGTCATTTCATATTAAATCAACCAAAAAACTCGAAAATCCAAAATTTCAGATTTTCTTGACAACTAGTTTTTTTTAATTAATTTTACAAATTGGCTCATTTTAAAGCCATTTTATAGACCTTTCCAATGATATATCACATTTGTTTTTTAAACTTTTTTTGTATTTAAAAAAATATATATTTTTCGAAAAATTTCAAAAAGGCCATTTTTAATTTTAAAAAATATATAATTTTTTTTAAAGGGTTGTTTACTTACTGCCAACATTTTGTGAAAAACAAATGATTTCATTACATAATAATCACCTAGATACCGGGTGTTCCATATACCTTTTCTCTATAAATATTAGGATAGAATCTTGTTTAGACTAATATTAACTTCCATTTAACCTAATATTTCTAAAAAAACAAAAGGAAGATAGCTGTGTGCACTGCAAATCTAACGAAAAAAACTAAATCTAAATCTATTACACCGATTTCAGTGATTATTAATATTATATACTAACAAAATCAAGTCTTTTTGCCAGTATTTATTTGATTTCATAATCTTAGCAAGCAACAAGTATTTTGTATTTTAAGATGGGTAACAAGAAAATATATGCAAGTAAAAGCCCCATCGATTACCTAAAATACGAAGTTAGTTTCTGTAAAATGTACCTTAAACTTCAAAAATTAAAAAAAAAAATGATTTTTAGTATAATTTTTCATATATGGCATATTTATTTTTTTTTGACACTGAACTCATAAATTTGTACATCTTAAAATTTGGCTTAGAGTTTATTAATACTTTAGGCAAAAATGTTTTTTTTTTTAATTATTAAAAATAGCCTTTTTGAGATTTTTCAAAATTTTATTTAAAAAAAAATGTATTACACCTCATATGAAAGGTCCCTAAAAAAGCTTCATAAAGAGCCTTGACTTACTTTTCTAGTACAAGTGGTTCTTAAGATATTGCTAATTTTGTGCCTCTATGTTACGGACAAACTGGTGAATTTTTTGATTTTCAAAAATTAATTTAAAAAAAAACTACCAATAAAAAAATCTGAAATTTTGAATTTTTGCGTTTTTTGTGGTATTATTATGAATTAAATTATCAAAATCAGAGATGGTGTGGTAAAATACCCTAGTTGATTTGACGTCGACCATTGGAGGCCCAGCTACCTTTTTTACTAGTAGTAAATATTTTCAGACTTACCTTAAGGATTTTCTGGCAGGTGATTCAAAAATACTTGAGTCTGAACTAAAAAAAAAATATACCTTTTTGAATCATGTAGCTTAAAATTATCTTTTAACAATACAACAAAGCTCAATGCGAGGAATAAAAAGGTTGATGTGACCCTATTGAGAGTAGAGCATTATTTTGGAAAAAAAGCAACTTTAAAGTAAAATATTAATAGTATACTATTTATTTTAGTTAGATTAGGTCCAGCCAAAGGTGTTTGTTTTTGTTCTTCAACAAAGATAAGATATATAAGAAAAACACATATTTTCTTTAAATCCTTAAATTTTAAGCCTTGAGAAAAGCCTTAAACTGGAGTTTACTATAATGTTAATCATTTGTGGTTGATTTAGTTTTAAAAAAAAATGTTTTGTAGGCTATTTTGCTCTGATAAATGGAAATATCAAAATAAATATAAAAATGTTCAAAAATGGTGACTAATATCTCAAATTAAATATAATTGGTAAAAGAATATGCTTTTATGTTTTCTTTTTAGAAATTATTTGAGAAAAAAATATGTTCTGCCACAAGTCTTTTTTCAATAGTTCCACTAAAATACCTTTCAGCTCAGACTAATATTAATATTTTTAATCTAGTCACTTACCTATAAGATAAAGGATCTACAAATAAAGAAGTACCAAATCTAGGATTTGCATCTGGTCTTATTTGTTGTTTGCCAGTGGTACTTATTATCATTATATCACTTGGATCAAAAGGTTCAGTGCAAATATGGGCATGCTTAATAATATGGTTATTTTCCAAATCTAAGATAGATATCCACCTATGTCCTCTTTCAGGGTTTACAGGAAACCTACAATAAAAAAAAAAACAAGTACCTGAAGAATTAGTAAATAAATACCCAATAACCATTTTTAACTAGCTAACCCTCGTAAATTAGTATAATATTTTTATAAGTTAGGTTTAAAAAAAAGCTTTCTCTAGAAATTTAAATAGATATTATCTTTATTTTAATATAGATTTGATCAATTTTTTTGTACTTTTTAAAAACAAATAGGCTCTAAATGACAGTGAAATTCTCAACACACCACAAGAAAACACAATAAGTAGTAAAAAAGCAAAATTAATGAACCGTCTTAAGTCGTTTTTTCGTCATTGTTTCTTCATTTTGCTGTAATGGAAACAAAAAAAACATTTAAAATTATAGATAGTATTTTTATCTAAAAGGGTGACTTAAGCAATTTTGCTTTTGATAAAGGAATGTAAAGTAAATTCAATGTGTCAGTTTAAAAAAAAAGTACAAAAAAATGAACACTGAGTCCAGACCTGAAAACTTCTAACTTTTTCTAAAAATTTATAATTAGAGCCGTTATTTTTATCGAATTTCAAATTTTCGGTTCAGTAGTCCTTAAGATATATGGTTTTGAAATTTTATTAGGTTTTAATAAATTACTGCCAAGACATAAACATAGATTTAAAGAGCCAAGAAGTGCTAAAGGTAGGGCAAGGCAACAATAAAAATTTGTCACAACTTTATTTTTAACTTTTAAATTCTTTAATTCTTTAAAAACAAAACATTTTCTTTTGGCTCTTTTTTACTATTTCTACATCCACATAAAATGAGATTAGAGCTTGACAGAATGTGGTACTCAGCCTTTTATTGTTTAGTAACACAATGAGGGGGTTGTGACCCCAGGTAAAGGAAGTTTTATGACTTTGCCCATTTGATCCCACTGTTTCTTTCTTTAATAGAATTATATATCAATATATGTTTTGGTTAAATTTGGATATTTCTGTAAAAAGGCTGGAGGAGATATGAATTTTTCTATATCTTTTCTATATAGTGGGTTGGTGGTCTAGTTGAAAAGAAAGACGCCTGCAAAAACACATATGGTCAAGCCATGATGGTAATTTAAGGGTTAACATTTTTGTTTAATTAATTAATTTTTACTATCTTTTTCATATTTTTATACCATGATTTTTCTCACATTTTTTTTTCACTGTTTTTTAGGAGTTCAAAAAAGTACTGCCAAGAAATATTTTTTGTGTGTTAAAATGAAAAATATTTAGAGATAGAGGGCACAATGGTAGACGTAGATGCAGAGTAAATTATCTGATAATCTACAGAAGTGCAAAAATATTTAAGGTTGTTGAAGAGAGATAGCAGGCTATATAAATATTATTTTAGAGAAAGATGAAAATAATTTAAGGCAATCGTTTAATAAAAATTTCTGTTGTCATCTGTCTGTCATGTTTAGTGGAGTCGTGCATATTGGTAGAGCCATGATGAACCTTAAAATAATTTAGTTAAGTAACTGTTAAATTAATTATTTTTAGATGTGCTAAGGTACCCTTATAGCAGGACACGTTTTTTGGTAAATTTAAAGACTATAAAGAACGTTGATTGAAAGAAATTAATACCACCTTATGTCTTACAACCTTTACACTTTGATCAATTACAATTTTACTGTTTTTTGGATAAAAATGGAAAAATATAAATCATATGCACGACACCATTAAAGATTAAATTATTTCCATCTTTCTCTAAAATACTTTTTTATAGCCTACTGTTTCTCTTCAACAACCTTAAATATTTTTCATTGTAAGAGAGAAAAATGTTTTTTTGACAGTAGTTTTTTTTTGAACGCTTAAAAAATAGTGAAAACATGAAAAATCTGAGTGCTTTATTCTAGAAATAGAAAGTTTGGATAGAAAGCTTTAAAATGTGAGCAAATTCATGGGATAAAAACGTATAAAACATGGTAAAAATTGCTTAAACAAAAATGTTACCCCTTAAATTATGCTAAAATATTTTAAGCGTTTAAGCGTTAAATTAGCATCATGGGCAAATTTGTAATTTTTCAAAGCAAAAAGTGTGTGGGACATAAGGTGGTATTAATTTCTTTCAATCAAACTTCTTTACAGTCTTTAAATTTACCAAAAAATGTGTCCTACAACTATAAGTGTATTTAAGCACATCAAAAAATCATTTAACAGGTATTTAACTAAACTATTTTAAGGGTCATCATGGCTTTACCAATACAGATAGTAATTTTGTTTTAAGCAGGTATCCGTTACCTAGAGGTTATGTACTTACAGGAGGCAAAAAGGCACAATATTAACACTACTTGAGAAAACATCTATTCATGTAATTTTTGGAGTGGTTTTTATAATAAGCACTTAACTTTTTTAAAAGGCTAGGCAGTTAAAACACTTGTCTTTATAGTTCTGAACTAGAGTTTTTTAAATTACACTTATTATATATGACTATTATCTGGATATCAGCAGCTAGTTGCAAAAGATCAGCCGATAAGCAATTACATTAAAAAGTTTTTGTAATTAAAAAGTAAAAAAAAAATAAAAGAAATTGTTAAAATTGCCTATTTTCCACAAGAAGTACCTAATGTGATACCTATATTTTAAAAATAGCCTGTTGCTAAACTTACAACAATCACTACACTATCTCTTTTCATTTCTCTTGGTACTTAAAAGGTACCCAGGTACCCATTAAAATACAAAAAATACCTGCCCCGGTACCTGACTATCAGCACTTGGGCTTATTGTCTTTTCTTGTTATGTATAAAGTATAATAAATAAATATTTTACATGCTGCAAAAGGAGCAAAATTATCTGGTACTTTTGTTTCTTAAAAAAGATTAGTATTAGTCTTAGATTTTTGATGTATTAATAGTATAATTATAAGCTTTTTACCCAGTTTTTTACCTCATACTACGCCCATGACTAACGTAAAATGACAGGATCTTTCTTACCTCCGAAATATTAGTTCTGGGCTGGAATATCCGCTTTTATTGCATACCAGGCAATGGTAAACCATTTTGTTGGTTCTCAAAATAGCTTGATACAGTTCTTTTTTCACAAATAGTCACAATAAAATTCAAAAATCACCGAACAACACAAACCCCCGTTAACAACAACGCCGTCAGCTGCAACCAAACATGTCGGCATTTATTCGCGGCTCGTCGAAAAAACGTTGCCGGCTTGTGTTCTTTTTTATAAATCTCGAAATTCTACTTATTAAAAATTAAAAAAAGTTAATTATTGAGACTAAAAATTAGGACTAAGAATTAAGTTATTAGCATAAGAAAAATTATCCTATATAAAAATATGTCAAATAATCAATAATATTATCAAAAGAGCTTCAAGAAGTTTATGAATTGTTTTGTTTCTAGAGAAACCCCGCGGTAAATTGGCAACCATGTATTTTTTGGGAAATAAACATTGTGGCTGGTTGATCGGGGTAATATTGTTTACTGTTATATCTCATTTTTTTTTATTAATCTGAGGTCTCGTCGAAGTCCATTAGCCCAGTCTGCGCCCACTGTGTTGGGACTTAACACATGCTAAGGTGGCTAGACCAACTGGAACACCAAATCCACGGAGCCATCAGCCGTGATGTACAAAAGGACCAAGAACATAATCTGGCCCTGCAACCCTACAGAATACAACACACTTTAGTATTCTGCAAAAATTAAAATAAAAAAAATCTGTGACCTTTATGTCAATTTCCGACCAATTTTTATGACACCTTTAGGCCAGATTTTCCAAAAAAAAATACAAAAAAACAACCCTTTCGTCCAAACCAATATCTGGAACAGTAGAATGTTGGATTCCTGATAAAGAAGGAAACGAAACTAATAATAATTTTTTTCCTTAATAAACTTAGAAAAAAAACTGCAAGTCACGCCATGCCCATCAGCAAAATGGCGTATCACAAAAAAATGCAAATTTTTACATTGACGATTAGTTGACCACAATAACTATTGAAAACTAATTAACCAAAAATATCCAAGAGAAATGGTTCGGAAACTTGCTAACAAGTTGAGGTCTAGCGGCGCTGTTGAGTTTCAAGGGGTCGGTCGGCTTCCAAGATGGTGCGTGAAGCCTCGTGGTTAAAAAAATTAAATGCGGTGAGTTTATCCTTTACGAAGACTGTGTAGCAACCAGCTACAAAAAAATCACTTGAACAGGTTGCTGCGTAAACTTCAAGTTATGCTCCTGCTTATGCAGAAATGGTCATCTTCAAAAACTCAAAAGACCAGTCTTGAAAACTTGAGCTTACTTTTCACCGCATTGACCGGACCACCTTGAGAAACTGGAGCAGGTTGCAAACTCACCCAAGAACTACACCTTGCCGAATTTTTAGTTCCAAATCTTATTTTTTTCACATAGAGTTTGGATGTCCTGAAACCGCTAGAGGGCGCGATAACGAAAAATGCGCAGTACAAAATGCCAAACTTCTCGCAGAATTTTCCGAAGACACCACGCCGTGAAACAAGGCATTACATAAATTTTGATAAATTCATAGCCACACAAGTCAAAATCGAGAAAATAGGTCATAATCGGGAAACAGCGAAGAACTCGTCGCTCTAGGTTCTTGTCAAGGCCAGAAAATTATGCAAATTTTGAAAATATGTGACGTCATCTTCTACTCTACAAAATATTCTCGCCTCATTTGATCAATCCGGCATCAAGGTGAGATGGGATTCTATAATCCACGACGAATCGTATTTTCTCTTCAGTAAGCACAGAATACTCTCAATTCGATCATGTCGTGCTCATTTTGAGTCACGGGATACGACGTACATGCCACCAACTGACCGATAATTCCCAAAATCAAGTAGATGATAGTCACATACGTTTATGATTCGGACTAACAAGGACCTCAAGGCCGCCCAATTTGTCAGGAGAAACACCCCGCTTGTCGACTTAAAACACGATATTAAGTCCGGCGCCATTTGCAATTCATTCATAAATAAGCACGGTCCAAAACTCAAAACCATCGGGCAACACTGTATAAAATAGACTGACGCACGAAGACATTGGCAAATGTCAAAACATTCTCTTAAAGTAAATAAATATTTGTTTTAATTATTATGAACCATCCGCGATTATATTTAAAGAACAAAAGAGCAAATCACCACGCTAAATTCGGTCTTCGTCGCTGGAAATTATTGCCTGAAGGATGGATCCGTCGTGTAACTCAAAAATGGAGGTCTAAATACATAAACAAAACAAGGATGTTCAAAATGCAAGTTTTTAATAACAATTTTTTACATTCCAGAGTTGGGACTACGTTCTATGGGATGGCAAAAGATGCCTGCTACTGGATCGACTTAAAATTTGAAGTTGCTAGAAATAGTTTTCCTGATAGTGGGACCTAAACTGCACTTAGCCTGAAGAGTGCACCAACGGAATTACGAGCAATAACTTGCGAAACAATTAACCAACTCCAGTGAAAGTGACTCCCAAAATTAGTGCAAAATAGTCTTTGTTGTGGTTAGTATTTTTAGCTTGCAAAAAGTTCGTTAAGTTTGATTAATTTACCCAAATCGAAAGTGACCCAATTTACTCATTAAAATACGAGAATTTTCCTAGAATAAGGATTGGAATAATAAGATTGTAACCTTTCCAATAAAGAACAACAGTAATTTATATTTGAACAGATGGTTTTAGTTGTAAGCATCAGGAATGTCGAGGTAAGAGTAAATATTAATTATTGGAGGGGAAACTTGACTTGGGTTTAAAACCAGTTATTGGTAAAAAGATATTATTAAAGAAAAACATATGTTGATAAGTTTGAAAAGTTGGTAATTAATTAAAAAAATAAAAACAATGAGTAACGTTTGTCGAAAAGTCAAAAATGTAACGTTACAATGTTATATCGTAATTACTTCCCATACTTTGAACACATATAAGAAGCAAACGTGCATTTTTGCTGACTTGCTGTTCTCACAACCAGCCTACATGTGCATTTATGCATCCTTTGAAATCCCAGGAAGAAGATTAAAAACCCGTGAGAAATCTAATGCAGCCTTTATTAGTTTATGTATAAGTATACATGCTTTGTTAGGAATAAGTTAGACTTAAGCCATTATTCATTTTTAAACTTGTTTACGTTCTCAACGTTCTAGTTTTTGAAATAAAATAATTTTTCAAAAGTTAAAAGCACTCTGAAGCATATTAAAAAATGCAAGTAGAAAAAAAAACTTAATACATGATAACGCGTAAACCTCATCCATTAAAATGATATACACAATGTAATAAAATAATTTTTGCAATTCAGGGACTAAAAACGTAATATACTCCTTCATTTCAGGGAATAAAATGGTACTTTTTATCACCGCGACTAAAATGCTTTAGTCCCGCTTCTTATTATCAGGCTATATAAATTAACTTAACGTCAGAACGAATGAAGGTTTGGTAAAAACGCATGTTTTTATTTGTAACATCCGAAAATAGGCATGAACACAATATGAAAAAGAGCTAACCTAACCTATAAATTCTTAAACTATTTGATGTTATTGTGCGTCACATTAATATTTAGAATGTCCCCACTACAGCCATTTAAATGGACTAATGGTCCCGAATCTGAGGCGGTTCCGCTTCGCTGCTGTATTGGAGTTTGAGGGATTGCCGATTGGGTATTTTCAGTGCCGAAATCTTCAGTGATTGCAGTGCATATGGTACCTGATGTATCTTCGCTTTAATAAAAACGGTGCCCAAAAGTGCAAAAAAATAGTATATATAACATGTGACTAAAGTTTCTTTTTATCCCTTCCTTCGGTCGGGCTACAAACATTCGCCTGTGGATAAAAAGTACCACTTTAGTCCCTAGGTATATAATGTACTATTGCTCACTCAAGGGCCTAAAATCTAACCATAAAACAAGTAGTTATCAAAGAGTCAAATAAAAAAAAAAAAGAACACACACATTGTAATTAACTACAACAAAACTACACCAGAGAGTTAATAAGACTAAAATTCCTTAAACTTGCTTAAGCCTAAATTTGAAAACTCTTGAACCGCAAGTCGGGTTAAAATATTGAGGATTGCATGTGTCTCTCCATTAGACTGACTCTGTGATTCAGTTTTAATTATATACCCTTGACAAAACTAATTAATGAATGTATATCTATAATAGTACATTTTCCACCATTCTCAAAGGTCTCTTCACGGAAAAGGTGATACAGACATTTTCAGTAATTACAGGCCCATTTCAGTAACACACGTAGGTAAAGCTGAGGGGATCACCATAAGGGGCTTCAAAAATTCCCATGCCAGAATTTGGTGCAAATTTGTTGCTAATTTGTTACCGAAGAATTAAATTTGTCGCTGTTGTCGTTTCTTAGAAATCGCGACCCCTGTGACTTTACGTAAAGCTGAGTGGCCACCCCATAACTGCTGACTGGCAAGCGATAGAAGTATAAATCAAACGCCATAATTTGTCGCTCTAAGGATTTATGTGCATCAACCAACATCGAAAATAGCGCGTTTTTTTTAATCTTTAAAAAACACTATTTTGCTAATAACTTCTCTTGTATTGAACCAAATGATGCAGAACTAAGTCAAGTAGCCATCAATAAGCCTGTTCAAATTTGTTGCTGCCATTTAAAAGTCTTACAAGCAAAATTTTAAAAGAAAACTATTTTTCTGGAGAAATTGTACCACTGTGCATCCAATAATTCGTATCTCGGTTATTCCACGAGGTATTAGGCTTAAACCAAAAATATAATTTATGTCATGCAAAGTACGAATTCGTTCTGCACGCTAACAATACTTCGCTACTGTAGGGTTCAAGAAAAAGAAAGAATAACTAACTTATTGTAATATGCTATAAATAGGAATACTCGTAGAGCATTTAGTCATTATTATAAATATATGTACAAAATACACACCTATACAAACACAGATAGCACACACATAGTTATATAAATAGCACCCAGTTTAAGGCTGCATGTCTCTTAACTGTACCTATTGTTAAATAAAATAATAATAATAATAGTAATAAATATATATAAACTAATGACTAGGATTGTAGAACTTCTGATTTGAATAAAAAGACTTCATAGCCAGAAATTTGCGTAGCTGGCTTTTAAAGATTTTAAAGTTGGCAATTATTTTTAATTCGCCTGCTATAGTCCAATTTTTTGATGAGCGAACTGACGTCATTTTTGCCTCCGAAAACGTATTTCTTTGTTGTCAACGTTTTGCATGTCAAATAATTTGTTGTTGTCAATTTTGAAGTAACGGTTGAAACAATCAACGACATGGTTTTTTTTACGTGTTTATTGTCTGTCTAAAACAATGTATCAAATAGAAATCCAAAAAAATGACGTCAGTACGCTCATCAAAAAATTGGACTATAGGTTGTTATACAGGCAGAGAGGAGCATTATTGATAGATTTTTGGTAGTGTTGTTGAGTGAGCATTTATTCGCAGTAGGGAGCCTTGCATTGTGGGGTAATTATGGGTATTGTTAATGGTTGGAAATTTTGTAATATTTTGTTTGACAAATATAGATAGAGGGTAAGGTCAAGATGTTATGTTATGCAAATAGAGGGCGACACGAGTCCATTGGTTTTATGTTAAAAATTATTCTCAAAATTCTTTTCTGCAAAATAAAGACTCTGTCAACCTTGCATGCATTCCCCCAAAAAATAACACCATACGACAAGACCGAATACACAAGAGCGTAGTAGACACTTATCAAACATTTAATGCCCATGAAGTTTTTCAACTGCAATAAAGCGTAATGAGCAGAATTATTTTTTTTAGATGGACCTACGGTCATGAATGTCCATGAAAAGAATGTAAATTGCACATCCATTGGATATTCAGAATTGGTACCTTTTTTGCATATACGTTACTGGATGTCTGGTGGAGGCACGTTTATGAATGTCCATGAAAGGAATGTAAATTACACATCATTGGATATTCAGAATTGGAATCTTTTTTGCATATACGTCACTGGATGTCTGGTGGACGTACGTTTAGGAATGTTTATGAAAGGGATGTAAATTGCACACCCATTGGATATTCAGAATTGGGAGCTTTTTTGCATTTACGTTACTGGATATCCAATGGAGATACATTTTATGTATGTCCATACAAGGGATGTCAATTGAACATCCAATAGAGCTATGTTCATGTATGTCCATACAAGGAATATCAATTAAACATTCAATGGATATGCCATGAATGTATATATGGCGATGGACTAGAAATGTATATCCATCGGATATACATATCCGTGGCTTGCTATGTGGGTCGTAATCTACTTATTTATTAATAAATTTTTAAAGCGCATAAAAAAAAATTAAACATGGGAATAAAACCGTAAAAAAGAGCATATTTAAAAAATCTTAAATAAATTTCATTTCATTCCAAACAACAACAATGTTATACATTTGCAGCGCCTGACAAAGACTAGAATGTTTTTCTGCTATATAGATCAAACTGCTTTAATAAGCAATTATGGTTGTTTAACTAATTAAATGTTAACGATAAGCGTCGTGTACCTGGGTTAATAGTTTTGTGCATTAATAGTATTATTTGTTTAATGTTTTTATTCATTTATTTAAGATTTTTTAAATATGCTCTTTTTTACGGTTTTATTCCCATGTTTAATTTTTTTTTATTCGCTTTAAAAATTTATTGATTTTAATTTTTTTACATTTTTTTTTATTTGTTACATTTCTATTCCAACTACATTTTATTTAAATAAATTTCTTACATACCTTATGTTGTTTTTCTCTTTATGATAGTTGTTATACTTAATGATTTTTCTCATATTTGTAGCAATGTTTAAATTTGGTTTTAAAATTTTTTCATAGATTTTTATGTTAAATGAATTTTTAAATGCTAATAAATTCTAATTATTTTTATTTACAGGACGTATTGATTAGACGTGCTACACGTGAATTTTTTTTATTTTTGTAAAATTTATATTATGTAAATTGTTGTGAAACACATTAAAATGCTTTTTCGTATATTAACTACAGCTATCCCACTAGAGCAATAAATCACTTCAATATTGAAACATCATCATCATAGGCAACCACTCGATACCGAGTATGATTTTCCTCTATTCTGTATCGTCGTTATCTGTTGTGCGTTTTTTTATGGCTATGTAAGCCAATTCTCGAGGCGCACACCCTTCCACAGTCCTGGCACACCCAGCAGGCGGGTGTTGTTGGTATTCCATTCTTCCATTTTGTCGCTCCTTTCTACGTTCTCTCTTTCCGTTTCTAGTCTACGTCGTTGCTCTTCAAAAATTTGTGCTCCCTCATGGACTGTTCGGCGCCATGAAGCCCTATCGTTTGCCGTGGTTTCGAAGGTGTTTATATCGATGTGACCCTTCATCATATTGCGTTTGAGAACGTCCTTGTACCTTTTCTGTTGACCTCCTTGATTTCTCTTTCCCTCCTTCAGTTGTTGATAGGTGGCTCCCAAGGTATGGGTAATGTTCCACGTTCTGCAGAGGATGGCCATTTATGGATATGTTTGGAGCTTGGGGATTCGTGCCTGGTTCTGGTTGGTGAAGAATTTGCGTTTTGGCAAGATTGACTTCTACGCCAATGCTTTTGTAGCCTTGGTTAAATCTTCCTTCCTCTGTATCGGCCATAACGACGTTGTCATCGGCGTACTGCAGTTCGATTACCGAGGTCGTCAAGACCTTAGTTTTTTCTCGCAGTCTGCCTAGGTTAAGTAGGCCACCGTCGAATCTATATAGAATTTCCACTCCCGGCGGTAGATGTTCCTCAACAAGGTGAAGCATGGCGCCTAAAAATATAGAGAATAGGGTGGGCGCAATAACACACCCTTGTTTAACGCCTGTCGTAATCTGGAATGACTCTCCTGGTCCATCGTTGCTCAGGACTGTTGCATTCATATTGTCGTGTAGTAGTCTTAAGAATTTAAATATATTTTTGAGGGCATCCAGCTTTTGCCAGTATTTTCCAAAGAGCTTCTCTGTTGACCGAGTCAAATACTTTGACTAGGTCTATGAAAGCCATGAAGAGAGGGCGATTTTGTTCTCTAGATTTCTCTTGCATTTGTCTGGCACTGAAGATCATGTCAGCTGTGCCTCGATTAGGCCTGAATCCACACTGTGTCTCTGGCAGATTTTGTTCAGCAATCGGAATTAATCGGTTTGATAGTATCCGTGCAAGTATCTTTCCAGCAACAGAAAGCAGAGATATACCTCTGTGGTTCCTTTTTTGAAAATGGTAACTATAGAGGCATGTCTGAGTTCTGCAGGAATGGTCTAAGGGGTCCATATTTTACTTATTAGAATGTGCATTTGGGAATTAAATGCGGGACCCCCTTGTTTGTAGAGTTCAGCAGCGATACCATCTGTGCCTGCTGACGTGTTATTCTTTAGCTGCGTGATTGCCTTTTCGACCTCCTCTAATCTCGGAATCTCACTTAGGTGTTGTTGTGTAGTTTTCTCCGGAATTTTGTCGAAGATGTCATCGACCTGAGACTCTCTGTTGAGTAGTTCTTGGAAGTTTTCTTTCCATCGTGAATTGATAGAGGATCTGTCTTTAAGCAACCTTGTTCCATCTTTGGATCGTAGGGGATTGATACCTTGTGTAGTGGGACCATATATCATCTTAGTAGCTTGAAAAAAGGCTCTGGTGTTGTTGGACTCAGCTAGATGTTGCATTTCATGTGATTTTGTTGTCCACCATTGGTTTTTTAATCTACGTGTTTGCCTTTGTGCTTCTGCTTTGTCTTCTTGATATTGCCTTTTCTTTTAGAGTTAGGTTGGCTTTTCCAAGCATTATGGGCTTTCCTCTTCCTCTCAATAAGCTCTTGAATTTCTTTGTCATGCTCATTAAACCAGTCTTGATGTTTTCTTTGTGTGTAGCCGACCGTTTCTTCGGAGGCAGATGTTATTGCTGTCTTCAACGTTCTCCAGTGATCGTCAATATTGTCCGGGTATTCTAAAGTACCCAACTTTTGATTCAAGGAGGCTTGGAATTTTGTTCTGGTTTGATCATCTTTAAGGCGTTCTACATTGAATCTTCTTCTGATTTGCTTTTTCTGACGGTTACTTCTTGGTGGAATGTGCAAGTTCATTTTGGCTCGTATCAGGCGATGGTCTGTCCAGCAGTCGTCTGCACTCGTTATTGCTCTTGTAATGTTTACGTCTTTTTGATCTCTGGAACGTACAATAATGTAATCAATCAGATGCCAGTGTTTTGACCTCGAGTGTTGCCAGTAGGTCTTGAATTTGTCTTTCGCCGAAAGACTTTGGTGTGCTTGGACTTCATGGTCTTATGTGTCCTAGAAAGTATAGGATCTCAGAGTAGAGAATGCCTGTGCGAGACTTATCAGTCAGCAAGCCCACGAGTGACGACCCAATGGCGTAAGGAATACGACGATTGGGTCCCTCGAGATTAGGACAGCTTATTGCACGATTGAGCACTAGACTCGAATCGTGGGCGGGGGTCGCTACATCCCACCGCCTACAGGCTACAGGCAGTATGGTTCGCCCAACTAATGAAAGGACTAATGAAACATATAATAAAACTCAACAGCAGAACTTCCTAGACTACCTAGGACCTAACATTACAATAATAACCTGAAAATTTTTCCTTGTCTCCGACTCAGGAAAATGATCAAACAATGCTATAAGCGCTTAAAAAGTACCCAAAAAGCCTTAGATTAAAAAGAGACAAGATACCTGACACTTACGGAGACTTTGGTTATATTATTGTATGGAACAATGTTACCTTTCTGTTGTTTATACTAAACCTACCTGCTTAAATATAAATTACACATAAATTATATGATTTAAATAACATGCAAAACATAATTCTGCCAATTTGAGCTTGGGAAGCTCCCTAATAATAAATGTGTAGTGGTTTTATACAAAATTAAGGGCAATGCACTTTCCTTATCGAAACTGGCTTTCGGTGGGATTTCGCTCAAAATTGTATATGTTGTAGATCTCGTCTTCCTAATGAAAATCTATCATTACCCACAGCGATGCGGCTTATGGGTTTCGAGATACTGCGGTTCAAAGTTAAACATTTTGGTATTTGGCTGTTTTTCCCTAAAATTAGTTTTTTGCATCTTTTGTCCTTCTCTTATGTGAATATAAATAATGTTTATGTGCCAAATTGTAGATAAGGAGCAAATCTAAGATTAAGTAGTAGAAAATATAGTTCAGCTTTTGCCATGCAGTGGCGTTGCAAACATAAAAAATATAAAATGCCTATGACCAAAGGCGGATTAAAAAAAAAAGAAATGGTGGAAACTTTTTTAATTTTTGTTATGTTAAATGAATATAGCTAGTGATTAGAAAATGTTCACCTCGTTGCTTTTGGCCTCTTAATTTTTATCGAACGTGCTTCAAAACAAGAACGTTTGCAACATTTTAAGCCATTTTTGTTGGAAAGTCGACTTTTTTTTTAGTTTAGTAATCAATAAACTTGAAAATGAGTATAAAAGACTACGAACAAAGATATATTTTAATAAAAAATATGCTTAAATATACAATAATATATTAGCTTTTTTATACCGTAATATTAACCACGGCGTAAGCAGAAATTGTTTCTGGGGGGGATTGAGGTTTTTTTTTGGGAGGGGGGGGGCTTGAGCAACATCATAGTCGCAGTAGCCATTTTACTCTTGATTTTTTGAAAAAACCTTATTCTTGAGGATTCGATATTCAATGACTCCGGGTGGGGGGCGGCAAAACTCCTCCCTGCGCACGCCACTGATATTAATGAATCGGCGATATTTAATGTCACAGTATGTCACTCATAAACCAGTGGCAACTTTTGCCTTTGGGGTAGTCCTAAACTAAATGTCCAATCAATTTTTACTTTTTATATTATTTGAGACATAATAGTTATTTATTATTCAATAAGGGCTTCTGTGTTAAGGTCGGCGGTAAGTAGTCACTATTCAGTGCGGCCTTATTTCAATAATTCCCTAATATTGTATAAAAAACCAAATATATTATTAAAAAACAAACGGAAGATGGCTAACCAAAAAACAAGAGTTTTTTGTACTTCAGTGCAAAATACAACAAAAATATGTTGTGGTACAGCTAGCTGATGAGTCCACCCTCTGTAAGCAATCGAAATTCAAGAAGTTCATCTTGCACTGAAGGACTAAAACTCTTGTTTTCTCGTAATATATACGCCACTGAACGGCTAAAATATTTCTAAGGACTGTAGGATTTTATTAAAACATATCTTTGTTCACAGTCATTTATACTTATTTTCAAGTATATTGATTATTAAAATCAATAAAAAGTCGACTTTCAACAAAAACGACTAAAAACGTTCGTTAAATAGTAACTGGCCAAAAGCAACGATATGATCATTTTCTAATCAGTAGCTACGTTCCATTAAACATAAAAAAATTAAAAAACATTTCACCGCTTGTTTTTTTTTAATCCGCCTTTTAATAAAAAAATGATTTTTTTATGTTTGCGACGCCACTGCACGCCAAAAGCTAAAGCTGACTCTATTTTCTACTACTTAATCTTAGAGTTGCTCCTTATCTAGAAGTTGGCACATAGGTGCAAAAACACTAATTTTAGGGAAAAACAGACAAATGCCAATATGTTTAACTTTGAACTGCAGTATCTCGAAAACCATAAGCCATATGGCTGTGGAGCAATGATTGATTTTCATTAGGACAACGAGAACAACATATGCAATTTTGAGCGAAATCCCACCGAAAGCCAGTTTCCATAAGGAAAGTGCATCGCCCTTTATTACAAAGTTTTTATATAATTTATTGCAATTTCAATTTTCAACACATTATGCCAAACATTAAAACAAACACAATTCTCAGCACCTGGAACATCAAGAAAAAAAAATATTATCTACTAGTTAAAAATTATGTTATTGTGTTTGTTATGTTATTGTTTGTGACATGTTCAATAGCACAGAGGACCTAGGTAATCTGTGGTTATAGGATTTTTTTTATATGGGAGACATATAGGCAAAACTATATGATTTTATGTTTCTTTAATTCGACAAAAGCAATATTTTATTTGAAAATTTAAGTAGGTACTTATAAATAAGATAAAGCTTTGTAATTTTTGCTCTCGTGATCCATGACTTAATAACCTACAATAATATAAAAAAGTCAGAATTACTGAAAATAAAGAAAAAATTTAAAAAATATGCAAAGCATTTTTATTTTATAGTATAATAATACATAAGGTGGGCGAAAAAAAAACCGTACTTTTTTGTTTCGGCTGTAGTTTTGCTACCGTAAGTTTAATTTTTATGATTTTAGTTTCTGCGAAAAGCTAAAGCTTCAGACTAAATAAAACTTTTGTCAAAATTGACATTTCGTTAAAATCCAAGATGGTGCATGATTTTTAAATTTCTCCATTTTTAACACCTTCCGCCAAAATTTTATGTGCGCCATAAAGACACTTTTATTTTTCACTCCTTCCTGGAAAACTTTTTTGTAAGCCAATGAACCTAATTTCAATCATCCGGAAAGCCACATCTTTTTATTGTACAAAAAGGTATCATTCGTAAAAATCGGACAAGAACAAAAAAAGCTTTCCTTAACGAAAGAGTTTGCAACCCTGTAAACAATGCACCTAAAAACACTATTTTATTAAATCCAATCTAGTACGCCATTGTTGTTTTGTCAAAAGTTTGGCAGGAGGGAGTGAAATATACAAGTTTCAAAGCATGCGCCATTACGGATTTTCATAAAATGTCAAATTTGACAGATAACGTGTATAGGCCAGAGCCTTAGCTTCCCGCAGAGCTCAAAATTGAAAGAACGAGATTTAACAATTCCTTAGTAGAACAAAACTAGAGGTTTTTAGACCTATGTTTTACAAAGAGTTAACACATCACTTACTTCGTGGGCGTTGAGCTTTATTATTTGGTGTTTGATTTTTAGAAGTGATACCTCTCTGTGCACGACAAAGACGTGTCTTTATGGCAAATGTCTAAAATCGAGTACAGTGGAGCACATAAAATTTTGGCGGGGGGTGTTAAAAATTAAAAATAATGCGCCTGTTGAATCAGATTCTTATTATGCCAGACATAGTGCAATTTCCACAAAAATTCCAAACTAAAATTTAAATTATATACATAACAGATATGTTGGGAATTTGGATCCTTTGGTTGCACTAAAACAAAGCTATGATTAATTATAGCTTTGTTTTTGATATACATAACAGAGGCAAACATACCATTCTTCAGATTTATTTTTGTATCACAAAGACTTATGCTGTCGCCGTTGGAGATGACTTAAAGTTTATTATTTTTTCTGGCCATTAGCAGAAACTCACTTAAACTGACTTCTTTGGTACCCAATAAAAAGTCAATAATGCTTAGGGTACATAGGGACATCTAGGGCAGATGAAAACATTCAAATATCAATTCGAACGGCGAGCGCAGATGGCAACGGCGCGGCGGCAGTATAAATCAACCTTAATATTTTGATAAGGGACAAACCTGAACACATGTGAATTCACTTTTATTGTTGTTTGCAAGGTTGTTTATAGTTCGGTGTCTTAGCATAAAAAAAACTTCAAACATGGATGCATCTTAGATTTTTGTTGTCTAAAAGCAGAGCACTGGAGCTTTAAAAAACGCCCGAGACACAAGCTATATTTTAACGGGTTTAGCAGTTATGACGTCACGAAAACGGAAATCGCCCTACATCGGACCCCATGAAATATTTTTTGATATCACTAAGTACTAACTGGCATCTTAAAAGTAAATTAAATCGGAAACTTTAAAAAATATACCATATTTTTGTATATTTTTATATGTAAAAGATACTGGAAAAGGTGTACTTTTTCACAAATATGCTAGAAACGTCATTTCAGAGTTACAAAAAGTGCAAAGGAGTAAATCAAAGCTTAACAAATTTCTCAAATACTGGGCTAATACAATATATTGGAGTCCCTGGCGTTGGTTTTTACATGATACTCGCATTAAAATTTTGCCACTTTTTTCCCATTTTCCTTTTCTTTCTTTTGACATATGCATGACCCAGAAAATTAATTTCCACCACAATTAGGACCATTAAATTTGTGGTAGTCCATCTGAGCTTTGGCGTAGAAATCCAAAGTAGTTTAAAAAGTATATATATTTTTGTGTTTTTTTTCAAACTTTATAATTACTGACTTATCTGGCATACGTTTACAAAAACTATTAAACCACAAGTTATGGCTCGACATGTTCTCCATAAAATAAGAGCAAATTATCTTGATAATATAACACGGTGGAGTTCTAGTTAAGCTGCATACTCAAAAGTAAAAATTTGTCTAGTGTTTTTACATACTCAATCGACTGTAGCGCGCCACCGGCTTGAGCTGTCTTCGTGGTTTTTCATTTCTTTTAGAATTACTAATATTTTTTTTTTTTGCAAACAATTATCAACTTGATTACTTTTTTTTAATCATTGATTGTTGTGCAGAATATGTTTTTTTAGACTTTACGTTTTATTATTATTATTGTTTAGACATTATTCATTTTATTAACTTTCGTTTTTTGTAAAAAACGCTATTCAATGTATACAAATTTTTTGTCAGAATTAAGATGGTGGCACTTTAAAAACGTAAAAAACATATTGTAACTACTGTGGTCATTATTAAGCCTGGGCCCAAATGCCACACTTTAGATACATAATACATTTTCTGTCTTGCACACCTTAAAAAAAAAGAAATTAAGGTTAATAACTGAGTAAAAAATGCAGCTAGGTTATTTTTCGGCCATTCTACATTTTAGAAATGTCAAACTCATGATTTTCTTCCTGCCACTGGTAAATAAATAATTAACAAATTCTCTTAAGTATACCACAAACTTTTGAAAAAAATGTAATGGTTTAATTTGTATTTAATGATGGTACTAAAGCAAGTCTTCTTTGTTGAGATGAATTGACGTACACTTACTTGGAAACTGTGGGGGGGGGGGAAAGGGGGGGTTGTCAAAGTCGTGTTTTAGTTTTTCCCGAGATCCTTTCATAAAATAAGATTTTGCTAAAAAACCTAACATAATTTAAATTTTATGACATCCTGCATGTTTTTTATAACCTTCGTTGCTAAAAAAACAACAAAAATATCTGAGTAAAATATCATATAGATCATTTATCAACTATTACCCCAAAAAACATTACAATAAATGTTTACCTAGGGCAACCTCTTTACAAAAAATATTAAAAATATTTTCCGTTTAATACGGTTCTAGAACTGTTACGACAAGCCGAAGAATGACAAGTGACATTTGGTTTACAAGGAAATTTTATTGTTTGTAAAATTCTTCATTAGGGTTTTTGCGCGCACATGAATTTTCTTGAAAAACAAATAAATCTAAAATTTACATAGTTTAACGAATAACTGATAAAATAATCTAAAAAAGAGAAGATGAAAAGAACGAAATTTAAAAATTGGATGAGGATCCCACAAGGAACACACAACAGACCAAAGCGAAAAGAGAAACACACTCACAAATAGGCATCTTTCCGCATGGTAGTTATTATAGGTCACCTGGTTCGGGTTCGTCCTGGCGTGTTAATCTTTCCAATAGGAATATGCTCCTAAGGCAATTAAAACAAGAAGTTAAAACTTCCAAATCAGTTACATCAACCTAAAAGAATCTAAAAAAGAGAAGATCAAAAGATCTTGGGAGGAAAGAACGAAATTTCAAAATTGGATGAGTGTCCCACAACGAACACACAAAAGACCAAAGCGAAAAGAGAAACAATTAAACGATGTTTCACCCGGGGTGACCAGTGTGGGCTCGTCAGTGGATTCACTAATCACCCTCAATCCAGACATCATTTAACACCATCGCACACTCTGACTTCCAACTCTGAAACACTCACAAATAGGCATCGTTCCGCATGGTACTTATAAGTCACCTCCCAATGAGCATTTTTGTCTATATAAAGTTACAGCAAATAATATAAAACCTTCATAAAATAAGCAAAAGTTATATTATTTAGTGTTGGTGATAATTTTATAACTCTAATATATCTCTTAAATGAGTAAAAAAGACTTGAAAACAACTGTTCAACACCAGCTTATAAAAATTTATGGTACATAGTAATGGATAGAAAAACAACATACAGATTTTATAAAACTTCCTTATGAGCCCTCAAGTATAGAGATTATTATAAAAAGGTTTTACAACTGTTGTAACAACACTACATAACAAATTAAAGGTTTTTATGGATTTAGAAACATAAATTTTCCATCTTTCTTCCCTTTGCTTGTTATGTATTATTCTTTTTCTTTTTACAATAAAAAAATTTATAAAATGGTGTTTAGCAATCTTCTAAAATAAATAAAAATGAAAATGAGATAAGCTGAAGCAGGAATATGAATATTTATTTATATACTATAGTCAAATAAAAGCTGTTTTTCAAGTCATCCTACTCTGAAACTCAGCTGCGGTCTCGTGTGTACTGTATAGTTTTCGAATACACTCACGTAAATTGCATGGGCTCCAAAAATACTTGAGAAAACGGGAAAAAAATATTCATTTAAATATCAGTTTTTTTTTTCATACGCGGTTTTTTCTTTCTGGGACAAATATTGAATTTTGTATGTTGTTCTTAACCCTATCAAGAAATATTTCGATTGAAACACATGTTGAAACCCCATAAATAACGTTTTTATTTAGGCCAAAAACCTATTTTTGTAATCCAAAATGGCGAAAATTTCCGACAATTCTATAAAAAAACCAATATAACTATACCACTGTTTACCTCGTCAACACTATTTTATGACCCTTTTAAAAAATGATGCTACTTGGAACAAAGGGCTGCAGATGGCGCAGTGTTGAACACTGATGGTCCGTTTCTGCGAGCTTAACATAGTTACCATTGTTCTCTTTTCCTAAATGCATTCCTCGAGAGATCCAGCATACTACACATACCAGAAAAAATACCCGCCTCAACACACTTCAAGCCCGCATAACTGTCAGAGGTAACTATCTCAAGAATATAGTTAGATTGCGGGGTCGAAGGGTGTACAGACGAGTATTTTCCGGGGTGTTCACATTTGCCGCTGACCAGCAGTATCAGCGTATGCGCTCGACGTTTCACGGTGCGTTTTTGCGACCTTAACACGGTTACTATATTGTTCTCTTTCTAAAACACGGTTCCCATCTATGCGTTTCTCATTCGTGGGTCCCCCGAATCAAAACACGTATCACGTGGTCTAAGCGAGATTTGCCTATACAAGTTCATGTCGGACCATGTGATGAGTTTTTTGAGTCAGGGTGACTGCGCATGGGAAACGCTGGTGGGAATCGGGTGTAAAATGTATTCGATCCCGATATCTGTCATCGGCAACTATCTCAAGAAGATTTGGATCTCTTATCTCTCTCAGATTGATGTAAGTAAAACAAGATAATAATGGTATGGTATCTCGCAAAAACGCGCCTTTTGATGTCGCAAAAACGCTCCTTTTGATGTCACAAAAACGCGCCTTTTGATGTCACAAAATTAACCTTAAAAAATCTTGTTTGTTTTGTTATTATAATTGCCAAAATAAATTAAAATTGTTTTTTTTGTTCTAAAAAAAGTTGTATTATAATCACTATATAAAGAAATTAATAACAACATTATAGAAAAAACCTTATGGGCAAAAAAGGTTTATGAATGAGTTCATAAGAATATTACAGACACCAATTTATATAACTATTGTGTGTTCCCAAGTTTTTATAAGTGCCTTTCGAAATATTTTCAATCTTATCTTATATAAATTTGTTGTTGGTTAATTAAGTTTTATAAGTGGGTTGATAGCAACATTTTAAAAACCAATCTATTATATATCTTTAATTGATAGTTACTTACGGTTTTTTAGGTGGGTTGACAGAAAGATTTCAAACACCAATTCATATAACTTTTGTTACTGATGACTTATATTTTTATACATATGTTGGTGGAAACATTGTTAACACCAATTTATATAACATTTGTTACCGATGACTTTAATTTTTATAAAGATGTCCGTGGAAATATTGTTAACGCCAGTTTTATGTTACCTTAGGGTACCATCAATTTAGACCCTTTAATAAAACAAATATACAAACTCAATTCTTGTAGGAAACTTCTAAATACCCTAGGGTATCAATGGAACCCTCTTTATAATAATTATATAAATATCTGTCACCAGAAGTTTCTGAAAATGCTCATTGGGCTGGTACGGGTTCGTCCTGGCGTGTTAATCTTTCCAATAGGAATATGCTCCTAAGACAATTAAAAAAAAAGTTAAAACTTCCAAATCAGTTACATCAACCTAAAAGAATCTAAAGAGAATACCAAAAGATATTGGGAGGAAAGAACGAAATTTAAAAATTGGATGAGTGTCCCACAACGAACACACAAAAGACCAAAGCGAAAAGCGAAACAATTAAACGATGTTTCGCCCGGGGTGACCAGCGTGGGCTCGTCAGTGGAGTCACTAGTCACCCTCAATCCAGACAATATTTAACACCATCGCACATTCTGACTTCCAACTCTGAAACACTCATAAATAGGCATCGTCCGCATGGTACTTATTATAAGTCACCTGGTACGGGTTCGTCCTGGCGTATTAATTTTTCCAATAGGAATATGCTCCTAAGACAATTAAAACAAGAAGTTAAAACTTCCAAATCAGTTACATCAACCTAAAAGAATCTAAAAAAGAGAAGATCAAAAGATCTTGGGAGGAAAGAACGAAATTTCAAAATTGGATGAGTGTCCCACAAGGAACACACAAAAGACCAAAGCGAAAAGAGAAACAATTAAACGATGTTTCGCCCGGGGTGACCAGCGTGGGCTCGTCAGTGGATTCACTAGTCACCTTCAATCCAGACATTTAACACCATCTTACACTCTGACTTCCAACTCTGAAACACTCACAAATAGGCATCGTTCCGCATGGTACTTATTATAAGTCACCTGATACGGGTTCGTCCTGGCGTGTTAATCTTTCCAATAGGAATATGCTCCTAAGACAATTAAAACAAGAAGTTAAAACTTCCAAATCAGTTACATCATCCTAACAGAATCTAAAAAAGAGAAGATCGAAAGATCTTGGGAGGAAAGAACGAAATTTCAAAATTGGATGAGTGTCCCACAAGGAACACACAAAAGACCAAAGCGAAAAGCGTGGGCTCGTCAGTGGATTCACTAGTCACCCTCAATTACGTCATATCTGGCGAACGGGATGACATAAAGCTTGTGTCTCGGGCTTTTTTTAAAGCTTAGCGATTACTCTTTCAGCAAATCTCGACATTGGACTCTTAAGGACTTTACCTACCTTTATTTTATCGTCTTTATAAAAGAACGTCGAAAAAAAACTTTGGCATTAATTACTTCATCAAAAGTATTTCAAATTGTGCAAATTAAAAAAAAAACGTGTTAATTGATATTTTAATCTACGGATCTACTATTTTAAGTATATACAGGGTTTCTTAATTGCCATGGGCCACTATTGCTATCTCGGTAACTATGAGAACTACAATGTTGATCAAATTAGACAAAATGTGCAGTTTTGGGAGACATTGAAAATCTGGTTTCAGATTTAAAAAAAAATATATTTTATCTAGGGGATACGGGGGTTTTTCAAAAAAATTGCTGAAATCTATTTTATCAAATATCTCAAAAAGTATAATTTAGTTTTTAGTAGCTAAGTATAGTTTTTCAGAACTTTTGCTACTTCTAGTTTTCGAGATATTAACATAAACTTACTTTTTTTAAATACGGACCTGTATTTTTTATTCCATTTTTTTAAAGAACTTTTTTCTGATTTTAGCGATGTATCACATGTCGATATTTGTTTGAGGTTTAATGATAAAAAAATAAAATTTAAGTTTTATTGGGTTTAAAAAAAAATTGAACGTCAGAGGTGGCTTAGACGACCGATAAAACAATTGCCTGTTTAAATAACATAAACAGACTGATGCAGCGCCTAATGAAAAAAACTATTTATTAACCTTTTAAATATTTAAAAATTTTACCATTTAATTAAATTAAAGTATTTATTATTGATATATTTTTTTCATCTTCCCCGTCCTCTGCCGGTTGCTCCCCGATTGGAAGGATTTTCAAATGATCCGTGCAGCACTGTACTCAATCCATGTAGTAGCAAATTTCGCTCTAGCCTTGTAATTAAATTTTTCGACTTGTTACGCGCCTTTCAAGGTACGAATTTTGATACATTTGGAGCGCTCTTTCAGAATTTCGAAATACTTTTGCATAACAAAAAATTAAATCTAATTTTTCACCTTTTGAAAACGCTGCCATGTTGACTTAAACTTACCTTGACAGATGTATTACGCAACATAGGCTTTTATGCAAATAAATATGGACATGTGATACATCGTTAAAAATCATAAAAAAGGGAGATTTTAAACAATGGAATAAAAAATACAGGTCCGTATTTAAAAAAAGTAAGTTGATGCTAATATTTCGAACACTAGACGTAGCAAGTTTTCTTAAAAAATACCAAATGGAAGAATGTCAAAAATTCAAAAAAAAAATTTCCTTTACGAATTTTTTGTAAAAATTATAACTTTTGAGGTATTTGATAAGATAGTTTTCTGCAATTTTTCGAAAAGCCCCCGTACCTCGGGATAGAATGTAATTTTTTTTTATCTGAAGCCAGATTTTCAATGTCCCCCAAAAACTGCACATTTTGTCTAATTTGACCAACCTTGTAGTTCTTATAGTTACCGAGATAGCAATAGTGGCCCATGGCAACTAAGACACACCGTATATTTCATAAACTTTTTTTATTTTTTGTGTACCTACCGGCATGGACCGCCACTGACTGATTTTACTTGCTTCTCCTTTGTTTTCAAAACATTGGACGATTTATTCCAAAATATCACTTTAAATGCACTGATATTTTCTACTACTGGTAAAAAAACACTATAAAACGTTTTTTGACAAAATGTGGTTTTAAAAAGACTTCGAAACTGCTTAAAACATCTTGAAATTTTAAAAATAAATAACACGAAAAAGCTTATGTCCATAAAAATATCATCGGACCGTCCGCGCTCTGCCGGACTTTCCTGCACACAAGCCGATCACGACCAAAAGTGGTTGATACATACTTATCTGTCTGTGTCGATCTAACGTCTTAAAGGATAGAAAAATAATCGATATTTCTTACCTTTGTTTTGGTTTGGTTTTATTTGTAAATAAACAGTGGTTATTATTTGCCAAGGAGTTTTCGTTGGATCATATATCTTGTTTCTTTTTAATCTAAGCAAAAACCCCTAAATTCAAGCGGATTTAGCCCCCTCTTTACCTAAAATTCAAAAATAATTAAACGCGGGACACAAGCTATGCGTTTCTTTATTAGAAAGCGTGAAATAATAGTCTTGAAAAAAATATGAATATTTTATTACCGCTTAAATGGCTGTTTGATTTTTGTTTTAATTTTATGTCGTGTGTCAGTGTGCTACTAAAATTTACAATTTTGACTATATTTTGCTGTTTTTTATTGTTTTTAGAAGCAAAATGTGGCCATCTTTCTGAGCGAAGTGAACAGAAGGGCTACTTTTAAAACGTGGCCATTTAACAAGGATACCCCTTGTAATGCAGTCAAGGTATGTACGTTTTTTCTTGATTTTGCTACTAGTCTTTAAGGCCTACTACTTCTGCTACTACTACTACTAATGCTACAAATATTTAGATAGTTTACCTAAAAAGGCCTCAAAATCGTTATTCTCCATAAAAAAATGTATTTAAAGTTTTAGTTATAGTTCCACACATTTACTTTTAAATAAACTGCTCAAAAATTGAGGTGAGCCTTCCATTTTTTTGTTCAATTTTCAATAATTTATGACCAAACCAAGCCGCCAATTAAAAAGAAATATTTTGTTTTATAGCGCCGTGCATCTACTTTTAATTTATGTTTTTGTGTTGCTTGATATTGACAGGTACCTTGACAGAAGGTGTGACAAAACTGCGAAAATTTGTGGGACTTTCATATTCGGAACCCTTTTTTTATTTTTTTTTTAATGTCCTAAATAAATGACAGTCAGCTAAAGCACAAAAAACTTAATTGGATTTTTTTCTATTTGTCCTTAGTTTACAAGATTTTTTTTTTCATATAATTGGTTTATTTATTAATAGTAATAATATAGAATATAACCAAATACAAAATTTATTGCAATGCACAAATCTTAAAATATGACAGATATTAAAGCACTACACTTTAAATTCACACATGAGAAGTTTAAGAACAGCTTCATCAATAATTTAATTTTTTTTAAAGAGACATTTCTGTAACCAGAAATAAAAGGACCTGAGGTCGTCAGCAGAGTCATATCTTCCATCGTTTTGGTTCTCCATATCTTTCTTGAATGGTGATTTCTAAAACAATTAACTTCTTTATGTCGACCTTCTTGAGCATCTTCTAAGAGCTGACCAATTGGTTACAAAAAGTGCTAATCACCTCACTCGAATGGCATAGGTTTCATAACAATAGTTTGTAAATTTTTCCAAGTAATAAAAGAAAACGGATTTTTTTATTCCACTCACACTAGTGATTTGCCTTCTTGATGGTTCAGCTCGTGGGTTGAATCACTGGAATTTTATCCTGGTGTCGGATTCGAAGAAGTTTTACAACTAAAATGATCCTGCAGCACTAGTAATTCGCTTTCTTTTGGGCCAGCTCGTCGGGAGAATTACTAGAAGTGCCCGATTCGGTGGAGTTCGACCGGTTAACAACTAACCAGCAGATAATTTCTCTATTACTTTACCATTAATTTTTTTTGGGTAAATAAACCCAATCAAAGGAAAAGAGAATCATTAAGATTGGCTACATAAGGCGATAGAACAGGGACTTCCTAGTATAGCATTGTTAAAATTATATTCCTCAGGAACTCCGAAAACGCCTGAATATCGACCTGCGTGTCTGCCCGCCGAGGTAAAAAAGGAGGTTTCTCAAGATTTTTTGACTAAGTTAGAGCAAAAATATAGGGAACTATTTGGCGACGATTAATTTTATTTTTTTTTGTCAACGAACCCTGTAAATAGGGATATTTTGAAACACTTATTTGATACTTCGTAGTGGTTGTGGTAATGACTTCATTCCGTTGTGGTAATTAACCACTATCACAAGTTACGAATCAAAGACGTTTAACTAAAATAGACCCATTAAGTCATTCATAAATTGCTTTGAAACGCGATCAGTCGTTAGATTTAGAGAAAACCATTTTATGTTCCACTGGCAACGCTGCAACAGACATGCTCCTCCTCATACATGCTCCAACCACCTTACGTTTAGCAGCGGCCAGAAGCGGCTCGTTATTTATAAATTTAAAAAGGTTTGGTCGTTATTTTCAGACTTGTTAAATTTTTTTGGAAATACAATCTTTAATTTTTTTATACTTAATAATTGATACCGAGGGTATGGAGAGGTATTATATTTGTCATTGTGAAAATATTTATGTAAAGATATAACATAGAAAATATTATTTTTTTAAATGTTCTTGAGATAGTTATCTGCCTAATTAGTGCGGAAAGCGATACTTTTACGCACGGGAGGACTTCGGGCGGGAAACACACTTCCGCAAGGGTTAGGTACAATTTTTTTTCTACGAGTGTTTATGATGACTTTTTTGATCAAAAAGTAGTTTTTAGAACACACATTTCAAACTCAAAATTTAAAAATTTGGTCCATAAAGTACCATTTAAAAAAAAATTGCGTGCGTTAAATGTTTTTTCACGGACGCTATTACAATTTTTTATGCACGCCGTGCTTATTTTTTTACGCATGGCGTGTGGGAAGTTGAACTTTCCACATTAAAATTGATATGTAACAGTAGACTTTTTCACACGCATTTGCGAAGTAGTTTCTTTACCTATTTAATGTCAAGTGACCTGCAAAACTTTATTAAAAAATTAGCATAGGTAAAAGTATTTTTTTAGCATGGCGTGAATTTTAAGTCTAATTGGAGTTTTTAGATGCATTTATAAACTAGATTAAATTAAAAATGAGCATTTTTGTCTATAAAGAAGTTACAGCAAATAATATAAAACCTTCATAAAATAACCAAAAGTTATATTATTTAGTGTTGGTGATAATTTTATAACTCTAATATATCTCTTAAATTAGTAAAAAAGACTTGAAAAACAACTGACCAACATCAGCTTATAAAAATTTATGGTACATAGTAATGGATAGAAAAACCACATATAGATTTTATAAAACTTCCTTATGAACCCTCAAGTCTACATATTATTATAAAAAGGTTTTACAACTGTTCTAACAATACTACATAACAAATTAAAGGTTTTTATAGATTTAGAAATATAAATTTTCCATCTTTCTTCCCTTTGCTTGTTATGTATTTTTCTTCTTCTTCATTGTTGTAGGTTTAATTCCCGATATATATTGGAAAATAAAAAGAATTATTCTTTATATATGATATTTCGATCGAAAAAATGAGGTATATTTCAAGTACCGTAACATGTACCTCCACATTATAAATTCTTTATTGATTTAAAATTGTGCAGATTCAAAGAAATTTAAATGCAATTATATAATATACCTAAATTTCTTTATATATTTGAATAATAATAAGGTGTTTCTCCATGCTTAAAAAAACAAACCGGAAAATTTGCATAATTGCATGTAAATGATAAAATTATAAAAATAATATGTTTTTAAAAACATTACGTGTAGAGATACAACTTTCAGCGCAATCTGGCATCGTCACCAAATTGTTTACCTTATGTCTGATCGCCACTGTGGTAAACATAATGTCTCTATTTAAGTTATACCTTTATGTTACGAATCCATTTCGTTGTGGTTGTAGTTATTTTTCTGGTTAATTTTAGAGAATTTTGGCACAATTAATTTTGAAAATAATAAAATATTACCAGGTTCCAACATATAAAACACTTATTTTGTAAAATTAAGCCAAATTTTTTATGTTTTCTCATCTCTGAATTTTTTTTACGAGTTTCAGTTTTTAAGGTGTTCTAATAGCTCTGGTAAAATCGATGCAGGTAGTGGTTGTTAAAAACTTCCACAGCGGCTGTCAAAGTTGTCAAAATTTTAACTGTTCCAAAATTTCCCTATTATCTGCGGCCATATTGGTATTTTAAAATTCCGCGATATAGTGCTATCGTGCTTCTCCAACGAATAAATCTTTAAAGCCGTTTCGGCATTGGTTTCTCCGTTTCCCAATTTTTGTTCTGAGACTATGCTCCTAGACGCACTGTATTCACAGAGTACCGAACAACCGTGCTATATTCATTAGCGCCGTTTCGGCAAGAGAGTAGTCCGAGCCCGTTGTGTTTGGCAAAATCCAAGCCACATAATTCAATCGAAAAATGAGTTTGTCTACCAATGCGGAGATTCTTGAAATCCAAACCAGCGAGTACTCCCCGAAATTTAAGTGAGAGCGAGGTGGAGATATACAAAAGTAAACAAGTAAGAGGAGGACTCCCTTTGCGAGTACCCCTTTCTTACACTTTCAAGAGTCCCCGCTTCCCGACAGCCACGTAGGCAGCCGTCATCACCTATAGCAAATTTTTGTGAGCTTACTATTGTTCTCTTTTTCTAAATGCATTCAGCTGAGAGAGAGAACAAAACTAAAATAAAATGGGCTACGCACGCCTAGAACGGTCACAGGGAAACAAAACGTACAAAAAACAACTACACCACAGTTTTGATTAAGAATTTTAAGTCAAGATAGACACAAAACTCAAACAAAACAACCCACAAAAAAGCAGAATTTACAAAAACCGAATCCCAATTGAACAGAAAATAAAACGTCCGAAACGAAATATGAACGAAAGTAAAACAGCAAGAAAACAATGGACACGAATATAATTTTATAGAATTTTAATTTACTCGATCCTTAAAAGACACGAATATAATTTATCCGATTATAATTTTCCCGAACCATAAAATACAGAATTACAAAAGTATCGAAAATAATTGTCTCGAAACGAAAACGACCCGACCCACAAATTGATAGAAAATAATATGCCCGATCCTTAAATGACCAGAACCATAAGAATTATTTACACCGTAATTGCATAGAAATAAATTGGTCTGAAAATTATTTTAAAAGAAACCCAAAACGTAAAAAAATATTTGTAACGAAAATAATTCAATAGAAACATAATAATGCCGAACCACAAAATTCAAGAACCCCAAATTATCCAAAAATGATTTGAATCGACAGCCACGAATTCAATTGCTACGTTGCCAGGCTTACGGCAGGGAAGAGTCGAAGTAAGTTGTGATATTTTATAGCGTTTTTGACACACTTCCCCTTAACCGATTTTGATAAAATTTGGTGTATTACATAGGTTCGATGACAATACAATACTAAAAAAAATTAACCCCCCACCTCTACCCCCACCCCCTTCATAGGAAAATGCGTTTCTGAACGACTTCGAGCCGTTAACCGATTTCAATAAAATTTAGTATATACACTTAGGATCGGTGACAGCACAATATTAGGAAAAATGAACTCTCCCACCCCTACTCCCACCCCCACACTCCATAGAAAAATACGTTTTTGACACACTTTCCTTTAATCGATTTTGATTTGAATAAGATTTGTTATACCTACTTATGTAGTTCCGATTAACATGCAATATTAAAAAAAAGGACCCCCCCTACCCCCACTCCTCCATAGAAAAATGCGTTTCTGAACGACTTCGACCCGTTAACCGATGTCAATAAAATTTAGTATATGCACTTATGATCGGTAACAACACAATATGAGGAAAAATCAACTCTCCTACCCCTACCCCCAACGTTCTTCATAGAAAAATACGTTTTTGACACACTTCCCTTTAATTGATTTTGATTTTAATAGAACACCCCCTCTACCCCCACCCCTTCATAAAAAAATGTGTTTCTGAACAACTTCGACCCGGTAATTGATTTCAATAAAATTTAGTATATGGATTTAGGATCGGTGATAGCGCAATATTAAGAAAAATCAACTATCCCACCACTACCGCCACATCCACACTCTCCATAGAAAAATACGTTTTTGATACACTTCCTTTTAATCGGTTTTGATTTTAATAAGATTTGGTATATTATATATTTTTTATGTAATATTTAGAGTTAAATAATTGGAATACGTAAGGAAAGTTAATATTTTATGATATTTGTGCTAAGTGTTAAATAATTAAGTGAGTAACTATTTTGCTGTATTGTCTGATAGCTTGTATTTTTGCTGTGATATTTTTCAAAACTTAAAGTTGGTGGAGTTTTATCGAAAGTGCTCTTTAGTGCTGCGATATAAGTTACTTTAACATGTTGCTCGTAGCTTTACCCTAATAGAACAAAAATATTCCCCTAACATTCGATGAATGTTCACCTAGGATATTGGGAACATTCCCTGAATGTTCTCTCAAGTCCTCTAAGCATACCAGGAATGTTCAGGGAATATTCTGTGTCTGCAGTTCCTGGTAGAACAGTCCTCCTAAAAAAATAAAAAAAAATAAGAAAAAGTTATTTGACGCCCACGGGATTCGAACTCTCAGCCTTCCATCCATAAAACACCTTTCCAACGGCTTAACCTTTTGCTCTGGGGAGACTTATGAGGAAAGTTATATATTAGCGAGGTATATCCTTTTAGACATTGTTTTCTGCTAGAAGAGAACAATGAATTGTTTGTTTTTACATAAAATCATAATCACTCCTGAACGGCTTAAAGAATTTGCATAATTTTTTTATGGAATAAAAATATCCCCCATCTCCGAATGCTCCCAAACGGTAGTTGAAGGGGATGATGTTATTTGTTCTATGCAGGATAGCTCCCGAACGGCTCAACGGATTCTCTTAATTCTTTTCCCCCCTCCCCACCGAATTCTCTTAATGATGGTGGAAGGACATTATGTTATTTGCTCTTTGCAGGATAACTCCCGAACGGCTCAACCTATTTTCATCACTCTTGTTTTATTGGAAATAAATATTAGCCTTCCCCACAACAAGCTATTCAACAAAATAATAAGCATGATCGTAGATAGAAAAATGTTATTTCCTTCCATGGCATGATTTGGTAATATTTTTTTAGGTCAACAAAACGATTTCTTCTTGTAACTAAAATTAGAGAATTTTTTTTTATAAAAAGAAAACTTGCAGCGGCAGATAAAAATATCCCAAAAAAAATCTTTGCCGCGGCTGTTACAATAAAAAACATTACAATATTGTGGGATATTTTTAAGACGTTGGTAGAACATTGGTAGCTAGATTATCCTGACTAAAACATTTACTGAATGTGTTAGCCAGGATATTCCGAGAATATCTTATAAATGTGCTATAAATGTGCAAATGTAAGGACATTTTTAGGGCCTTACCAGAACATTCGTGGAATATCCTGCTAGGATATTCCGAGGATGCCTTTTAATCGGGCTGTCAATGTGCCAAATTAAAGGCCATTTTAAGGAACTTAGTAGAACATTCGTGGAATATCCTGTATGTAATATTTGCTGAATGTACTACCCAGGATATTCTGAGAATGTCTTTTAAATGTGTCATTTATGTACTAAGTCGAATGTTCTTCGGGAGACATTTTCTGTACATTCTGGCACATCGAGGAAATGTTCCTGGAATATCTTGTTTTATTAGGGTAGCTACCCATACAGCACACTTCGTCCCAGGGACGTAGATTTCACGTCATTTTATGTCGGTACGTCCTGAGACCAATTATACCCTGGTAAAATTTTCCCCTCGAATTCCATCCAGAACGGAGAAGTTTTTATCGTGTTTTTATAAGTTCTATAAGATGGAGGCCAATATTTTTTTCGATAATATTTTATAATCTTTTAGAAGCAGAGAAGATTATATAGGAAATATATGATGTTTTATCAGCTTGTAGTTTTAGAATAATGTATAAGATTGGATAAGACTAGTTATTTTTATGAGAATCAAGGGTGTTTTATAAGACAGAAGTCTAGGATATTTTATCATTTTGTATAAGGGTGTGGGTTTGGAGAAGATTTTATCAACGAAAAAATACACAGTTTTAAAGGAGATTTGATGAGAATGAGGTATGGAGGATGTTTGAGGAGATTCTATCAGTACAGTGATTATAGAAGATCCTATGAGCAACGATTTTGGAGAAGTTTCTATGGGTTCTTGTGGGATCGGTTTCTAGAATAATTGAGGAGATTCTATCAGTATCGTAATGCGTTTGGAGAATATTTTATGATTTGACAGGAATAGTAGGTATTAAGGATTTTTTATAAGACAAGCAAATCATTTTGTGAGTTAATTTAAGAAGCAGGTATATTACTGCATGATCTGAAAATTCTCGTTACTATGAAATTACCACTTACCTTGATACAAAATTGATGTCCCCAGGCTTTAGCCCCATTATGCACTTTTCAGTCTTGAGATATACGTTAATCTCTTTGCCTATATTCTTTTGGTCAGATTTTAAGGAAACATAAGGACCAACCAAACTAACATAAGGACATGTTGATAATTCTTAAAATAATTATACTTGTTTTGCCAACATTTTTGAACAATCAATATATGTCCTACTTTAATTTACTTTATCTAACTTATTTATTTCTGCCAATTTCATTTAGGATAAAGGTTTCAGGATAAAAACGATACAGAATCGTTAGTAAAATTGAGAACTAAATAGTTAAGACAACACAACAAAGTATATTTTCATAACAAAAACAGAGAAGAAAATGTCCCAAATTATGAAAAAATAGAAATGGTCAAATTCAAATTCGTATTTGAAAAATATTTAAACATTGGAAAATGTGAAAAGTTCTTACTCAAAATTGCCTCGTTACAAACTAGATTTTCTCTATGCTGTCAAAACTAATTTTAGAGCTAACTAATATAGGTCACACACAAAAAAGAGTACCTAAATGAGGTCCCTCGGGTTGGTTAAAATAAAATATTTAAAAAAATAAAATATTTATTTAAGCATTTAGCATACACAATAACGGTACAGTAAAGTTTAAAGTCATTAAATTAGTCTACAAATTATAATCAAAATCACGTTTCTGAGAATTTTCTCAGATATATATGAATTTGTTTCAAAAACCCACCGAAAATCTAAAAATACATAATAGTATAAATATATAATCTCTTCTAGTATCCTACAAACTGATCCCAACAAGTACTTATAGAAACTTCTTCAAAAACCATCAAAATTACTGCTCGTAGAGTCGATAGAATCTGCTCCAATATCCTAGAAAACGTTGCAAAAACCCACCAAGAATACAATTTCTAGATTCATGATACTGATGGAATCCAAAATCGTTCTCCATAGGATCTTCTAGAATCACAATACTGATATAATCTCCTCAAATATCCTAGAAACCGATCCCACATGTGCCCATAAAAACTTCTTCAAAACTCATCAAAATCACTGCCCATAGACCTGATAAAAACTCCTCCAATATCATAGAAAATGTTGCAAAAACCGACCCAAAACCCGATAAAATCTTCTTGCCCATAGGATCTTCTAGAATCATGATACTGATAGAATCTCCTCAAATGTCCTAGAAACCGATCCCACAAGAACTCATAGAAACTTCTCCAAAATCATTCTCCATGGGATCTTCTAGAATCACAATACTGATATAATCTTCTCAAATATCCTAGAAACCGATCCCACATGTGCCCATAGAAACTTCTTCAAAACCCATCAAAATCACTGCCCATAGACCTGATAAAATCTCCTCCAATATTATAGAAAATGTTGCAAAAACCGACCCAAAACCCGATAAAATCTTCTACAAAATTTCACAAATCATATTTTCTATGAGATTCGAGGGGAACATTTTACCAGGGTAGGGACGTACTATGTACGTACAAAAGAGTACGTACACTATGTACGTACATTTTGTGTACATTTTAGGGCTACCTCTCAAACATGCAGTTACAGACGTACACTGAACGTACGTAAGCGTACGTACTACGGGCGTACATAAGCCTATGTACTATGTACGTACCTATTATAATCAATTAAAGACGCTACATAAAGTTAAATATTCAAACAACTAAATATGGCTTCTGGGGTGACATCTGACATCTCTGGTCTAACAAATATACCTCAATATATATTGCTTGTCTAAAGAACTGTCATGATTAGGCCGTGAACCGAACTATCTCTTACGCACACATACTACTGTATATATAGCGCCTTTCTCTCTCTAGAATTTTAATATGTGATCCGACTATCTTTTTTTAGAACTGCATCGCTTGTTGTTTTTAGAAAAATTTACGTTTTTTGTTAACATTACGACTTATGGAAAAACGGTTTGTTTGTCCTATGGCAGCACTTCCTCCCAGAGACATATATTTTACGTCGGTACGTCCCGGGACCAATTACGGACGTACTATGTGTACGTACATACATAGTACGTACACTATATACATAAGCGTACATGTTATAAGAGTAAAAACCGTTATGAAGTATATTACATTTTTAGAGTTTCTCTACAGACCGCTTCATGCTACTGCGAACATAGGCTGGAAGAAGTCCAATGTGCCAGTGTACGTACATGCAGGGACACCGCACACCTATCAGTGGAGCAACCAACATTCAGGCTTCGCCGTTCGGCCGTTCGCGGCTTGTATTTAGTACGCCTCTAACCACGGTGCTGTGGAGCGTAGTTAATGAAACCGGAATTTGGTCAATAAAGACGCAAATTTTTATAACGTCATTTTCTTGTTTTTTGTCACTGATAAATTAGAATGTTTTATTTTCAACTGCTCAGATTTATCACTAACAACGTGTTACAATGAAAATAATAGGGAGAAACAAAATAAAAACAAGTTCTCAAAATAAAATAATACATTCTAAAAACCAAAAAGATTCTCCCAGTCACAAAAAATTTAGAGCAAATGTTTGAAAAGTCCTCCTTGCTCGGCTAGACAATATCCGAACCTATTATAAAAACCCCTTCTAACGTTTCCAAGCATGTTAGTAGTAGTAGATCCAGGTATCTAGGACCATTCAAATTGCCGTAAATAAAAAATGGCCCAATTACGTGTTCCCCTACAATACCCCCCAAACATTTAAAAAAAAATAAAAAATATAAATGCAAATTTTCCCTCGACCAATATCGAACGTGTGTCGGGTTATGACGATTCAATAATGGAAAAGTGCTTTCATCTGTGAAAAGAATAGATCTCAGAAAGTTTTCAGCACGATTAGCCCTTTCCATCATTGTTTCGCCCAATTCCATACGACGATAGTTGTCCTCGGGAAAAATTTGATGCGTTTTGACGCTTTGTAAGAATGATAACCATTCTTTTTGAGAACACGTAAGACTGAAGACGTATCAACTGCTTCGGCAGTTTGGTGGCTAGTTAACTTTCGATTTTTCTCCACTCCACACCTCGTACTTCCTGCTCGTCATTCAAAACAGTGAGTTTTTTTATGGTTTCTTGGCGCTACACAACCAAACTTTTCAAAATTTTGCACAAACCTATGAATCGTTGATAACTAGGTTCTGGGCGATTTACAAAATTCTCCAAAAAAGTTCTTGAATAAGTCTCAACGGTCTGCCTTTATAATACCATTTGACTATCTGTACTTATTCGGCAACTTCGTAGACATCCATTTTTAGTTTTAAAAATGTATTATATCACAGAAATAAAACAAAAGCAGCGTGCTTCGAATACACTTCGGTCGTACGACACGGAGAGTAAATTGGACTTGATTCCCCCTATGTTCGCAGTAGCCTGAAGCTCATTGTATGTATAGGTGGTGGTCTCGTGATAGAGCACATCTCACCCGGGAGTGTCGGGTTCAATTCCCGGTGTGTTTTTTTAAAATTACCGGTGAAATATCTTTGCCTGACCCAAGCCCAGTTACGGTCAATTTACGTCCAGTTTTGGTCCCGCCTAGGACCTAAATTGTACGTACCTGAAATGTACGTACATAGTACGTACTGTGCCAGATCCCAAGAGCGTACCGAGGACGTACAAACCGTTGGAAAATGTACGTCCCCGGTACTTAAATAGTACGTACCAGTAAGTACATAGTACGTACCGTGGCTGTATGGGTAGCGAATCGGTGTAAATGTAGCTGCACGAACTTGCAGTAATTTGAGTTTCGTTCTCTTTTAGTCACCGATGCAGTACCTATAAGGGGGGAAACTGAAAATCATAAGAAAGCTACGGCCATAAAAGTATATGTAATAAATGGCGCCTGCATGCACGTATAGCTATACATAAAATTAAAAAAAGAAATCAAAAATTTTTTCGTTTTTTTTTTCAAAGAATTTGTTAAATTTCTTTTTGGTTGAAAATGCAATTATCTATCTAAATGTGAAAACCGCGTGTCGCTAGCTGCTACGGTTCGTGAGTTACAATTTTTTAAAAGTGCGTCGGCAGGTGACAAAGAATTTTTGTGCCAAATTTGATAAGAATTGGTTTAGCGGTTTTTGAGTTATTGTGTTACAGACAGACGGACAGACACCATCACAATATTTTGTATTTAGGTCTCTTTTGACCCAAATAACTCATTTTTAGTAAAAATAAAAACTTTTTTTGACGATCCCAATAGCCTCCGTACTACGTATGGATGGCCCAAAACGAAGGAAGAGATAGCGAATAAACCTTCTGTCATATTATCTCTTTCTTAAAATAATGCTTTTTTTTTTCTTATGTAGTTAGGTATTACATAATTATAAAAATAAAACCAAACAAAACTATCGAGAAAAGTTATACTTAAACGCGTTTAAATGTAGGTAGGGAGGGGTGTGTCTAGTACAACAAGTATTCTTGGGATAAAAAGATGTAAACCCTAAAAAAATTGACCCCCCCCGCAATTAAGGGTAGTAGGGGTAAAAATACCATTATCTGATACATATTTCAAAGCGTTTTTGTTTCTCACTTCATTACGGCCAGGCCTCCAATGTCTAATGAAGAATCCAGACACCTACAGACCTGTTTCATCCTTATTAGGAATCATCAGGGAGTCATAGGATTGTACCTGGCAGTTGAAGCTACACAGTGACCATGCACACCTCTCGAATTTAAAACAAAAAGTTTGTAATCCGTGGGGACAAAGTAACTGTGTGCGCCACCTGTCGAATAAACCGAGAAACCAAAAAATCAATGCAGAACACCGTAAATAGAGAATCCTGTACCTTTCGGCAGGTTATAAAGTAGAAACCTGTAAAAGTATAAGGTCACTGTAACATGACTCTTAAAAAGAGGTAACGTTCGCAGCTTCACCGCCCCCAAATGGAGCTTCATACTACGTGGCCCTAATTTTAAGGCATCAGCAAGCAATCGCTCTGGAGGAGGCTTGTGCGCAGAACTAAAAAGCCAAAATATTTAAAAAACAACAAAATGAACCTCGTGTCCGCAAATAAAAATTAAAGTAACACTCGCGGCATATCGGACTTACTTTACTTTAATTTTTATTTGCGGACACGAGATTAATTTTGTTGTTTTTTACATATTTCAATGACTGGACTTTTACAGTGGTCCGATTTTAACGAAATTTGGCACAAGTACTCTAGGGATTAAAACATGTAAAACCTAAAAAATGGATCCCCCACCCCGCAATTAAGGGTAGTAGGGGTAAAAATACCATTATCTGACAACATATTTCAATGACTGGGTCGTTTTATCGAACGAACTAAAATGAAACTTAGTACAAACATTTAAGGAACCAAGCCACACATTCAGGAAAAATCTCAACGCCCCAACCCTAAAATAAGAGTGGTAGGAATAAAATATTACCTAGTATATATTTGAATGACTGGGTCGCTCCACCGAATCGATTAAAATGAAATTTAGTAGGAACATTAACAGAATAAAGCTACACACCATGAAAAAATTTCAACCCTCCACCCCCTCAAATAAGGGTGGTAGGACAAAACATTACTTGTCATATATTTGAATGACTGGGTCGTTCTATCGAACCAATTAAAATGAAACTTAGTAGAAACATTTGAGGAACCAAGCCACATAATCAGGAAAAATCTCAACATTCCACCCTCTCAAATAAGGGTGGCAGGGACAAAATATTACCTGGCATAGAACTAAATGACTGGGTCGTTCTATCGAACCAATTAAAATAAAACTTAGTAGAATCATTTAAGGAACCAAGCCATACATTCAGGAAAAATCTCAACCCCCCCACCCCCTTAAATAAGGGTAGTGGAAATAAAATATTACCTGGTATATATTTGAATGCCTGGGGCGTTCTACTGAACCAATTAAAATGAAACATTTGAGAAACCAAGCCACACACTTCGAAAAAATTTTAACCCTCCACCCCTTTAAATAAGGGTGGCAGGGACAAAACATTACCTGGCATATATTTGAATGACTGGGTCGCTCTATCGAACCAATTGAAATGAAAGTTACTTTATTTTATTTTTTACTTATTAGCGTTTTTGAAAAGTTCTGAATTTACTCCTTTTACACCCCTCACACAACCATCACGTTCGCTTTTTTTTGTCATTAAATTTTATTGTTACCAGATCAAATCATAAAACTGAAAACCGCGTGTTTGCATCTGTTTTCATTCAAAAGTTCTGAATTTACTCCCTTTACACTCCTCACCCACCCCCTACCCCCGTTTTTTTTTTCATAAAAATTATATTGTCACAAGATCTAATCATAAATCTGAAGACCGCACGTTTGTATCTAAATTTACCGTCTTTACACCCCTCAATTACCTCCTTACCCTGTTTTTTGTTTAAAAAATTATATTGTCACCAGATCAAATCATAAATCTGAAAACCGCATGTTCGTATTTGTTTTGATTCCGAAGTTACGAATTCACCCCCTTTACATTCTTCACACACCCCCTACCTCCGATTTTTTTTCATAAAATTATATTGCTACCAGATTAAATCATAAATCTGAAAACCGCAGGTTTGTATCTGTTTTCATTACAAAGTTCGGAATTTACCCTCTTTGCACCCGTCAACCACCTCTTACCCCCTACCCCTCCTTACGCCCAAAACCACCCCATACCCAAATTCTTTCATAATATTGTATTGTCATCGGACCTACATTACTGTGTCAAATTTCATTAAAATCGATTCACGGTAAGTAAATTTACCCCCTTTACATCGCTCAACCACCCTCCACCCCCAAATTTTTTCATAATATTGTATTATCATCGGACCTACATTACTGTTCTAAATTTTATTAAAATCGGTTCACGGGAAATGTGTCAAAAATTAACTGCAAGATTTGATAGACAGGTAGACAGCCCAGAAACTGTAAAGTACATAAACGGTTGATTTGCGCTTCTCGCAAATCATTCTATCCTATTACAAAATTTCATCCAAATCGGTTAAGCCGTTTTTATAAAATTTCGTTCCAATCTTTTCAGCCATTTTTTTACAAAATTTCATCCCAATCGGTTTAGCCTTTTGATGTGATTGAGTTGCAGACATACATACACTCACACAAAGTTATAGGATAGGATAAGATGTAGGATTATTTGGATTTTTATAAACTTGTCGCAAATTTCATTTATTTTCCAACACTTTTAAAACTGTTACGATATTAATTTGCGCTACATATCCGGCTTGGGGTAAGATATCTTTATATGTTGTTGTTTAAAGTTAATTAAATTTTGTAAATTTTTTAAAAATCAGAATGCTATTAACCTGCTTAGTTACTTTAAATAACGCACAGCTCGTTTTCGGATGTGGCTGAACTTAGCTTGGGATTGGGATTTCAATCTGGCCAGAACTACAGTTGACCAAACAAACTATGGTTAAAATTGTGTGCGCTGGAACTACTTTAAATATTAAAATCAATTGTTTGAAGCTTACGTATTTAGAAAAATACATCGATTTTTTTTTAAAAGCGTTAATACATACAGGGTGGCCGAATTTCAGTGCAATGTCGTTTTTGACCCATTAAAATAACGGAAAATGAAAAAGCCATAGCAGATTGCGGGTATACTTGTCAAATGCTACTTTTTTGATAACTGTTCAAAATGGCAGATTTTAATATCTACAGGGTGAAAAAACCAAATTAAAGTAACAAGTTCGTTTTTGATCCTTAAAAATACTGGAAAATAAAAAATTTATGCCAGATTGCGGAAGTACTTGTTAAACGATATTTTTCGAAAATAAACAATATAATGTAAAGTACCTCAATAAATAGGTAAATTTTTAATTATAAAACTCACCTTTTGAGCACTGGATATTTACCAAGGTATCATCAATCACTGCTTTTGAAATTTTTAATCAATCGTCTGGTTTAATAATTCTAATACGTCTTGACAGGCAGGTCAGCAAACACATAAAAAATAAATCAAGAGCTTACTGTTTGATCAACTAGCAAAAACATGGTTTTACTCACCGGGGGCCCTATGCCGCCCTCTTATCATTCATACAACATCATCTGTCACCCTAAAATAAGTAAAAGGACTTCCCGCGGACGCTTCATTGCGCTAAACAATTAGCATCCCAACATCCAAGTGATAGGGTTGCCCTTTATGAACCCTTCCACCTTGATGTGTCATTCAGAAAGGATGTAAGAACCCCTCAAACTTACAAGTACCAATCTGAAGGAACGCCGGCGGGCACCTATGTCCCCAGGATTTTTCCATTAGTAGTGGACCGCCATATTGCCGACACTACTAGAATATATCTAGTGGCCCACCATTTTGCCTACACTAGTCACTATCACATCATTTCACTTTCTACATATCAATTCATTATTATTCTCTCTGTATTAATTCAAACTCTATGATTTATTTTATTTATTTTGGCTGCCTGCCTGCCCCGTAAGCAATAAATATTGTAACTCAAGTATATAAAAGTACGAATATATATTTCTGACTACCTAAATACTAACAGGTTAAAATAAAAGTCAACGTCACATTCGACCAACCTGACAAAAGTCACGTCCCCGTGACTATTCTGAGTCTGTAGGAAGTACAACTCCGTCTTCATCTTCGCCACTTGGACTGATCTGAATCATCCGAGATGCCTCCTGGAGGTATCCAAGGTTTCATTCTATCTACTGCTATTACATTATTGTACTTTTTTATTTGGTTGCGAGTAGATGAGGTCATGTATTGAACGCGATATCTGTCCTCTGTTTTGGAGTTAGTTTACTACTTTGCCCTTCAATATGTTTGGTCATTTGAACAAGTACTAGTTCATCTATTTTGTACTTTCTTGCTGCTTTCCTGCTTTTATCGATACGCTGTTTTTGCTTTTTCTGTTTAAAGTCAATTCTTTCTGAAACTTTCTGTCTTATTATTAAAAGTTGACTTGGGGTTTTCTTTGTTATATTCCATTTATTTCCACTACTACTTGTTGTTGATAAGGCTGATAAGAGTGTGCGATTTAATCTCTCTACTTGACTATTTGCTATTGGGGTTGCGACAGAATTTAAAATTAGTTGGGTATTATGTCGTTTACAAAAGTCTTTAAAATAATGGTATGTAAATGATGTCCCTCTATCAGTAATAATTCTTGTTGGTACTCCGTACGTTTCAAAAATTGTTTCCAAAAATATAATGACTAACTGATTTTTTGTAAACTTTACTGGTTTAAGTTGTACATACTTGGTAAAGGCATCAATTATTACAATTAAATGCATGTTACCTATTGGAGTTTTTTGAAGTGGTCAATATGGATTGTGCGATTGAAGGTTCTTTGGCTATTGGATGGAGGTAACCTTCTCTGCAGCCTGATGGAATTTTTTTTGCATCTTGCAACATATTATAACGTAATTGAGCATACGCGGAAACCAATATTTTTTTACACAATTTTTTTAAGTGTTTTCTCAGTAGCAAAATGATCTGATTCTTGAACTTGTTTCCTAAATCCTTGAGGGACTAGGCATTGAATTCCTAGTGCAGTAATTTTATAAACTCTTCCAAACTTCGGCGTAATGCATAATTTTTATAAATATTCTTTTTATAATCACTTCCTAGTGGTTTAGACAAAATTTTAAAAATTAACTTAATTTTTTCGTAGTTGTGCAGAAAGTATCCAATCTGCCTCTCCAATTTTTAAAATGATATTTTCTGACGGCGGTTTTTTAGTATGAACTGTAAAAAAATACTCTAAAGTTTTAACAACCAACGTGCTATTCTTGGTACGAGGTCTTTTTTAGAGCTGGCTGTTTTTAAAGATATGTCGCTTTTTTTATGGTGAAACAACAATTATTATCCTCCTTCTTTTTGCTTTTTTTGTGCTAATTTGGAAGGGGTGGGGGGTTATTTTTCGCCCTCGCAGAAATATTTCACTCTAGATCACTCTACTTACTTCACCTAAAATTTACTAAACGAGTACCAAATTAGGTAATCATTAAATAATATAAAATTACGTAAGCTGGCGGATGTATTATCACGTCGTCATAGGTAAACTACTATACCATTGAAGAACAATTAGAGACGTCGAACCGACCCGAATTTGTATTCCCCATTTAGGTCGGATTGGGGTCGTATGGAATGATATTTGTAGTTCGCTTGCCAACGTCGGGATTTTTAAGCCAACGTGTAGAGGACGTAGTTTGACATCCAAATGCTACTTGGATAATATGGCAGAATTCTTCCAACATGTACAACGTCAGTTGTTTTTCTTTGTCTGCAGATTTTTGACTTCGTAGTCAACTTCGCCAACTTTTCTTATTATTTCGAACGGTCCGAATCACCGTAGTAAAAGTTTTTCACTTCGTCCTATTTTTTGTATTGAGGAGGATATTTTTACTTTGTCTCCTGGTTGAAATGTTTGTTGAAAAGATTCCTAAACTTCAACGACAGACAGCCATCTTGTGCCTGAAAATTGAAGTACACTACCAGGAAGATTTAACAGATGTAGTGAAGAATATGGTTCCCTTTGCGTTTTCATCTGTCGAAGAAAAATAAAAGTGGAGTATATTATTCTATTTTTATTGTATAAATATTAAAAGAAAAATTACCTATATACTACAAACTTGAATGCTAATAATACCAAAAAATAAGGAGCCTGGACGAAGGTGCCACTAAAAAAAAAAAATACTCGGCACGATCAGGGACTGCCGGAGGTCAATCTTCTGCGCACGGTGATTTGAATATTCTATATACAAATTATAAAAAAATATACATACTTTATATTGGTAATTATATTTTTGACTAACTTGGGAAACTTTGCCCCTATGGCGCCTATACAGACTTAAAACGTCCCGCCGAAATCCCGTTCTTATGCAACAAGGATCTGGGAAAAAAGGGACAAAATTAATGCTAGTCACAAAATGGAAACAAATTAAATTTTCTTATACAGAAAAAAGAACACTTGCTATATTGCATATTGGTAGGTATCCAAATAAGGGCCCTGAAATGCGACGATGTTTCGTGGTCGATTTAGATAAATGCGTTGGCTTTGAAACGTAAACAGACGTGAATTCGTCTGGGTTAATATTTGTACAAATTACGTTGCCTTTTTTTGACGTCGTTTAAGGTTCGCATATGCGTACATGACTACGTAAACGGCGGATTTTATTAAAAAAGACGTTTGTCGTTTGACTTACTAGTAGACAATTTTATTTTTTACCTAATGCGAGGTCGCTTTATGACAGATTAGGTTGGAAGACGGATAAATGCTAGGTACTTGGGTTTGATCCATGGACGGAAGACAGCACCATAATAAACTGTGAATTATCAGAAGGAAGTATCGCCGAAAAAATGAGAAATGACCAAAACGGATTACAACCAATAAATAACGAGTTTAGCAAAAAAGATTAACACTTGCACTAGTTTATTGCTTCTAAACAACGAGGAAAAAGAATCAATCCCCAACTTACTAAAATTTGGGAAAAGAATCCTAAACTTCAGCGACAGACAGCCAGCCATCTTGCGCCTGAAAATTGAAGTACACTCCCAGGAAGATTTAACAGAAGTAGTGAACAATATGGTTCCCTGTGCGTTTTCATCCGTCGAAGAAAAATAAAAGCTGACTATATTATTCTATTTTTATTAGTAAATAAGAGGAATATTTCAATAAGGAGGGCACAAATATTAATAATACCAAAAAATAAGAAGCCTGGACGAAGGTGCCACTGAGGCACCCACTAAAAAAATACTCGGCACGATCAGGGACTGCCGGAGGTCAATCTTCTGCGCACGGTAATTTCAATATTCTATATACAAATTATAGTAAAATATATATACGTTATATTGGTAATTATATTTTTGACTAACTTAGGTAACTTTGCCCCTATGGCGCCTATATAGACTTAAAACATCCCGCCGAAATGCCGTTCTTATGCGACAAGGATCTGGGAAAAAAGGGACAAAATTAATGCTAGTCACAAAATGGAATCAAATTAAATTTCCTTATACAGAAAAAAGAACACTTGTGTTGCCAAAGATTCACGAAAACAAATGACTTCGTGTTATTAATTGTCGGCCGAAAAGAAAAATATATTTTGTGTATTTCGCTGAAAATCATAGTATTAGGTTACAATTAGGTGTTAATATTATAGGATTTTTTATTATTTCAGATATTCGAACTTTTTATAAGGGAAAGAAAGTCCAAAGCAAATATCCAGATGGAGAAGAAATAGCCATCGTTCCGGAGAAATAAGATTATTCGTCACAATTAAAATAAGAATGTTAATGTTAAGAGCTGTAATAAACGTCATTATAAAGTTTATAAAAAGTTATACAACGTCTGTGTTTAAAACTTATTTCTAGTTGCAATAGTAGGGTACTTAAAGGGGGTGGAAAATATGGTAATTCACCTCCTATCTACCTACCTAAAATTAGGACACAGATGTAATTTGAAGCCGAGTGGCTCTTGTGAACTACAAAGAACTTTGAAGAAAAAACCAAATTGATTCAGTTTTTTATTGAGAACTTGTGATGAGAAAACAACTAAATTAAAATTCATCTTCTACACAGTGGAAAGACTTATTTTTTGAAGGTCGGGGTTTCGAGTCTCCTCAAGGAGTGTTTTTTTACTTTGTAAATAACTTTCTTGTAAAACTTTACACCCTACCTTTGTTCGTGGCTTTCGAAATTGCTACAATTTAATTATTTTTGTAAGTCGCGAAAGGAGCAGGAAAGAGAAAAAGCAGCAGAGAAGTTTGTTAAGGTTTATCGACCGATGGTCAGATCCATTCAAAATCAAACCCTTACTTGATGGTAATGTGAGTGTTCTGCCTTTGTTAGTGAGAGCTTTAAAATTTGGATACATCTGGCGTCCCTCGACGCGTCCTTATTTTGAATTTCATAAAAGTATAACTTGGAAACAACAGTATTCAGTAATCAGAGCAGAGTAATTTTAAGTGACAAACAAAATATTTATGTATTTGAACTTCTCTGCTGCTTTTCCTTTCTTCTGTTCATTTAGCCAAAAAGTCAAAAAATGCTGAGACTCAATTACTTGTCAATAGGTGGCACCACCATTTTTTTGTAATAATTGCTTAAATAATTTAAAGAATAAAAATAAAATTTATCGCAATCGTTGTTCCCGTGGGGTCGCTCTAAAAATCACGAAAAAATGGTCCTTTGAGATTTTTGGTTGACATATGTCGATTGTTTTTAGGTGACATATTTAAACACAATTTTGTTATTTTTCATTTAAAGGAGGCACATTTAGCTCAAATACCAATACAAATTTTTTTAAATGGGACCTTCGGATTTTGATATAAACCCATTTAAAGTTTTAATGTGTGTTGTCATTGTAATGCTCCAATTATTTATTTTCCTAAAACCTAACGCTACCTATCATAAAAAATTTGAAAGTGCCGATGGCCTTTTTTCGAGAAAATAAATTATCATTCAGTTTTCGGCAACGCCGAGTGGCGCCGTGAGTTTCGCTCTTGCTTCTTGACCCAAGTCGCTGCATAGTTAGAGGGTTCGGGTACCGCCGAGAGAATTAACCTTCTTCTAAAAATTTCGACCACCTATTCCTCGATCTTAAAATGTATTTATTTCCAAAGGTGTTGGAGTTAAAAGAAAGCTGCACTGCTTATTTTCTTAAAAAATCACACTGTGCCCATGCACAAAGATACCAAAATTTGATGCCGTGTGGCTCCTGCGAACTAGAAAGAATTTTGAAAAAAAAGGAATAAAATTTCATTTAATTTTTTATTCAGAATTTGTGACGAGAAAACAATTAAGAAAGAATTTGTCATCTTGCGCAAGTGTCAGGGGTTCGAGTCTCATGAAGGAGCGTTTTTTGACTTTTTGGCTAAATGAACAGAAGAGAGAAAAAGCAGCAGAGAAGTTCAAATACATAAATATTTTGTTTTAATTACTCTGCTCTGATTACTGAATACTGTTGTGTTTCCAACTTATACTTTTCTAAAATTCAAAACAAGGACGTGTCGAGGGACGCCAGATGTATCCAAATTTTAAAGCTCTCACTAACAAAGGCAGGACACTCAAATTACCATCAAGTACGGGTTTGATTTTGAATGAATCTGACTGTCGGTCGGTAAACCTTAACAAACTTCTCTGCTGCTTTTTCTCTTTCCTGCTCCTTTACCGACTTACAAAAATAATTAAATTGTAGCAATTTCGAAAGCAACGAATAAAGGTGGGGTGTAAAGTTTTACAAGAAAGTTATTTACAAAATAAAAAAACACTCCTTGATGAGACTCGAAACCCCGACCTTCAAAAAATAAGTCTTTCCACTGTGTGGAAGATGAATTTTAATTTAGTTGTTTTCTCATCACAAGTTCTCAATAAAAAATTTAAGTACCCTACTATTGCAACTAGAAATAAGTTTTAAACACAGAAGTTGTATAACTTTTTATAAACTTTATAATGACGTTAATTAAATCTCTTAACTGTCACTGAAAATGTCAAATTGTGACATTAACATTCTTATTTTAATTGTGACGAATAATCTTATTTCTCCGGAACGATGGCTATTTCTTATCCATCTGGATGTTTGCTTTGGACTTTCTTTCCCTTATAAAAAGTTCGAATATGTGAAATAATAAAAAAAATCCTATAATACGCCTAATTGTAACCTAATACTATGATTATAATTTTTCGGCGGAATATACAAAATATATTTTTTTCTTTTCGGCCGACAATTAATAACACGAAGTATCTTTGGCAACACAAGTGTTCTTTTTTCTGTATAAGGAAATTTAATTTGATTCCATTTTGTGACTAGCATTAATTTTGTCCCTTTTTTCCCAGATCCTTGTCGCATAAGAACGGGATTTCGGCGGGACGTTTTAAGTCTGTATAGGCGCCATAGGGGCAAATTTACCCAAGTTAGTCAACGTATATATATTTTTTTATAATTTGTATATAGAATATTGAAATTACCGTGCGCAGAAGATTGACCTCCGGCAGTCCCTGATCGTGCCGAGTATTTTTTTAGTGGGTGCCTCAGTGGCACCTTCGTCCAGGCTCCTTATTTTTTGGTATTATTAATATTTGTGCCCCCCTTATTGAAATGTTCCTCTTATTTACTAATAAAAGTAGAATAATATACTCAGCTTATATTTTTCTTCGAGGGATGAAAACGCACTACTTCTGTTAAATCTTCCTGGGAGTGTACTTCAATTTTCAGGCGCAAGATGGCTGGCTGTCTGTCGCTGAAGTTTAGGATTCTTTTCAAAAATTTTAGGAAGTATTGATTCTTTTTCCTCGTTGTTTGTGGCTAAAATAGTGCTTTTTTTACAAGCATTGGTTTAAATAACGAGCGCAGCGAGGCATTTAAAAACGCCAGTAAAAAAAACACAGTTTAGCCGCGAGTTGTTAACACTTTTTTTTTGATACCTTTGTCAAAAAATCCAAGAAAAACAGGAAAATACTTTTAAAAATCTCGAACGAAGAGCACTTCTCGCAACACAGTATCTTTACACGATAAATAAAGGCGGTAAATGAAATAACAATCGTTTCCATAGCGATGTGCCTTTTTACTCGGTGCGATATTTTAATCTTTGACAGTTTGATATTTTGACGATGTTTTTAAATGATTTTTTCTTAAATACTTGGTGAAAACTGGCGGAAATAGCTTAATTTTTAGGCAAGAATAATTAGATTTTTTCAATATTACTATATTCCGCTATTTCGCTTTAATTTTGGGTACAAAACGGACAGAAATCTTTTTGCACACGTGATAAAACAAAAGTTTTTTTTTGCATCGGTAACCAAAAAAGCCATGCTTTAGTTATCTGCAGAAAGTTACTAAAATCATGTTTTTGATGAAGGTATAAAAAAAAATCTCTTTTACGTTTAGTTTAAAAAATTACGTTTGTCACACAAATAACACAAATTAAAATAAAACTAATTGGTGTAAAAAAATTCCAGCATTATGAAAAAATTTAATAAAAAATTAAAATAAGTTTAATTGTTCCAAATTGGAATCCTTTCTATTCATCATATAAATGCTAGAAAATTGAGCTGTATCGTTTGTGCTACACCTTCAATATTGATAGCACAAGTATTATAGGTAATCTTAAGAATGTCAAAAATACTGTGGCTTGGGCAGAAATGGTCTAGGGGGGGGGGCTTGAGTAAATACATAGTCTCAAATAACCATTTTATTATTATTTTTTAGGAAAGGTAAATCTTTAGGAGTACCTACATATTCAATGCCGCTGGGGGGGGGGGGGCTTGAGGTTTGCCCTACCTACGCCACTGAAAAAGAAAATGCTATAAAATATAAAGTATGTATTGCATTACAAAATGGCAAACCTGGATTTTTTTTTCAAAACCATCTAAAGCAAATTTAAATATTTTTTTTTTTTGGATTATCCAGTCTCCATGCAGCTATTACTCACGATTTAGCTAAAATACCAAAAATAAGAAGAATAAAAACATAAAAATATCTAACACCTAAATTATGGTAGTTAAGTACTTTACAAGTATAATTAAAGCCGTGGTAAAAACGTCATCTTCGTTGATTTGATAAGAGAATGTGTTGCCTTAATGGGACGGGGGTATTACTAGTTCCCACCACATCAGGAATGTCGTTAACCAAGTCTTCTAATACGTTTGCCATGTTAGCGCAAAATGGATTGTTAGAAAATTTTAAGAAAAGTAGCCAACCCCCGTTCAGTTTTTCAATCCCGTGAATGAATATTGACTCAGTTTTTAACCTGCAAGCATAGTGCTTTAAAAAAGTTACAAAATAAAAATTATAACCGGGTAGCTACTTTCGGAGTCGGATTATATTAAATTTGAGAAAAGAAAAATCATTTGAATAAAATTTGGAATTTTGTTTTGAAAAAATTAAATTTGGAAAAGTTAGAAAACTTTTTGAAACCATCAAATAAAAATTACACAATAGAGAATACATTTCACAACAGCGAAGAGCGTCTGACGATAAACGGCAACAATATCAACAACCTAATGCCGACGACGACACTGTCATAATTACGGACACGCTGGAGGGCCTGCAAGAGTTGTGGTTGGTGGATCAAGTTGCAGTAAAAAGCCCGAAATTTGGGTGATTGTTGACAAAAGAAAATGATGATTATAGTCAATGAAGAAAATATTAGAGGCGTATTATAAGTAAATGGCCTACAGGTCGAACGTGTTGATTCGTATACAAATACCTAAGTTGACAGCTCAATGAAAATTGGGACAACATGCAAGAAGTCCGTGAACGAATCGAACAGGTCCTAGTATCTTTTTTTTTAAAATAAAATTAGTTTTAGGCAGTCACGATCTGAATACTACTCTCCGAAATCGGAGTCGGATTATATTAAATTTGAGAAAAGTCATTTGAATAAAATTTGAAATTTTATTTTGAAAAAATTAAATTTGGAAAAGTTAGAAAACTTTTTGAAACCATCAAATAAAAATTACACAATAGAGAATAAATTTTACAACAGCGAAGAGCGTCTGACGATAAACGGCAACAAAATCAACAACCTAATGCCGACGACGACACTGTCATAATTACGGACACGCTGGAGGGCCTGCAAGAGTTGTGGTTGGTGGATCAAGTTGCAGTAAAAAGCCCGAAATTTGGGTGATTGTTGACAAAAGAAAATGATGATTATAGTCAACGAAGAAAATATTAGAGGCGTATTAGAAGTAAATGGCCTACAGGTCGAACGTGTTGATTCGTATACAAATACCTAAGTTGACAGCTCAATGAAAACTGGGACAACATGCAAGAAGTCCGTGAACGAATCGAACAGGTCCTAGTATCTTTTATCATTTTTTTGTTAAATAAAATTAGTTTTAGGCAGTCACGATCTGAATACAACTCTTCGAAGTCGGGTGATTCGTTGTTATGTGTTTAGCATCTTATATTACGGCGTAGAAGCATGGATACTGAGTGATGCCATGTGCAAGAAGTTAGAGGCATTCGAAATGTGGTGTGTAGTAATTATCAGGATATCTTGGATGGACATAGTACGTAACGTAGATATTCTGCTCAGAATAAATAAGGATCTCGAAGAAAAACGTAAACTTGAATATTTTGCCCACACTTTAAGAAATGACAAATAGGTACCTGTCGAGGCATTAGCCAGAGGTGTAGTCGTTTAACAATCGTTTGTATGTAAATGTAATTTTGTGTTTGCTACAAATTATACCGTTCAGTTGTCTTTAGCACCCATGATGAATCCTTTCGGCCAATCTGGCGGGCCTTGTGCAATAACTGAGCTATAAAAAAGAACTTGCCTTTTTTAAATTTACCTTAAAAACCTGTTTTTCTCATGATCATATCTTTTTTTTACATTCATTGGTTAAAAAAAAAAATAATTTTGTTTTTTTTTACAATAAAAGATGTGCTTTCCCAAACGTAATTTTTTAAACTAAACCTAAAATATATGTTTAGTTTAGACTTATTGTCCTAGCGATTATAGTACAGGAGATAGTGGCGTTTATGATGTTTTTACAAGGAGAGTATAAAATGGCCGTCAATTACTTGTCAAAGTGAACTCAGGTGGTACCTCCATTTTTTTTTGCTTATAATCATTGACTAGATAATTTAGAGAATAAAAATAAAATCTATTGTAATCGTTGGTCCCTAGGCGTCGTTCTAAAAATCACGAAAAAATGGTTCTTCGAGTTTTTTAGATGACATATTTCGATTGTTTTTAGTTTAAAGGAGCTAAATTTGTCTTAAAGATCAAAAAAAAAAAATTCAAATAGGACTTACGGATTTTGAAATAAAGCCATTTAATGTTTTAATGTTCACAGTGTTGCCATATTGTAATGCTCCACGTTATAGGTAACAATTTTGCATTTTTGGTATCCCTAAACATACCGCCACCTATAATGAAAATTTCAATCTATTTTTCTATTTTTCCGTACAAACTATTTTTTCCTTACAACTAGGAATTAGTAGAGCGACTTAGGGCATTTCGACTTCACTTAAATGAGGATGGTTGCCAAGGTATATTTTTTGACACTGGGTTGACTCCTGACTACGAAAATATATCTTGGCCATCCCCCCTCTCGGTCGTACCCCCTCCACCCCCTTTAAACCCCTTAAAATTAATTCCTCAATATTTCAGCAACCAGCAGAGATAGAAGAAAAATGTTTTCACTGTTGTTTGTGCATCGACCTCTAGATTATATGATGTGCTCACACTATAATAATAAACAAGATATTTAAAAAAAAGTATATCTAAAAAAAAAATTTTAATTTTTGTCCGTATTTTCTAACCGAATACGAAAAAAATGTGATTTTTCACATCTAAGATACTAGGGTGATTCGTGACTACGAAAATATTTATTGGCCTCGATCGCGCCCCCTCAACCAGTAAAGATAGAACAAAAATTTGTTCATTGTTGTGTCAAGATATTTTAAAAAAGTGTATTTAAAAAAAAACAAATTTTAAATTTTTGTCCATATTTTCTAATCCAGACCGGATACGAAAAAAAATTTCTTAATAAATATTTTTCCACCATTTTCGCTCTTTTTAAAAAGGTTATCTATCTATAGAGTTTTTCTAACCTCACCCGCAATAGCACCGTTTGATTTGATCCATTACGCCAAAAATGGGTACGTTTCTGATATGAGCAGATGTGTTATGTTCATAATCGGCGACGTGACGTTCGTTATGTAGATTTTTCGCATCTAAGAAACCTCCTAAAACGAAGATAAAATAATACACTTTTTTACAAGCCCCTTTACCACTTCCCCCTTCCACAACCCTCCCATAATATGAATAAAAAGTCAATTTACACTAAGTCGTCAAGCAATTATGACTTGACTTTACCAGACCTTCAAATTTAAAAAGGGTGAATATAATGCGCTTATATCGCTAGAAATAAACATAAATTTTTATCATTTTAACAAAGAAGCAGGTACAATTTGAGCAAATCTGAGGAATTTTCTATTTCCAATAACAACCTAATAAATTTAAAAAAAGCACATTATAATATCAGTTATCTTCTTCATTAATAATTTCTTGACGTTGTTTTTTACGCATGTCATCAAAACAACTTAAATTTCCCAACTGAACCTTTATATTTCTTAACTGCAAGCAACATTGGGAAGGGGAAGCTCCTCCCCATCCTTCTCTCCAAGGGATCGCCGGTGGCTGCAACTAATTCATTTTAAAAATTTTTTGAAGTGACATTTTCCCAAGCTGATAATATCAGTATAAATTCGTCACTTTTTTTTCTCCCAAACAAAGTTTTCTAGATTTGGCTGGTTAGTTAAGGTTATATTCTCGTCCTCAAATTATATAGGATGGAGTATAATATTGCATAGATTGGGAAATACTCAAATTTGAGAATTTTTTTTCCGCCGTTTTGGAAAAATGGCATTATTGGGTGTCCTACGGGTCGAGGAGGGTGGCTAATCGGGTCAAATATCTTAAAATGTTACCTTTTATGACTGATATAACACACTGTATATTTTTACATTTTTGGATTCCTGGGAAAATTCTACGTTCAACAGTACACCATATGTCAAATTTTGACGGCTTAAAAAAATAAAAAATTTTTTTTTTCGATCTAGGTAGTCATGGTGGACCAAAAAGTGATATTTAGATTTCAATTAATTTAACAAAAATACTTCATTTTTTCAAATAGGATGATATGAGTTCACTCTATCAGAAAAAATGATTAGTTTATAAGGTATAATTTTCAACAAAAAAATCATAAATTAAACAAATATTTAATTTTTTATAATTATTTTTTCTTAATTTTATAATTTTTAAGCTCTTGATAGTTTTGAAGGTGGTGAATTTCCTTTGAACTTTTAAAAACAAATTCCACTTAGAAACCCGCTTACTTATTTTTTCAATTTCAAAGACCGACATTGCCATGGCCACCTTGGTCAAACTAAGTAGGCGGGTTTTTTAGTGGACTTTGTTTTTAAAAGTTCACCACCTTCTCAACTATCAAGAGCTTGCAAATTATAAAATTAAGAAAAAATAAATTATAAAAAATGAAATATTTGTTTATTTACTGATTTTTTTGTTGAAAATTATACCTTTAAACTAAGCATTTTTTCTGTTGACCTTCCAAATTTTAGACCATTCTTAAAAAAAACAAAATGGCGGCAGACAAACAAAAAAAGAATAGAAATCAAATTTAACACCATTTTTTATTATTCAACTTTGAATCAAAACTTAAAAAACTAAATATTAAGTCCTATGTAATTTTTTAATGGAAAACCGTAAAGAAGTCTATTTTTTTTTTGTTAAATAGAGATTATCAAGGTTGGTTGAGGTCTTATCAACGAGGGATGCATTTTTTTGAATTTCTCCTCATAAAATTTTATGGGATGGAGTATAATTTAACAGGTTGGGAAATACTAAAATTTGAGAATTTTTTTTTCGCCGTTTTGGAAAAATGGCGTTATTGGGTGTCCTACGGGTCGAGGAGGGTGGCTAATCGGGTCAAATCTCTTAAAATGTTACCTTTTATGACTGCCAAATTTCATGCTTGTATCACAATTTGGCGTTTTTCTTTGAGATTTTGCTCCAGGGGAAATGGCCAGGACGAGTTTTTTGACACTGACAATGATAGTTCCATTTAGCCACTGTGTTTAATTGGCAGCCGTCATATTGAAATTGGTCCGGATAATTTGGAATGAGGTGTAAAGATATTTTTCCACATTAATCCTAATGCCCAAATAATCCCTATTTTAAAATAGAACACCCATATTTTTTTGTATTTTAATAATTCTGGTGAAAAATACTTTCCAACCATATCATCAATAAAGGGTTTAATACATCCGTTTCAGAAATATTTCCAGTAAATGCTGAAGACATTTATTTATTTAACTAGTACTCAGGCATTACTAATATCAAGTAGGGACTAATTAAGTTTAACTTAATTTAATATCTAACAATTAATCCAATCCTATAATTGCAGCCATTACCAGCACTATGTTTACTAAAGATCATTTAAGTCCTTGTCTGTGAACATAGTATTGGTCTATCCAGGTTAAATTAATTAATTAGAATAATAAAGTAAATCAAACAAATATGGTCTTTCTCCACTAAATTCTATTTGTCAATATAAAAACCCGACATGTTTCGGCAGTTTAGACTACCATCATCAGGGTGTTTTTAGTTTGAGCTACATTAGAGCAGTATGGCCGAATAAGAACCAAAGAAAATTAAATTGGCCGAGTCAACGTTGACTGGTTTTTATATTGACAAATAAAATTTAGTGGAGAAAGACCATATTTAACAAAACATCAAAAGATCTTGGGTGGAAATAACGAAAATTCAAACTTTGATGAGCATCCCACAAGGAACACACAAAAGATCAAAGCGAAAAGAGAAATGATTAAACGATGTTTCGCCCTGGGTAACCGGCGTGGGCTCATCAGTAGTTTCACTGGTCACCCTCCACTATACATCATTAAACACCATCATACACTTTGATTTCCAACCTTGAACCACTCACAAATAGGCATCGTTCCGCACTGGTACTTACTTATCCAAGTTACCTGATACGAATTCGTCCTGGCGTGTTAATATTTCCAGTAGGATTATGCTCCTAAGGCAATTAAAACAAAGAAGAAGTTAAAAAACCTCCAAATCAGTTACCTCAACCGAAAAGAAACTAAAAAACAAAAGATCAAAAGATCTTGGGTGGAGATAACGAAAATTCAAACTGGGATGAGCATCCCACAAGGAACACACAAAAGATCAAAGCGAAAAGAGAAATGATTAAACGATGTTTCGCCCTGGGTAGCCAGCGTGGGCTGATGAGCCCACGCTGGTTACCCAGGGCGAAACGGTAATCCTACTGGAAATATTAATACGCCAGGACGAATTCGTATCAGGTAACTTGGATAAGTAAGTACCAATGCGGAACGATGCCTATTTGTGAGTGGTTCAAGGTTGGAAATCAAAGTGTATGATGGTGTTTAATGATGTATAGTGGAGGGTGACCAGTGAAACTACTGATGAGCCCACGCTGGTTACCCAGAGCGAAACATCGTTTAATCATTTCTCTTTTCGCTTTGATCTTTTGTGTCTTCCTTGTGGGATGCTCATCCAAGTTTGAATTTTCGTTATTTCCACCCAAGATTTTTGATCTTTTGTTTTTTAGTTTCTTTTCGGTTGAGGTAACTGATTTGGAGGTTTTTTAACTTCTTCTAAGACCATATTTGTTTGATTTAATTATCAACTCCACCATCATGAACTACTTACACAATTTAATATTAAAGTGTTGATTTCAAAAGTAATTTTTAATCATATTATATTTATTGATTTTAACGCTAAATCATTTTAAACATGCGAAAAAAAAATTGTTTCAACAAACCATCTAAGTGCTTGTCTGTGAACATAGGGTAATTTCATATCAAATCACCCAGAGGTTTGGCAGACCATCTTACCGAATTTGATAAAATTTCGTACACTTATTCTCTACATGAAAAAATCCAAAATATTTTTTTTTCTGATCAGTAGTTTTCGTTATCGAAATCGATAAGTTGACAAATTTTGGTCCAACACAGCTTCACAAAAATTAGAATATCTTGAGGACCACTTATCGCAGATTGATAATAATACCTTTCCAACAATGTGTCACATGACGTATTATATTTTCATCTGTTTTTTTTTTAATTTTTTAAAAAATATTTTTTGATTTTTTTCAAAAAAGTCATTTTTGAATTTTTTGCGAAAAAAATTTTTTTTTTGTCAATGCTTTGGCAAACTATGTGACAAATTTTAAGATGGAGAAATTATGGCTTCATGGTCAAAAAGAAATAAAAACCAAATAAAAGCAACAAAAAATCTGAAATTCGTATTGTCAGGCATACATAATATGTGTTTGCGCTGTAGGAAAAAGTTATATTTTGAATATTAATTTGGTGTAGGTAAATTAAAGCTAAAATAAGAATACCTCCCTTTTTTATTCCCCTCAGTCTTTTTATAAATCCGAAACTTGTGTTTTTTATTTGTGCGAACTTGTTTATTCCTGTCATGTCTACTTTTTCATTGGTGAGCAAGAACACGCCAGAATGACGACGTTGAAGTTATCTTCATATTCATATTCATGTTAATTACAGCGGACCAAACAAATTTTAAACTTTTTAGAAAAAATGGGTTTTAGCGTAAAATAATGGAAAAAAATATCTACACTTGACGGACAATAACTAAACCTTACTCAACCCGTCACAATTACTAATTTAAGGCAGCTTAGGAAGTTTATTAGCTAAAGAGATGCATTAAAAATTAAAAGATAGTAAATATATATAAGAGTTGGCGATGTATAGTAACAAACTTAACTGATTTGCAGTTAAAACCCTTCATTCTATCAAACCCATCAGATAGCTGAGTCAGCTTGGCTTTGGGAGCTGAGCTATGGGGGTCTTTTTAAAATCATAAAAATGTAAAGATGAAGTCATTTGGAGTACTAGACCTTTACTCTATCAAATCCACCACATAGCTGAGTCGGATTTGCTTTGGGAGCTGAGCTATGAGGGTCTTTTTAAAATCATAAAAATGTAAATATGAAGAGAAGTGGGCAACGTTTATCAACAAACTTCATTGATTTGGGGTACCAGACCTTTACTTTATCAAATCCACCACATAGCTGAGTCGGATTTGCTTTGGGAGCTGAGCTATGAGGGTCTTTTTAAAATCATAAAAATGTAAATATGAAGAGAAGTGGGCAACGTTTATCAACAAACTTCACTGATTTGGAGTACCAGACCTTTACTCTATCAAATCCACCACATAGCTGAGTCGGATTTGCTTTGGGGCTGAGTTATGAGGGTCTTTTTATAATCATAAAAATGTAAATATGAAGAGAAGTGGGCAATGTTTATCAACAAACTTTACTGATTATGAGTACTAGACCTTTACTCTATCAAATGTACTACATAACTGAGTCAGCTTTGCTTTGGGAGTTGAGCTATGAGGGTCTTTTTAGAATCATAAAAATGTAAATATGAAGAGAAGTGGGCAATGTTTATCAAAAAACTTTACTGATTTGGAGTACCAGACCTTTACTCTATCAAATCCACCACATAGCTGAGTCGGATTTGCTTTGGGAGCTGAGCTATGAGGGTCTTTTTATAATCATAAAAATGTAAATATGAAGAGAAGTGGGCAATGTTTATCAACAAACTTCACTGATTTGGAGTACCAGACCTTTACTCTATCAAATCCACCACATAGCTGAGTCAGATTTGCTTTGGGAGATGAGCTATGAGAGTCTTTATAATCATAAAAATGTAAATATGAAGATAAGTGGGCAATGTTTATCAACAAACTTTACTGATTTGGAGTACTAGACCTTTACTCTATCAAATAAATCACATAGCTGAGTAAGATTTGCTTTGGAAGCTGAGCTATGAGGGTCTTTTTATAATCATAAAAATGTAAATATGAAGAGAAGTGGGCAATGTTTATCAACAAACTTTACTGATTTGGAGTACTAGACCTTTACTTTATCAAATCCACCACATAGCTGAGTAAGATTTGCTTTGGGAGCTGAACTATGAGGGTCTTTTTATAATCGTAAAAAAGTAAGAGTACTAGACCTTTACTCTATCTTTTTATAATCGTAAAATTGTAAATATGAAGAGCAGTGGGCAATGTTTATCAACAAACTTTACTGATTTGGAGTACTAGACCTTTACTCTATCAAATGCACTACATAGCCCAGTCAGCTTTGCTTTGGGAGCTGAGCTATGAGGGTCTTTTTATAATCATAAAAATTTAAATATGAAGAGAAGTGGGCAATGTTTATCAACAAACTTTACAGATTTGGAGTACTAGACCTTTACTCTATCAAATACATTACATAGCTGAGTAAGATTTGCTTTGGGAGCTGAGCTATGAGGGTCTTTTTAGAATCATAAAAAAGTAAGAGTACTAGACCTTTACTCTATCTTTTTAGAATCATAAAAATGTAAATATGAAGATAAGTGGGCAATGTTTATCAACAAACTTTACTGATTTGGAGTACTAGACCTTTACTCTATCAAATGTACTACATAGCTGAGTCAGCTTTGCTTTGGGAGCTGAGCTATGAGGATCTTTTTATAATCATAAAAATAGAAGTATGAAAAGCAGTGGGCAATGTTTATCGACAAACTTTACTGATTTGGAGTACTAGACCTTTACTCTATCAAACGCACTACATAGCCGAGTCAGCTTTGCTTTGGGAGCTGAGCTATGAGGGTCTTTTTCGAATCATAAAAATGTAAATATGAAGAGAAGTGGGCAATGTTTATCAACAAACTTTACTGATTTGGAGTACTAGACCTTTACTCTATCAAATGCACTACATAGCTGAGTCAGCTTTGCTTTGGGAGCTGAGCTATGAGGGTCTTTTTCGAATCATAAAAATGTAAATATGAAGAGAAGTGGGCAATGTTTATCAACAAACTTTACTGATTTGGAGTACTAGACCTTTACTCTATCAAATGCACTACATAGCTGAGTCAGCTTTGCTTTGGGAGCTGAGCTATGAGGGTCTTTTTCGAATCATAAAAATGTTAATATGAAGAGAAGTGGGCAATGTTTATCAACAAACTTTACTGATTTGGAGTACTAGACCTTTACTCTATCAAATACATCACATAGCTGAGTAAGATTTGCTTTGGGAGCTGAGCTATGAGGGTCTTTTTATAATCATAAAAATAGAAGTATGAAAAGCAGTGGGCAATGTTTATCAACAAACTTTACTGATTTGGAGTACTAGACCTTTACTCTATCAAATGCACTACATAGCTGAGTCAGCTTTGCTTTGGGAGCTGAGCTATGAGGGTCTTTTTAGAATCATAAAAATGTAAATATGAGCATAATTCATTCATTCATTCTATCAAGTCCAGCACATAGCTGAATCAGCTTAAAATCATAAAAATGTAAATATGGAGATAAATGGGCAATGTATATCAACAAACTGTACTGATTTAAAGTATTAGACCCTCATTCTATCAAATCCACCACACATCTGAGTCAGCTTTGATTTGGGAGCTGAGCTATGAGGGTCTTTTTAAAATCATAAAATTGTAAATATGAAGATAAGTGGGCAATGTTTATCAACAAACTTTACTGATTTTGAATACTGGACCTTTACTGTATCAAATACATCACATAGCTGAGTAAGATTTGCTTTGGGAGCTGAGCTATGAGGGTCTTTTTATAATCATAAAAATGTAAATATGAAGAGCAGTGGGCAATGTTTATCAACAAACTTTACTGATTTGGAGTACTAGACCTTTACTCTATCAAATGCACTACATAGCCGAGTCAGCTTTGCTTTGGGAGTTGAGCTATGAGGGTCTTTTTATAATCATAAAAATGTAAATATGAAGAGAAGTGGGCAATGTTTATCAACAAACTTTACTGATTATGAGTACTAGACCTTTACTCTATCAAATGTACTACATAACTGAGTCAGCTTTGCTTTGGGAGTTGAGCTATGAGGGTCTTTTTAGAATCATAAAAATGTAAATATGAAGAGAAGTGGGCAATGTTTATCAACAAACTTCACTGATTTGGAGTACCAGACCTTTACTCTATCAAATCCACCACATAGCTGAGTCAGATTTGCTTTGGGAGATGAGCTATGAGAGTCTTTATAATCATAAAAATGTAAATATGAAGATAAGTGGGCAATGTTTATCAACAAACTTTACTGATTTGGAGTACTAGACCTTTACTCTATCAAATAAATCACATAGCTGAGTAAGATTTGCTTTGGAAGCTGAGCTATGAGGGTCTTTTTATAATCATAAAAATGTAAATATGAAGAGAAGTGGGCAATGTTTATCAACAAACTTTACTGATTTGGAGTACTAGACCTTTACTTTATCAAATCCACCACATAGCTGAGTAAGATTTGCTTTGGGAGCTGAACTATGAGGGTCTTTTTATAATCGTAAAAAAGTAAGAGTACTAGACCTTTACTCTATCTTTTTATAATCGTAAAATTGTAAATATGAAGAGCAGTGGGCAATGTTTATCAACAAACTTTACTGATTTGGAGTACTAGACCTTTACTCTATCAAATGCACTACATAGCCCAGTCAGCTTTGCTTTGGGAGCTGAGCTATGAGGGTCTTTTTATAATCATAAAAATTTAAATATGAAGAGAAGTGGGCAATGTTTATCAACAAACTTTACAGATTTGGAGTACTAGACCTTTACTCTATCAAATACATTACATAGCTGAGTAAGATTTGCTTTGGGAGCTGAGCTATGAGGGTCTTTTTAGAATCATAAAAAAGTAAGAGTACTAGACCTTTACTCTATCTTTTTAGAATCATAAAAATGTAAATATGAAGATAAGTGGGCAATGTTTATCAACAAACTTTACTGATTTGGAGTACTAGACCTTTACTCTATCAAATGTACTACATAGCTGAGTCAGCTTTGCTTTGGGAGCTGAGCTATGAGGATCTTTTTATAATCATAAAAATAGAAGTATGAAAAGCAGTGGGCAATGTTTATCGACAAACTTTACTGATTTGGAGTACTAGACCTTTACTCTATCAAACGCACTACATAGCCGAGTCAGCTTTGCTTTGGGAGCTGAGCTATGAGGGTCTTTTTCGAATCATAAAAATGTAAATATGAAGAGAAGTGGGCAATGTTTATCAACAAACTTTACTGATTTGGAGTACTAGACCTTTACTCTATCAAATGCACTACATAGCTGAGTCAGCTTTGCTTTGGGAGCTGAGCTATGAGGGTCTTTTTCGAATCATAAAAATGTAAATATGAAGAGAAGTGGGCAATGTTTATCAACAAACTTTACTGATTTGGAGTACTAGACCTTTACTCTATCAAATGCACTACATAGCTGAGTCAGCTTTGCTTTGGGAGCTGAGCTATGAGGGTCTTTTTCGAATCATAAAAATGTTAATATGAAGAGAAGTGGGCAATGTTTATCAACAAACTTTACTGATTTGGAGTACTAGACCTTTACTCTATCAAATACATCACATAGCTGAGTAAGATTTGCTTTGGGAGCTGAGCTATGAGGGTCTTTTTATAATCATAAAAATAGAAGTATGAAAAGCAGTGGGCAATGTTTATCAACAAACTTTACTGATTTGGAGTACTAGACCTTTACTCTATCAAATGCACTACATAGCTGAGTCAGCTTTGCTTTGGGAGCTGAGCTATGAGGGTCTTTTTAGAATCATAAAAATGTAAATATGAGCATAATTCATTCATTCATTCTATCAAGTCCAGCACATAGCTGAATCAGCTTAAAATCATAAAAATGTAAATATGGAGATAAATGGGCAATGTATATCAACAAACTGTACTGATTTAAAGTATTAGACCCTCATTCTATCAAATCCACCACACATCTGAGTCAGCTTTGATTTGGGAGCTGAGCTATGAGGGTCTTTTTAAAATCATAAAATTGTAAATATGAAGATAAGTGGGCAATGTTTATCAACAAACTTTACTGATTTTGAATACTGGACCTTTACTGTATCAAATACATCACATAGCTGAGTAAGATTTGCTTTGGGAGCTGAGCTATGAGGGTCTTTTTATAATCATAAAAATGTAAATATGAAGAGCAGTGGGCAATGTTTATCAACAAACTTTACTGATTTGGAGTACTAGACCTTTACTCTATCAAATGCACTACATAGCCGAGTCAGCTTTGCTTTGGGAGTTGAGCTATGAGGGTCTTTTTAGAATCATAAAAATGTAAATATGAAAAGAAGTGGGCAATGTTTATCAACAAACTTTACTGATTTAGAGTACTAGACCTTTACTCTATCAAATACATCACATAGCTGAGTAAGATTTGCTTTGGGAGCTGAGCTATGAGGGTCTGTTTATAATCATAAAAATAGAAGTGGGCAATGTTTATCAACAAACTTTACTGATTTGGAGTACTAGACCTTTACTCTATCAAATGCACTACATAGCTGAGTCAGCTTTGCTTTGGGAGCTGAGCTATGAGGGTCTTTTTATAATCATAAAAATGTAAATATGATGAGAAGTGGGCAATGTTTATTAACAAACTTTACTAATTTGGAGTACTAGACCTTTACTCTTATCAAATCCACCACATAGCTGAGTCAGATTTGCTTTGGGAGATGAGCTATTAGGGTCTAAAATGTAAATATGAAGAGAAGTGGGCAATGTTTATCAACAAACTTTACAGATTTGGAGTATTAGACCTTTACTCTATCAAATGAACTACATAGCTGAGTCAGCTTTGCTTTGGGAGTTGAGCTATGAGGGTCTTTTTAGAATCATAAAAATGTAAATATGAGCATAATTGGGCTATGTTTATCAACAAACTTTACTGATTTAGAGTACTAGAGTTTTACTCTATCAAATACATCACACAGCTGAGTAAGATTTGCTTTGGGAGCTGAGCTATGAGGGTCTTTTTAGAATCATAAAAATGTAAATATGAAGATAAGTGGGCAATGTTTATCAACAAACTTTACTGATTTGGAGTACTAGACCTTTACTCTATCAAATGCACTACATAGCTGAGTCAGCTTTGCTTTGGGAGCTGAGCTATAAGGGTCTTTTTCGAATCATAAAAATGTAAATATGAAGAGAAGTGGGCAATGTTTATCAACAAACTTTACTGATATGGAGTACTAGACCTTTACTCTATCAAATGCACTACATAGCTGAGTCAGCTTTGCTTTGGAAGCTGAGCTATGAGGGTCTTTTTAGAATCATAAAAATGTAAATATGAGCATAATTCGTTCATTCATTCTATCAAGTCCAGCACATAGCTGAGTCAGCTTAAAATCATAAAAATGTAAATATGGAGATAAATGGGCAATGTATATCAACAAACTGTACTGATTTAAAGTATTAGACCCTCATTCTATCAAATCCACCACACATCTGAGTCAGCTTTGATTTGGGAGCTGAGCTATGAGGGTCTTTTTAAAATCATAAAATTGTAAATATGAAGATAAGTGGGCAATGTTTATCAACAAACTTTACTGATTTGGAATACTGGACCTTTACTGTATCAAATACATCACATAGCTGAGTAAGATTTGCTTTGGGAGCTGAGCTATGAGGGTCTTTTTATAATCATAAAAATGTAAATATGAAGAGCAGTGGGCAATGTTTATCAACAAACTTTACTGATTTGGAGTACTAGACCTTTACTCTATCAAATGCACTACATAGCCGAGTCAGCTTTGCTTTGGGAGTTGAGCTATGAGGGTCTTTTTAGAATCATAAAAATGTAAATATGAAAAGAAGTGGGCAATGTTTATCAACAAACTTTACTGATTTAGAGTACTAGACCTTTACTCTATCAAATACATCACATAGCTGAGTAAGATTTGCTTTGGGAGCTGAGCTATGAGGATCTTTTTAGAATCATAAAAATGTAAGAGTACTAGACCTTTACTCTATCTTTTTAGAATCATAAAAATGTAAATATGAAGATAAGTGGGCAATGTTTATCAACAAACTTTACTGATTTGGAGTACTAGACCTTTACTCTATCAAATGCACTACATAGCTGAATCAGGTTTGCTTTGAGAGCTGAGCTATGAGGGTCTTTTTAGAATCATAAAAATGTAAATATGAAGAGAAGTGGGCAATGTTTATCAACAAACTTTACTGATTTGGAGTACTAGACCTTTACTCTATCAAATACATCACATAGCTGAGTAAGATTTGCTTTGGGAGCTGAGCTATGAGGGTCTTTTTAGAATCATAAAAAAGTAAGAGTACTAGACCTTTACTCTATCTTTTTAGAATCATAAAAATGTAAATATGAAGATAAGTGGGCAATGTTTATCAACAAACTTTACTGATTTGGAGTACTAGACCTTTACTCTATCAAATGCACTACATAGCTGAGTCAGCTTTGCTTTGGGAGCTGAGCTATGAGGGTCTTTTTCGAATCATAAAAATGTAAATATGAAGAGAAGTGGGCAATGTTTATCAACGAACTAACTTTACTGATTTGGAGTACTAGACCTTTACTCTATCAAACACATCACATAGCTGAGCAAGATTTGCTTTGGGAGATGAGCTATGAGGGTCTTTTTATAATCATAAAAATAGAAGTATGAAAAGCAGTGGGCAATGTTTATCAACAAACTTTACTGATTTGGAGTACTAGACCTTTACTCTATCAAATGCACTACATAGCTGAGTCAGCTTTGCTTTGGGAGCTATGAGGGTCTTTTTATAATCATAAAAATGTAAATATGAAGAGAAGTGGGCAATGTTTATCAACAAACTTTACTGATTTGGAGTACTCTATCAAATGCACTACATAGCTGAGTCAGCTTTGCTTTGGGAGCTGAGCTATGAGGGTCTTTTTAGAATCATAAAAATGTAAATATGAGCATAATTCATTCATTCATTCTATCAAGTCCAGCACATAGCTGAGTCAGCTTAAAATCATAAAAATGTAAATATGGAGATAAATGGGCAATGTATATCAACAAACTGTACTGATTTAAAGTATTAGACCCTCATTCTATCAAATCCACCACACATCTGAGTCAGCTTTGATTTGGGAGCTGAGCTATGAGGGTCTTTTTAAAATCATAAAATTGTAAATATGAAGATAAGTGGGCAATGTTTATCAACAAACTTTACTGATTTGGAATACTGGACCTTTACTGTATCAAATACATCACATAGCTGAGTAAGATTTGCTTTGGGAGCTGAGCTATGAGGGTCTTTTTATAATCATAAAAATGTAAATATGAAGAGCAGTGGGCAATGTTTATCAACAAACTTTACTGATTTGGAGTACTAGACCTTTACTCTATCAAATTCACTACATAGCCGAGTCAACTTTGCTTTGGGAGTTGAGCTATGAGGGTCTTTTTAGAATCATAAAAATGTAAATATGAAAAGAAGTGGGCAATGTTTATCAACAAACTTTACTGATTTAGAGTACTAGACCTTTACTCTATCAAATACATCACATAGCTGAGTAAGATTTGCTTTGGGAGCTGAGCTATGAGGATCTTTTTATAATCATAAAAATAGAAGTGGGCAATGTTTATCAACAAACTTTACTGATTTGAAGTACTAGACCTTTACTCTATCAAATGCACTACATAGCTGAGTCAGCTTTGCTTTGGGAGCTGAGCTATGAGGGTCTTTTTATAATCATAAAAATAGAAGTATGAAAAGCAGTGGGCAATGTTTATCAACAAACTTTACTGATTTGGAGTACTAGGCCTTTACTCTATCAAATGCACTACATAGCTGAGTCAGCTTTGCTTTGGGAGCTGAGCTATGAGGGTCTTTTTAGAATCATAAAAATGTAAATATGAGCATAATTCATTCATTCATTCTATCAAGTCCAGCACATAGCTGAATCAGCTTAAAATCATAAAAATGTAAATATGGAGATAAATGGGCAATGTATATCAACAAACTGTACTGATTTAAAGTATTAGACCCTCATTCTATCAAATCCACCACACATCTGAGTCAGCTTTGATTTGGGAGCTGAGCTATGAGGGTCTTTTTAAAATCATAAAATTGTAAATATGAAGATAAGTGGGCAATGTTTATCAACAAACTTTACTGATTTTGAATACTGGACCTTTACTGTATCAAATACATCACATAGCTGAGTAAGATTTGCTTTGGGAGCTGAGCTATGAGGGTCTTTTTATAATCATAAAAATGTAAATATGAAGAGCAGTGGGCAATGTTTATCAACAAACTTTACTGATTTGGAGTACTAGACCTTTACTCTATCAAATGCACTACATAGCCGAGTCAGCTTTGCTTTGGGAGTTGAGCTATGAGGGTCTTTTTAGAATCATAAAAATGTAAATATGAAAAGAAGTGGGCAATGTTTATCAACAAACTTTACTGATTTAGAGTACTAGACCTTTACTCTATCAAATACATCACATAGCTGAGTAAGATTTGCTTTGGGAGCTGAGCTATGAGGGTCTGTTTATAATCATAAAAATAGAAGTGGGCAATGTTTATTAACAAACTTTACTAATTTGGAGTACTAGACCTTTACTCTTATCAAATCCACCACATAGCTGAGTCAGATTTGCTTTGGGAGATGAGCTATGAGGGTCTAAAATGTAAATATGAAGAGAAGTTGGCAATGTTTATCAACAAACTTTACAGATTTGGAGTATTAGACCTTTACTCTATCAAATGAACTACATAGCTGAGTCAGCTTTGCTTTGGGAGTTGAGCTATGAGGGTCTTTTTAGAATCATAAAAATGTAAATATGAGCATAATTGGGCTATGTTTATCAACAAACTTTACTGATTTAGAGTACTAGAGTTTTACTCTATCAAATACATCACATAGCTGAGTAAGATTTGCTTTGGGAGCTGAGCTATGAGGGTCTTTTTAGAATCATAAAAATGTAAATATGAAGATAAGTGGGCAATGTTTACTAACAAACTTTACGGATTTGGAGTACTAGACCTTTACTCTATCAAACACATCACATAGCTGAGTAAGATTTGCTTTGGGAGCTGAGCTATGAGGGTCTTTTTATAATCATAAAAATGTAAATATGAAGAGAAGTGGGCAATGTTTATCAACAAACTTTACTGATTTGGAGTACTAGACCTTTACTCTATCAAATACATCACATAGCTGAGTAAGATTTGCTTTGGGAGCTGAGCTATGAGGGTCTTTTTAGAATCATAAAAATGTAAATATGAAGATAAGTGGGCAATGTTTATCAACAAACTTTACTGATTTGGAGTACTAGACCTTTACTATATCAAATGCACTACATAGCTGAGTCAGCTTTGCTTTGGGAGCTGAGCTATGAGGGTCTTTTTCGAATCATAAAAATGTAAATATGAAGAGAAGTGGGCAATGTTTATCAACAAACTTTACTGATTTGGAGTACTAGACCTTTACTCTATCAAATACATCACATAGCTGAGTAAGATTTGCTTTGGGAGCTGAGCTATGAGGGTCTTTTTATAACCATAAAAATGTAAATATGAAGAGAAGTGGGCAATGTTTATCAACAAACTTTACTGATTTATAGTACTAGACCTTTACTCTATCAAACACATCACATAGCTGAGCAAGATTTGCTTTGGGAGCTGAGCTATGAGGGTCTTTTTATAATCATAAAAATAGAAGTATGAAAAGCAGTGGGCAATGTTTATCAACAAACTTTACTGATTTGGAGTACTAGACCTTTACTCTATCAAATGCACTACATAGCTGAGTCAGCTTTGCTTTGGGAGCTATGAGGGTCTTTTTATAATCATAAAAATGTAAATATGAAGAGAAGTGGGCAATGTTTATCAACAAACTTTACTGATTTGGAGTACTCTATCAAATGCACTACATAGCTGAGTCCGCTTTGCTTTGGGAGCTGAGCTATGAGGGTCTTTTTAGAATCATAAAAATGTAAATATGAGCATAATTCATTCATTCATTCTATCAAGTCCAGCACATAGCTGAGTCAGCTTAAAATCATAAAAATGTAAATATGGAGATAAATGGGCAATGTATATCAACAAACTGTACTGATTTACAGTATTAGATTCTCATTCTATCAAATCCACCACACATCTGAGTCAGCTTTGATTTGGGAGCTGAGCTATGAGGGTCTTTTTAAAATCATAAAATTGTAAATATGAAGATAAGTGGGCAATGTTTATCAACAAACTTTACTGATTTGGAGTACTAGACCTTTACTCTATCAAATGCACTACATAGCCGAGTCAACTTTGCTTTGGGAGTTGAGCTATGAGGGTCTTTTTAGAATCATAAAAATGTAAATATGAAAAGAAGTGGGCAATGTTTATCAACAAACTTTACTGATTTAGAGTACTAGACCTTTACTCTATCAAATACATCACATAGCTGAGTAAGATTTGCTTTGGGAGCTGAGCTATGAGGGTCTTTTTATAATCATAAAAATGTAAATATGAAGAGCAGTGGGCAATGCTTATCAACAAACTTTACTGATTTGGAGTACTAGACCTTTTCTCTATCAAATGCACTACATAGCCGAGTCAGCTTTTCTTTGGGAGTTGAGCTATGAGGGTCTTTAGAATCATAAAAATGTAAATATGAAAAGAAGTGGGCAATGTTTGTCAACAAACTTTACTGATTTAGAGTACTAGACCTTTACTTTATCAAATACATCACATAGCTCAGTAAGATTTGCTTTGGGAGCTGAGCTATGAGGGTCTTTTTAGAATCATAAAAATGTAAGAGTACTAGACCTTTACTCTATCTTTTTAGAATCATAAAAATGTAAATATGAAGATAAGTGGGCAATGTTTATCAACAAACTTTACTGATTTGGAGTACTAGACCTTTACTCTATCAAATGCACTACATAGCTGAATCAGGTTTGCTTTGGGAGCTGAGATATGAGGGTCTTTTTAGAATCATAAAAATGTAAATATGAAGAGAAGTGGGCAATGTTTATCAACAAACTTTACTGATTTGGAGTACTAGACCTTTACTCTATCAAATACATCACATAGCTGAGTAAGATTTGCTTTGGGAGCTGAGCTATGAGGGTCTTTTTAGAATCATAAAAATGTAAATATGAAGATAAGTGGGCAATGTTTACCAACAAACTTTACGGATTTGGAGTACTAGACCTTTACTCTATCAAACATATCACATAGCTGAGTAAGATTTGCTTTGGGAGCTGAGCTATGAGGGTCTTTTTATAATCATAAAAATGTAAATATGAAGAGAAGTGGGCAATGTTTATCAACAAACTTTACTGATTTGGCGTACTAGACCTTTACTCTATCAAATGCACTACATAGCTGAGTCAGCTTTGCTTTGGGAGCTGAGCTATGAGGGTCTTTTTATAATCATAAAAATGTAAATATGAGCATAATTGGGCTATGTTTATCAACAAACTTTACTGATTTAGAGTACTAGAGTTTTACTCTATCAAATACATCACATAGCTGAGTCAGCTTTGCTTTGGGAGCTGAGCTATGAGGGTCTTTTTATAATCATAAATATGTAAATATGATGAGAAGTGGGCAATGTTTATTAACAAACTTTACTAATTTGGAGTACTAGACCTTTACTCTTATCAAATCCACCACATAGCTGAGTCAGATTTGCTTTGGGAGATGAGCTATGAGGGTCTAAAATGTAAATATGAAGAGAAGTTGGCAATGTTTATCAACAAACTTTACAGATTTGGAGTATTAGACCTTTACTCTATCAAATGAACTACATAGCTGAGTCAGCTTTGCTTTGGGAGTTGAGCTATGAGGGTCTTTTTAGAATCATAAAAATGTAAATATGAGCATAATTGGGCTATGTTTATCAACAAACTTTACTGATTTAGAGTACTAGAGTTTTACTCTATCAAATACATCACATAGCTGAGTAAGATTTGCTTTGGGAGCTGAGCTATGAGGATCTTTTTATAATCATAAAAATAGAAGTGGGCAATGTTTATCAACAAACTTTACTGATTTGGAGTACTAGACCTTTACTCTATCAAATGCATTACATAGCTGAGTCAGCTTTGCTTTGGGAGCTGAGCTATGAGGGTCTTTTTATAATCATAAAAATGTAAATATGATGAGAAGTGGGCAATGTTTATTAACAAACTTTACTAATTTGGAGTACTAGACCTTTACTCTTATCAAATCCACCACATAGCTGAGTCAGATTTGCTTTGGGAGATGAGCTATGAGGGTCTAAAATGTAAATATGAAGAGAAGTTGGCAATGTTTATCAACAAACTTTACAGATTTGGAGTATTAGACCTTTACTCTATCAAATGAACTACATAGCTGAGTCAGCTTTGCTTTGGGAGTTGAGCTATGAGGGTCTTTTTAGAATCATAAAAATGTAAATATGAGCATAATTGGGCTATGTTTATCAACAAACTTTACTGATTTAGAGTACTAGAGTTTTACTCTATCAAATACATCACATAGCTGAGTAAGATTTGCTTTGGGAGCTGAGCTATGAGGGTCTTTTTAGAATCATAAAAATGTAAATATGAAGATAAGTGGGCAATGTTTACCAACAAACTTTACGGATTTGGAGTACTAGACCTTTACTCTATCAAACACATCACATAGCTGAGTAAGATTTGCTTTGGGAGCTGAGCTATGAGGGTCTTTTTATAATCATAAAAATGTAAATATGAAGAGAAGTGGGCAATGTTTATCAACAAACTTTACTGATTTGGAGTACTAGACCTTTACTCTATCAAATACATCACATAGCTGAGTAAGATTTGCTTTGGGAGCTGAGCTATGAGGGTCTTTTTCGAATCATAAAAATGTAAATATGAAGAGAAGTGGGCAATGTTTATCAACAAACTTTACTGATTTGGAGTACTAGACCTTTACTCTATCAAATACATCACATAGCTGAGTAAGATTTGCTTTGGGAGCTGAGCTATGAGGGTCTTTTTATAACCATAAAAATGTAAATATGAAGAGAAGTGGGCAATGTTTATCAACAAACTTTACTGATTTATAGTACTAGACCTTTACTCTATCAAACACATCACATAGCTGAGCAAGATTTGCTTTGGGAGCTGAGCTATGAGGGTCTTTTTATAATCATAAAAATAGAAGTATGAAAAGCAGTGGGCAATGTTTATCAACAAACTTTACTGATTTGGAGTACTAGACCTTTACTCTATCAAATGCACTACATAGCTGAGTCAGCTTTGCTTTGGGAGCTATGAGGGTCTTTTTATAATCATAAAAATGTAAATATGAAGAGAAGTGGGCAATGTTTATCAACAAACTTTACTGATTTGGAGTACTCTATCAAATGCACTACATAGCTGAGTCCGCTTTGCTTTGGGAGCTGAGCTATGAGGGTCTTTTTAGAATCATAAAAATGTAAATATGAGCATAATTCATTCATTCATTCTATCAAGACCAGCACATAGCTGAGTCAGCTTAAAATCATAAAAATGTAAATATGGAGATAAATGGGCAATGTATATCAACAAACTGTACTGATTTACAGTATTAGACTCTCATTCTATCAAATCCACCACACATCTGAGTCAGCTTTGATTTGGGAGCTGAGCTATGAGGGTCTTTTTAAAATCATAAAATTGTAAATATGAAGATAAGTGGGCAATGTTTATCAACAAACTTTACTGATTTGGAGTACTAGACCTTTACTCTATCAAATGCACTACATAGCCGAGTCAACTTTGCTTTGGGAGTTGAGCTATGAGGGTCTTTTTAGAATCATAAAAATGTAAATATGAAAAGAAGTGGGCAATGTTTATCAACAAACTTTACTGATTTAGAGTACTAGACCTTTACTCTATCAAATACATCACATAGCTGAGTAAGATTTGCTTTGGGAGCTGAGCTATGAGGGTCTTTTTATAATCATAAAAATGTAAATATGAAGAGCAGTGGGCAATGTTTATCAACAAACTTTACTGATTTGGAGTACTAGACCTTTTCTCTATCAAATGCACTACATAGCCGAGTCAGCTTTTCTTTGGGAGTTGAGCTATGAGGGTCTTTTTAGAATCATAAAAATGTAAATATGAAAAGAAGTGGGCAATGTTTGTCAACAAACTTTACTGATTTAGAGTACTAGACCTTTACTTTATCAAATACATCACATAGCTGAGTAAGATTTGCTTTGGGAGCTGAGCTATGAGGGTCTTTTTAGAATCATAAAAATGTAAGAGTACTAGACCTTTACTCTATCTTTTTAGAATCATAAAAATGTAAATATGAAGATAAGTGGGCAATGTTTATCAACAAACTTTACTGATTTGGAGTACTAGACCTTTACTCTATCAAATGCACTACATAGCTGAATCAGGTTTGCTTTGGGAGCTGAGATATGAGGGTCTTTTTAGAATCATAAAAATGTAAATATGAAGAGAAGTGGGCAATGTTTATCAACAAACTTTACTGATTTGGAGTACTAGACCTTTACTCTATCAAATACATCACATAGCTGAGTAAGATTTGCTTTGGGAGCTGAGCTATGAGGGTCTTTTTAGAATCATAAAAATATAAATATGAAGATAAGTGGGCAATGTTTACCAACAAACTTTACGGATTTGGAGTACTAGACCTTTACTCTATCAAACATATCACATAGCTGAGTAAGATTTGCTTTGGGAGCTGAGCTATGAGGGTCTTTTTATAATCATAAAAATGTAAATGTGAAGAGAAGTGGGCAATGTTTATCAACAAACTTTACAGATTTGGAGTACTAGACCTTTACTCTATCAAATGCACTACATAGCTGAGTCAGCTTTGCTTTGGGAGTTGAGCTATGAGGGTCTTTTTAGAATCATAAAAATGTAAATATGAGCATAATTGGGCTATGTTTATCAACAAACTTTACTGATTTAGAGTACTAGAGTTTTACTCTATCAAATACATCACATAGCTGAGTAAGATTTGCTTTGGGAGCTGAGCTATGAGGGTCTTTTTAGAATCATAAAAATGTAAATATGAAGATAAGTGGGCAATGTTTACCAACAAACTTTACGGATTTGGAGTACTAGACCTTTACTCTATCAAACACATCACATAGCTGAGTAAGATTTGCTTTGGGAGCTGAGGTATGAGGGTCTTTTTATAATCATAAAAATGTAAATATGAAGAGCAGTGAGCAATGTTTATCAACAAACTTTACTGATTTGGAGTACTAGACCTTTACTCTATCAAATGCACTACATAGCTGAGTCAGCTTTGCTTTGGGAGGTGAGCTATGAGGGTCTTTTTATAATCATAAAAATGTAAATATGAAGAGAAGTGGGCAATGTTTATCAACAAACTTTACTAATTTGGAGTACTAGACCTTTACTCTATCAAATCCACCACATAGCTGAGTCAGATTTGCTTTGGGAGATGAGCTATGAAGGTCTAAAGTGTAAATATGAAGAGAAGTGGGCAATGTTTATCATCAAACTTTACAGATTTGGAGTACTAGATCTTTACTCTATCAAACACATCACATAGCTGAGTAAGATTTGCTTTGGGAGCTGAGCTATGAGGGTCTTTTTATAATCATAAAAATAGAAGTATGAAGAGCAGTGGGCAATGTTTATCAACAAACTTTACTGATTTGGAGTAATAGACCTTTACTCTATCAAATGCACTACATAGCTGAGTCAGCTTTGCTTTGGGAGCTGAGCTATGAGGGTCTTTTTATAATTATAAAAATGTAAATCTGAAGAGAAGTGGGCTATATTTATCAACAAACTTTACTAATTTGGAATACTAGACCTTTACTTTATCAAATCCACCACATAGCTGAGTCAGATTTGCTTTGGGAGATGAGCTATGAGGGTCTAAAATGTAAATATGAAGAGAAGTGGGCAATGTTTATCATCAAACTTTACAGATTTGGAGTACTAGATCTTTACTCTATCAAACACATCACATAGCTGAGTAAGATTTGCTTTGGGAGCTGAGCTATGAGGGTCTTTTTATAATCATAAAAATGTAAATATGAAGAGCAGTGAGCAATGTTTATCAACAAACTTTACTGATTTGGAGTACTAGACCTTTACTCTATCAAATGCACTACATAGATGAGTCAGCTTTGCTTTGGGAGCTGAGCTATGAGGGTCTTTTTATAATCATAAAAATGTAAATATGAAGAGAAGTGGGCAATGTTTATCAACAAACTTTACTAATTTGGAGTACTAGACCTTTACTCTATCAAACACATCACATAGCTGAGTAAGATTTGCTTTGGGAGCTGAGCTATGAGGGTCTTTTTATAATCATAAAAATGGAAATATGAAGAGCAGTGAGCAATGTTTATCAACAAACTTTACTGATTTGGAGTACTAGACCTTTACTCTATCAAATGCACTACATAGCTGAGTCAGCTTTGCTTTGGGAGCTGAGCTATGAGGGTCTTTTTATAATCATAAAAATGTAAATATGAAGAGAAGTGGGCAATGTTTATCAACAAACTTTACTAATTTGGAGTACTAGACCTTTACTCTATCAAATCCACCACATAGCTGAGTCAGATTTGCTTTGGGAGATGAGCTATAAGGGTCTAAAATGTAAATATGAAGAGAAGTGGGCAATGTTTATTATCAAACTTTACAGATTTGGAGTACTAGATCTTTACTCTATCAAACACATCACATAGCTGAGTTAGATTTGCTTTGGGAGCTGAGCTATGAGGGTCTTTTTATAATCATAAAAATAGAAGTATGAAGAGCAGTGGGCAATGTTTATCAACAAACTTTACTGATTTGGAGTAATAGACCTTTACTCTATCAAATGCACTACATAGCTGAGTCAGCTTTGCTTTGGGAGCCGAGCTATGAGGGTCTTTTTATAATCATAAAAATGTAAATCTGAAGAGAAGTGGGCTATCTTTATCAACAAACTTTACTAATTTGGAGTACTAGACCTTTACTTTATCAAATCCACCACAAAGCTGAGTCAGATTTGCTTTGGGAGATGAGCTATGAGGGTCTTTTTAGAATCATAAAAATGTAAATATGAAGATAAGTGGGCAATGTTTACCAACAAACTTTACGGATTTGGAGTACTAGACCTTTACTCTATCAAACACATCACATAGCTGAGTAAGATTTGCTTTGGGAGCTGAGGTATGAGGGTCTTTTTATAATCATAAAAATGTAAATATGAAGAGCAGTGAGCAATGTTTATCAACAAACTTTACTGATTTGGAGTACTAGACCTTTACTCTATCAAATGCACTACATAGCTGAGTCAGCTTTGCTTTGGGAGCTGAGCTATGAGGGTCTTTTTATAATCATAAAAATGTAAATATGAAGAGAAGTGGGCAATGTTTATCAACAAACTTTACTAATTTGGAGTACTAGACCTTTACTCTATCAAATCCACCACATAGCTGAGTCAGATTTGCTTTGGGAGATGAGCTATGAGGGTCTAAAATGTAAATATGAAGAGAAGTGGGCAATGTTTATCAACAAACTTTACTAATTTGGAGTACTAGACCTTTACTTTATCAAATCCACCACAAAGCTGAGTCAGATTTGCTTTGGGAGATGAGCTATGAGGGTCTAAAATGTAAATATGAAGAGAAGTGGGCAATGTTTATCATCAAACTTTACAGATTTGGAGTACTAGATCTTTACTCTATCAAACACATCACATAGCTGAGTAAGATTTGCTTTGGGAGCTGAGCTATGAGGGTCTTTTTATAATCATAAAAATGTAAATATGAAGAGCAGTGAGCAATGTTTATCAACAAACTTTACTGATTTGGAGTACTAGACCTTTACTCTATCAAATGCACTACATAGCTGAGTCAGCTTTGCTTTGGGAGCTGAGCTATGAGGGTCTTTTTATAATCATAAAAATGTAAATATGAAGAGAAGTGGGCAATGTTTATCAACAAACTTTACTAATTTGGAGTACTAGACCTTTACTCTATCAAATCCACCACATAGCTGAGTCAGATTTGCTTTGGGAGATGAGCTATGAGGGTCTAAAATGTAAATATGAAGAGAAGTGGGCAATGTTTATCATCAAACTTTACAGATTTGGAGTACTAGATCTTTACTCTATCAAACACATCACATAGCTGAGTAAGATTTGCTTTGGGAGCTGAGCTATGAGGGTCTTTTTATAATCATAAAAATGTAAATATGAAGAGCAGTGAGCAATGTTTATCAACAAACTTTACTGATTTGGAGTACTAGACCTTTACTCTATCAAATGCACTACATAGCTGAGTCAGCTGAGCTATGAGGGTCTTTTTATAATCATAATAATGTAAATATGAAGAGAAGTGGGCAATGTTTATCAAGAAACTTTACTATTTTGGAGTACTAGACCTTTACTCTATCAAATCCACCACATAGCTGAGTCAGATTTGCTTTGGGAGATGAGCTATGAGGGTCTAAAATGTAAATATGAAGAGAATTGGGCAATGTTTATCATCAAACTTTACAGATTTGGAGTACTAGATCTTTACTCTATCAAACACATCACATAGCTGAGTAAGATTTGCTTTGGGAGCTGAGCTATGATGGTCTTTTTATAATCATAAAAATAGAAGTATGAAGAGCAGTGGGCAATGTTTATCAACAAACTACTGATTTGGAGTAATAGACCTTTACTCTATCAAATGCACTACATAGCTGAGTCAGCTTTGCTTTGGAAGCTGAGCTATGAGGGTCTTTTTATAATCATAAAAATGTAAATCTGAAGAGAAGTGGGCTATGTTTATCAACAAACTTTACTAATTTGGAGTACTAGACCTTTACTCTATCAAATCCACCACATAGCTGAGTCAGATTTGCTTTGGGAGATGAGCTATGAGGGTCTAAAATGTAAATATGAAGAGAAGTGGGCAATGTTTATCATCAAACTTTACAGATTTGGAGTACTAGATCTTTACTTTATCAAACACATCACATAGCTGAGTAAGATTTGCTTTGGGAGCTGAGCTATGAGGGTCTTTTTATAATCATAAAAATGTAAATATGAAGAGCAGTGAGCAATGTTTATCAACAAACTTTACTCATTTGGAGTACTAGACCTTTACTATATCAAATGCACTACATAGCTGAGTCAGCTTTGCTTTGGGAGCTGAGCTATGAGGGTCTTTTTATAATCATAAAAATGTAAATCTGAAGAGAAGTGGGCTATGTTTATCAACAAACTTTACTAATTTGGAGTACTAGACCTTTACTCTATCAAATCCACCACATAGCTGAGTCAGATTTGCTTTGGGAGTTGAGCTGTGAGGGTCTTTTTAGAATCATAAAAATATAAATATGAGCATAATTGGGCTATGAATATCAACAAATTTTACTGATTTCAAGTATAAACCCTTCAGTCTATCAAATCTAGCACATAGCTGAGTCAACCTTAAATCATAAAAATGTAAATATGGAGATAAATGGGCGATGTATATCAACAAATTTTACTGATTTAAAGTACCAGACCTTCATTCTTTGAAATCCACCACACATCTGAGTCAACTTTGCTTTGGGAGCCATGGGGGTCTTTTTAAAATCATAAAAATGTAAATATGAGGATATGTGGGCTATGTATATCAACAAATTTTACTTATTTGAAGTATAAGCCCTTCATTCTATCAAATCCAGCACATAGCTGAGTCAGCTTAAAATCATAAAAATGTAAATATGAAGATAAGTGGGCAATTTTTATCAACAAACTTTACTGATTTGGAGTACTAGACCTTTATTCTATCAAATGCACTACATAGCTGAGCCAGCTTTGCTTTGGGAGGTGAGCTTGAGGGTCTATAAAATCATAAAATTGTAAATATGAAGATAAGTGGGCAATGTTTATCAACAAACTTTATTGATTTGGAGTACTACACCTTTACTCTATCAAATACATCACATAGCTTTGGGAGCTGAGCTATGAGGGTCTTTTTATAATCATAAAAATGTAAATATGAAGAGAAGTGGGCAATGTTTATCAACAAACTTTACTGAAATTGAATACTAACCCTTTATTCTATCAAAACCACCACATAGCTGAGTTAGCTAAAAATGTAAATATGAATATAAATGGGCGATGTATGTCGACAAATTTTACTGATTTAAAGTACTAGACCTTCATTCTATTAAATCCACTGCTCATCTGAGTCAGTTTTTTTTTGGGAGCTGAGCTATTATGGTCCTTTTAAAATCATAAAAATGTAAATATGAAGATAAGTGGGCAATGTATATCAACAAATTTTTCTGATTTAGATTACTAACTTTTCATTCTATCAAATCCACGACATAGCTGAGTCAGCTTAGGTTTAGGAGCAGAGCTATGAGAATGTTATTAAAATCATAAAAATTGAAATATGAAGAAAATTTTATTAAATAATTTATGTAATAAAAGTAAAACTTAAGAAAAAACATAAAAGGATTTTTTTTCAATCGGAAACTCAACCGAATCGGTCACTTAACGGAAAAAATCTTAAGATAATAATAAGTAAATCCAGAGTTGGTTTGGCATCCAATGTACAAGGAAAAATGATAGGTAAACTTTTAATTTTTGTTATTTTTTAACCCTGATCTCTATGATCTTTTCTTTTAAAAAATAATAATTTTAAGAGATAAATTTTTTAGGCATAATTCAAGTATCAGAACTTGAAATAAATAGTTATTTGGATCAAATTGCTCTTTTAATAATTCTGCCATACAGTTGATTTGATCAAAATTAAACATGATCAAGCTAACACTTTTCAATAATTCTGATTGCACTCTTTCAGGTTATTTAGAATGCCTATCGGAAAATATCGGGCCACTCTTTATGCCCTCCGAATATACCATGCTTCCCTTAGAATATTCTGTTATTGGCGATGTTCTCTGCCACAAACAAGCTATCTTCAAGAGGTGTGGGTTCTTTAAAGCTTTTGGCAGCTTTAACTTGGCTCTTATACGTGTCCAGTTCCTTTTGTTCCTTCATAGCCATTAATTTCGTGAAGAAGAATTTAGAGACCTTGTTTTCTGGGTGGCCTATAAATTCTTTATTTTCTGATCTACTCGGGGAGGACATATCTCAACTCTGAAAAAATGAGATGGGTACCAATAAGTTAAAAACAAATTTTTTGTCCGCAATCTTAAACTGATTTATCACAAGCTAGATTTAGAAAAACTGTTTAAGAATTTCATTATAGAATATTGGTCCAAAAATAATTTCTCTACATGAGTGGGATATAGATCCTCATGTCTTGTTCATTTACATACAGGGTGTACTTCAAATGATGCAGCAAACTTCAAAATAAGCAAAAATCTTCATATAAATATTGGTCCAATTTGCTACCGTTAATAAGTAATTAAATAATTAATTTTATGAATTCAAATATTATTTTATTACTTTTTTAAGAAGAAGAGTTGTTGACAATATTAGAGGCAAAGGCATTACATAAAACAATATTTAGATTTTTTCACAAACAAAGCAGTTATTCAAAAAAAGTAACGAAAAATGTCCAGCATTTTAAAAAGGTAACTGAAATCTGGCAATACCGCCCTTTTCATCAAACGTGATAACTTCCCGTAATACAAATACTCTTAGTTTCTAATGCAAATACAGTAGCAAATTTAAATCTGAAGAGAAGTGGGCTATGTTTATCAACAAACTTTACTAATTTGGAGTACTAGATCTTTACTCTATCAAACACATCACATAGCTGAGTAAGATTTGCTTTGGGAGCTGAGCTATGAGGGTCTTTTTATAATCATAAAAATGTAAATATGAAGAGCAGTGAGCAATGTTTATCAACAAACTTTACTGATTTGGAGTACTAGACCTTTACTCTATCAAATGCACTACATAGCTGAGTCAGCTTTGCTTTGGGAGCTGAGCTATGAGGGTCTTTTTATAATCATAAAAATGTAAATATGAAGAGAAGTGGGCAATGTTTATCAACAAACTTTACTAATTTGGAGTACTAGACCTTTACTCTATCAAATCCACCACATAGCTGAGTCAGCTTTGCTTTGGAAGCTGAGCTATGAGGGTCTTTTTATAATCATAAAAATGTAAATCTGAAGAGAAGTGGGCTATGTTTATCAACAAACTTTACTAATTTGGAGTACTAGACCTTTACTCTATCAAATCCACCACATAGCTGAGTCAGATTTGCTTTGGGAGATGAGCTATGAGGGTCTAAAATGTAAATATGAAGAGAAGTGGGCAATGTTTATCATCAAACTTTACAGATTTGGAGTACTAGATCTTTACTTTATCAAACACATCACATAGCTGAGTAAGATTTGCTTTGGGAGCTGAGCTATGAGGGTCTTTTTATAATCATAAAAATGTAAATATGAAGAGCAGTGAGCAATGTTTATCAACAAACTTTACTCATTTGGAGTACTAGACCTTTACTATATCAAATGCACTACATAGCTGAGTCAGCTTTGCTTTGGGAGCTGAGCTATGAGGGTCTTTTTATAATCATAAAAATGTAAATCTGAAGAGAAGTGGGCTATGTTTATCAACAAACTTTACTAATTTGGAGTACTAGACCTTTACTCTATCAAATCCACCACATAGCTGAGTCAGATTTGCTTTGGGAGTTGAGCTGTGAGGGTCTTTTTAGAATCATAAAAATATAAATATGAGCATAATTGGGCTATGAATATCAACAAATTTTACTGATTTCAAGTATAAACCCTTCAGTCTATCAAATCTAGCACATAGCTGAGTCAACCTTAAATCATAAAAATGTAAATATGGAGATAAATGGGCGATGTATATCAACAAATTTTACTGATTTAAAGTACCAGACCTTCATTCTTTGAAATCCACCACACATCTGAGTCAACTTTGCTTTGGGAGCCATGGGGGTCTTTTTAAAATCATAAAAATGTAAATATGAGGATATGTGGGCTATGTATATCAACAAATTTTACTTATTTGAAGTATAAGCCCTTCATTCTATCAAATCCAGCACATAGCTGAGTCAGCTTAAAATCATAAAAATGTAAATATGAAGATAAGTGGGCAATTTTTATCAACAAACTTTACTGATTTGGAGTACTAGACCTTTATTCTATCAAATGCACTACATAGCTGAGCCAGCTTTGCTTTGGGAGGTGAGCTTGAGGGTCTATAAAATCATAAAATTGTAAATATGAAGATAAGTGGGCAATGTTTATCAACAAACTTTATTGATTTGGAGTACTACACCTTTACTCTATCAAATACATCACATAGCTTTGGGAGCTGAGCTATGAGGGTCTTTTTATAATCATAAAAATGTAAATATGAAGAGAAGTGGGCAATGTTTATCAACAAACTTTACTGAAATTGAATACTAACCCTTTATTCTATCAAAACCACCACATAGCTGAGTTAGCTAAAAATGTAAATATGAATATAAATGGGCGATGTATGTCGACAAATTTTACTGATTTAAAGTACTAGACCTTCATTCTATTAAATCCACTGCTCATCTGAGTCAGTTTTTTTTTGGGAGCTGAGCTATTATGGTCCTTTTAAAATCATAAAAATGTAAATATGAAGATAAGTGGGCAATGTATATCAACAAATTTTTCTGATTTAGATTACTAACTTTTCATTCTATCAAATCCACGACATAGCTGAGTCAGCTTAGGTTTAGGAGCAGAGCTATGAGAATGTTATTAAAATCATAAAAATTGAAATATGAAGAAAATTTTATTAAATAATTTATGTAATAAAAGTAAAACTTAAGAAAAAACATAAAAGGATTTTTTTTTCAATCGGAAACTCAACCGAATCGGTCACTTAACGGAAAAAATCTTAAGATAATAATAAGTAAATCCAGAGTTGGTTTGGCATCCAATGTACAAGGAAAAATGATAGGTAAACTTTTAATTTTTGTTATTTTTTAACCCTGATCTCTATGATCTTTTCTTTTAAAAAATAATAATTTTAAGAGATAAATTTTTTAGGCATAATTCAAGTATCAGAACTTGAAATAAATAGTTATTTGGATCAAATTGCTCTTTTAATAATTCTGCCATACAGTTGATTTGATCAAAATTAAACATGATCAAGCTAACACTTTTCAATAATTCTGATTGCACTCTTTCAGGTTATTTAGAATGCCTATCGGAAAATATCGGGCCACTCTTTATGCCCTCCGAATATACCATGCTTCCCTTAGAATATTCTGTTATTGGCGATGTTCTCTGCCACAAACAAGCTATCTTCAAGAGGTGTGGGTTCTTTAAAGCTTTTGGCAGCTTTAACTTGGCTCTTATACGTGTCCAGTTCCTTTTGTTCCTTCATAGCCATTAATTTCGTGAAGAAGAATTTAGAGACCTTGTTTTCTGGGTGGCCTATAAATTCTTTATTTTCTGATCTACTCGGGGAGGACATATCTCAACTCTGAAAAAATGAGATGGGTACCAATAAGTTAAAAACAAATTTTTTGTCCGCAATCTTAAACTGATTTATCACAAGCTAGATTTAGAAAAACTGTTTAAGAATTTCATTATAGAATATTGGTCCAAAAATAATTTCTCTACATGAGTGGGATATAGATCCTCATGTCTTGTTCATTTACATACAGGGTGTACTTCAAATGATGCAGCAAACTTCAAAATAAGCAAAAATCTTCATATAAATATTGGTCCAATTTGCTACCGTTAATAAGTAATTAAATAATTAATTTTATGAATTCAAATATTATTTTATTACTTTTTTAAGAAGAAGAGTTGTTGACAATATTAGAGGCAAAGGCATTACATAAAACAATATTTAGATTTTTTCACAAACAAAGCAGTTATTCAAAAAAAGTAACGAAAAATGTCCAGCATTTTAAAAAGGTAACTGAAATCTGGCAATACCGCCCTTTTCATCAAACGTGATAACTTCCCGTAATACAAATACTCTTAGTTTCTAATGCAAATACAGTAGCAAATTTAAATCTGAAGAGAAGTGGGCTATGTTTATCAACAAACTTTACTAATTTGGAGTACTAGATCTTTACTCTATCAAACACATCACATAGCTGAGTAAGATTTGCTTTGGGAGCTGAGCTATGAGGGTCTTTTTATAATCATAAAAATGTAAATATGAAGAGCAGTGAGCAATGTTTATCAACAAACTTTACTGATTTGGAGTACTAGACCTTTACTCTATCAAATGCACTACATAGCTGAGTCAGCTTTGCTTTGGGAGCTGAGCTATGAGGGTCTTTTTATAATCATAAAAATGTAAATATGATGAGAAGTGGGCAATGTTTATTAACAAACTTTACTAATTTGGAGTACTAGACCTTTACTCTTATCAAATCCACCACATAGCTGAGTCAGATTTGCTTTGGGAGATGAGCTATGAGGGTCTAAAATGTAAATATGAAGAGAAGTTGGCAATGTTTATCAACAAACTTTACAGATTTGGAGTATTAGACCTTTACTCTATCAAATGAACTACATAGCTGAGTCAGCTTTGCTTTGGGAGTTGAGCTATGAGGGTCTTTTTAGAATCATAAAAATGTAAATATGAGCATAATTGGGCTATGTTTATCAACAAACTTTACTGATTTAGAGTACTAGAGTTTTACTCTATCAAATACATCACATAGCTGAGTAAGATTTGCTTTGGGAGCTGAGCTATGAGGGTCTTTTTAGAATCATAAAAATGTAAATATGAAGATAAGTGGGCAATGTTTACTAACAAACTTTACGGATTTGGAGTACTAGACCTTTACTCTATCAAACACATCACATAGCTGAGTAAGATTTGCTTTGGGAGCTGAGCTATGAGGGTCTTTTTATAATCATAAAAATGTAAATATGAAGAGAAGTGGGCAATGTTTATCAACAAACTTTACTGATTTGGAGTACTAGACCTTTACTCTATCAAATACATCACATAGCTGAGTAAGATTTGCTTTGGGAGCTGAGCTATGAGGGTCTTTTTAGAATCATAAAAATGTAAATATGAAGATAAGTGGGCAATGTTTATCAACAAACTTTACTGATTTGGAGTACTAGACCTTTACTATATCAAATGCACTACATAGCTGAGTCAGCTTTGCTTTGGGAGCTGAGCTATGAGGGTCTTTTTCGAATCATAAAAATGTAAATATGAAGAGAAGTGGGCAATGTTTATCAACAAACTTTACTGATTTGGAGTACTAGACCTTTACTCTATCAAATACATCACATAGCTGAGTAAGATTTGCTTTGGGAGCTGAGCTATGAGGGTCTTTTTATAACCATAAAAATGTAAATATGAAGAGAAGTGGGCAATGTTTATCAACAAACTTTACTGATTTATAGTACTAGACCTTTACTCTATCAAACACATCACATAGCTGAGCAAGATTTGCTTTGGGAGCTGAGCTATGAGGGTCTTTTTATAATCATAAAAATAGAAGTATGAAAAGCAGTGGGCAATGTTTATCAACAAACTTTACTGATTTGGAGTACTAGACCTTTACTCTATCAAATGCACTACATAGCTGAGTCAGCTTTGCTTTGGGAGCTATGAGGGTCTTTTTATAATCATAAAAATGTAAATATGAAGAGAAGTGGGCAATGTTTATCAACAAACTTTACTGATTTGGAGTACTCTATCAAATGCACTACATAGCTGAGTCCGCTTTGCTTTGGGAGCTGAGCTATGAGGGTCTTTTTAGAATCATAAAAATGTAAATATGAGCATAATTCATTCATTCATTCTATCAAGTCCAGCACATAGCTGAGTCAGCTTAAAATCATAAAAATGTAAATATGGAGATAAATGGGCAATGTATATCAACAAACTGTACTGATTTACAGTATTAGATTCTCATTCTATCAAATCCACCACACATCTGAGTCAGCTTTGATTTGGGAGCTGAGCTATGAGGGTCTTTTTAAAATCATAAAATTGTAAATATGAAGATAAGTGGGCAATGTTTATCAACAAACTTTACTGATTTGGAGTACTAGACCTTTACTCTATCAAATGCACTACATAGCCGAGTCAACTTTGCTTTGGGAGTTGAGCTATGAGGGTCTTTTTAGAATCATAAAAATGTAAATATGAAAAGAAGTGGGCAATGTTTATCAACAAACTTTACTGATTTAGAGTACTAGACCTTTACTCTATCAAATACATCACATAGCTGAGTAAGATTTGCTTTGGGAGCTGAGCTATGAGGGTCTTTTTATAATCATAAAAATGTAAATATGAAGAGCAGTGGGCAATGCTTATCAACAAACTTTACTGATTTGGAGTACTAGACCTTTTCTCTATCAAATGCACTACATAGCCGAGTCAGCTTTTCTTTGGGAGTTGAGCTATGAGGGTCTTTAGAATCATAAAAATGTAAATATGAAAAGAAGTGGGCAATGTTTGTCAACAAACTTTACTGATTTAGAGTACTAGACCTTTACTTTATCAAATACATCACATAGCTCAGTAAGATTTGCTTTGGGAGCTGAGCTATGAGGGTCTTTTTAGAATCATAAAAATGTAAGAGTACTAGACCTTTACTCTATCTTTTTAGAATCATAAAAATGTAAATATGAAGATAAGTGGGCAATGTTTATCAACAAACTTTACTGATTTGGAGTACTAGACCTTTACTCTATCAAATGCACTACATAGCTGAATCAGGTTTGCTTTGGGAGCTGAGATATGAGGGTCTTTTTAGAATCATAAAAATGTAAATATGAAGAGAAGTGGGCAATGTTTATCAACAAACTTTACTGATTTGGAGTACTAGACCTTTACTCTATCAAATACATCACATAGCTGAGTAAGATTTGCTTTGGGAGCTGAGCTATGAGGGTCTTTTTAGAATCATAAAAATGTAAATATGAAGATAAGTGGGCAATGTTTACCAACAAACTTTACGGATTTGGAGTACTAGACCTTTACTCTATCAAACATATCACATAGCTGAGTAAGATTTGCTTTGGGAGCTGAGCTATGAGGGTCTTTTTATAATCATAAAAATGTAAATATGAAGAGAAGTGGGCAATGTTTATCAACAAACTTTACTGATTTGGCGTACTAGACCTTTACTCTATCAAATGCACTACATAGCTGAGTCAGCTTTGCTTTGGGAGCTGAGCTATGAGGGTCTTTTTATAATCATAAAAATGTAAATATGAGCATAATTGGGCTATGTTTATCAACAAACTTTACTGATTTAGAGTACTAGAGTTTTACTCTATCAAATACATCACATAGCTGAGTCAGCTTTGCTTTGGGAGCTGAGCTATGAGGGTCTTTTTATAATCATAAATATGTAAATATGATGAGAAGTGGGCAATGTTTATTAACAAACTTTACTAATTTGGAGTACTAGACCTTTACTCTTATCAAATCCACCACATAGCTGAGTCAGATTTGCTTTGGGAGATGAGCTATGAGGGTCTAAAATGTAAATATGAAGAGAAGTTGGCAATGTTTATCAACAAACTTTACAGATTTGGAGTATTAGACCTTTACTCTATCAAATGAACTACATAGCTGAGTCAGCTTTGCTTTGGGAGTTGAGCTATGAGGGTCTTTTTAGAATCATAAAAATGTAAATATGAGCATAATTGGGCTATGTTTATCAACAAACTTTACTGATTTAGAGTACTAGAGTTTTACTCTATCAAATACATCACATAGCTGAGTAAGATTTGCTTTGGGAGCTGAGCTATGAGGGTCTTTTTAGAATCATAAAAATGTAAATATGAAGATAAGTGGGCAATGTTTACCAACAAACTTTACGGATTTGGAGTACTAGACCTTTACTCTATCAAACACATCACATAGCTGAGTAAGATTTGCTTTGGGAGCTGAGCTATGAGGGTCTTTTTATAATCATAAAAATGTAAATATGAAGAGAAGTGGGCAATGTTTATCAACAAACTTTACTGATTTGGAGTACTAGACCTTTACTCTATCAAATACATCACATAGCTGAGTAAGATTTGCTTTGGGAGCTGAGCTATGAGGGTCTTTTTCGAATCATAAAAATGTAAATATGAAGAGAAGTGGGCAATGTTTATCAACAAACTTTACTGATTTGGAGTACTAGACCTTTACTCTATCAAATACATCACATAGCTGAGTAAGATTTGCTTTGGGAGCTGAGCTATGAGGGTCTTTTTATAACCATAAAAATGTAAATATGAAGAGAAGTGGGCAATGTTTATCAACAAACTTTACTGATTTATAGTACTAGACCTTTACTCTATCAAACACATCACATAGCTGAGCAAGATTTGCTTTGGGAGCTGAGCTATGAGGGTCTTTTTATAATCATAAAAATAGAAGTATGAAAAGCAGTGGGCAATGTTTATCAACAAACTTTACTGATTTGGAGTACTAGACCTTTACTCTATCAAATGCACTACATAGCTGAGTCAGCTTTGCTTTGGGAGCTATGAGGGTCTTTTTATAATCATAAAAATGTAAATATGAAGAGAAGTGGGCAATGTTTATCAACAAACTTTACTGATTTGGAGTACTCTATCAAATGCACTACATAGCTGAGTCCGCTTTGCTTTGGGAGCTGAGCTATGAGGGTCTTTTTAGAATCATAAAAATGTAAATATGAGCATAATTCATTCATTCATTCTATCAAGTCCAGCACATAGCTGAGTCAGCTTAAAATCATAAAAATGTAAATATGGAGATAAATGGGCAATGTATATCAACAAACTGTACTGATTTACAGTATTAGACTCTCATTCTATCAAATCCACCACACATCTGAGTCAGCTTTGATTTGGGAGCTGAGCTATGAGGGTCTTTTTAAAATCATAAAATTGTAAATATGAAGATAAGTGGGCAATGTTTATCAACAAACTTTACTGATTTGGAGTACTAGACCTTTACTCTATCAAATGCACTACATAGCCGAGTCAACTTTGCTTTGGGAGTTGAGCTATGAGGGTCTTTTTAGAATCATAAAAATGTAAATATGAAAAGAAGTGGGCAATGTTTATCAACAAACTTTACTGATTTAGAGTACTAGACCTTTACTCTATCAAATACATCACATAGCTGAGTAAGATTTGCTTTGGGAGCTGAGCTATGAGGGTCTTTTTATAATCATAAAAATGTAAATATGAAGAGCAGTGGGCAATGTTTATCAACAAACTTTACTGATTTGGAGTACTAGACCTTTTCTCTATCAAATGCACTACATAGCCGAGTCAGCTTTTCTTTGGGAGTTGAGCTATGAGGGTCTTTTTAGAATCATAAAAATGTAAATATGAAAAGAAGTGGGCAATGTTTGTCAACAAACTTTACTGATTTAGAGTACTAGACCTTTACTTTATCAAATACATCACATAGCTGAGTAAGATTTGCTTTGGGAGCTGAGCTATGAGGGTCTTTTTAGAATCATAAAAATGTAAGAGTACTAGACCTTTACTCTATCTTTTTAGAATCATAAAAATGTAAATATGAAGATAAGTGGGCAATGTTTATCAACAAACTTTACTGATTTGGAGTACTAGACCTTTACTCTATCAAATGCACTACATAGCTGAATCAGGTTTGCTTTGGGAGCTGAGATATGAGGGTCTTTTTAGAATCATAAAAATGTAAATATGAAGAGAAGTGGGCAATGTTTATCAACAAACTTTACTGATTTGGAGTACTAGACCTTTACTCTATCAAATACATCACATAGCTGAGTAAGATTTGCTTTGGGAGCTGAGCTATGAGGGTCTTTTTAGAATCATAAAAATATAAATATGAAGATAAGTGGGCAATGTTTACCAACAAACTTTACGGATTTGGAGTACTAGACCTTTACTCTATCAAACATATCACATAGCTGAGTAAGATTTGCTTTGGGAGCTGAGCTATGAGGGTCTTTTTATAATCATAAAAATGTAAATGTGAAGAGAAGTGGGCAATGTTTATCAACAAACTTTACAGATTTGGAGTACTAGACCTTTACTCTATCAAATGCACTACATAGCTGAGTCAGCTTTGCTTTGGGAGTTGAGCTATGAGGGTCTTTTTAGAATCATAAAAATGTAAATATGAGCATAATTGGGCTATGTTTATCAACAAACTTTACTGATTTAGAGTACTAGAGTTTTACTCTATCAAATACATCACATAGCTGAGTAAGATTTGCTTTGGGAGCTGAGCTATGAGGGTCTTTTTAGAATCATAAAAATGTAAATATGAAGATAAGTGGGCAATGTTTACCAACAAACTTTACGGATTTGGAGTACTAGACCTTTACTCTATCAAACACATCACATAGCTGAGTAAGATTTGCTTTGGGAGCTGAGGTATGAGGGTCTTTTTATAATCATAAAAATGTAAATATGAAGAGCAGTGAGCAATGTTTATCAACAAACTTTACTGATTTGGAGTACTAGACCTTTACTCTATCAAATGCACTACATAGCTGAGTCAGCTTTGCTTTGGGAGGTGAGCTATGAGGGTCTTTTTATAATCATAAAAATGTAAATATGAAGAGAAGTGGGCAATGTTTATCAACAAACTTTACTAATTTGGAGTACTAGACCTTTACTCTATCAAATCCACCACATAGCTGAGTCAGATTTGCTTTGGGAGATGAGCTATGAAGGTCTAAAGTGTAAATATGAAGAGAAGTGGGCAATGTTTATCATCAAACTTTACAGATTTGGAGTACTAGATCTTTACTCTATCAAACACATCACATAGCTGAGTAAGATTTGCTTTGGGAGCTGAGCTATGAGGGTCTTTTTATAATCATAAAAATAGAAGTATGAAGAGCAGTGGGCAATGTTTATCAACAAACTTTACTGATTTGGAGTAATAGACCTTTACTCTATCAAATGCACTACATAGCTGAGTCAGCTTTGCTTTGGGAGCTGAGCTATGAGGGTCTTTTTATAATTATAAAAATGTAAATCTGAAGAGAAGTGGGCTATATTTATCAACAAACTTTACTAATTTGGAATACTAGACCTTTACTTTATCAAATCCACCACATAGCTGAGTCAGATTTGCTTTGGGAGATGAGCTATGAGGGTCTAAAATGTAAATATGAAGAGAAGTGGGCAATGTTTATCATCAAACTTTACAGATTTGGAGTACTAGATCTTTACTCTATCAAACACATCACATAGCTGAGTAAGATTTGCTTTGGGAGCTGAGCTATGAGGGTCTTTTTATAATCATAAAAATGTAAATATGAAGAGCAGTGAGCAATGTTTATCAACAAACTTTACTGATTTGGAGTACTAGACCTTTACTCTATCAAATGCACTACATAGATGAGTCAGCTTTGCTTTGGGAGCTGAGCTATGAGGGTCTTTTTATAATCATAAAAATGTAAATATGAAGAGAAGTGGGCAATGTTTATCAACAAACTTTACTAATTTGGAGTACTAGACCTTTACTCTATCAAACACATCACATAGCTGAGTAAGATTTGCTTTGGGAGCTGAGCTATGAGGGTCTTTTTATAATCATAAAAATGGAAATATGAAGAGCAGTGAGCAATGTTTATCAACAAACTTTACTGATTTGGAGTACTAGACCTTTACTCTATCAAATGCACTACATAGCTGAGTCAGCTTTGCTTTGGGAGCTGAGCTATGAGGGTCTTTTTATAATCATAAAAATGTAAATATGAAGAGAAGTGGGCAATGTTTATCAACAAACTTTACTAATTTGGAGTACTAGACCTTTACTCTATCAAATCCACCACATAGCTGAGTCAGATTTGCTTTGGGAGATGAGCTATAAGGGTCTAAAATGTAAATATGAAGAGAAGTGGGCAATGTTTATTATCAAACTTTACAGATTTGGAGTACTAGATCTTTACTCTATCAAACACATCACATAGCTGAGTTAGATTTGCTTTGGGAGCTGAGCTATGAGGGTCTTTTTATAATCATAAAAATAGAAGTATGAAGAGCAGTGGGCAATGTTTATCAACAAACTTTACTGATTTGGAGTAATAGACCTTTACTCTATCAAATGCACTACATAGCTGAGTCAGCTTTGCTTTGGGAGCCGAGCTATGAGGGTCTTTTTATAATCATAAAAATGTAAATCTGAAGAGAAGTGGGCTATCTTTATCAACAAACTTTACTAATTTGGAGTACTAGACCTTTACTTTATCAAATCCACCACAAAGCTGAGTCAGATTTGCTTTGGGAGATGAGCTATGAGGGTCTTTTTAGAATCATAAAAATGTAAATATGAAGATAAGTGGGCAATGTTTACCAACAAACTTTACGGATTTGGAGTACTAGACCTTTACTCTATCAAACACATCACATAGCTGAGTAAGATTTGCTTTGGGAGCTGAGGTATGAGGGTCTTTTTATAATCATAAAAATGTAAATATGAAGAGCAGTGAGCAATGTTTATCAACAAACTTTACTGATTTGGAGTACTAGACCTTTACTCTATCAAATGCACTACATAGCTGAGTCAGCTTTGCTTTGGGAGCTGAGCTATGAGGGTCTTTTTATAATCATAAAAATGTAAATATGAAGAGAAGTGGGCAATGTTTATCAACAAACTTTACTAATTTGGAGTACTAGACCTTTACTCTATCAAATCCACCACATAGCTGAGTCAGATTTGCTTTGGGAGATGAGCTATGAGGGTCTAAAATGTAAATATGAAGAGAAGTGGGCAATGTTTATCAACAAACTTTACTAATTTGGAGTACTAGACCTTTACTTTATCAAATCCACCACAAAGCTGAGTCAGATTTGCTTTGGGAGATGAGCTATGAGGGTCTAAAATGTAAATATGAAGAGAAGTGGGCAATGTTTATCATCAAACTTTACAGATTTGGAGTACTAGATCTTTACTCTATCAAACACATCACATAGCTGAGTAAGATTTGCTTTGGGAGCTGAGCTATGAGGGTCTTTTTATAATCATAAAAATGTAAATATGAAGAGCAGTGAGCAATGTTTATCAACAAACTTTACTGATTTGGAGTACTAGACCTTTACTCTATCAAATGCACTACATAGCTGAGTCAGCTTTGCTTTGGGAGCTGAGCTATGAGGGTCTTTTTATAATCATAAAAATGTAAATATGAAGAGAAGTGGGCAATGTTTATCAACAAACTTTACTAATTTGGAGTACTAGACCTTTACTCTATCAAATCCACCACATAGCTGAGTCAGATTTGCTTTGGGAGATGAGCTATGAGGGTCTAAAATGTAAATATGAAGAGAAGTGGGCAATGTTTATCATCAAACTTTACAGATTTGGAGTACTAGATCTTTACTCTATCAAACACATCACATAGCTGAGTAAGATTTGCTTTGGGAGCTGAGCTATGAGGGTCTTTTTATAATCATAAAAATGTAAATATGAAGAGCAGTGAGCAATGTTTATCAACAAACTTTACTGATTTGGAGTACTAGACCTTTACTCTATCAAATGCACTACATAGCTGAGTCAGCTGAGCTATGAGGGTCTTTTTATAATCATAATAATGTAAATATGAAGAGAAGTGGGCAATGTTTATCAAGAAACTTTACTATTTTGGAGTACTAGACCTTTACTCTATCAAATCCACCACATAGCTGAGTCAGATTTGCTTTGGGAGATGAGCTATGAGGGTCTAAAATGTAAATATGAAGAGAATTGGGCAATGTTTATCATCAAACTTTACAGATTTGGAGTACTAGATCTTTACTCTATCAAACACATCACATAGCTGAGTAAGATTTGCTTTGGGAGCTGAGCTATGATGGTCTTTTTATAATCATAAAAATAGAAGTATGAAGAGCAGTGGGCAATGTTTATCAACAAACTACTGATTTGGAGTAATAGACCTTTACTCTATCAAATGCACTACATAGCTGAGTCAGCTTTGCTTTGGAAGCTGAGCTATGAGGGTCTTTTTATAATCATAAAAATGTAAATCTGAAGAGAAGTGGGCTATGTTTATCAACAAACTTTACTAATTTGGAGTACTAGACCTTTACTCTATCAAATCCACCACATAGCTGAGTCAGATTTGCTTTGGGAGATGAGCTATGAGGGTCTAAAATGTAAATATGAAGAGAAGTGGGCAATGTTTATCATCAAACTTTACAGATTTGGAGTACTAGATCTTTACTTTATCAAACACATCACATAGCTGAGTAAGATTTGCTTTGGGAGCTGAGCTATGAGGGTCTTTTTATAATCATAAAAATGTAAATATGAAGAGCAGTGAGCAATGTTTATCAACAAACTTTACTCATTTGGAGTACTAGACCTTTACTATATCAAATGCACTACATAGCTGAGTCAGCTTTGCTTTGGGAGCTGAGCTATGAGGGTCTTTTTATAATCATAAAAATGTAAATCTGAAGAGAAGTGGGCTATGTTTATCAACAAACTTTACTAATTTGGAGTACTAGACCTTTACTCTATCAAATCCACCACATAGCTGAGTCAGATTTGCTTTGGGAGTTGAGCTGTGAGGGTCTTTTTAGAATCATAAAAATATAAATATGAGCATAATTGGGCTATGAATATCAACAAATTTTACTGATTTCAAGTATAAACCCTTCAGTCTATCAAATCTAGCACATAGCTGAGTCAACCTTAAATCATAAAAATGTAAATATGGAGATAAATGGGCGATGTATATCAACAAATTTTACTGATTTAAAGTACCAGACCTTCATTCTTTGAAATCCACCACACATCTGAGTCAACTTTGCTTTGGGAGCCATGGGGGTCTTTTTAAAATCATAAAAATGTAAATATGAGGATATGTGGGCTATGTATATCAACAAATTTTACTTATTTGAAGTATAAGCCCTTCATTCTATCAAATCCAGCACATAGCTGAGTCAGCTTAAAATCATAAAAATGTAAATATGAAGATAAGTGGGCAATTTTTATCAACAAACTTTACTGATTTGGAGTACTAGACCTTTATTCTATCAAATGCACTACATAGCTGAGCCAGCTTTGCTTTGGGAGGTGAGCTTGAGGGTCTATAAAATCATAAAATTGTAAATATGAAGATAAGTGGGCAATGTTTATCAACAAACTTTATTGATTTGGAGTACTACACCTTTACTCTATCAAATACATCACATAGCTTTGGGAGCTGAGCTATGAGGGTCTTTTTATAATCATAAAAATGTAAATATGAAGAGAAGTGGGCAATGTTTATCAACAAACTTTACTGAAATTGAATACTAACCCTTTATTCTATCAAAACCACCACATAGCTGAGTTAGCTAAAAATGTAAATATGAATATAAATGGGCGATGTATGTCGACAAATTTTACTGATTTAAAGTACTAGACCTTCATTCTATTAAATCCACTGCTCATCTGAGTCAGTTTTTTTTTGGGAGCTGAGCTATTATGGTCCTTTTAAAATCATAAAAATGTAAATATGAAGATAAGTGGGCAATGTATATCAACAAATTTTTCTGATTTAGATTACTAACTTTTCATTCTATCAAATCCACGACATAGCTGAGTCAGCTTAGGTTTAGGAGCAGAGCTATGAGAATGTTATTAAAATCATAAAAATTGAAATATGAAGAAAATTTTATTAAATAATTTATGTAATAAAAGTAAAACTTAAGAAAAAACATAAAAGGATTTTTTTTCAATCGGAAACTCAACCGAATCGGTCACTTAACGGAAAAAATCTTAAGATAATAATAAGTAAATCCAGAGTTGGTTTGGCATCCAATGTACAAGGAAAAATGATAGGTAAACTTTTAATTTTTGTTATTTTTTAACCCTGATCTCTATGATCTTTTCTTTTAAAAAATAATAATTTTAAGAGATAAATTTTTTAGGCATAATTCAAGTATCAGAACTTGAAATAAATAGTTATTTGGATCAAATTGCTCTTTTAATAATTCTGCCATACAGTTGATTTGATCAAAATTAAACATGATCAAGCTAACACTTTTCAATAATTCTGATTGCACTCTTTCAGGTTATTTAGAATGCCTATCGGAAAATATCGGGCCACTCTTTATGCCCTCCGAATATACCATGCTTCCCTTAGAATATTCTGTTATTGGCGATGTTCTCTGCCACAAACAAGCTATCTTCAAGAGGTGTGGGTTCTTTAAAGCTTTTGGCAGCTTTAACTTGGCTCTTATACGTGTCCAGTTCCTTTTGTTCCTTCATAGCCATTAATTTCGTGAAGAAGAATTTAGAGACCTTGTTTTCTGGGTGGCCTATAAATTCTTTATTTTCTGATCTACTCGGGGAGGACATATCTCAACTCTGAAAAAATGAGATGGGTACCAATAAGTTAAAAACAAATTTTTTGTCCGCAATCTTAAACTGATTTATCACAAGCTAGATTTAGAAAAACTGTTTAAGAATTTCATTATAGAATATTGGTCCAAAAATAATTTCTCTACATGAGTGGGATATAGATCCTCATGTCTTGTTCATTTACATACAGGGTGTACTTCAAATGATGCAGCAAACTTCAAAATAAGCAAAAATCTTCATATAAATATTGGTCCAATTTGCTACCGTTAATAAGTAATTAAATAATTAATTTTATGAATTCAAATATTATTTTATTACTTTTTTAAGAAGAAGAGTTGTTGACAATATTAGAGGCAAAGGCATTACATAAAACAATATTTAGATTTTTTCACAAACAAAGCAGTTATTCAAAAAAAGTAACGAAAAATGTCCAGCATTTTAAAAAGGTAACTGAAATCTGGCAATACCGCCCTTTTCATCAAACGTGATAACTTCCCGTAATACAAATACTCTTAGTTTCTAATGCAAATACAGTAGCAAATTTAAATCTGAAGAGAAGTGGGCTATGTTTATCAACAAACTTTACTAATTTGGAGTACTAGATCTTTACTCTATCAAACACATCACATAGCTGAGTAAGATTTGCTTTGGGAGCTGAGCTATGAGGGTCTTTTTATAATCATAAAAATGTAAATATGAAGAGCAGTGAGCAATGTTTATCAACAAACTTTACTGATTTGGAGTACTAGACCTTTACTCTATCAAATGCACTACATAGCTGAGTCAGCTTTGCTTTGGGAGCTGAGCTATGAGGGTCTTTTTATAATCATAAAAATGTAAATATGAAGAGAAGTGGGCAATGTTTATCAACAAACTTTACTAATTTGGAGTACTAGACCTTTACTCTATCAAATCCACCACATAGCTGAGTCAGCTTTGCTTTGGAAGCTGAGCTATGAGGGTCTTTTTATAATCATAAAAATGTAAATCTGAAGAGAAGTGGGCTATGTTTATCAACAAACTTTACTAATTTGGAGTACTAGACCTTTACTCTATCAAATCCACCACATAGCTGAGTCAGATTTGCTTTGGGAGATGAGCTATGAGGGTCTAAAATGTAAATATGAAGAGAAGTGGGCAATGTTTATCATCAAACTTTACAGATTTGGAGTACTAGATCTTTACTTTATCAAACACATCACATAGCTGAGTAAGATTTGCTTTGGGAGCTGAGCTATGAGGGTCTTTTTATAATCATAAAAATGTAAATATGAAGAGCAGTGAGCAATGTTTATCAACAAACTTTACTCATTTGGAGTACTAGACCTTTACTATATCAAATGCACTACATAGCTGAGTCAGCTTTGCTTTGGGAGCTGAGCTATGAGGGTCTTTTTATAATCATAAAAATGTAAATCTGAAGAGAAGTGGGCTATGTTTATCAACAAACTTTACTAATTTGGAGTACTAGACCTTTACTCTATCAAATCCACCACATAGCTGAGTCAGATTTGCTTTGGGAGTTGAGCTGTGAGGGTCTTTTTAGAATCATAAAAATATAAATATGAGCATAATTGGGCTATGAATATCAACAAATTTTACTGATTTCAAGTATAAACCCTTCAGTCTATCAAATCTAGCACATAGCTGAGTCAACCTTAAATCATAAAAATGTAAATATGGAGATAAATGGGCGATGTATATCAACAAATTTTACTGATTTAAAGTACCAGACCTTCATTCTTTGAAATCCACCACACATCTGAGTCAACTTTGCTTTGGGAGCCATGGGGGTCTTTTTAAAATCATAAAAATGTAAATATGAGGATATGTGGGCTATGTATATCAACAAATTTTACTTATTTGAAGTATAAGCCCTTCATTCTATCAAATCCAGCACATAGCTGAGTCAGCTTAAAATCATAAAAATGTAAATATGAAGATAAGTGGGCAATTTTTATCAACAAACTTTACTGATTTGGAGTACTAGACCTTTATTCTATCAAATGCACTACATAGCTGAGCCAGCTTTGCTTTGGGAGGTGAGCTTGAGGGTCTATAAAATCATAAAATTGTAAATATGAAGATAAGTGGGCAATGTTTATCAACAAACTTTATTGATTTGGAGTACTACACCTTTACTCTATCAAATACATCACATAGCTTTGGGAGCTGAGCTATGAGGGTCTTTTTATAATCATAAAAATGTAAATATGAAGAGAAGTGGGCAATGTTTATCAACAAACTTTACTGAAATTGAATACTAACCCTTTATTCTATCAAAACCACCACATAGCTGAGTTAGCTAAAAATGTAAATATGAATATAAATGGGCGATGTATGTCGACAAATTTTACTGATTTAAAGTACTAGACCTTCATTCTATTAAATCCACTGCTCATCTGAGTCAGTTTTTTTTTGGGAGCTGAGCTATTATGGTCCTTTTAAAATCATAAAAATGTAAATATGAAGATAAGTGGGCAATGTATATCAACAAATTTTTCTGATTTAGATTACTAACTTTTCATTCTATCAAATCCACGACATAGCTGAGTCAGCTTAGGTTTAGGAGCAGAGCTATGAGAATGTTATTAAAATCATAAAAATTGAAATATGAAGAAAATTTTATTAAATAATTTATGTAATAAAAGTAAAACTTAAGAAAAAACATAAAAGGATTTTTTTTTCAATCGGAAACTCAACCGAATCGGTCACTTAACGGAAAAAATCTTAAGATAATAATAAGTAAATCCAGAGTTGGTTTGGCATCCAATGTACAAGGAAAAATGATAGGTAAACTTTTAATTTTTGTTATTTTTTAACCCTGATCTCTATGATCTTTTCTTTTAAAAAATAATAATTTTAAGAGATAAATTTTTTAGGCATAATTCAAGTATCAGAACTTGAAATAAATAGTTATTTGGATCAAATTGCTCTTTTAATAATTCTGCCATACAGTTGATTTGATCAAAATTAAACATGATCAAGCTAACACTTTTCAATAATTCTGATTGCACTCTTTCAGGTTATTTAGAATGCCTATCGGAAAATATCGGGCCACTCTTTATGCCCTCCGAATATACCATGCTTCCCTTAGAATATTCTGTTATTGGCGATGTTCTCTGCCACAAACAAGCTATCTTCAAGAGGTGTGGGTTCTTTAAAGCTTTTGGCAGCTTTAACTTGGCTCTTATACGTGTCCAGTTCCTTTTGTTCCTTCATAGCCATTAATTTCGTGAAGAAGAATTTAGAGACCTTGTTTTCTGGGTGGCCTATAAATTCTTTATTTTCTGATCTACTCGGGGAGGACATATCTCAACTCTGAAAAAATGAGATGGGTACCAATAAGTTAAAAACAAATTTTTTGTCCGCAATCTTAAACTGATTTATCACAAGCTAGATTTAGAAAAACTGTTTAAGAATTTCATTATAGAATATTGGTCCAAAAATAATTTCTCTACATGAGTGGGATATAGATCCTCATGTCTTGTTCATTTACATACAGGGTGTACTTCAAATGATGCAGCAAACTTCAAAATAAGCAAAAATCTTCATATAAATATTGGTCCAATTTGCTACCGTTAATAAGTAATTAAATAATTAATTTTATGAATTCAAATATTATTTTATTACTTTTTTAAGAAGAAGAGTTGTTGACAATATTAGAGGCAAAGGCATTACATAAAACAATATTTAGATTTTTTCACAAACAAAGCAGTTATTCAAAAAAAGTAACGAAAAATGTCCAGCATTTTAAAAAGGTAACTGAAATCTGGCAATACCGCCCTTTTCATCAAACGTGATAACTTCCCGTAATACAAATACTCTTAGTTTCTAATGCAAATACAGTAGCAAATTTAAATCTGAAGAGAAGTGGGCTATGTTTATCAACAAACTTTACTAATTTGGAGTACTAGATCTTTACTCTATCAAACACATCACATAGCTGAGTAAGATTTGCTTTGGGAGCTGAGCTATGAGGGTCTTTTTATAATCATAAAAATGTAAATATGAAGAGCAGTGAGCAATGTTTATCAACAAACTTTACTGATTTGGAGTACTAGACCTTTACTCTATCAAATGCACTACATAGCTGAGTCAGCTTTGCTTTGGGAGCTGAGCTATGAGGGTCTTTTTATAATCATAAAAATGTAAATATGAAGAGAAGTGGGCAATGTTTATCAACAAACTTTACTAATTTGGAGTACTAGACCTTTACTCTATCAAATCCACCACATAGCTGAGTCAGATTTGCTTTGGGAGATGAGCTATGAGGGTCTAAAATGTAAATATGAAGAGAAGTGGGCAATGTTTATCATCAAACTTTACAGATTTGGAGTACTAGATCTTTACTCTATCAAACACATCACATAGCTGAGTAAGATTTGCTTTGGGAGCTGAGGTATGAGGGTCTTTTTATAATCATAAAAATGTAAATATGAAGAGCAGTGAGCAATGTTTATCAACAAACTTTACTGATTTGGAGTACTAGACCTTTACTCTATCAAATGCACTACATAGCTGAGTCAGCTTTGCTTTGGGAGCTGAGCTATGAGGGTCTTTTTATAATCATAAAAATGTAAATATGAAGAGAAGTGGGCAATGTTTATCAACAAACTTTACTAATTTGGAGTACTAGACCTTTACTCTATCAAATCCACCACATAGCTGAGTCAGATTTGCTTTGGGAGATGAGCTATGAGGGTCTAAAATGTAAATATGAAGAGAAGTGGGCAATGTTTATCAACAAACTTTACTAATTTGGAGTACTAGACCTTTACTTTATCAAATCCACCACAAAGCTGAGTCAGATTTGCTTTGGGAGATGAGCTATGAGGGTCTAAAATGTAAATATGAAGAGAAGTGGGCAATGTTTATCATCAAACTTTACAGATTTGGAGTACTAGATCTTTACTCTATCAAACACATCACATAGCTGAGTAAGATTTGCTTTGGGAGCTGAGCTATGAGGGTCTTTTTATAATCATAAAAATGTAAATATGAAGAGCAGTGAGCAATGTTTATCAACAAACTTTACTGATTTGGAGTACTAGACCTTTACTCTATCAAATGCACTACATAGCTGAGTCAGCTTTGCTTTGGGAGCTGAGCTATGAGGGTCTTTTTATAATCATAAAAATGTAAATATGAAGAGAAGTGGGCAATGTTTATCAACAAACTTTACTAATTTGGAGTACTAGACCTTTACTCTATCAAATCCACCACATAGCTGAGTCAGATTTGCTTTGGGAGATGAGCTATGAGGGTCTAAAATGTAAATATGAAGAGAAGTGGGCAATGTTTATCATCAAACTTTACAGATTTGGAGTACTAGATCTTTACTCTATCAAACACATCACATAGCTGAGTAAGATTTGCTTTGGGAGCTGAGCTATGAGGGTCTTTTTATAATCATAAAAATGTAAATATGAAGAGCAGTGAGCAATGTTTATCAACAAACTTTACTGATTTGGAGTACTAGACCTTTACTCTATCAAATGCACTACATAGCTGAGTCAGCTGAGCTATGAGGGTCTTTTTATAATCATAATAATGTAAATATGAAGAGAAGTGGGCAATGTTTATCAAGAAACTTTACTATTTTGGAGTACTAGACCTTTACTCTATCAAATCCACCACATAGCTGAGTCAGATTTGCTTTGGGAGATGAGCTATGAGGGTCTAAAATGTAAATATGAAGAGAATTGGGCAATGTTTATCATCAAACTTTACAGATTTGGAGTACTAGATCTTTACTCTATCAAACACATCACATAGCTGAGTAAGATTTGCTTTGGGAGCTGAGCTATGATGGTCTTTTTATAATCATAAAAATAGAAGTATGAAGAGCAGTGGGCAATGTTTATCAACAAACTACTGATTTGGAGTAATAGACCTTTACTCTATCAAATGCACTACATAGCTGAGTCAGCTTTGCTTTGGAAGCTGAGCTATGAGGGTCTTTTTATAATCATAAAAATGTAAATCTGAAGAGAAGTGGGCTATGTTTATCAACAAACTTTACTAATTTGGAGTACTAGACCTTTACTCTATCAAATCCACCACATAGCTGAGTCAGATTTGCTTTGGGAGATGAGCTATGAGGGTCTAAAATGTAAATATGAAGAGAAGTGGGCAATGTTTATCATCAAACTTTACAGATTTGGAGTACTGGATCTTTACTTTATCAAACACATCACATAGCTGAGTAAGATTTGCTTTGGGAGCTGAGCTATGAGGGTCTTTTTATAATCATAAAAATGTAAATATGAAGAGCAGTGAGCAATGTTTATCAACAAACTTTACTCATTTGGAGTACTAGACCTTTACTATATCAAATGCACTACATAGCTGAGTCAGCTTTGCTTTGGGAGCTGAGCTATGAGGGTCTTTTTATAATCATAAAAATGTAAATCTGAAGAGAAGTGGGCTATGTTTATCAACAAACTTTACTAATTTGGAGTACTAGACCTTTACTCTATCAAATCCACCACATAGCTGAGTCAGATTTGCTTTGGGAGTTGAGCTGTGAGGGTCTTTTTAGAATCATAAAAATATAAATATGAGCATAATTGGGCTATGAATATCAACAAATTTTACTGATTTCAAGTATAAACCCTTCAGTCTATCAAATCTAGCACATAGCTGAGTCAACCTTAAATCATAAAAATGTAAATATGGAGATAAATGGGCGATGTATATCAACAAATTTTACTGATTTAAAGTACCAGACCTTCATTCTTTGAAATCCACCACACATCTGAGTCAACTTTGCTTTGGGAGCCATGGGGGTCTTTTTAAAATCATAAAAATGTAAATATGAGGATATGTGGGCTATGTATATCAACAAATTTTACTTATTTGAAGTATAAGCCCTTCATTCTATCAAATCCAGCACATAGCTGAGTCAGCTTAAAATCATAAAAATGTAAATATGAAGATAAGTGGGCAATTTTTATCAACAAACTTTACTGATTTGGAGTACTAGACCTTTATTCTATCAAATGCACTACATAGCTGAGCCAGCTTTGCTTTGGGAGGTGAGCTTGAGGGTCTATAAAATCATAAAATTGTAAATATGAAGATAAGTGGGCAATGTTTATCAACAAACTTTATTGATTTGGAGTACTACACCTTTACTCTATCAAATACATCACATAGCTTTGGGAGCTGAGCTATGAGGGTCTTTTTATAATCATAAAAATGTAAATATGAAGAGAAGTGGGCAATGTTTATCAACAAACTTTACTGAAATTGAATACTAACCCTTTATTCTATCAAAACCACCACATAGCTGAGTTAGCTAAAAATGTAAATATGAATATAAATGGGCGATGTATGTCGACAAATTTTACTGATTTAAAGTACTAGACCTTCATTCTATTAAATCCACTGCTCATCTGAGTCAGTTTTTTTTTGGGAGCTGAGCTATTATGGTCCTTTTAAAATCATAAAAATGTAAATATGAAGATAAGTGGGCAATGTATATCAACAAATTTTTCTGATTTAGATTACTAACTTTTCATTCTATCAAATCCACGACATAGCTGAGTCAGCTTAGGTTTAGGAGCAGAGCTATGAGAATGTTATTAAAATCATAAAAATTGAAATATGAAGAAAATTTTATTAAATAATTTATGTAATAAAAGTAAAACTTAAGAAAAAACATAAAAGGATTTTTTTTCAATCGGAAACTCAACCGAATCGGTCACTTAACGGAAAAAATCTTAAGATAATAATAAGTAAATCCAGAGTTGGTTTGGCATCCAATGTACAAGGAAAAATGATAGGTAAACTTTTAATTTTTGTTATTTTTTAACCCTGATCTCTATGATCTTTTCTTTTAAAAAATAATAATTTTAAGAGATAAATTTTTTAGGCATAATTCAAGTATCAGAACTTGAAATAAATAGTTATTTGGATCAAATTGCTCTTTTAATAATTCTGCCATACAGTTGATTTGATCAAAATTAAACATGATCAAGCTAACACTTTTCAATAATTCTGATTGCACTCTTTCAGGTTATTTAGAATGCCTATCGGAAAATATCGGGCCACTCTTTATGCCCTCCGAATATACCATGCTTCCCTTAGAATATTCTGTTATTGGCGATGTTCTCTGCCACAAACAAGCTATCTTCAAGAGGTGTGGGTTCTTTAAAGCTTTTGGCAGCTTTAACTTGGCTCTTATACGTGTCCAGTTCCTTTTGTTCCTTCATAGCCATTAATTTCGTGAAGAAGAATTTAGAGACCTTGTTTTCTGGGTGGCCTATAAATTCTTTATTTTCTGATCTACTCGGGGAGGACATATCTCAACTCTGAAAAAATGAGATGGGTACCAATAAGTTAAAAACAAATTTTTTGTCCGCAATCTTAAACTGATTTATCACAAGCTAGATTTAGAAAAACTGTTTAAGAATTTCATTATAGAATATTGGTCCAAAAATAATTTCTCTACATGAGTGGGATATAGATCCTCATGTCTTGTTCATTTACATACAGGGTGTACTTCAAATGATGCAGCAAACTTCAAAATAAGCAAAAATCTTCATATAAATATTGGTCCAATTTGCTACCGTTAATAAGTAATTAAATAATTAATTTTATGAATTCAAATATTATTTTATTACTTTTTTAAGAAGAAGAGTTGTTGACAATATTAGAGGCAAAGGCATTACATAAAACAATATTTAGATTTTTTCACAAACAAAGCAGTTATTCAAAAAAAGTAACGAAAAATGTCCAGCATTTTAAAAAGGTAACTGAAATCTGGCAATACCGCCCTTTTCATCAAACGTGATAACTTCCCGTAATACAAATACTCTTAGTTTCTAATGCAAATACAGTAGCAAATTTCTCATGTTTTGAATTCCTATCAAATTAACTTCCTGACGGACTTGAATGATTAAATAAAATAAAATTGGTAGTGCGCATGGTAGGTACCTAACCTATGAGGCAGGGCCAGGTACAGCGCCATGCGAAATTATTAAATTTAAGTTTATCCCTCACGGGGAAAACGTACACTTACTCTTCTTGGTCAGTTAAGAACATTGAGGATTGGAATTTTTTCAAAGGAATAGCCCATGAAAATACATCATAAATCATTCGACAACAATTTCTTATCCATATTTTATTACACCTTAATACAATGTTACCCGAGTATTATAACAAACCAACTGTTATACTATGCCTTGACCTTAATGAGCTACTGTGTGGCCAGTTTAAAAAAAAGGGCAAAAGAGACAACTAGTCTATCTTTCTCCGTCTTTTTTCCTTACCGGGTGAAGCTCACTTTTAGTCAATTTCTCGTCAATTTATCATTAGCAAAATTTTATATTTTAAAATTTAGCGGGGCTCATCCCTTAAATCAACCCCAAACCGTTCAACGGGCACTCTTTTGCTCGAGTCTCTATTCTTATTAAAGAACCCGACCTGTTCACAATTCACACCTTCTATTGTGTTTTAGATATCGGTACGTACTAACGGCTGAAGAAGATATAAACAGTGGCGTATGATGCATTATTCGCTTATAATCTTCCGGAAAAACACTGTATGTTAGGATTTCCTAGTTTTTACACCCACGGCTTTTATGCTATGTAACATGAAAATTTTTTTTCAATATGTTAAAATCATCTAGTTTTATTTATTTTTTGAAAAAAACTTTTTATTAAAAAAAATTGCAAAAATAGCATGTTTTGCCCTAAAGAATTCAAAAAACGCAAAATCTCATTTTTGAAAATGTGAACATACAGTGTTTTTTTGTTGAACGGCAGAATATAGGTATGGCTTTTTTTAAAACATAAACATAAAAACAAAAACCAAATTACGCTTGAAAACTGTCAGGTAATCCAAACTCCCCGATTCGAGAAGGGGGAAGGAGGCTCCGCCCGCCAATTCCTGAAAGTTAAGTATAATTAGGTATAAAATGTTATTTATTACATATTACTAACTCAGTTTTTACGTGCGTATTGTAGTGGAAAAGTGACATTAATGTTTAAAATTTTATTTTTGAAATGTCGAAACATTTGGATATAACTTCAAAGGCAATTATTGCAAATATAATAAAAATGTTTGACGAGGAAGCGAAAAGTAAAGACTTAAAACATACGTTTCGAGCATCAACCATAGAAAAGATTAGAAGAGAAATAAAACAAAATCAATCGCAGCCCATACAACCAGTGGTGCCGACTAAACGAAAAAGGTACTCGATTTCAGACAAAATTGATGATGGAGATTTTCAAATAATTCGACCAATCATCTCAAAATTTTATACGGAATATAAAGTTGTTCCCACTTTGAGAAAGTTAATTGTAAAATTAAAACAAGAGATGCATTTTCAATATTCAAAAGAATCTCTTCGTCTGCTTTTAAAAAGTCGAGGTTTTTATATTAAAAAATTCATAAAAAAAGAAAAATTCTTATGGGAATGCCAAATATTTTACATTTAAGATACAAATATTTAAGAAGTATACGCCACTATCGAGCCCAAAAAAGAAATATAGTTTACTTGGACGAGTCTGGGTGGACAACGACATTACGTTGGCAAAGCGACAAAATTACTGGAGTGATCCAAAATATATCGTCAACAGGTCGATTTATTGTGGTACATGGTGGTTCCGAAAATGGATTTGTAGAAAACGCTCAGCTCATATTTAAGGCTGGATTAAGTACAGGCGATTACCATGAGCAAATGAACTATGAAAATTTTAATAAATGGTTAACAAAAAAACTTCTACCAAACATCCCATCTAATTCCGTAATAGTGATGGACAATGCCCCTTATCATTCTGTTTTGGATGAGAAAATCCCAACTAACTCATCAACCAAAGCACTTATGAGTGATTGGCTTACAAAACATAATATCAGTCATGATCCTCGAGACAGAAAAGTAGAACTTTGGGACTTAGTTAGTCTCTACAAACCATCGCCCGATCAAAAAAAATATAAAATTGATAAATTGATTGATTCGCATGGTCATTCCGTTTTAAGAACACCGCTTTATATGTGTCAGTTAAATCCAATAGAATTGGCATGGTCATTGGTAAAGAATTATACAAGAAGCAGAAATACCACTGGAGAGTTTACGATAAAACGAGACAGTTAATTGAAGAGGGCATAAAAGCAGCGGATGCAGAACTTTGGAAGACATTGGTTGACCATGTCATTAAAATAGAAAACAATTACTGGGAAACAGACAAACACATGGAGGAAATAACTGAAAAAATAATAATAAGACTTGGAGAGGATTCTGATTCTGAAGATTTGGATGATAGCGATTCAGAACAAGACATTATCATAGAATTATAAATAGTAATTTATGGTACTTGTGTGTTATAATGAAAATAAGTCACGTGAGAAAAATTTATACCACGAGGCTGCCAGACTAAGTGGTATAATTTCTCAAGTGAGTTATGACACGACACGCAAGTGGGATAAATTGTGTAAAAGCCATTTTTAGTCTTAAGGTGTCTTGACTGATTATAACTAATCTTAAAATATAAAGATAATTTGACAATCATTTAGTCCATAAATGTCCTTCAAGTTTATTTTAAAAAGCATTATTTTTTCGCGGTATTTTTGACAACTTTTATTTAAGTATATGTTTTCGCTTTAAGTTTTATACATATTTTTTATAGCTTTTTAGATTTTTAAAGGTACTAATGTTAACAACTATTATTTATTTTTTAAGTTTTGTAGATTTTTTTGATTATTTTTAAAATGTTTGTACTAGTTTATAATATAATTTTTCTTGGTATTTAACCTACCGATTTTTATTTCCATACATGTATGTTTCTTTACAATAGGAAAAAGCGTTAGCCACAAAACGTGTTTTGGTATTTTTTGCTATTGCCCAACGCTACCTAGATAGGAAATTAAGAATAATTCCAGAAAACAATAAATATTTTAAAAGGTATTAAGTATCTTACCAAGTCATGGTGTAATTAGGACCGCAATTGACGATTTATTGCGTCATTAAACGGGCTTTACACTAAAAATTAAATATTTTTTCTTGGTAAGAATTTAATGAACATTTTGAAATTGTCTAATATTTTAGCAAAAAAAAAAATTTAACTCTAAAGCTTATAATTTATTTTTACCTAAAACGTAGTACCTATGCAAATTCAGAAATTTATTTCTCTAAAATAGAATCTATTTTAGTTTACATCAATAGTACCTAGTGCAAATAAACCTAGGTAGGACACCGATATTTTTGAAACAAAAAAATTTACACGATATTACTTTTTTGGTTCCAGGTGGAAAAAAATTATTTGTAATAAATTCTTTTTTTTTAAATTATAGCAGTACGCCACTGATAAGAGAGAGATACTAACTAAAGCTATCTCATTCCCCCTTTTTTTTAAACTGGCCAGACAGTAACAGGGGTGCAATAAATAGGAGCCGATCATTGAGCGTAGAAAAACAACACCCAACTACAAGTATATGTTTACATGTGGTACTTTCACATTAAAAAAGGATCCCAATAAAGTTGAATAATCTGAATATTTTGGACAGTTTCAATAAACATCATTATCCTGCACATTTTTTTTCTAATTGTTCCAACCCTCTACGTCTACGCTTCCTTTCCCCCCCCCAGAAATCACAAAATCTGTTCGTTCAACCCTTTCCTTGTGCGCCTTTAACTTGAAGTAGTTTTAAATAAGTTAGGTAAACGTGGTCAAGATTAAAATTAGTTTTATTGTGGCTGTGACACATTCGCAAGAAACTTTAAACCAATTTGGTGGATCCAAAAATTTATCGTTAGTTTTACTTCATCGGTACCTACATAAAATACGCAACGCATTGCGACGCATCTCCAGCTTTTTCAGTTTGTACTTTTGTGACTTAATTTTTATTTTTACGCTTGTACTTTGTGAGGAAGGCACTTTGAACATCTTCTTTACAACCAAAATTATAATTCTGTAATAAATTTATGGTGTAATTAGCCGCGCCTGGCTCTAACCGTTTCGTTTGCTATTGTAAAAGTGATCCTATCGATGTAATTTTTTTCAAAAACTAGAGTTTCAATCCCAACTTTATTGGAATTTCATGTTCAATATATTTCATATTATTACGTCGGTATACCTAAGCCGTGTTACAAGAGTTATATTATGAAATCATTACATTTCTGAGGAAACACATTACCATTTTGTGATATTTTTAAATATATAATAAATTTATTCATATCATAGCTCAGCTCCCAAAGCAAAGCTGACAGCTATGTAGTGCATTTGATAGAATAAAGGTCTCCAAATCAATAAAGTTTGTTGATATACATAGCCCATTTATCCTAAAATTTACATTTTTATGATTTTAAAAACACCCGCATTGCTCAGCTTCCAAAGTCGAGCTGAATCAGCGATGATTTGATAGAATAAAGTCTATTACTCCAAATCAGTAAAGTTTGTTGATAAACATTGCCCACTTATCTTAGTATTTACATTTTTATGTATGTGTTTTATTAAAAAGACCCTCATAGCTCAGCTCCCAAAGCAAATATGACTCAGATATGTGGTGGATTTGATAGAGTAAAGGTCTAATACTCCAAATCAGTAAAGTTTGTTGACAAACATTGCCCACTTATCTTCATATTTACATTTTTATGATCCTAAAAAGACCCTCATAGCTCAGCTCCCAAAGCAAATTTGACTCAGCTATGTGGTGGATTTGATAGAGTGAAGGTCTAGTACTCCAAATCAGTAAAGTTTGTTGATAAACATTGCCCACTTCTCTTCATATTTACATTTTTATGATTCTAAAAAGACCCTCATAGCTCAGCTCTCAAAGCAAATCTTACTCAGCTATGTGATGTGTTTGATAGAGTAAGGGTCTAGTACTCCAAATCAGTAAAGTTTGTTGATAAACATTGCCCACTTATCTTCATATTTACATTTTTATGATTCTAAAAAGACCCTTATAGCTCAGCTCCCAAAGCAAATCTTACTCAGCGGTGTGATGTATTTGATAGAGTAAAGGTGTAGTACTCCACGTCAGTAAAGTTTGTTGATAAACATTGCCGACTTCTCTCCATATTTACATTTTTATGATTTTGGTTTGGTTTATGATTTTTGGCTATATGCTGGTTTTGGTAGAATAAAGGGTTAGTATTCAAATTCAGTAAAGTTTGTTGATAAACATTGCCCTCTTCTCTTCATATTTACATTTTTATGATTCTAAAAAGACCCTCATAGCTCATCTCCCAAAGAAAAGCTGACTCAGCTATGTAGTGCATTTGATAGAGTAAAGGTCTAGTACTCCAAATCAGTAAAGTTTGTTGATAAACATTGCCCACTGCTCTTCATATTTACATTTTTATGATTATAAAAAGACCCTCATAGCTCAGCTCCCAAAGCAAATCTTACTCAGCTATGTGATGTATTTGATAGAGTAAAGGTCTAGTACTCCAAATCAGTAAAGTTTGTTGTTAAACATTGTCCACTTTTTTTCATATTTACATTTTTATGATTATAAAAAGAGTCTCATAGCGCATCTCCCAAAGCAAATCTGACTCAGCTATGTGGTGGATTTGATAGAGTAAAGGTCTAGTACTCCAATTCAGTGAAGTTTGTTGATAAACGTTGCCCACTTCTCTTCATATTTACATTTTTATGATTATAAAAAGACCCTTATAGCTCAGCTCCCAAAGCAAATCTTACTCAGATATGCGGTGGATTTGATAGAGTAAAGGTCTATTACTCCAAATCAGTAAAGTTTGTTGATAAACATTGCCCACTTCTCTTCATATTTACATTTTTGTGATACTAAAAAGACCCTCATAGCTCAGATCCCAAAGCAAAGCTGACTCAGCTATGTAGTGCATTTGATAGAGTAGAGGTTTAGTACTCCAAATCAGTAAAGTTTGTTGATAAACATTGCCCACTTCTCTTCAAATTTACATTTTTATGATTATAAAAAGACCCTCATAGCTCAGCTCCCAAAGCAAATCTTACTCAGCTATGTGATGTATTTGATAGAGTAAAGGTCTAGTACTCCAAATCAGTAAAGTTTGTTGTTAAACATTGTCCACTTTTCTTCATATTTACATTTTTATGATTATAAAAAGAGTCTCATAGCGCATCTCCCAAAGCAAATCTGACTCAGCTATGTGGTGGATTTGATAGAGTAAAGGTCTAGTACTCCAATTCAGTGAAGTTTGTTGATAAACGTTGCCCACTTCTCTTCATATTTACATTTTTATGATTTTAAAAAGAACCTCATAGCTCAGCTCCCAAAGCAAATCCGACTCAGCTATGTGGTAGATTTGATAGAGTAAAGGTCTAGTACTCCAAATCAGTAAAGTTTGTTGATATACATCGCCCATCTATCTTTATCTTTACATTTTTATGATTTTAAAAAGATCCCCATAGCTCAGCTCCCAAAGTCAAGCTGACTCAGCTATCTGGTGGGTTTTTACTGCAAATCAGTTAAGTTTTTTACCATACATCGCCAACTCTTATACATATTTAATATCTTTTAATTTTTAATGCATCTCTATAGCTAATAAGCTTCCTAAGCTGCCTTTAATTAGTAATTGTGACGGCTTGAGTAAGGTTTAGTTATTGTCCGTCAACTGTAGATATTTTTTTTCCATTATTTTACGCTAAAACCCATTTTTTCCAAAAAGTTTAAAATTTGTTTGGTCCGCTTTAATTAACATGAATATGAATATGAAGATAACTTCAACGTCGTGCCAGAATGCCGATTTCATTTATTTAAACCTGATCTCCTGTTGATACTGTTGCACTTCTATCTTATACTGTTTAAAAACGTCTAAAGATAATCCAAAAGACTGGTCTAAAATAATTGCGACCAGGTGTTGGGATCCGTTAAAATTACGGAAACCTTCTGGAAAATTGAGGAATGTTTCAGAAAATATGTGCTCTCATATAGACATTAGCAGGGTAAGTACATACTTACAATTGATTTATGTATATTCTCATAGTTTGTTAAAAGTAATTATTATTGATAGGAAATAAGCCATTTTGATGGTATAAACCTTTTTACCCGTTTCTTTAGATTTAAATGGTCATCACTTTTGTTTCCGTGAACCGATTTTGATGAAATAAAGCCTATGTTCATCCCAGGTATCGAAGGAATCTATTAGCTAAATCCAATTAAAATCGGTAAAGTAGTTTTTGCGTGATGCTGGCACAGAAAAACAAACAAATAAACAAACGGGCAAACAGACAAAAATGTTAAAAATTGGATTTTTGCTATACCAGATAGCAGCAGATGGTCTAACATCCAGCTAGGTTTAGGTATCTACATATTTGTGAATATTTTTTTCAGACCATCAACCTTTGATTCCCCCAATTTTAAATCTGGATCAGAAGAGTCGCTGGAAGTTCAATCAGTCGCTGGTGCTCTTGGGAGAATCTCCCATCAAAAAGAAAAGACTAACTAATCAGAAAGCAAAAAAAAGTAAAGGTGAACTAAAAGAAGTGAGAAAATGCTGGTGTTGTCAGTTTTGCCAATTAGTTGGACCAGAGCACAAATTCAGAAAGAGTATGATGTGTCTGAGTATATGGCAAGGGCAGTAAAAGAAAAGGGCATTTTTTCTACGCCCAATGCCAAACCAGGAAAAACCACTTCAAATAATATTGTTACACTGGTTAGAGAATTTTATTTGAGAGACGATATAAACAGAATGATGCCAGGAAAATGGGGCTGTGTAGTAATTAAAAAAGAAGACCGCAAAGAAATGTGCAAAAAAGATTGCTTTTGGCCAACTTAAAAGAAGTTTATGCTTTGTTTAAAAAGGAGTACCCAGAAATAAAAATTTTATGAACTTAAACCAAAAAACTGCATCTTTTGTTTGTTTGGCAAAAATAATGTGCAATCCAGCAATCGTAGATTGTTACCTCGGTAAATGTGAAACTTGTCCTGGAACTGAAATTCTTAAAGAAATTTAAATGGAGAAGTTTGAGGATTTTTTTATTGATAATGTTACATACAAAAAGTGGATTTCTGTGGATCGCTGTGACATGGAGACAATTATTAAAGCCACTGAAGATTTTCTTGAGGAATTTGTGCAAGATTTAATTAAACTAAAAACGCACTCGTTTATTTCCACTATGCAAAAAGATTTTTACAATCAGACTAAGACAAATTTAAAAAGGGAGAAGCACTTATCACTTGCGATTTTGCCGAAAATTATTTGTCTTACAGGATGAGGTCCAGTCATACCACTGGACTAATAGTCAGGCAACACTTCATCCATTCGTGATATATTACAAAGATGAAAACGACGAAATGAAGCATTTGAATTATGTTTACATTTCAGATTGTTTAAACCATAACATAATAGCTTTTCATTTGTTTCTAAAAGATTTAATACCTGAGCTTAAAAATAAAATCAAGAACCTTACAAAAATTTTCTATTTTTCAGATGGGTGCGCAGCTCAGTATAAAAATAAAAAAAATATACTAATCTGTGTTATCATGAGGAAGAATTTGCACTAAAGGTTGAATGGCACTTTTTTGCTACGTCCCACGCCAAGAGTGCTTGCGACGGACTCGGTGGGACAGTAAAATGGTTGGCTTCTAGGGCTAGTTTGCAAAGACCCTATGAAGAACAAATCATGACTCCACAGCAACTGTTTGACTTTGCGAAAGAAAACATTCAGGAAAATCATATTTAATTTTATCACAACTGCTTATTATGAAAAGCTTTCAAAACATTTGGAAAAAAGGTTTGCTGATGCACAGACGATTCCAGGAACTGAAAAAATCCATTTTGTCATTTCAGTGTCAAAGTCAAAAATTGTCACAAAAGGTTTCTCATTGAGCTCAGAAGAACAAATTCATGAACTAATACAGTATTCTGAAATAACAAATTCAGAGCTTATGCATATCCAATCTGGTTTTGTTACTATTGAATACGACAAATTATGGTGGTGTAATGAGGAAACTGATGAAATCAAAGTCAGTTTTTTTGCATCCAAATGGGCCAACTAGTTCATTTTGCTACCCTAAGCCTAAAGCAGATCTATTAATAATAAAAAAAGATTCTATATTAAGTAAAGTTCAGTCGCGTACTGCTCCTGGCCGGACTTTAACTAGGGAAGAAATAATTGAACATTTTGGAAAGAAAAATTAAAACCAAAAACTACTTGTAAATATTTTTTCATAATAATATAAGTATATTTCTTGTAAAAAGGTTATAATTTTCACTTTTTAATTAGGAAAGAAAAATTGAAACCAAAAACTATTTGTAAATATTTTTTCATAATAATATAAGTATATTTCTTGTAAAAATTTTCATAATTTTCACTTTAATTAGATTTTCACATGTTTTTTTTATGGTTTTTATTTTTTTTCATACTGAACCCATAATTTCTTCGTTTTGAAATTTGGCACATATTTTGCTAAAGCATTGATAAAAAAATACTTTTTTTTTTCAAAAAAATCAAAAATGACTGGATGAAAGGAAAGGTATTTGAATTACCTTTGGTTTGATTGGTGAGTTAGGGTCAAAATTGAAAAAACACAAATTATTTCATCGCCAACGTTTCGGCACCATTTATTGGGCCATCTTCAGGGCTCTAAAAAACCTTTTTGTAGAGCCCGGAAGCGAGATAGTAATTTAAATTAATTGTACAAATATTAAAATACAAGAACAAAAACAGTTACGGAGTTATGTACATTATGAGGGTTGGATACAGTTGAATATTAATAAGTAAGTAGACTTACCGAAATTTTTTGTTTTTCTTGTCAATAACTAAAAAACTAAAAGTAACAAGATACACAGACATTTTAAAAAACAAAGAAGAACAAACAACAATTAAAAAAAAACTTTTGTTTTTATAATTTAATAAAATTCTTTGGTTTTGGACAATTACTGACTAGCGTTTAAATATGTGTATTGTACGGTACTATTTTTAGTATGGTTAAAAGGTACCTACACGGGTATTAGAGATTGATATTTTTTTTTATTTGAATTACCTTTACAACGAGCTATATCTGTGATGGACCAAATTTGGTCAATTTTTCGATTTTTGAGAATAAATAAAAATAAAACTACTGATCAGAAAAAAAATATTTTGGATTTTTCATCCCACCCATATAGAATCATTGCACCAAATTTTATCGAAATCGGTGAGCTGGTCTGCCATAACTCTATATTTTGGTTGATTTCATATGAAATTACCCCATAGTAGTAGTCCGAATTAAATTTTAACAAATCTCGAAATATTAAATTACTTTTTCAATAAGAAAATGTGTGTCAACAAACCATTTTGAAAGTATTTTTCTTTTTATATTTATTTTTAAGTTGAAAAAATTATTTTTTTCCTTTAGATCAAGTGGTAGTTTATTAAAGACCTGGTGGCCAACAAAATAATAGCTTTGTTGACCTAGTACTTTTTGTTGTTTGTTGTATTTTAAGTTACACTGCTTATTTAAGCGTGTGTTGTATGTGTGGGCATTAGAGAATTTATTTCTTTAGGTTTTATATTTTGCATAATGGATTTATAAAATATTTGACGTATGTTTAGTAACCTAGTAAAAGAATATAATTCGCTAGTTGGAAATAGTTGGTCCAGGCCGTGGATTATTTTAAGTATTTTCCTATGCACAGTCATTAAAGGTTTAAGGTTTGTGTCATAGGCACCGCCCCACCCAACATTACCATACTCTAATAAGGGCTGAACCAAGGCAAAGTATACATTTTTTAGAATGTTAATATTTGTATTTTTTTTTGATTTTATAGAATAAATATAGAAAGGATCTTAGTTTTTTTTGTTAAATTTATTATTTGCTTCTTCCACTTAAGGTTGTTGTCTATTGTTATACCAAGGTATTTTGCTTCTGTTGAGATCGAAATTTGCCATGTTTGATTTTTTCTAAAGGGTAATTTAATATTGAGGAGGTTTTGTGGTAAATTTTTTCGGGTAGTGCAGAATGATAAGTATATTGTTTTATTGAGATTAATTGTTAAATAGTTGGAGTCCAACCATTCTATAATTTGGTTAAGTTCTTGATTCAGTATTGTTTTTACACTGTTCCATGAATCCGCCTCTACGAATATGACAGTATCATCTGTAAATGATATAATTGTAACTTTACTGTTTTCAGATAGGTCGTTGAGGTAGATTATGAACAGCATAGGGCCAATTGCCGTTCCCTGAGGAATCCTGAAGGTCATTGTTTCCTCCTCGCTTAATTCATTGTTAACTTTAAGGATTTACCCTGTATTCCTAGATTTTCTAGTTTTGACAAAAGTCTGTGATGATCGACGGTATCAAAGGCCTTTGCCAAATCCAGAAAAACACATGCGCAAGTTTTACTTTTATCGAGCGATTCATATACTTTTTTAACAAGAAGTACGATTGCGCCTGACGTTGATTTTTTTTGCCGGAATCCAAATTGTTGGCAGTGCAGGATTTTTTCTTGCTCCAAAAATACCATAACACGAGATTTCGGTAATTTATCAAAAATTTTAGACAGCGCTGTTAGCAAGCTTATGGGCCTATAGTTTTCAATATTTTGGTGGTCGTCTTTTTTATATATTGGGCTTAATATTGCTGAATGTTGGATGGGTTTTGAGATTGTAAAAGCCGTTTCTTTAAATAAAACTGTCGGTAGGCCATCATAACCCGGCGCACAATTTTTTTTCAGCATATTAATTGTATTTGTTACTTCGACTTCTGACAAAAACAGTGATTTATGGTTTTTTTTTTAATCTAGCGTTCCTTTTTTGCGGTATTTCACTTGACATTGCTTGTCCTATTTTTGTATAGTGTTGGTTGAATAAGTTAGCTATAGTTTTATTATCACGAACAATTTCCTTGTTTTTGGTAATTATAGTTTTTATATTGTTGTCATTTTTATTGCTGTATTCATTTATTGTTGACCATATTTTTTTGCATTGTTTCTGTTGTTTAAAAAAATATATTTTTATAGTATTTGTTTCGATAAGTTTTGTAGATATTGAGATCTCTTATATTATTACTTTTTTAGTATTTTTGGTACAATAAATCACGCGTTTTTATGGATTGGAGGAGACCGGCTGTAATCCATGGTTTTTTTTTATTTATTGAGTAATTTTTTATGGTGGTGAATTGAGTTTTTTACTTAGTTAACATTTTAACAATAAATTCTGCGATATATTCTGGATCCTTACTTTGGTATACTGGATTAAAGTCACCGGGTTGCATGGTGTTTTTTATTGCCTCGTAGTTAATAATTTCTTTATATTTTTGTTCTTTACATTGCACAGTTTGCTGATTTTTAAATGACAAATATATAGGGTCATGGTCCGTAATTTTAGTTTTTATAATAATAGGAAGCAAGGCGTCAAGGGGAATATAGTTACTTTTAAAGAAAAAATGGTCAATACAGCTTTCCTGGTTTCCTTGGACTCTGGTGTACTCATTAATAGTGGAGGTAAAGCCTGCTGAGTACAGAGTGTCTTAAGTATTCTTGGGCTTCTACTTTGTCCCGTAAGATGTTAATGTTCATATCCCCAACTATAATCTTTTGGATACAGAGATTTAAAGTATATTGAAAGCTCGTTGGAAAATTCCAATTTATTTGTTGGGTGAAGCCTTATAGATTGCTGTGATTCAATTTCAATTCTTATGCCCTTATTTTCCGCTAGGGGAATAATTTTGTGTTGAAATCAGAATTTGTTGCTAATGTATATTATTACCCCGTCATTTTTGTTGTAAACTCCGTTGCTATAGATTTGTATCTCCTAATCTGAAAATGTTATAGTTTTCGTGTAGTTGACAAGTTTCACCTAAAAATATTACATCAAAGTCTAAGCCAACAAAGCTATGTAAAAAAACCTCGAGTTTTCCAAAATTAGTTTTTATACCTCGAATATTTGTATGAAAGATTGGTGACGAAAGAGTTGCCCCTCCTAAGACTGCCAGTGAAAGCACCGCTTAAACCATGGAGGTTCGATAAAAAGTACAAGGTCACAATACCGGAACGGAGTGAGTGGCAAAGGGAAGAATTCCGAACGGAATTAAGCAGAGAGGCGACGGTCTGCTATACGGATGGCTCTAAATAATACATTGGACCGGAACCTCTTCTGGGAATAACAAGGAAACAGGTACAGAGTGAGCTCAACAAATGGGCGAACAATGAACTGAAGACGTCCTGGAGACAAGAGTCAAAGTGCAGACAGTCCAAGCTATTCGTGGATGGTCCGAATGTAGCCAGAACTAAACGGCTCTTAGGCAAGACCCGAAAGGACATTGGACTGCTGACTGGGCAAAATCGGCTGAACAAACATCTGACGCAAATAAGAGTAGCAGGAGATCCCGTGTGCCCCGCTTGGGGGTTCGAAGAGGAATTGGCGCAGCACTTGATAGCACAGTGTGACGCATATGCCAGATCAAGGCAGCTGAAGTAGGGATTTCCCACGATAGAGGAAGAAGAGCTGCATTCGCTCAAATGGGCCGACATACTGAACTTCGTAAAGAAGACAGGGAGGCCCGGAGAGAGAGGTGCAGGGGAAGTAGGGCCATTGGGGTAAGGAACGGGGTATGGCAGAAAGGGCCCATGAAGAGGCCTAATTTCCAACCCCACGGGCCACCCCTACACTACTACTGTATGAAAGGTAGAAAAGTTTGGAATGTCTTTACTTTTTAAAATAAATATTTGGTATCATCAATAGTACTTGTTGAAAAACTCTTTATATCGTTTGTATCGAAATACCTTGCAAAACTATTCATTTTACCTTTTTCACTTAAATACAGTTAAAAAAAAACTATTATAATTATATTACGAGATAAAAACACAAAATTTACAGATTCAACCCTTACAACTTTTAAAATCTCTTTAGTCAATTCCATGCAAAGACATTCACACTTAAAACACATTAATTTCGCGCAGCTAAAACCCTAATTTCTTCTTGCCTGTTTCTTTGGTATTGGTATTGGAATTAGATCTTGTATTTCTACCTGTCGTTGGCGTTTGTGCAGAAAAAAGCTTATTTTTGGCTAAATTTTGTTTAACTTTCGGATTCGTATCTTCTGAGTTTAAGGTATTTTTAACCCCTTTTACTTCCACTTGTAACTGTTCTTCTTCGTGTGAACTGTCTAGCTCTTGCGTTTCTATTGTGGGTGTGGCTGGAGCACTAATGTTAGGAAAAAGTAGCTGTTTGTCAACAAGTGGCTCTAAAAATGTTTCTTTGTTTAAGTTTTTAAGAGTCTCAATAGAATATTCTTCGTTTCCAATTATCAGCTTTGATCTAGAAATTTTTGCTGGAAATTCTTTTTCCCTAGCGATTTTCAGATATTCGTATAGAATTTTATTTTCAGTCCTTTTTTCCCTTGAAATACTTATACAGCATCCTTTCAGATTTTTAACATTCTGAAAAACTTCCCGAACGGTTAGTTCCCTGACAAACTTGACTAAAACTGGTCTATTTTTTCCGGTTCCCCTTTCGCCAATTCTAAAAAATTGTCCAAATCTTTTGCATTAACTTTAATATGAAGTTTGGTATTTCAAAATTCCAGTAAAATCTCTTCCAGAGATTTTGTATCGGTTTCCAGAAGTTCGAATATCAAAATATTTTTCTTTTTAAGTAGTTCTTCATGGTACAAAATTTTGTTTTTAAGTGTGGTGTTTTCTGTTCCCAAAGTTTCAACTGCATTTTTTAAAATTATCGATCTCCTTTTTATAGTTTAAAACATACTGCTTTAAAGCCAAAACATCTTGGCTTGTCCGTTGTAACACTTCAAAAATCTGCTCGTTTGTTATGTTGCCCATTTATTTAAAATAAAATAATTTAATATAATTTATATTTTGGTCCGCAAGCAATATAGTAGGTCACTTGATACAAAATCTTATCTAAACTGTGCACACTATGAAGCTTATATTTTATATTTAGGAGAGTATTTTAAACCTCTGTAGTAACTTTTTTAGGTTTTATTATTTTTAAATTTAAATAAAAAAAAAAGGTTAAAACCAAGGTTTGCCATTTTGTATTTTATTCACAAAATTGGACCTTTCGAATGATACCAAAATTTTCAAAAAAACCTTATATTTTATGATTGGTTTTCACTAATTCACTTTAGGATCACACAGAACTAACATAATATTTTTAAATAAAAATTTTTGAAAATAAAAAATTAAGCGCGCCCCTGATGTGCTTGTTAATTTAAAAAAATATAAGCTGAATCTGCTTTTTCTAATTTATGTAACCATTTTTTATCAATAAAAGTGTATTTTGAAAAAAAAATCTAGCTCCGCCCCTGGTTCACATTTTAAAAAAATAATAAAACGGCTTTGGTAACAATGGTCACTAGTTACTAATAACTGAAAAAAACTAGTAAATTTTTTTAATTAATAGCGAGAAAATTGATGTTAAACGTATAAAGTATTTTTTGTAAACATTGTTACAATTCACAACTTGGACGGCACTGGTAATCAAGATTAATTTTCAAAATAACATTGGGTACGTTTTATTTTTAATAGGCCTTCCAGAGATTGCGAAAATGCATATTTAAAATTATTGTCGAAATCCGGTCAAATCCACGAGGCAAAAGAATGTAAAATAAGCATAAATTTTGGAAAAAAATCATATCTCAAAAACAATAGAAAAAAATAAAAAATCTGAGAATTAATTTTGTTAAGGAAGATTTGATAACCAATTTAATAATTTTAAGTTTTTCCCATTTTTTTTTTTCTTTTATTTTCGTTAACTTTAAACTTTGACAAAAAAACAGTACTTTTTGTCACACCTTGTATACCGAATATAATACAAACTGGCAAACTTTGGTTTTAACCTTTTTTTAGCAAAAAATACCAGCTATACGATACCAAAAAGCCCATTTCAAAATAATAAAACCTAAAAAAGCTACAGAGGATTAAAATACTCTCCTAAATATAAAATATACGTTTCATAGTGCGCCCAATTTATATGCACTGGCAGTACCATTCTTAGAGCGATCAAATAACGATGTTTACTACACTCAGACCTACAATATGACATGAATTAATAATTATAATTTGGCATGATAAACATCCTGATGGCGAGTAGAGCATCAGGATGTTAATAATCACATATTGTAGTGACAAATTGGGTTGGAATCTATGCCTCGACATAACTAGTTAGGTTGGGTCGGGTGTCGGTGACTTTAAAAAAATTTAAAAAAATGTTTCGGCATAAATGAGTGGACTTAAGAAAAACGTGCTTTGTACTTACGTAGCGTCTATATTAGATCATCTAGAGTAGGAAAATAAATTTAAAAAATCGTATTTGTACGCCCCTACAAGAGGGTTAGTACAGCACTGGAAAACTGAGAAATGCCAGGAAATTTTAATCAGACCTCAAATATTTTTAAAATTGTTTAAAACATGTGAAATGTCATTGCAGCTAACTCAAATCACCTTTTTTACATATTTCACAAAAAACGTTCAGATTAAAATTTTTAAAGAATTTTCGACTTAAATTGCTAAAATTTTCGCTTGCGGCTCAATATTATTGTTAACTATTTACATTTAAATCAACATTTAAAACGCGTAAAAATGGCATTTTAGTGTCATTTTTTCAAAGTTTATCGCCTGCGGCGCATTTAAAAAATTAATTTTTGACTAAATCTACAATTCAAACCCACTAAAACAACCCCAACAACTACAAAACCGCCCCCATAAAAAAGCTGTTATCGCTTTAAAAAATATAGGGTCGCCAAAAAATTGAATAAGATCCACCATCATATTTTTGTGTTATTTTTGTATACGGAAAATTAAACAACTGTGCCATCAAGTAAAAGTAGAGTCAATTCAATTGTTGTTTTTGTGACTTTTTTGGAAAAAAAAACAGGAAAAATTAAAGCATTTATTAGGAAAAACCGGGAAATGTCAAAGAATTCTAAAGTCAATTTGCTGTACTAACCCGGACAAGGTCATCGATTATCAACCTTCCCTGAGAAAGTTTTTTACTATTGGTCCTAGGAAGTTCAAACAAAAAGCATTCACTATAAAATATATTTTTCCACTGTAAGCCTAACAGTTATCAAATATGAAGTTTACAGACTGAGCCTACCCAGTCCTTATTTTTAAATAGAACACCCTATATATTTTTGTATTTTAAGAATTCTGCTAAAAAATGGTTTCCATAAAGGGTTTATTCATCCGTTTTTGCAATGTTGAAAACATAAATTAATAATTTTGCTCTGCATTAACACTGTTTTGACAACTATAATTGACACCTTTATTTAAACTGCAGGTGTCATGTTGAAAGACAAAATCGATTTTCTCGTACTAGCAGGAAGTTAATTGATCAAAATTATTATTCATTCATTTTTTCCAAATTAACGCAAATATCTTATAAACGGATGAACTAACCCTCTCAGCGACTGGTATATTGTTGGAAAGAACTTTTTCCCAAAATTCCTACATTACAAAAATATATAGGGTGTTTTATTCAAAAATAAGGACTAGGTGGGCTAAACTAGAGGCCCTGTATACAATTTTTTACAGTAATTGTTTTACCAGAGGTGAGCAACTCGATTTGGCAGTTGTTAGGGAAATGTTGACACATTTTTTACTAAATGTACACCAAATTTTAAATTGATTGACTACATGCGTTTTAAAAATGGAATATTGCGGTATAAGAAACTGTTATTATATTTGCGCCAACGACTTTGTATTGTTCCATTTTCCAATGGAAAAAAACGTACGAAAAATGAAAAGAAATAATGTATTTTTTAATCTGGAAAAATAATAAAATAGTCGAATTTGCGAGGAAAGTAATATTAGTTTAACAACATATTATTGTGGTTTATTTTAATAAAAACACTACACCTAACAAAAATATAGATCAATAAGATTCGTTATATTTCACGTATTTTTAACATTTTTAATATCTACCTCACTGTTTTTTTTTTTGTCAAAGCTTGACATATTTTAATAACCAAAAAAATCCAATCTTTCAAAAACTATCTGGGCAAATTATAAAACTGTCAAATATATAGAGGGCCTAAACTATAAATGTAATTTTTGGCAGTCGTTAAAAATAAAAATATATTGAATGCTTTTTGTTTGAACTTCCTTGGACCAATAATAATTTTCCATTAGGGAAGGTAAAGGAAAGGAAAGTAAAGGAACCTTTAATCAATGGTACAAAAAGCTAACATCTGACTTTCCTGTTAGTAAAATTTGTGGCTATGAATCAAAGTGGTTAGAAACGTTAAACGAAAAATCAGAAAGCGTACAGTTTCAAAGAAAAGAAATCATATCTTGTAAACGTAAGACAAATTGAAAAAATGAGAATTGGTTTTTTTGGCCTTTAGCTCACTGTCATTTTAGGCCATTAAAAAATTTTTTAAAGAAAACGTCCCGGATAGGAACCCTGCTAATTTTCACAGTTTCGCCACACCTGCGTTTTAATCCTTCTTTCAAGCTGCCTGTCAAATATCGCACAAGAAAAAACTATAATTTAAAAATGGATGCATGGCGCTAGCAAACTTTTTGTAATTGACTAATCTGGTTATAGATTAACATTAAAATTGGCCAGAAAATAAAGGCACTTCAATTTTTCAGCAGTTACGTGAATTGAAAAAAAAATATATATTTTTATCAAACTCATAAACTGCAGAAAAAATGTTCACTTTGCATTTTTATTTATGTTGAGGAAATCTAGCTAAGTTAAAGGCAATACCGAGCTAAAACTATTTTAATTTTAACCTTAATTACCATAGATGGCTGAAGCAGGATTTATATTTACCGGGTCATCTGAAGAACCCGACTCGGCACAGTGCTTTTACTGCCATAAACATTTGGACGGTTGGGAGGAAGAAGACAACCCATGGAGAGAACACCTAAAGCATGCTCCATCCTGTGAATTTGCAAAAATTCAAAAAGCCCAGGAAGAACTGACTCTAAAGGAATGGTTGAATTTAATTTTTATCTTTCAACAAAACATAATTCGGAAAAAATATGAAAAACAAAAGAAAGAGGTTAACAATATGTTTGAAAAGGACTTATATGGTTTATATAAAGTGATTTAATGATAATTTATAGATTATTATGTTTATATTTTTCAGTGTGGGTTAGTATTTTTAAAAGGTTAAATTACATTTTTTAATAATATTAATATATATAATTTTGACAAGACACAATTACCTAATTAAAAAAAAGTGGTAAACAGTTTAACGTAAACATTTTAGATTTTTATTTATTATCCGATTCTTTATTACAATATAAGTGGTTGTAAGAAAATATAACAAATATTTATATATGTTTTAAGACTTTCTGTCTCAAATTTATCGAAAACTGAAAAATAAGCAGAAAGACGTCACCGTAATAACCATTACTCCCAGAACATTCGCTGAATGTCTATCTAGGATATTCCTAGAATGTCCTGTCAAATCCTCTTAGTATATCAGGCATATTAGTAGAATAACCTATGTCCGTACTGTAGTAAAACATGCCTACCCAGGTTCGTTTAACAAATTAAAATAAAACAACCAAAATAAATAAAAGCCCTACGTTGGTAACCCCACTCAACATAATTTTACTTGCCGAGAATGCGCCTGACAATAACAAATTTAGGGAGAGTTGAGGTATGGTGTGATGTAAAATAAACACAAAATTTGAAAAATACTCCTAATTTATATTAATTCAAAGAAAAATCAATAGTAGTGCCGTTCTCAGCCTGAAATTCACGAGGGGAAAGAGCACGGCAGAGAAACCCTCGATCTCAATTCCAAAAATCGACTCATGCTGTTCCAAACATTGAATTACAAACACTAAATTAAATTACTAAAAAAAATTAAAATTACTGTCTCAGTACTAAAATTTGTCGTTCTACATTGATAACAATACATTCAAAACTGAAAAATTTGTGATTAGTTAGCTGGACATCGCCAGAAGGTACTGAGGTCCCATACGGGAGGCTACTCAGGTAATAGTTAATATTTTGGGCTAATATCTCTAGACTATATTTTTTTTACTTGCTAGGATATTCGCTCAATCAGGGAAGGAAAATGTTAGTAGATTCACCAAGGCCCTTTCTCACATCCTGAATCATACCAAAAATATATGATATATATATTTCATACATCTGTGGTCATACGCCATACAAACCAAAATCCCAGCATAAAAAGACAGCAAATTTTTTGATTTAAATCTGCATGGTTCACAGCATAAAACGAAAATAATCACTTGGTTTGAAATAATAACACACACACACATTACAAAAATATATAGGGTGTTTTATTCAAAAATAAGGACTAGGTGGGCGAAACTAGAGGCCCTGTATACAATTTTTTACAGTAATTGTTTTACCAGAGGTGAGCAACTCGATTTGGCAGTTGTTAGGGAAATGTTGACACATTTTTTACTAAATGTACACCAAATTTTAAATTGATTGACTACATGCGTTTTAAAAATGGAATATTGCGGTATAAGAAACTGTTATTATATTTGCGCCAACGACTTTGTATTGTTCCATTTTCCAATGGAAAAAAACGTACGAAAAATGAAAAGAAATAATGTATTTTTTAATCTGGAAAAATAATAAAATAGTCGAATTTGCGAGGAAAGTAATATTAGTTTAACAACATATTATTGTGGTTTATTTTAATAAAAACACTACACTTAACAAAAATATAGATCAATAAGATTCGTTATATTTCACGTATTTTTAACATTTTTAATATCTACCTCACTGTTTTTTTTTTGTCAAAGCTTGACATATTTTAATAACCAAAAAAATCCAATCTTTCAAAAACTATCTGGGGAAATTATAAAACTGTCAAATATATAGAGGGCCTAAACTATAAATGTAATTTTTGGTCGTTAAAAATAAAAATATATTGAATGCTTTTTGTTTGAACTTCCTTGGACCAATAATAATTTTCCATTAGGGAAGGTAAAGGAAAGGAAAGTAAAGGAACCTTTAATCAATGGTACAAAAAGCTAACATCTGACTTTCCTGTTAGTAAAATTTGTGGCCAGCAGTAAACAGTTCCAAAGAATTTTGTCATTTTTCATTATTTTTTTTTTTTAATTGAAGCCAACAAGAAGCAATAATTTGAAAAGGGGAAAAAACATGTGCCAGCCATGACAACTTTCGATCTCCCAAAATAATTTGTTGTATAGTAACAATAGGTTGAAAAAGCCTTTCTGTTTTTTTATTTAAAAAAAAAAACATCAGTTGTACCTACTAATTTTTTTCAAAAAACTTTGAACGCAAAACAAAAAGGTCAAGGCAGGTCAAGGTGATACTGACAATAACTACAAACCTAAAAACATCAATGCCAAAAAAAAATTACTATTTTAGACGTTTTAAAAAAAAATGGTAATTTGATATCTAAACAACTAGGAAAAACTAGCTCTCATTAAAAATTAAACCAACAAGTAATATCAGGTCTTCATATTTAAAAAAAAAATAAATGTTTGCTTTGATTTAAATTTTCGATACTGTATAATTATCCCTTTGCAATTGTCTTGTGTGAAAAAACGTGCTTGTTAAGAGTATAGTCTTCGCTAAAAAAACGGTCCGATCCAGAGGTATTTTTTGCCCAAAATTTTTCTATCTTAGCGAAGGAATTTTTTGATAATTTTGGTATCGTTTTAAAGATAAAGGATAAAGTTAGGATTTTCTAGTGGTAGTTTTTCGATTTTTTTTTTATTTTTGTACAATATTGGTGTAAATATGAGTTATTTTGCCCATATTCAACACTGTACACACGGAACCAGAAACAAAAAATGAAAAAATGAACACTAGACAATAGGCCCTAGATCTAAGCTTCATCTATCAAATAAAAAAATCAACAATCAAAAATCAAAAAATTTAAAAAAAAAAAAAATTTGTCGCTTAAATTTAGGGACAAAGTAATCCTTACAAGCGAAATTTACGAATTACAATTCTATACCGAAAGTGGCAGGGCAGACTCTGTACGAGAAACAATTTATAGGCCAGTCAAGAGATGATGTACATGTAAAAAAATTAGAATCGTGCTGTAAATTATTCGTGTTTTAATTGGATTTTTTTAATTTATTTTATGTGCAAACTAACATTATATACAGAGTGTTTATTTAATGAATAAATAATAAATTATAAATATTTATTAATTCTGAGTAGTCTTTGAAATAAATAGTTATTCCTAAAATTTGTTTCGAAAGATAAAGTCTAGGTAATAATATGGTCAGAATACCACTTTTTCATTAAATTCAATGTAGGTAAAAAAAGTAATGATCTTATTTTTATAACACGAGGTGTGCGTTATAGGTTTGGTGAGAAAACAATGTTAAAAAAAACTACGTACGTGGAGAGTGACAGAGGGTTAATATATTTGAAAATTCATAACTTTTGAACCACAGCTGCTAAGAATTATGCAGTTTTCAGATTTTGTTTTCAAACAAAAAACAGGCGTATATAAGTAACTGTGGCACATGTTTTTGCGCGCGCAATCAATATTTGATCAAACATGGACTGCGTTTATGATCGCGATCAAAATAATGTTCTTTTTTATTATTTGTCGTCAATTTTGTTCATAAAATTGTTAGCTGCGCGCACAAAAAAATCAGAGGGGGGGGGGTAAGTATTTTAAATTTTCGACCAGATTTCAAAAATTATGAATTTGAAAGCTGTCCGGTGGGGGGACGTATTTATCTAGTATCTTCGATTTTGTTAAAAATTGGTATATAGCGGTTTTTGGGGTCGAGGATTACGAATTTTCGATCAGATTTGAAAACTATAAAGTTGATAGCTTCCCGCTGAGTTGAAAAACTATAAAGTTGATAGCTTCTCGCTGAGTTGGGGGGGTACCATCTAGATCTTCGATTTTGTTCAAAATTGGTGTATAGCGGTTTTTGGGGTCGAGGATAACGAATTTTCGATCAGAATTGAAAAACTATAAAGTTGATAGCTTCTCGCTGAGTTGGGGGGGGGGGTACCATCTAGATCTTCGATTTCGTTCAAAATTGGTATATAGCGATTTTTGGGGTCAAAATTGGTGTATAGCGGTTTTTGGGAGGATTACGAATTTTCGATCAGAATTGAAAAACTATAAAGTTGATAGCTTCTCGCTGAGTTGGGGGGGAGAGGTACCATCTAGATCTTCGATTTCTTTCAAAATTGGTATATAGCGATTTTTGGGGTCAAAATTTGTGTAAAGCGGTTTTTGGGGTCGAGGATTACGAATTTTCGATCAGAATTGAAAAACTATAAAATTGATAGCTTCTCTCTGAGTTGGGGGGGGGTACCATCTAGATCTTCGATTTCGTTCAAAATTGGTGGGTCGAGGATTACGAATTTTCGATCTGAATTGAAAAACTATAAAGTTGATAGCTTCTCGCTGAGTTGAGGGGGGGTACCATCTAGATCTTCGATTTCGTTCAAAATTGGTATATAGCGATTTTTGGGGTCAAAATTGGTGTATAGCGGTTTTTGAGGTCGAGGATTACGAATTTTCGATCCGAATTGAAAAACTATAAAATTGATAGCTTCTCTCTGAGTTGGGGGGGGGTACCATCTAGATCTTCGATTTCGTTCAAAATTGGTATATAGCGATTTTTGGGGTCGAGGATTACGAATTTTTGATCGGAATTGTAAAACTATAAAGTTGATAGCTTCTGGCTGAGTTGGGGGGGGGGCATCTAGTATATCCGATTCTGTTTAAAATTGGTATATAGCGGTTTTTGGGGTCGAGGATTACGAATTTTAGATCAGAATTGAAAAACTATAAAGTTGATAGCTTCTCGCTGAGTTGGGGGGGGGGTACCATCAAGATCTTCAATTTCGTTCAAAATTGGTATATAGCGATTTTTGGGGTCAAAATTGGTGTATAGCGGTTTTTGGGGTCGAGGATTGCGAATTTTCGATCCGAATTGAAAAACTATAAAATCGATAGCTTCTCTCTGAGTTGGGAGGGGGGGTACCATCAAGATCTTCAATTTCGTTCAAAATTGGTATATAGCGATTTTTGGGGTCAAAATTGGTGTATAGCGGTTTTTGGGGTCGAGGATTACGAGTTTTCGATCAGAATTAAAAAACTATAAAGTTGCTAGCTTCTCGCTGAGTTGGGGGGGGGCTACCATATAGATCTTTGATTTCGTTAAAATTGGTATATAGCGATTTTTGAGGTCGAGGATTACGAATTCTTGATCGGAATTGAAAAAGTATAAAGTTGATAGCTTTTGGTTGAGTTGGGGGGGGGGGGGCATCTATTATATCTGATTCTGTTTAAAATTGGTATATAGCGGTTTTTGGGGTCGAGGAAGTTGATAGCTTCTCGCTGAGTTGGGGGGTACCATAGAAATATAATGGATTAAGAATGGGCCAGAATCTGCGCGAAGTGACTAATAAGGGGGCAATCCATTTTAAATCACAGCAGAGTTAAATAAATGGTTGGGTTGACATACGGCTTGTGTTTACATTTCAAATTTAAATCGAACTTTTATTCCAAAGATAAGTGTCAGTGCATCAATTTAAAAATATTCGCTGCCTTGCTGATTTAATATATTAGGATATTTGCCGAGAAATTAATTAAAATAAAATTTGATAAGTTATATTCATGTTCAACAAAAGAAAAATGTTTTGAGCTGGTTCAAAATCTGCGTGTAAACATATGGTAAAATCAGCTGAATGCAACAATAAACAAAGGCAGATAATTTAATTATTTAAAACAAACGTTGTTATATCATAATATATGCTAATTGTTTGTTAGGTTGAGACTAAATTAAAGTTCCTTCTAGATTTGGACACAAAGTGTCGATGCTGTGAAAGACCTTCAAAAGAGTTTACTTATCGTTAAGGCAGGATTTATAGAAAACAAAAGTGCCTTAATCTAGTTAACATAAGCTTTTAGCTAGATATATCTTTAAAGCCAAAACTGAAACCTTTAATTAATTTCTTTCCAAAATTGAAGCAAAAGTGGGACTGGAATGTTTAAACAAATGACTGACTGATGCAGAGTATATTTAATACTTTAAGGAGAATGTTCAGTGTCAGACTTTAAAATATTATCTGAAAATTAGTTTATTAAGGGAGAAGTGCTTACATGAAATCATTAATTCACCCTTACCTCAATGTGTAAAATTATTTTAAAATCTAGCTATTTTTGTAAACGAGTATTTTTTTAATATATTATAAGAAATAAGAACTATGGCTGCAAGCAGGACAAATACTCTTAATTTTTACTTTTTTTATAGTTAACTCCTCGGTTAATTCTTTGTTGGATGCAAAGATGTCAAACAGAGTTATTTAGTTACATACTTGTCAATCAAAACTTTATTGTATCATGTTTTTATTTTTAGTTTTGCAAATCCATTTAATGCAATATTGTTTGGACATACAGGGTGTCCCGAAAGTTCCAGTCCACCCTAATGTCTCCAAAACCAAAAGACGCCGAGAAGTAAAATTTCACATAATTACATGGTTGACAGAAGAGCATATTTTTGGATGCTCATCATCGCACCTTTCATTAACAACCTAATATGTTACTTTTTTCTCTTAATGGTTTTTAAATAAAATGGGAAAATCATTTCCATAAGACCAATGAGTTAAACAAGAAAACACATATTCGGGGAGTCTTTCTCTAAATCATTGCTCTTATTTAAAAGTTTTTGTCATTTTATTTAAAAACTGTTAGAGAAAAAGGTAACACATATGTATAAAAAAATATTGTATCCGCTCTAGCTCCGCCCCTTAATGAAGGGCGGCACAATTAGCATCCAAAAAGATACTTTTTTGTAAACCATCTAATTGCGTGCAATTTTACTTTTCTGTCTCTTTTGGTTCTGGAGATATTAGAGTGGACTCGGATTTTTAGGATACCCTGTATATATATACACGGTTGGCCAATTGTGTAAAAATTTTGAAAATCTATCGATTAGTTTTTGAGATATAGCCAAAAAGTCTCCCCCTTGCAAACAAAATTGATGTGTTTCAGCATTTTCTCCAATTCTTTAATATTTGTATAGGATGGGAAGCCTTAACACCCAAATCATAATCAATCATTAAAAAAAATATTTAATATGTTGTCGTATGTATAGCCGGTTAAAAAAAAAGGACAACATTGATGTTTGTTTCTTATATTTTTACCTTGCACTCTACATAGTAATGAATTTGTTTGCTTAAATTAAAAAACCTTATTCTAACATAACAGGCAACGATATTTTTAATTAGAATGAATGAGTGATTGGGTTCCAGAGGTGGAGTTTCCAAAAAGTGGTCATTTCAAGTCCTCATTTCCTCACAAGAGAAATATCAACAGCCTCTTCAGACCTGCCAGATTTGCTGGGAACTGACAGTATAACAGTTAAATCAATCACCCTGCAGTTTCCTCACTCACCACCTACTCTTGTATGCAGCAGTAATCGTCTAAGAGCATATTTTGGGGTCAAAATTGGTGTATAGCGGTTTTTGGAGTCAAGGATTACGAATTTTCGATCAGAATTGAAAAACTATAAAATTGATAGCTTCTCTCTGAGTTGGGGGGGGTACCATCTAGATCTTCGATTTCGTTCAAAATTGCTGGGTCGAGGATTACGAATTTTCGATCTGAATTGAAAAACTATAAAGTTGATAGCTTTTCGCTGAGTTGGGAGGGGGGGGGTACCATTTAGATCTTCGATTTCGTTCAAAATTGGTATATAGCGATTTTTGGGGTCAAAATTGGTGTATAGCGTTTTTTGGGGTCGAGGATTACCAATTTTCGATCGGATTTGAAAAACTATAAAGTTGATGCTTCTCGCTGAGTTGGGGGGGGGGACCATCTAGTATCTCCGATTTTCTTTAAAATTGGTATGAATCGCATTCTGTTTAAAATTGGTAGATAGCGGTTTTTGGGGTCGAGGATTACGAATTTTCGATCAGAATTGAAAAACTAAAAAGTTGACAGCTTCTCGCTGAGTTGGGCGGGGTACCATCTAGATTTTCGATTTCGTTCAAAATTGATATATAGCGATTTTTGAGGTCGAGGATTACGAATTTTCTATCTGAATTGAAAAACTATAAAGTTGATAGCTTTTCGCTGAGTTGGGGGGGGGGTACCATCTAGTATCTCCGATTTTGTTTAAAATGGGTATGTACCGTCTGGTATCTTCGATTTTGTTCAAAATTGGTACATAGCGGTTTTTGGGGTCGAGTATTACGTATTTTCGATCAGAATTGAAAAACTATAAACTTGATAGCGTCTCGGTGAGTTGGGGGGGTACCATCTAGATCTTGAATTTCGTTCAAAATTGGTATATAGCGATTTTTGGGGTCAAGGATTACGAATTTTCGATCAGAATTGAAAAACTATAAAGTTGATACCTTCTCGCTGAGTTGGGGGGGGTACCATCTAGATTTTCGATTTCGTTCAAAATTGGTTTATAGCGATTTTTGAGGTCAAAATTGGTGTATAGTGGTTTTTGTGGTCGAAGATTATGAAGTTTCAATCAAAATCGAAAAACTATAAAGTTGATAGCTTCTCGCTGAGTTGGGGTACCATCTAGAACTTCGATTTCGTTCAAAATTGGTATGTAGCGATTTTTGGGGTCGAGGATTACGAATTTTTGATCGGAATTGAAAAACTATAAAGTTGATAGCTTCTCGCTGAGTTGGGGTACCATCTAGATCTTCGATTTCGTTCAAAATTGAAATATAGCGGTTTTTGGGGTCGAGGATTACGAATTTTCGATCAGAATTGAAAAACTATAAAGTTGATACCTTCTCGCTGAGTTGGGGGGGGGGGGGGTACCATCTAGATTTTCGATTTCGTTCAAAATTGGTTTATAGCGATTTTTGGGGTCAAAATTGGTGTATAGTGGTTTTTGTGGTCGAAGATTATGAAGTTTCGATCAAACTCGAAAAACTAAAGTTGATAGCTTCTCGCTGAGTTGGGGTACCATCTAGAACTTCGATTTCGTTCAAAATTGATATGTAGCGATTTTTGGGGTCGAGGATTACGAATTTTTGATCGGAATTGAAAAACTATAAAGTTGATAGCTTTCCGCTGAGTTGGGGGGGGGTACCATCTAGATCTTCGATTTCGTTCAAAATTGGTATATAGCGATTTTTGGGGTCAAAATTGGTGTATAGCGTTTTTTGGGGTCGAGGATTACGAATTTTCGATCAGAATTGAAAAACTATAAAGTTGATAGCTTCTGGCTGAGTTGGGGGGGGGCATCTAGTATATCCGATTCTGTTTAAAATTGGTATATAGCGGTTTTTGGGGTTGAGGATTACGAATTTTTGATCAGAATTGAAAAACTTAGTTGATAGATTCTCGCTGAGTTGGGGGGGGGGGTACCATCTAGATCTTCGATTTCGTTCAAAATTGGTATATAGCGATTTTTGGGGTCGAGGATTACGAATTTTCGATCAGGATTGAAAAACTATAAAGTTGATAGCTTCTCGCTGAGTTGGGGGGGGGGGTACCATCTAGATCATCGATTTCATTCAAAATTGGTATATAGCGATTTTTGTAGTCAAGGATTACGAATTTTCGATCAGAATTGAAAAACTATAAAGTTGATAGCTTCTCGCTGAGTTGGGGGGGGGGTACCATCTAGATCTTCGATTTCGTTTAAAATTGTTATATAGCGATTTTTGGAGTCAAAATTGGTTTATAGCGGTTTTTGGGGTCAAGGATTACGTATTTTCGATCAGAATTGAAAAACTATAAAGTTGATAGCTTCTCGCTGAGCTTGGGGCGGGGTACCATCTAGATCTTCGATTTCGTTCAAAATTGGTGAATTGAAAATCTATAAAGTTGATAGCTACTCGCTGAGTTGGGGGGGGGGGTACCATCTAGATCTTCGATTTCGTTCAAAATTGGTATATAGTGATTTTTGGGGTCAAAATTGGTGTATAGCGGTTTTTGGGGTCGATGACTACGAATTTTGGATCTGAATTAAAAAAATGTAAAGTTGATAGCTTCTCGCTGAGTTGGGGGGGTACCATCTAGATCGTCGATTTCATTCAAAATTGGTATATAGCGATTTTTGGGATCAAAATTTGTGTATAGCGATTTTTGTAGTCGAGGATTACGAATTTTCGTTCAGAATTGATAAACTATAAAGTTGATAGCTTCTCGCTGAGTTGGGGGGGGGGTACCATCTAGATCTTCGATTTCGTTCAAAATTGTTATATAGCGATTTTTGGAGTCAAAATTGGTGTATAGCGGTTTTTGGTGTCGAGGATTAAGAATTTTCGTTCTGAATTGAAAAACTATAAAGTTGATAGCTTCTCGCTGAGTTGGGGGGGGGGTACCATCTAGATCTTCGATTTCGTTCAAAATTGTTATATAGCGATTTTTGGAGTCAAAATTGGTGTATAGCGGTTTTTGGTGTCGAGGATTAAGAATTTTCGTTCTGAATTGAAAAACTATAAAGTTGATAGCTTCTCGCTGAGTTTGGGGGTACCATCTAGATCTTCGATTTGGTTCAAAATTGGTATAAAGCGATTTTTGGGGTTGAGGATTACGAATTTTCGATCAGAATTGAAAAACTATAAAGTTGATAGCTTCTCGCTGAGTTGGGGCGGGGGTACCATCTAGATCTTCGATTTGGTTCAAAATTGGTATAAAGCGATTTTTGGTGTTGAGGATTACGAATTTTTGATCGGAATTGAAAAACTATTTGATAGCTTCTGGCTGAGTTTGGGGGGGCATCTAGTATATCCGATTCTGTTTAAAATTGGTATATAGTGGTTTTTGGAGTCGAGGATTACGAATTTTCGATCAGAATTGAAAAACTATAAAGTTGATAGCTTCTCGCTGAGTTGCGTGGGGGGTACCATCCAGATACAAATTTTCGATCCGAATTGAAAAACTACAAAGTTGATGGTTTCTCGCTGAGCTTGGGGGGGGGGGTACCATCTAGATCTTCGATTTCGTTCAAAATTGGTATATAGTGATTTTTGGGGTCAAAATTGGTGTATAGCGGTTTTTGGGGTCGATGACTACGAATTTTGGATCTGAATTAAAAAAATATAAAGTTGATAGCTTCTCGCTGAGTTGGGGGGTACCATCTAGATCTTCGATTTCGTTCAAAATTGGTATATAGTGATTTTTGGGGTCAAAATTGGTGTATAGCGGTTTTTGGGGTCGAGGATTACGAACTTTCGATCAGAATCGAAAAACTATAAAGTTGATAGCTTCTCGCAAAGTTGGCCGGGGTACCATCTAGATCTTCGATTTCGTTCAAAATTGATATATAGCGATTTTTGGGGTCAAAATTGGTGTAGCGGTTTTTGGGGTCGAGGATTACGAATTATCGATCAGAATTGAAAAACTATAAAGTTGATAGCTTCTCGCTGAGTTGGGGAGGGGTACCATCTAGATCTTCGATTTCGTTCATAATTGGTATATAGCGATTTTTGGGGTCGAGGATTACGAATTTTTGACCGGAATTGAAAAACTATAAAGTTGATAGCTTCTGGCTGAGTTGGAGGGGGGGCATGTAGTATATCCGATTCTGTTTAAAATTGGTATATAGTGGTTTTTGGAGTCGAGGATTATGAATTTTTGATCAGAATTGAAAAACTATAAAGTTGATAGTTTCTCGCTGAGTTGGGGGGTACCATCTAGATCTTCGATTTCGTTCAAAATTGGTATATAGCGATTTTTGGGGTCGAGGATTACGAATTTTCGATCAGAATTGAAAATCTATAAAGTTGATAGCTTTTCGCTGAGTTGGGGGGTACCATCTAGATCTTCGATTTCGTTCAAAATTGGTATATAGTGATTTTTGGTGTCAAAATTGGTGTATAGCGGTTTTTGGGGTCGATGACTACGAATTTTGGATCTGTATTAAAAAAATGTAAAGTTGATAGCTTCTCGCTGAGTTGGGGTGTACCATCTAGATCGTCGATTTCATTCAAAATTGGTATATAGCGATTTTTGGGGTCAAAATTGGTGTATAGCGTTTTTTGGGGTCGAGGATTACGAATCTCCGATTTTGTTTAAAATGGGTATGTACCGTCTGGTATCTTCGATTTCGTTCAAAATTGGTACATAGCGGTTTTTGGGGTCGAGTATTACGTATTTTCGATCAGAATTGAAAAACTATAAACTTGATAGCGTCTCGCTGAGTTGGGGTGGGGACCATCCAGTATCTCCGATTCTGTTTAAAATTGGTATATAGCGGTTTTTGGGGTCGAGGATTACGAATTTTCGATCAGAATTGAAAAACTATAAAATTGATAGCTTCTCTCTGAGTTGGGGGGGGGTACCATCTAGATCTTCGATTTCGTTCAAAATTGGTGGGTCGAGGATTACGAATTTTCGATCTGAATTGAAAAACTATAAACTTGATAGCTTCTGTTTAAAATTGGTATATAGCGCTTTTTGGAGTCGAGGATTACGAATTTTTGATCAGAATTGAAATACTATAAAGTTGATAGCTTCTCGCTGAGTTGGGGGTGGGGGAGTACCATCCAGATACAAATTTTCGATCCGAATTGAAGAACTATAAAGTTGATAGCTTCTCGCTGAGCTTGGGGGGTACCATCTAGATATTCGATTTCGTTCAAAATTGGTTTATAGCGATTTTTGGGGTCAAAAGTGGTGTAGCGGTTTCTGGGGTCGAGGATTACGTATTTTCGATCAGAATTGAAAAACTATAAAGTTGATAGCTTTTCGCTAAGCTTGGTGGGGGGTACCATCTAGATCTTCGATTTCGTTCAAAATTGGTTTATAGCGATTTTTGGTGTCAAAATTGGTGTAGCGGTTTTTGGGGTCGAGGATTACGAATTTTCGATCAGAATTGAAAAACTATAAAGTTGATAGCTTCTCGCGGAGTTGGGCGGGGTACCATCTAGATCTTCGATTTCGTTCAAAATTGGTTTATAGCGATTTTTGGGGTCGAGGATTACGAATTTTCGATCAGAATCGAAAAACTATAAAGTTGATAGCTTCTCGCGGAGTTGGGCGGGGTACCATCTAGATCTTCGATTTCGTTCAAAATTGGTTTATAGCGATTTTTGGGGTCGAGGATTAAGAATTTTCGTTCCGAATTGAAAAACTATAAAGTTGATAGCTTCTGGCTGAGTTGGGGCGGGGGTACTATCTAGATCTTCGATTTCGTTCAAAATTGGTGAATCGAAAAACTATAAAGTTGATAGCTTCTCGCTGAGTTGGGGAGGGGTACCATCTAGATCTTCGATTTCGTTCATAATTGGTATATAGCGATTTTTGGGGTCGAGGATTACGAATTTTTGACCGGAATTGAAAAACTATAAAGTTGATAGCTTCTGGCTGAGTTGAAGGGGGGGCATGTAGTATATCCGATTCTGTTTAAAATTGGTATATAGTGGTTTTTGGAGTCGAGGATTACGAATTTTTGATCAGAATTGAAAAACTATAAAGTTAATAGCTTTTCGCTGAGTTGGGGGGGGTACCATCTAGATCTTCGATTTCGTTCAAAATTGGTATATAGCGATTTTTGGGGTCGAGGATTACGAATTTTCGATCAGAATCGAAAAACTATAAAGTTGATAGCTTCTCGCGGAGTTGGGCGGGGTACCATCTAGATCTTCGATTTCGTTCAAAATTGGTTTATAGCGATTTTTGGGGTCAAAATTGGTTTAGCGGTTTTTGGGGTCGAGGATTACGAATTTTTAATCAGAATTGAAAAACTATAGAGTTGATAGATTCTCGCTGAGTTGGTTGGTACCATCTAGATCTTCGATTTCGTTCAAAATTGGTATATAGCGATTTTTGGGGTCGAGGATTACGAATTTTCGATCAGAATCGGAAAACTATAAAGTTGATAGCTTCTCGCGGAGTTGGGCGGGGTACCATCTAGATCTTCGATTTCGTTCAAAATTGGTTTATAGCGATTTCTGGGGTCAAAATTGGTTTAGCGGTTTTTGGGGTCGAGGATTACGAATTTTTAATCAGAATTGAAAAACTATAAAGTTGATAGCTTTTCGCTGAGTTGGGGGGGTACCATCTAGATCTTCGATTTCGTTAAAAATTGGTATATAGCGATTTTTGGGATCGAGGATTACGAATTTTCGATCAGAATTGAAAAACTATAGAGTTGATAGATTCTCGCTGAGTTGGGGGGGTACCATCTAGATCTTCGATTTCGTTCTAAATTGGTATATAGCGATTTTTGGGGTCGATGATTACGAATTTTCGATCAGAATTGAAAAACTATAAAGTTGATAGCTTCTCGCTGAGTTGGGGGGGGGGGTACCATCTAGATCATCGATTTCATTCAAAATTGGTATATAGCGATTTTTGTGGTCAAGGATTACGAATTTTCGATCAGAATTGAAAAACTATAAAGTTGATAGCTTCTCGCTGAGTTGGGTGGGGGGTACCATCCAGATACAAATTTTCGATCTGAATTGAAAAACTCTAAAGTTGATGCCTTCTCGCTGAGCTTGGGGGGGTACCATCTAGATCTTCGATTTCGTTCAAAATTGGTATATAGTGATTTTTGGTGTCAAAATTGGTGTATAGCGGTTTTTGGGGTCGATGACTACGAATTTTGGATCTGTATTAAAAAAATGTAAAGTTGATAGCTTCTCGCTGAGTTGGGGGGGTACCATCTAGATCATCGATTTCATTCAAAATTGGTATATAGCGATTTTTGTGGTCAAGGATTACGAATTTTCGATCAGAATTGAAAAACTATAAAGTTAATAGCTTTTCGCTGAGTTGGGGGGGGGGTACCATCTAGATCTTCGATTTCGTTCAAAATTGGTATATAGCGATTTTTGGGGTCGAGGATTACGAATTTTCGATCAGAATCGGAAAACTATAAAGTTGATAGCTTCTCGCGGAGTTGGGCGGGGTACCATCTAGATTATCGATTTCATTCAAAATTGGTATATAGCGATTTTTATGGTCAAGGATTACGAATTTTCGATCAGAATTGAAAAACTATAAAGTTAATAGCTTTTCGCTGAGTTGGGGGTACCATCTAGATCTTCGATTTCGTTCAAAATTGGTATATAGCGATTTTTGGGGTCGAGGATTACGAATTTTCGATCAGAATCGGAAAACTATAAAGTTGATAGCTTCTCGCGGAGTTGGGCGGGGTACCATCTAGATCTTCGATTTCGTTCAAAATTGGTTTATAGCGATTTCTGGGGTCAAAATTGGTTTAGCGGTTTTTGGGGTCGAGGATTACGAATTTTTAATCAGAATTGAAAAACTATAAAGTTGATAGCTTTTCGCTGAGTTGGGGGGGTACCATCTAGATCTTCGATTTCGTTAAAAATTGGTATATAGCGATTTTTGGGATCGAGGATTACGAATTTTCGATCAGAATTGAAAAACTATAGAGTTGATAGATTCTCGCTGAGTTGGGGGGGTACCATCTAGATCTTCGATTTCGTTCTAAATTGGTATATAGCGATTTTTGGGGTCGATGATTACGAATTTTCGATCAGAATTGAAAAACTATAAAGTTGATAGCTTCTCGCTGAGTTGGGTGGGGGGTACCATCCAGATACAAATTTTCGATCCGAATTGAAAAACTATAAAGTTGATGCCTTCTCGCTGAGCTTGGGGGGTACCATCTAGATCTTCGATTTCGTTCAAAATTGGTATATAGCGATTTTTGGGGTCGAGGATTACGAATTTTCGATCAGAATTGAAAATCTATAAAGTTGATAGCTTCTCGCTGAGTTGGGGGGTACCATCTAGATCTTCGATTTCGTTCAAAATTGGTATATAGTGATTTTTGGTGTCAAAATTGGTGTATAGCGGTTTTTGGGGTCGATGACTACGAATTTTGGATCTGTATTAAAAAAATGTAAAGTTGATAGCTTCTCGCTGAGTTGGGGTGTACCATCTAGATCGTCCATTTCATTCCAAATTGGTATATAGCGATTTTTGGGGTCAAAATTGGTGTATAGCGTTTTTTGGGGTCGAGGATTACGAATCTCCGATTTTGTTTAAAATGGGTATGTACCGTCTGGTATCTTCGATTTCGTTCAAAATTGGTACATAGCGGTTTTTGGGGTCGAGTATTACGTATTTTCGATCAGAATTGAAAAACTATAAACTTGATAGCGTCTCGCTGAGTTGGGGTGGGGACCATCCAGTATCTCCGATTCTGTTTAAAATTGGTATATAGCGATTTTTGGGGTCGAGGATTACGAATTTTCGATCAGAATTGAAAATCTATAAAGTTGATAGCTTCTCGCTGTGTTGGGGGGTACCATCTAGATCTTCGATTTCGTTCAAAATTGGTATATAGTGGTTTTTGGTGTCAAAATTGGTGTATAGCGGTTTTTGGAGTCGATGACTACGAATTTTGGATCTGTATTAAAAAAATGTAAAGTTGATAGCTTCTCGCTGAGTTGGGGTGTACCATCTAGATCGTCGATTTCATTCAAAATTGGTATATAGCGATTTTTGGGGTCAAAATTGGTGTATAGCGTTTTTTGGGGTCGAGGATTACGAATCTCCGATTTTGTTTAAAATGGGTATGTACCGTCTGGTATCTTCGATTTCGTTCAAAATTGGTACATAGCGGTTTTTGGGGTCGAGTATTACGTATTTTCGATCAGAATTGAAAAACTATAAACTTGATAGCGTCTCGCTGAGTTGGGGTGGGGACCATCCAGTATCTCCGATTCTGTTTAAAATTGGTATATAGCGATTTTTGGGGTCGAGGATTACGAATTTTTGATCAGAATTGAAAATCTATAAAGTTGATAGCTTCTCGCTGTGTTGGGGGGTACCATCTAGATCTTCGATTTCGTTCAAAATTGGTATATAGTGGTTTTTGGTGTCAAAATTGGTGTATAGCGGTTTTTGGAGTCGATGACTACGAATTTTGGATCTGTATTAAAAAAATGTAAAGTTGATAGCTTCTCGCTGAGTTGGGGTGTACCATCTAGATCGTCGATTTCATTCAAAATTGGTGAATTGAAAATCTATAAAGTTGATAGCTTCTCGCTGAGTTGAAGGGGGGGTACCATCTAGATCTTCGATTTCGTTCAAAATTGGTATATAGGTATATAGCGATTTTTGTGGTCAAGGATTACGAATTTTCGATCAGAATTGAAAAACTATAAAGTTGATAGCTTCTCGCTGAGTTGGGGCGGGGGTACCATCTAGATCTTCGATTTCGTTCAAAATTGGTGAATTGAAAATCTATAAAGTTGATAGCTTCTCGCTGAGTTGAAGGGGGGGTACCATCTAGATCTTCGATTTCGTTCAAAATTGGTATATAGGGATTTTTGGGGTCAAAATTGGTGTATAGCGGTTTTTGGGGTCGAGGATTAAGAATTTTCGTTCCGAATTGAAAAACTATAAAGTTGATAGCTTCTGGCTGAGTTGGGGCGGGGGTACCATCTAGATCTTCGATTTCGTTCAAAATTGGTATATAGGGATTTTTGGGGTCAAAATTGGTGTATAGCGGTTTTTGGGGTCGAGGATTAAGAATTTTCGTTCCGAATTGAAAAACTATAAAGTTGATAGCTTCTGGCTGAGTTGGGGCGGGGGTACCATCTAGATCTTCGATTTCGTTCAAAATTGGTATATAGCGATTTTTGGGATCAAAATTTGTGTATAGCGGTTTTTGGGGTCGAGCATTACGAATTTTCGATCAGAATCGAAAAACTATAAAGTTGATAGCTTCTCGCTGAGTTGGGGAGGGGTACCATCTAGAACTTCGATTTCGTTCATAATTGGTATATAGCGATTTTTGGGGTCGAGGATTACGAATTTTTGACCGGAATTGAAAAACTATAAAGTTGATAGCTTCTGGCTGAGTTGGAGGGGGGGCATGTAGTATATCCGATTCTGTTTAAAATTGGTATATAGTGGTTTTTGGAGTCGAAGATTACGAATTTTTGATCAGAATTGAAAAACTATAAAGTTGATAGCTTTTCGCTGAGTTGGGGGGGGGTACCATCTAGATCTTCGATTTCGTTCAAAATTGGTATATAGAGATTTTTGGGGTCAAAATTGGTGTATAGCGTTTTTTGTGGTCGAGGATTACGAATTTTCGATCAGAATTGAAAAACTATAAAGTTGATAGTTTCTCGCTGAAATGGGGGGGGGGTACCATCTAGATCTTCGATTTCGTTCAAAATTGGTATATAGCGATTTTTGGGGTCAAAATTGGTGTATAGCGTTTTTTGGGGTCGAGGAATACGAATTTTCGATCAGAATTGAAAAACTATAAAGTTGATAGCTTCTCGCTGAGTTGGGGGGGGAGTACCATCTAGATCTTCGATTTCGTTCAAAATTGGTATATAGCGATTTTTGGGGTCGAGGATTACGAATTTTCGATCAGAATTGAAAAACTATAAAGTTGATGCTTCTCGCTGAGTTGGGGGGGGCATTATCTAGTATCTCCGATTTTCTTTAAAATTGGTATGTAGCGGTTTTTGGAGTCGAGGATTACGAATTTTCGATCTGAATTGAAAAACTATAAAGTTAATAGCTTCCCGCTGAGTTGGGGAGGGGGGTACCATCTAGTATCTCCAATTTTGTTTAAAATGGGTATGTACCGTCTGGTATCTTCGATTTTGTTCAAAATTGGTACATAGCGGTTTTTGGGGTCGAGTATTACGTATTTTCGATCAGAATTGAAAAACTATAAACTTGATAGCGTCTCGGTGAGTTGGGGGGGTACCATCTAGATCTTGAATTTCGTTCAAAATTGGTATATAGCGATTTTTGGGGTCAAGGATTACGAATTTTCGATCAGAATTGAAAAACTATAAAGTTGATACCTTCTCGCTGAGTTGGGGGGGGGTACCATCTAGATTTTCGATTTCGTTCAAAATTGGTTTATAGCGATTTTTGAGGTCAAAATTGGTGTATAGTGGTTTTTGTGGTCGAAGATTATGAAGTTTCGATCAAAATCGAAAAACTATAAAGTTGATAGCTTCTCGCTGAGTTGGGGTACCATCTAGAACTTCGATTTCGTTCAAAATTGGTATGTAGCGATTTTTGGGGTCGAGGATTACGAATTTTTGATCGGAATTGAAAAACTATAAAGTTGATAGCTTCTCGCTGAGTTGGGGTACCATCTAGATCTTCGATTTCGTTCAAAATTGAAATATAGCGGTTTTTGGGGTCGAGGATTACGAATTTTCGATCAGAATTGAAAAACTATAAAGTTGATACCTTCTCGCTGAGTTGGGGGGGGGGGTACCATCTAGATTTTCGATTTCGTTCAAAATTGGTTTATAGCGATTTTTGGGGTCAAAATTGGTGTATAGTGGTTTTTGTGGTCGAAGATTATGAAGTTTCGATCAAACTCGAAAAACTAAAGTTGATAGCTTCTCGCTGAGTTGGGTTACCATCTAGAACTTCGATTTCGTTCAAAATTGATATGTAGCGATTTTTGGGGTCGAGGGTTACGAATTTTTGATCGGAATTGAAAAACTATAAAGTTGACAGCTTCTCGCTGATTTGGGGTGTACCATCTAGATCATCGATTTCATTCAAAATTGGTATATAGCGATTTTTGTGGTCAAGGATTACGAATTTTCGATCAGAATTGAAAAACTATAAAGTTAATAGCTTTTCGCTGAGTTGGGGGGGGGTACCATCTAGATCTTCGATTTCGTTCAAAATTGGTATATAGCGATTTTTGGGGTCGAGGATTACGAATTTTCGATCAGAATCGGAAAACTATAAAGTTGATAGCTTCTCGCGGAGTTGGGCGGGGTACCATCTAGATTATCGATTTCATTCAAAATTGGTATATAGCGATTTTTATGGTCAAGGATTACGAATTTTCGATCAGAATTGAAAAACTATAAAGTTAATAGCTTTTCGCTGAGTTGGGGGGGGGTACCATCTAGATCTTCGATTTCGTTCAAAATTGGTATATAGCGATTTTTGGGGTCGAGGATTACGAATTTTCGATCAGAATCGGAAAACTATAAAGTTGATAGCTTCTCGCGGAGTTGGGCGGGGTACCATCTAGATCTTCGATTTCGTTCAAAATTGGTTTATAGCGATTTCTGGGGTCAAAATTGGTTTAGCGGTTTTTGGGGTCGAGGATTACGAATTTTTAATCAGAATTGAAAAACTATAAAGTTGATAGCTTTTCGCTGAGTTGGGGGGGTACCATCTAGATCTTCGATTTCGTTAAAAATTGGTATATAGCGATTTTTGGGATCGAGGATTACGAATTTTCGATCAGAATTGAAAAACTATAGAGTTGATAGATTCTCGCTGAGTTGGGGGGGTACCATCTAGATCTTCGATTTCGTTCTAAATTGGTATATAGCGATTTTTGGGGTCGATGATTACGAATTTTCGATCAGAATTGAAAAACTATAAAGTTGATAGCTTCTCGCTGAGTTGGGTGGGGGGTACCATCCAGATACAAATTTTCGATCCGAATTGAAAAACTATAAAGTTGATGCCTTCTCGCTGAGCTTGGGGGGTACCATCTAGATCTTCGATTTCGTTCAAAATTGGTATATAGCGATTTTTGGGGTCGAGGATTACGAATTTTCGATCAGAATTGAAAATCTATAAAGTTGATAGCTTCTCGCTGAGTTGGGGGGTACCATCTAGATCTTCGATTTCGTTCAAAATTGGTATATAGTGATTTTTGGTGTCAAAATTGGTGTATAGCGGTTTTTGGGGTCGATGACTACGAATTTTGGATCTGTATTAAAAAAATGTAAAGTTGATAGCTTCTCGCTGAGTTGGGGTGTACCATCTAGATCGTCCATTTCATTCAAAATTGGTATATAGCGATTTTTGGGGTCAAAATTGGTGTATAGCGTTTTTTGGGGTCGAGGATTACGAATCTCCGATTTTGTTTAAAATGGGTATGTACCGTCTGGTATCTTCGATTTCGTTCAAAATTGGTACATAGCGGTTTTTGGGGTCGAGTATTACGTATTTTCGATCAGAATTGAAAAACTATAAACTTGATAGCGTCTCGCTGAGTTGGGGTGGGGACCATCCAGTATCTCCGATTCTGTTTAAAATTGGTATATAGCGATTTTTGGGGTCGAGGATTACGAATTTTCGATCAGAATTGAAAATCTATAAAGTTGATAGCTTCTCGCTGTGTTGGGGGGTACCATCTAGATCTTCGATTTCGTTCAAAATTGGTATATAGTGGTTTTTGGTGTCAAAATTGGTGTATAGCGGTTTTTGGAGTCGATGACTACGAATTTTGGATCTGTATTAAAAAAATGTAAAGTTGATAGCTTCTCGCTGAGTTGGGGTGTACCATCTAGATCGTCGATTTCATTCAAAATTGGTGAATTGAAAATCTATAAAGTTGATAGCTTCTCGCTGAGTTGAAGGGGGGGTACCATCTAGATCTTCGATTTCGTTCAAAATTGGTATATAGGTATATAGCGATTTTTGTGGTCAAGGATTACGAATTTTCGATCAGAATTGAAAAACTATAAAGTTGATAGCTTCTCGCTGAGTTGGGGCGGGGGTACCATCTAGATCTTCGATTTCGTTCAAAATTGGTGAATTGAAAATCTATAAAGTTGATAGCTTCTCGCTGAGTTGAAGGGGGGGTACCATCTAGATCTTCGATTTCGTTCAAAATTGGTATATAGGGATTTTTGGGGTCAAAATTGGTGTATAGCGGTTTTTGGGGTCGAGGATTAAGAATTTTCGTTCCGAATTGAAAAACTATAAAGTTGATAGCTTCTGGCTGAGTTGGGGCGGGGGTACCATCTAGATCTTCGATTTCGTTCAAAATTGGTGAATTGAAAAACTATAAAGTTGATAGCTTCTGGCTGAGTTGGGGCGGGGGTACCATCTAGATCTTCGATTTCGTTCAAAATTGGTATATAGCGATTTTTGGGATCAAAATTTGTGTATAGCGGTTTTTGGGGTCGAGCATTACGAATTTTCGATCAGAATCGAAAAACTATAAAGTTGATAGCTTCTCGCTGAGTTGGGGAGGGGTACCATCTAGAACTTCGATTTCGTTCATAATTGGTATATAGCGATTTTTGGGGTCGAGGATTACGAATTTTTGACCGGAATTGAAAAACTATAAAGTTGATAGCTTCTGGCTGAGTTGGAGGGGGGGCATGTAGTATATCCGATTCTGTTTAAAATTGGTATATAGTGGTTTTTGGAGTCGAAGATTACGAATTTTTGATCAGAATTGAAAAACTATAAAGTTGATAGCTTTTCGCTGAGTTGGGAGGGGGTTCCATCTAGATCTTCGATTTCGTTCAAAATTGGTATATAGAGATTTTTGGGGTCAAAATTGGTGTATAGCGTTTTTTGTGGTCGAGGATTACGAATTTTCGATCAGAATTGAAAAACTATAAAGTTGATAGTTTCTCGCTGAAATGGGGGGGGGGGTACCATCTAGATCTTCGATTTCGTTCAAAATTGGTATATAGCGATTTTTGGGGTCAAAATTGGTGTATAGCGTTTTTTGGGGTCGAGGAATACGAATTTTCGATCAGAATTGAAAAACTATAAAGTTGATAGCTTCTCGCTGAGTTGGGGGGGGAGTACCATCTAGATCTTCGATTTCGTTCAAAATTGGTATATAGCGATTTTTGGGGTCGAGGATTACGAATTTTCGATCAGAATTGAAAAACTATAAAGTTGATGCTTCTCGCTGAGTTGGGGGGGGCATTATCTAGTATCTCCGATTTTCTTTAAAATTGGTATGTAGCGGTTTTTGGAGTCGAGGATTACGAATTTTCGATCTGAATTGAAAAACTATAAAGTTAATAGCTTCCCGCTGAGTTGGGGAGGGGGGTACCATCTAGTATCTCCAATTTTGTTTAAAATGGGTATGTACCGTCTGGTATCTTCGATTTTGTTCAAAATTGGTACATAGCGGTTTTTGGGGTCGAGTATTACGTATTTTCGATCAGAATTGAAAAACTATAAACTTGATAGCGTCTCGGTGAGTTGGGGGGGTACCATCTAGATCTTGAATTTCGTTCAAAATTGGTATATAGCGATTTTTGGGGTCAAGGATTACGAATTTTCGATCAGAATTGAAAAACTATAAAGTTGATACCTTCTCGCTGAGTTGGGGGGGGGTACCATCTAGATTTTCGATTTCGTTCAAAATTGGTTTATAGCGATTTTTGAGGTCAAAATTGGTGTATAGTGGTTTTTGTGGTCGAAGATTATGAAGTTTCGATCAAAATCGAAAAACTATAAAGTTGATAGCTTCTCGCTGAGTTGGGGTACCATCTAGAACTTCGATTTCGTTCAAAATTGGTATGTAGCGATTTTTGGGGTCGAGGATTACGAATTTTTGATCGGAATTGAAAAACTATAAAGTTGATAGCTTCTCGCTGAGTTGGGGTACCATCTAGATCTTCGATTTCGTTCAAAATTGAAATATAGCGGTTTTTGGGGTCGAGGATTACGAATTTTCGATCAGAATTGAAAAACTATAAAGTTGATACCTTCTCGCTGAGTTGGGGGGGGGGTACCATCTAGATTTTCGATTTCGTTCAAAATTGGTTTATAGCGATTTTTGGGGTCAAAATTGGTGTATAGTGGTTTTTGTGGTCGAAGATTATGAAGTTTCGATCAAACTCGAAAAACTAAAGTTGATAGCTTCTCGCTGAGTTGGGGTACCATCTAGAACTTCGATTTCGTTCAAAATTGATATGTAGCGATTTTTGGGGTCGAGGGTTACGAATTTTTGATCGGAATTGAAAAACTATAAAGTTGACAGCTTCTCGCTGATTTGGGGTGTACCATCTAGATCATCGATTTCATTCAAAATTGGTATATAGCGATTTTTGTGGTCAAGGATTACGAATTTTCGATCAGAATTGAAAAACTATAAAGTTAATAGCTTTTCGCTGAGTTGGGGGGGGGTACCATCTAGATCTTCGATTTCGTTCAAAATTGGTATATAGCGATTTTTGGGGTCGAGGATTACGAATTTTCGATCAGAATCGGAAAACTATAAAGTTGATAGCTTCTCGCGGAGTTGGGCGGGGTACCATCTAGATTATCGATTTCATTCAAAATTGGTATATAGCGATTTTTATGGTCAAGGATTACGAATTTTCGATCAGAATTGAAAAACTATAAAGTTAATAGCTTTTCGCTGAGTTGGGGGGGGGTACCATCTAGATCTTCGATTTCGTTCAAAATTGGTATATAGCGATTTTTGGGGTCGAGGATTACGAATTTTCGATCAGAATCGGAAAACTATAAAGTTGATAGCTTCTCGCGGAGTTGGGCGGGGTACCATCTAGATCTTCGATTTCGTTCAAAATTGGTTTATAGCGATTTCTGGGGTCAAAATTGGTTTAGCGGTTTTTGGGGTCGAGGATTACGAATTTTTAATCAGAATTGAAAAACTATAAAGTTGATAGCTTTTCGCTGAGTTGGGGGGGTACCATCTAGATCTTCGATTTCGTTAAAAATTGGTATATAGCGATTTTTGGGATCGAGGATTACGAATTTTCGATCAGAATTGAAAAACTATAGAGTTGATAGATTCTCGCTGAGTTGGGGGGGTACCATCTAGATCTTCGATTTCGTTCTAAATTGGTATATAGCGATTTTTGGGGTCGATGATTACGAATTTTCGATCAGAATTGAAAAACTATAAAGTTGATAGCTTCTCGCTGAGTTGGGTGGGGGGTACCATCCAGATACAAATTTTCGATCCGAATTGAAAAACTATAAAGTTGATGCCTTCTCGCTGAGCTTGGGGGGTACCATCTAGATCTTCGATTTCGTTCAAAATTGGTATATAGCGATTTTTGGGGTCGAGGATTACGAATTTTCGATCAGAATTGAAAATCTATAAAGTTGATAGCTTCTCGCTGAGTTGGGGGGTACCATCTAGATCTTCGATTTCGTTCAAAATTGGTATATAGTGATTTTTGGTGTCAAAATTGGTGTATAGCGGTTTTTGGGGTCGATGACTACGAATTTTGGATCTGTATTAAAAAAATGTAAAGTTGATAGCTTCTCGCTGAGTTGGGGTGTACCATCTAGATCGTCCATTTCATTCAAAATTGGTATATAGCGATTTTTGGGGTCAAAATTGGTGTATAGCGTTTTTTGGGGTCGAGGATTACGAATCTCCGATTTTGTTTAAAATGGGTATGTACCGTCTGGTATCTTCGATTTCGTTCAAAATTGGTACATAGCGGTTTTTGGGGTCGAGTATTACGTATTTTCGATCAGAATTGAAAAACTATAAACTTGATAGCGTCTCGCTGAGTTGGGGTGGGGACCATCCAGTATCTCCGATTCTGTTTAAAATTGGTATATAGCGATTTTTGGGGTCGAGGATTACGAATTTTCGATCAGAATTGAAAATCTATAAAGTTGATAGCTTCTCGCTGTGTTGGGGGGTACCATCTAGATCTTCGATTTCGTTCAAAATTGGTATATAGTGGTTTTTGGTGTCAAAATTGGTGTATAGCGGTTTTTGGAGTCGATGACTACGAATTTTGGATCTGTATTAAAAAAATGTAAAGTTGATAGCTTCTCGCTGAGTTGGGGTGTACCATCTAGATCGTCGATTTCATTCAAAATTGGTATATAGCGATTTTTGGGGTCAAAATTGGTGTATAGCGTTTTTTGGGGTCGAGGATTACGAATCTCCGATTTTGTTTAAAATGGGTATGTACCGTCTGGTATCTTCGATTTCGTTCAAAATTGGTACATAGCGGTTTTTGGGGTCGAGTATTACGTATTTTCGATCAGAATTGAAAAACTATAAACTTGATAGCGTCTCGCTGAGTTGGGGTGGGGACCATCCAGTATCTCCGATTCTGTTTAAAATTGGTATATAGCGATTTTTGGGGTCGAGGATTACGAATTTTCGATCAGAATTGAAAATCTATAAAGTTGATAGCTTCTCGCTGTGTTGGGGGGTACCATCTAGATCTTCGATTTCGTTCAAAATTGGTATATAGTGGTTTTTGGTGTCAAAATTGGTGTATAGCGGTTTTTGGAGTCGATGACTACGAATTTTGGATCTGTATTAAAAAAATGTAAAGTTGATAGCTTCTCGCTGAGTTGGGGTGTACCATCTAGATCGTCGATTTCATTCAAAATTGGTGAATTGAAAATCTATAAAGTTGATAGCTTCTCGCTGAGTTGAAGGGGGGGTACCATCTAGATCTTCGATTTCGTTCAAAATTGGTATATAGGTATATAGCGATTTTTGTGGTCAAGGATTACGAATTTTCGATCAGAATTGAAAAACTATAAAGTTGATAGCTTCTCGCTGAGTTGGGGCGGGGGTACCATCTAGATCTTCGATTTCGTTCAAAATTGGTGAATTGAAAATCTATAAAGTTGATAGCTTCTCGCTGAGTTGAAGGGGGGGTACCATCTAGATCTTCGATTTCGTTCAAAATTGGTATATAGGGATTTTTGGGGTCAAAATTGGTGTATAGCGGTTTTTGGGGTCGAGGATTAAGAATTTTCGTTCCGAATTGAAAAACTATAAAGTTGATAGCTTCTGGCTGAGTTGGGGCGGGGGTACCATCTAGATCTTCGATTTCGTTCAAAATTGGTGAATTGAAAAACTATAAAGTTGATAGCTTCTGGCTGAGTTGGGGCGGGGGTACCATCTAGATCTTCGATTTCGTTCAAAATTGGTATATAGCGATTTTTGGGATCAAAATTTGTGTATAGCGGTTTTTGGGGTCGAGCATTACGAATTTTCGATCAGAATCGAAAAACTATAAAGTTGATAGCTTCTCGCTGAGTTGGGGAGGGGTACCATCTAGAACTTCGATTTCGTTCATAATTGGTATATAGCGATTTTTGAGGTCGAGGATTACGAATTTTTGACCGGAATTGAAAAACTATAAAGTTGATAGCTTCTGGCTGAGTTGGAGGGGGGGCATGTAGTATATCCGATTCTGTTTAAAATTGGTATATAGTGGTTTTTGGAGTCGAAGATTACGAATTTTTGATCAGAATTGAAAAACTATAAAGTTGATAGCTTTTCGCTGAGTTGGGGGGGGGGGTACCATCTAGATCTTCGATTTCGTTCAAAATTGGTATATAGAGATTTTTGGGGTCAAAATTGGTGTATAGCGTTTTTTGGGGTCGAGGATTACGAATTTTCGATCAGAATTGAAAAACTATAAAGTTGATAGTTTCTCGCTGAGTTGGGGGGGGGGGTACCATCTAGATCTTCGATTTCGTTCAAAATTGGTATATAGCGATTTTTGGGGTCAAAATTGGTGTATAGCGTTTTTTGGGGTCGAGGAATACGAATTTTCGATCAGAATTGAAAAACTATAAAGTTGATAGCTTCTCGCTGAGTTGGGGGGGGAGTACCATCTAGATCTTCGATTTCGTTCAAAATTGGTATATAGCGATTTTTGGGGTCGAGGATTACGAATTTTCGATCAGAATTGAAAAACTATAAAGTTGATGCTTCTCGCTGAGTTGGGGGGGGCATTATCTAGTATCTCCGATTTTCTTTAAAATTGGTATGTAGCGGTTTTTGGAGTCGAGGATTACGAATTTTCGATCTGAATTGAAAAACTATAAAGTTAATAGCTTCCCGCTGAGTTGGGGAGGGGGGTACCATCTAGTATCTCCGATTTTGTTTAAAATGGGTATGTACCGTCTGGTATCTTCGATTTTGTTCAAAATTGGTACATAGCGGTTTTTGGGGTCGAGTATTACGTATTTTCGATCAGAATTGAAAAACTATAAACTTGATAGCGTCTCGGTGAGTTGGGGGGGTACCATCTAGATCTTGAATTTCGTTCAAAATTGGTATATAGCGATTTTTGGGGTCAAGGATTACGAATTTTCGATCAGAATTGAAAAACTATAAAGTTGATACCTTCTCGCTGAGTTGGGGGGGGTACCATCTAGATTTTCGATTTCGTTCAAAATTGGTTTATAGCGATTTTTGAGGTCAAAATTGGTGTATAGTGGTTTTTGTGGTCGAAGATTATGAAGTTTCGATCAAAATCGAAAAACTATAAAGTTGATAGCTTCTCGCTGAGTTGGGGTACCATCTAGAACTTCGATTTCGTTCAAAATTGGTATGTAGCGATTTTTGGGGTCGAGGATTACGAATTTTTGATCGGAATTGAAAAACTATAAAGTTGATAGCTTCTCGCTGAGTTGGGGTACCATCTAGATCTTCGATTTCGTTCAAAATTGAAATATAGCGGTTTTTGGGGTCGAGGATTACGAATTTTCGATCAGAATTGAAAAACTATAAAGTTGATACCTTCTCGCTGAGTTGGGGGGGGGTACCATCTAGATTTTCGATTTCGTTCAAAATTGGTTTATAGCGATTTTTGGGGTCAAAATTGGTGTATAGTGGTTTTTGTGGTCGAAGATTATGAAGTTTCGATCAAACTCGAAAAACTAAAGTTGATAGCTTCTCGCTGAGTTGGGGTACCATCTAGAACTTCGATTTCGTTCAAAATTGATATGTAGCGATTTTTGGGGTCGAGGGTTACGAATTTTTGATCGGAATTGAAAAACTATAAAGTTGACAGCTTCTCGCTGATTTGGGGTGTACCATCTAGATCTTGGATTTCATTCAAAATTGGTATATAGCGATTTTTGGGGTCAAAATTGGTGTATAGCGTTTTTTGGGGTCGAGGATTACGAATTTTCGATCAGAATCGAAAAACTATAAAGTTGATAGCTTCTCGCTGAGTTGGGCGGGGTACCATTTAGATTTTCGATTTCGTTCAAAATTGATATATAGCGATTTTTGGGGTCGAGGATTACGAATTTTCTATCTGAATTGAAAAACTATAAAGTTGATAGCTTTCCGCTGAGTTGGGGGGGGGGTACCATCTAGATCTTCGATTTCGTTCAAAATTGGTATATAGCGATTTTTGGGGTCAAAATTGGTGTATAGCGTTTTTTGGGGTCGAGGATTACGAATTTTCGATCAGAATTGAAAAACTATAAAGTTGATAGCTTCTGGCTGAGTTGGGGGGGGGGGCATCTAGTATATCCGATTCTGTTTAAAATTGGTATATAGCGGTTTTTGGGGTCGAGGATTACGAATTTTTGATCAGAATTGAAAAACTTAGTTGATAGATTCTCGCTGAGTTGGGGGGGGGTACCATCTAGATCTTCGATTTCGTTCAAAATTGGTATATAGCGATTTTTGGGGTCGAGGATTACGAATTTTCGATCAGGATTGAAAAACTATAAAGTTGATAGCTTCTCGCTGAGTTGGGGGGGGTACCATCTAGATCATCGATTTCATTCAAAATTGGTATATAGCGATTTTTGTAGTCAAGGATTACGAATTTTCGATCAGAATTGAAAAACTATAAAGTTGATAGCTTCTCGCTGAGTTGGGGGGGGGGTACCATCTAGATCTTCGATTTCGTTTAAAATTGTTATATAGCGATTTTTGGAGTCAAAATTGGTGTATAGCGGTTTTTGGTGTCGAGGATTAAGAATTTTCGTTCTGAATTGAAAAACTATAAAGTTAATAGCTTCTGGCTGAGTTGGGGCGGGGGTACCATCTAGATCTTCGATTTCGTTCAAAATTGGTGAATTGAAAATCTATAAAGTTGATAGCTTCTCGCTGAGTTGGTGGGGGGGGGTACCATCTAGATCTTCGATTTCGTTCAAAATTGGTATATAGGGATTTTTGGGGTCAAAATTGGTGTATAGCGGTTTTTGGGGTCAAGGATTACGTATTTTCGATCAGAATTGAAAAACTATAAAGTTGATAGCTTCTCGCTGAGCTTGGGGCGGGGTACCATCTAGATCTTCGATTTCGTTCAAAATTGGTGAATTGAAAATCTATAAAGTTGATAGCTACTCGCTGAGTTGGGGGGGGGGTACCATCTAGATCTTCGATTTCGTTCAAAATTGGTATATAGTGATTTTTGGGGTCAAAATTGGTGTATAGCGGTTTTTGGGGTCGATGACTACGAATTTTGGATCTGAATTAAAAAAATGTAAAGTTGATAGCTTCTCGCTGAGTTGGGGGGGTACCATCTAGATCGTCGATTTCATTCAAAATTGGTATATAGCGATTTTTGGGATCAAAATTTGTGTATAGCGATTTTTGTAGTCGAGGATTACGAATTTTCGATCAGAATTGAAAAACTATAAAGTTGATAGCTTCTCGCTGAGTTGGGGGGGGGGGGTACCATCTAGATCTTCGATTTCGTTCAAAATTGTTATATAGCGATTTTTGGAGTCAAAATTGGTGTATAGCGGTTTTTGGTGCCGAGGATTAAGAATTTTCGTTCTGAATTGAAAAACTATAAAGTTGATAGCTTCTCGCTGAGTTTGGGGGTACCATCTAGATCTTCGATTTGGTTCAAAATTGGTATAAAGCGATTTTTGGGGTTGAGGATTACGAATTTTCGATCAGAATTGAAAAACTATAAAGTTGATAGCTTCTCGCTGAGTTGGGGCGGGGGTACCATCTAGATCTTCGATTTCGTTCAAAATTGGTGAATTGAAAATCTATAAAGTTGATAGCTTCTCGCTGAGTTGGGGGGGGGGTACCATCTAGATCTTCGATTTCGTTCAAAATTGGTATATAGGGATTTTTGTGGTCAAAATTGGGGTATAACGGTTTTTGGGGTCGAGGATTACGTATTTTCGATCAGAATTGAAAAACTATAAAGTTGATAGCTTCTCGCTGAGTTTGGGGGTACCATCTAGATCTTCGATTTGGTTCAAAATTGGTATAAAGCGATTTTTGGGGTTGAGGATTACGAATTTTTGATCGGAATTGAAAAACTATTTGATAGCTTCTGGCTGAGTTTGGGGGGGCATCTAGTATATCCGATTCTGTTTAAAATTGGTATATAGTGGTTTTTGGAGTCGAGGATTACGAATTTTCGATCAGAATTGAAAAACTATAAAGTTGATAGCTTCTCGCTGAGTTGCGTGGGGGGTACCATCCAGATACAAATTTTCGATCCGAATTGAAAAACTACAAAGTTGATGGTTTCTCGCTGAGCTTGGGGGGGGGTACCATCTAGATCTTCGATTTCGTTCAAAATTGGTGAATTGAAAATCTATAAAGTTGATAGCTACTCGCTGAGTTGGGGGGGGGTACCATCTAGATCTTCGATTTCGTTCAAAATTGGTATATAGTGATTTTTGGGGTCAAAATTGGTGTATAGCGGTTTTTGGGGTCGATGACTACGAATTTTGGATCTGAATTAAAAAAATATAAAGTTGATAGCTTCTCGCTGAGTTGGGGGGTACCATCTAGATCTTCGATTTCGTTCAAAATTGATATATAGCGATTTTTGGGGTCAAAATTGGTGTAGCGGTTTTTGGGGTCGAGGATTACGAATTATCGATCAGAATTGAAAAACTATAAAGTTGATAGCTTCTCGCTGAGATGGGGAGGGGTACCATCTAGATCTTCGATTTCGTTCATAATTGGTATATAGCGATTTTTGGGGTCGAGGATTACGAATTTTTGACCGGAATTGAAAAACTATAAAGTTGATAGCTTCTGGCTGAGTTGGAGGGGGGGCATGTAGTATATCCGATTCTGTTTAAAATTGGTATATAGTGGTTTTTGGAGTCGAGGATTATGAATTTTTGATCAGAATTGAAAAACTATAAAGTTGATAGTTTCTCGCTGAGTTGGGGGGTACCATCTAGATCTTCGATTTCGTTCAAAATTGGTATATAGCGATTTTTGGGGTCGAGGATTACGAATTTTCGATCAGAATTGAAAATCTATAAAGTTGATAGCTTTTCGCTGAGTTGGGGGGTACCATCTATATCTTCGATTTCGTTCAAAATTGGTATATAGTGATTTTTGGTGTCAAAATTGGTGTATAGCGGTTTTTGGGGTCGATGACTACGAATTTTGGATCTGTATTAAAAAAATGTAAAGTTGATAGCTTCTCGCTGAGTTGGGGTGTACCATCTAGATCGTCGATTTCATTCAAAATTGGTATATAGCGATTTTTGGGGTCAAAATTGGTGTATAGCGTTTTTTGGGGTCGAGGATTACGAATCTCCGATTTTGTTTAAAATGGGTATGTACCGTCTGGTATCTTCGATTTCGTTCAAAATTGGTACATAGCGGTTTTTGGGGTCGAGTATTACGTATTTTCGATCAGAATTGAAAAACTATAAACTTGATAGCGTCTCGCTGAGTTGGGGTGGGGACCATCCAGTATCTCCGATTCTGTTTAAAATTGGTATATAGCGGTTTTTGGGGTCGAGGATTACGAATTTTCGATCAGAATTGAAAAACTATAAAATTGATAGCTTCTCTCTGAGTTAGGGGGGGGTACCATCTAGATCTTCGATTTCGTTCAAAATTGGTGGGTCGAGGATTACGAATTTTCGATCTGAATTGAAAAACTATAAAGTTGATAGCTTCTGTTTAAAATTGGTATATAGCGCTTTTTGGAGTCGAGGATTACGAATTTTTGATCAGAATTGAAATACTATAAAGTTGATAGCTTCTCGCTGAGTTGGGGGTGGGGGAGTACCATCCAGATACAAATTTTCGATCCGAATTGAAGAACTATAAAGTTGATAGCTTCTCGCTGAGCTTGGGGGGTACCATCTAGATATTCGATTTCGTTCAAAATTGGTTTATAGCGATTTTTGGGGTCAAAAGTGGTGTAGCGGTTTCTGGGGTCGAGGATTACGTATTTTCGATCAGAATTGAAAAACTATAAAGTTGATAGCTTTTCGCTAAGCTTGGTGGGGGGTACCATCTAGATCTTCGATTTCGTTCAAAATTGGTTTATAGCGATTTTTGGGGTCAAAATTGGTGTAGCGGTTTTTGGGGTCGAGGATTACGAATTTTCGATCAGAATTGAAAAACTATAAAGTTGATAGCTTCTCGCGGAGTTGGGCGGGGTACCATCTAGATCTTCGATTTCGTTCAAAATTGGTTTATAGCGATTTTTGGGGTCGAGGATTACGAATTTTCGATCAGAATCGAAAAACTATAAAGTTGATAGCTTCTCGCGGAGTTGGGCGGGGTACCATCTAGATCTTCGATTTCGTTCAAAATTGGTTTATAGCGATTTTTGGGGTCGAGGATTAAGAATTTTCGTTCCGAATTGAAAAACTATAAAGTTGATAGCTTCTGGCTGAGTTGGGGCGGGGGTACTATCTAGATCTTCGATTTCGTTCAAAATTGGTGAATCGAAAAACTATAAAGTTGATAGCTTCTCGCTGAGTTGGGGAGGGGTACCATCTAGATCTTCGATTTCGTTCATAATTGGTATATAGCGATTTTTGGGGTCGAGGATTACGAATTTTTGACCGGAATTGAAAAACTATAAAGTTGATAGCTTCTGGCTGAGTTGAAGGGGGGGCATGTAGTATATCCGATTCTGTTTAAAATTGGTATATAGTGGTTTTTGGAGTCGAGGATTACGAATTTTTGATCAGAATTGAAAAACTATAAAGTTAATAGCTTTTCGCTGAGTTGGGGGGGTACCATCTAGATCTTCGATTTCGTTCAAAATTGGTATATAGCGATTTTTGGGGTCGAGGATTACGAATTTTCGATCAGAATCGAAAAACTATAAAGTTGATAGCTTCTCGCGGAGTTGGGCGGGGTACCATCTAGATCTTCGATTTCGTTCAAAATTGGTTTATAGCGATTTTTGGGGTCAAAATTGGTTTAGCGGTTTTTGGGGTCGAGGATTACGAATTTTTAATCAGAATTGAAAAACTATAGAGTTGATAGATTCTCGCTGAGTTGGGGGGGGGTACCATCTAGATCTTCGATTTCGTTCTAAATTGGTATATAGCGATTTTTGGGGTCGATGATTACGAATTTTCGATCAGAATTGAAAAACTATAAAGTTGATAGCTTCTCGCTGAGTTGGGGGGGGGGGGTACCATCTAGATCATCGATTTCATTCAAAATTGGTATATAGCGATTTTTGTGGTCAAGGATTACGAATTTTCGATCAGAATTGAAAAACTATAAAGTTGATAGCTTCTCGCTGAGTTGGGTGGGGGGTACCATCCAGATACAAATTTTCGATCTGAATTGAAAAACTCTAAAGTTGATGCCTTCTCGCTGAGCTTGGGGGGGTACCATCTAGATCTTCGATTTCGTTCAAAATTGGTATATAGTGATTTTTGGTGTCAAAATTGGTGTATAGCGGTTTTTGGGGTCGATGACTACGAATTTTGGATCTGTATTAAAAAAATGTAAAGTTGATAGCTTCTCGCTGAGTTGGGGTGTACCATCTAGATCGTCGATTTCACTCAAAATTGGTATATAGCGATTTTTGGGGTCAAAATTGGTGTATAGCGTTTTTTGGGGTCGAGGATTACGAATCTCCGATTTTGTTTAAAATGGGTATGTACCGTCTGGTATCTTCGATTTCGTTCAAAATTGGTACATAGCGGTTTTTGGGGTCGAGTATTACGTATTTTCGATCAGAATTGAAAAACTATAAACTTGATAGCGTCTCGCTGAGTTGGGGTGGGGATCATCCAGTATCTCCGATTCTGTTTAAAATTGGTATATAGCGGTTTTTGGGGTCGAGGATTACGAATTTTCGATCAGAATTGAAAATATATAAAGTTGATAGCTTCTCTCTGAGTTGGGGGGGTACCATCTAGATCTTCGATTTCGTTCAAAATTGGTGGGTCGAGGATTACGAATTTTCGATTTGAATTTAAAAACTATAAAGTTGATAGCTTCTGTTTAAACTTGGTATATAGCGGTTACGAATTTTCGATCAGAATTGAAAAACTATAAAGTTGATAGCTTCTCGCTGAGTTGGGGGGGTACCATCTAGATCATCGATTTCATTCAAAATTGGTATATAGCGATTTTTGTGGTCAAGGATTACGAATTTTCGATCAGAATTGAAAAACTATAAAGTTAATAGCTTTTCGCTGAGTTGGGGGGGGGTACCATCTAGATCTTCGATTTCGTTCAAAATTGGTATATAGCGATTTTTGGGGTCGAGGATTACGAATTTTCGATCAGAATCGGAAAACTATAAAGTTGATAGCTTCTCGCGGAGTTGGGCGGGGTACCATCTAGATTATCGATTTCATTCAAAATTGGTATATAGCGATTTTTATGGTCAAGGATTACGAATTTTCGATCAGAATTGAAAAACTATAAAGTTAATAGCTTTTCGCTGAGTTGGGGGGGGGGGTACCATCTAGATCTTCGATTTCGTTCAAAATTGGTATATAGCGATTTTTGGGGTCGAGGATTACGAATTTTCGATCAGAATCGGAAAACTATAAAGTTGATAGCTTCTCGCGGAGTTGGGCGGGGTACCATCTAGATCTTCGATTTCGTTCAAAATTGGTTTATAGCGATTTCTGGGGTCAAAATTGGTTTAGCGGTTTTTGGGGTCGAGGATTACGAATTTTTAATCAGAATTGAAAAACTATAAAGTTGATAGCTTTTCGCTGAGTTGGGGGGGTACCATCTAGATCTTCGATTTCGTTAAAAATTGGTATATAGCGATTTTTGGGATCGAGGATTACGAATTTTCGATCAGAATTGAAAAACTATAGAGTTTATAGATTCTCGCTGAGTTGGGGGGGTACCATCTAGATCTTCGATTTCGTTCTAAATTGGTATATAGCGATTTTTGGGGTCGATGATTACGAATTTTCGATCAGAATTGAAAAACTATAAAGTTGATAGCTTCTCGCTGAGTTGGGTGGGGGGTACCATCCAGATACAAATTTTCGATCCGAATTGAAAAACTATAAAGTTGATGCCTTCTCGCTGAGCTTGGGGGGTACCATCTAGATCTTCGATTTCGTTCAAAATTGGTATATAGCGATTTTTGGGGTCGAGGATTACGAATTTTCGATCAGAATTGAAAATCTATAAAGTTGATAGCTTCTCGCTGAGTTGGGGGGTACCATCTAGATCTTCGATTTCGTTCAAAATTGGTATATAGTGATTTTTGGTGTCAAAATTGGTGTATAGCGGTTTTTGGGGTCGATGACTACGAATTTTGGATCTGTATTAAAAAAATGTAAAGTTGATAGCTTCTCGCTGAGTTGGGGTGTACCATCTAGATCGTCCATTTCATTCAAAATTGGTATATAGCGATTTTTGGGGTCAAAATTGGTGTATAGCGTTTTTTGGGGTCGAGGATTACGAATCTCCGATTTTGTTTAAAATGGGTATGTACCGTCTGGTATCTTCGATTTCGTTCAAAATTGGTACATAGCGGTTTTTGGGGTCGAGTATTACGTATTTTCGATCAGAATTGAAAAACTATAAACTTGATAGCGTCTCGCTGAGTTGGGGTGGGGACCATCCAGTATCTCCGATTCTGTTTAAAATTGGTATATAGCGATTTTTGGGGTCGAGGATTACGAATTTTCGATCAGAATTGAAAATCTATAAAGTTGATAGCTTCTCGCTGTGTTGGGGGGTACCATTTAGATCTTCGATTTCGTTCAAAATTGGTATATAGTGGTTTTTGGTGTCAAAATTGGTGTATAGCGGTTTTTGGAGTCGATGACTACGAATTTTGGATCTGTATTAAAAAAATGTAAAGTTGATAGCTTCTCGCTGAGTTGGGGTGTACCATCTAGATCGTCGATTTCATTCAAAATTGGTATATAGCGATTTTTGGGGTCAAAATTGGTGTATAGCGTTTTTTGGGGTCGAGGATTACGAATTTCCGATTTTGTTTAAAATGGGTATGTACCGTCTGGTATCTTCGATTTCGTTCAAAATTGGTACATAGCGGTTTTTGGGGTCGAGTATTACGTATTTTCGATCAGAATTGAAAAACTATAAACTTGATAGCGTCTCGCTGAGTTGGGGTGGGGACCATCCAGTATCTCCGATTCTGTTTAAAATTGGTATATAGCGGTTTTTGGGGTCGAGGATTACGAATTTTCGATCAGAATTGAAAGCTATAAGTTGATAGCTTCTGTTTAAAATTGGTATATAGCGGTTTTTGGAGTCGAGGATTACGAATTTTTGATCAGAATTGAAATACTATAAAGTTGATAGCTTTTCGCTGAGTTGGGGCGGGGGTACCATCTAGATCTTCGATTTCGTTCAAAATTGGTATATGCGATTTTTGGGGTCGAGGATTACGAATTTTCGATCAGAATTGAAAAACTATAAAGTTGATAGCTTCTCGCTGAGTTGGGGGGGGTACCATCTAGATCTTCGATTTCGTTCAAAATTGGTATATAGCGATTTTTGGGGTCAAAATTGGTGTATAGCGGTTTTTGGGGTCGAGGATTAAGAATTTTCGTTCTGAATTGAAAAACTATAAAGTTAATAGCTTTTCGCTGAGTTGGGGGGGGGGTACCATCTAGATCTTCGATTTCGTTCAAAATTGGTATATGCGATTTTTGGGGTCGAGGATTACGAATTTTCGATCAGAATTGAAAAACTATAAAGTTGATAGCTTCTCGCTGAGTTGGGGGGGTACCATCTAGATCTTCGATTTCGTTCAAAATTGGTATATAGCGATTTTTGGGGTCAAAATTGGTGTATAGCGGTTTTTGGGGTCGAGGATTAAGAATTTTCGTTCTTAATTGAAAAACTATAAAGTTGATAGCTTCTGGCTGAGTTGGGGCGAGGGTACCATCTAGATCTTCGATTTCGTTCAAAATTGGTTTATAGCGATTTTTGGGGTCAAAATTGGTGTAGCGGTTTTTGGGGTCGAGGATTACGAATTTTCGATCAGAATTGAAAAACTATAAAGTTAATAGCTTTTCGCTGAGTTGGGGGGGTACCATCTAGATCTTCGATTTCGTTCAAAATTGGTATATAGGGATTTTTGGGGTCAAAATTGGTGTATAGCGGTTTTTGGGGTCGAGGATTACGTATTTTCGATCAGAATTGAAAAACTATAAGGTTGATAGCTTCTCGCTGAGTTGGGGGGTACCATCTAGATCTTCGATTTCGTTCAAATTTGGTATATAGCGATTTTTGGGGTTGAGGATTACGAATTTTTGATCGGAATTGAAAAACTATAAAGTTGATAGCTTCTGGCTGAGTTGGGGGGGTACCATCTAGATCTTCGATTTCGTTCAAAATTGGTATATAGCGATTTTTGGGGTCGATGATTACGAATTTTCGATCAGAATTGAAAAACTATAAAGTTGATAGCTTCTCGCTGAGTTGGGGGGGGGGGGGTACCATCTAGATCATCGATTTCATTCAAAATTGGTATATAGCGATTTTTGTGGTCAAGGATTACGAATTTTCGATCAGAATTGAAAAACTATAAAGTTGATAGCTTCTCGCTGAGTTGGGGGGGGTACCATCTAGATCATCGATATCATTCAAAATTGGTATATAGCGATTTTTGTGGTCAAGGATTACGAATTTTCGATCAGAATTGAAAAACTATAAAGTTAATAGCTTTTCGCTGAGTTGGAGGGGGGGTACCATCTAGATCTTCGATTTCGTTCAAAATTGGTGAATTGAAAAACTATAAAGTTGATAGCTTCTGGCTGAGTTGGGGCGGGGGTACCATCTAGATCTTCGATTTCGTTCAAAATTGGTGAATTGAAAAACTATAAAGTTGATAGCTTCTGGCTGAGTTGGGGCGGGGGTACCATCTAGATCTTCGATTTCGTTCAAAATTGGTATATAGCGATTTTTGGGATCAAAATTTGTGTATAGCGGTTTTTGGGGTCGAGGATTACGAATGAAAATTGAAAAACTATAAAGTTGATAGCTTTTCGCTGAGTTGGGGGGGGGGTACCATCTAGATCTTCGATTTCGTTCAAAATTGTTATATAGCGATTTTTGGGGTCGAGGATTACGAATTTTCGATCAGAATTGAAAAACTATAGAGTTGATAGATTCTCGCTGAGTTGGGGGGGTACCATCTAGATCTTCGATTTCGTTCTAAATTGGTATATAGCGATTTTTGGGGTCGATGATTACGAATTTTCGATCAGAATTGAAAAACTATAAAGTTGATAGCTTCTCGCTGAGTTGGGGGGGGGTACCATCTAGATTATCGATTTCATTCAAAATTGGTATATAGCGATTTTTGTGGTCAAGGATTACGAATTTTCGATCAGAATTGAAAAACTATAAAGTTGATAGCTTCTCGCTGAGTTGGGGCGGGGGTACCATCTAGATCTTCGATTTCGTTCAAAATTGGTGAATTGAAAATCTATAAAGTTGATAGCTTCTCGCTGAGTTGAAGGGGGGGTACCATCTAGATCTTCGATTTCGTTCAAAATTGGTATATAGGGATTTTTGGGGTCAAAATTGGTGTATAGCGGTTTTTGGGGTCGAGGATTAAGAATTTTCGTTCCGAATTGAAAAACTATAAAGTTGATAGCTTCTGGCTGAGTTGGGGCGGGGGTACCATCTAGATCTTCGATTTCGTTCAAAATTGGTGAATTGAAAAACTATAAAGTTGATAGCTTCTGGCTGAGTTGGGGCGGGGGTACCATCTAGATCTTCGATTTCGTTCAAAATTGGTATATAGCGATTTTTGGGATCAAAATTTGTGTATAGCGGTTTTTGGGGTCGAGCATTACGAATTTTCGATCAGAATCGAAAAACTATAAAGTTGATAGCTTCTCGCTGAGTTGGGGAGGGGTACCATCTAGATCTTCGATTTCGTTCATAATTGGTATATAGCGATTTTTGGGGTCGAGGATTACGAATTTTTGACCGGAATTGAAAAACTATAAAGTTGATAGCTTCTGGCTGAGTTGGAGGGGGGGCATGTAGTATATCCGATTCTGTTTAAAATTGGTATATAGTGGTTTTTGGAGTCGAAGATTACGAATTTTTGATCAGAATTGAAAAACTATAAAGTTGATAGTTTCTCGCTCAGTTGGGTGGGGGGTACCATCCAGATACAAATTTTCGATCCGAATTGAAAAACTATAAAGTTGATAGCTTCTCGCTGAGCTTGGGGGGGTACCATCTAGATCTTCGATTTCGTTCAAAATTGGTATAAAGCGATTTTTGGGGTCGAGGATTACGAATTTTCGATCAGAATTGAAAATCTATAAAGTTGATAGCTTCTCGCTGAGTTGGGGGGTACCATCTAGATCTTCGATTTCGTTCAAAATTGGTATATAGTGATTTTTGGTGTCAAAATTGGTGTATAGCGGTTTTTGGGGTCGATGACTACGAATTTTGGATCTGTATTAAAAGAATGTAAAGTTGATAGCTTCTCGCTGAGTTGGGGTGTACCATCTAGATCGTCGATTTCATTCAAAATTGGTATATAGCGATTTTTGGGGTCAAAATTGGTGTATAGCGTTTTTTGAGGTCGAGGATTACGAATTTTCGATCTGAATTGAAAAGTTGATGCTTCTCGCTGAGTTGGGGGGGGCACCATCTAGTATCTCCGATTTTCTTTAATATTGGTATGTAGCGGTTTTTGGAGTCGAGGATTACGAATTTTCGATCTGAATTAAAAAACTATAAAGTTAATAGCTTCCTGCTGAGTTGGAGAGGGGGGTACCATCTAGTATCTCCGATTTTGTTTAAAATGGGTATGTACCGTCTGGTATCTTCGATTTCGTTCAAAATTGGTACATAGCGGTTTTTGGGGTCGAGTATTACGTATTTTCGATCAGAATTGAAAAACTATAAACTTGATAGCGTCTCGCTGAGTTGGGGTGGGGACCATCCAGTATCTCCGATTCTGTTTAAAATTGGTATATAGCGGTTTTTGGGGTCGAGGATTACGAATTTTCGATCAGAATTGAAAAACTATAAAGTTGATAGCTTCTCTCTGAGTTGGGGGGGGGTACCATCTAGATCTTCGATTTCGTTCAAAATTGGTGGGTCGAGGATTACGAATTTTCGATCTGAATTTAAAAACTATAAAGTTGATAGCTTCTGTTTAAAATTGGTATATAGCGGTTTTTGGAGTCGAGGATTACGAATTTTTGATCAGAATTGAAATACTATAAAGTTGATAGCTTCTCGCTGAGTTGGGGGTGGGGGAGTACCATCCAGATACAAATTTTCGATCCGAATTGAAAAACTATAAAGTTGATAGCTTCTCGCTGAGCTTGGGGGGTACCATCTAGATCTTCGATTTCGTTCAAAATTGGTACATAGCGGTTTTTGGGGTCGAGTATTACGTATTTTCGATCAGAATTGAAAAACTATAAACTTGATAGCGTCTCGCTGAGTTGGGGTGGGGACCATCCAGTATCTCCGACTCTGTTTAAAATTGGTATATAGCGGTTTTTGGGGTCGAGGATTACGAATTTTCGATCAGAATTGAAAAACTATAAAGTTGATAGCTTCTCTCTGAGTTGGGGGGGGGGGTACCATCTAGATCTTCGATTTCGTTCAAAATTGGTGGGTCGAGGATTACGAATTTTCGATCTGAATTGAAATACTATAAAGTTGATAGCTTCTCGCTGAGTTGGGGGTGGGGGAGTACCATCCAGATACAAATTTTCGATCCGAATTGAAAAACTATAAAGTTGATAGCTTCTCGCTGAGCTTGGGGGTACCATCTAGATCTTCGATTTCGTTCAAAATTGGTTTATAGCGATTTTTGGGGTCAAAATTGGTGTAGCGGTTTTTGGGGTCGAGGATTACGAATTTTCGATCAGAATTGAAAAACTATAAAGTTAATAGCTTTTCGCTGAGTTGGGGGGGGGTACCATCTAGATCTTCGATTTCGTTCAAAATTGGTATATAGCGATTTTTGGGGTCAAAATTGGTGTATAGCGGTTTTTGGGGTCGAGGATTAAGAATTTTCGTTCTGAATTGAAAAACTATAAAGTTGATAGCTTCTGGCTGAGTTGGGGCGGGGGTACCATCTAGATCTTCGATTTCGTTCAAAATTGGTGAATTGAAAATCTATAAAGTTGATAGCTTCTCGCTGAGTTGGGGGGGTACCATCTAGATCTTCGATTTCGTTCAAAATTGGTATATAGGGATTTTTGGGGTCAAAATTGGTGTATAGCGGTTTTTGGGGTCGAGGATTACGTATTTTCGATCAGAATTGAAAAACTATAAGGTTGATAGCTTCTCGCTGAGTTGGGGGGTACCATCTAGATCTTCGATTTCGTTCAAATTTGGTATATAGCGATTTTTGGGGTCGAGGATTACGAATTTTCGATCAGAATTGAAAAACTATAAATTTGATAGCTTCTCGCTAAGTTGGGGGGGGGGGTACCATCTAGATCTTCGATTTCGTTCAAAATTGGTATATAGCGATTTTTGGGGTCAAAATTGGTGTATAGCGGTTTTTGGAGTCGAGGATTAAGAATTTTCGTTCTGAATTGAAAAACTATAAAGTTGATAGCTTCTGGCTGAGTTGGGACGGGGGTACCATCTAGATCTTCGATTTCGTTCGAAATTGGTGAATTGAAAATCTATAAAGTTGATAGCTTCTCGCTGAGTTGGGGGGGTACCATCTAGATCTTCGATTTCGTTCAAAATTGGTATATAGGGATTTTTGGGGTCAAAATTGGTGTATAGCGGTTTTTGGGGTCGAGGATTAAGAATTTTCGTTCTGAATTGAAAAACTATAAAGTTGATAGCTTCTGGCTGAGTTGAGGCGGGGGTACCATCTAGATCTTCGATTTCGTTCAAAATTGGTGAATTGAAAATCTATAAAGTTGATAGCTTCTCGCTGAGTTGGGGGGGTACCATCTAGATCTTCGGTTTCGTTCAAAATTGGTTTATAGCGATTTTTGGGGTCGAGGATTACGAATTTTTGATCAGAATTGAAAAACTATAAAGTTGATAGCTTCTCGCTGAGTTGGGGGGGGTACCATCTAGATCTTCGATTTCGTTCAAAATTGGTATATAGGGATTTTTGGGGTCAAAATTGGTGTATAGCGGTTTTTGGGGTCGAGGATTACGTATTTTCGATCAGAATTGAAAAACTATAAGGTTGATAGCTTCTCGCTGAGTTGGGGGGGTACCATTTAGATCTTCGATTTCGTTCAAATTTGGTATATAGCGATTTTTGGGGTTGAGGATTACGAATTTTTGATCGGAATTGAAAAACTATAAAGTTGATAGCTTCTGGCTGAGTTGGGGGGGGGTACCATCTAGATCTTCGATTCGTTCAAAATTGGTATATAGCGATTTTTGGGGTCGATGATTACGAATTTTCGATCAGAATTGAAAAACTATAAAGTTGATAGCTTCTCGCTGAGTTGGGGGGGGGGTACCATCTAGTTCATCGATTTCATTCAAAATTGGTATATAGCGATTTTTGTGGTCAAGGATTACGAATTTTCGATCAGAATTGAAAAACTATAAAGTTAATAGCTTTTCGCTGAGTTGGGGGGGGGGTACCATCTAGATCTTCGATTTCGTTCAAAATTGGTATATAGCGATTTTTGGGGTCGAGGATTACGAATTTTCGATCAGAATCGAAAAACTATAAAGTTGATAGCTTCTCGCTGAGTTGGGTGGGGGGTACCATCCAGATACAAATTTTCGATCCGAATTGAAAAACTATAAAGTTGATGCCTTCTCGCTGAGCTTGGGGGGTACCATCTAGATCTTCGATTTCGTTCAAAATTGGTATATAGCGATTTTTGGGGTCGAGGATTACGAATTTTCGATCAGAATTGAAAATCTATTTGATAGCTTCTGGCTGAGTTTGGGGGGGCATCTAGTATATCCGATTCTGTTTAAAATTGGTATATAGTGGTTTTTGGAGTCGAGGATTACGAATTTTCGATCAGAATTGAAAAACTATAAAGTTGATAGCTTCTCGCTGAGTTGCGTGGGGGGTACCATCCAGATACAAATTTTCGATCCGAATTGAAAAACTACAAAGTTGATGGTTTCTCGCTGAGCTTGGGGGGGGGTACCATCTAGATCTTCGATTTCGTTCAAAATTGGTGAATTGAAAATCTATAAAGTTGATAGCTACTCGCTGAGTTGGGGGGGGGTACCATCTAGATCTTCGATTTCGTTCAAAATTGGTATATAGTAATTTTTGGGGTCAAAATTGGTGTATAGCGGTTTTTGGGGTCGATGACTACGAATTTTGGATCTGAATTAAAAAAATATAAAGTTGATAGCTTCTCGCTGAGTTGGGGGGTACCATCTAGATCTTCGATTTCGTTCAAAATTGGTATATAGTGATTTTTGGGGTCAAAATTGGTGTATAGCGGTTTTTGGGGTCGAGGATTACGAACTTTCGATCAGAATCGAAAAACTATAAAGTTGATAGCTTCTCGCGGAGTTGGGCGGGGTACCATCTAGATCTTCGATTTCGTTCAAAATTGATATATAGCGATTTTTGGGGTCAAAATTGGTGTAGCGGTTTTTGGGGTCGAGGATTACGAATTATCGATCAGAATTGAAAAACTATAAAGTTGATAGCTTCTCGCTGAGATGGGGAGGGGTACCATCTAGATCTTCGATTTCGTTCATAATTGGTATATAGCGATTTTTGGGGTCGAGGATTACGAATTTTTGACCGGAATTGAAAAACTATAAAGTTGATAGCTTCTGGCTGAGTTGGAGGGGGGGCATGTAGTATATCCGATTCTGTTTAAAATTGGTATATAGTGGTTTTTGGAGTCGAGGATTATGAATTTTTGATCAGAATTGAAAAACTATAAAGTTGATAGTTTCTCGCTGAGTTGGGGGGTACCATCTAGATCTTCGATTTCGTTCAAAATTGGTATATAGCGATTTTTGGGGTCGAGGATTACGAATTTTCGATCAGAATTGAAAATCTATAAAGTTGATAGCTTTTCGCTGAGTTGGGGGGTACCATCTATATCTTCGATTTCGTTCAAAATTGGTATATAGTGATTTTTGGTGTCAAAATTGGTGTATAGCGGTTTTTGGGGTCGATGACTACGAATTTTGGATCTGTATTAAAAAAATGTAAAGTTGATAGCTTCTCGCTGAGTTGGGGTGTACCATCTAGATCGTCGATTTCATTCAAAATTGGTATATAGCGATTTTTGGGGTCAAAATTGGTGTATAGCGTTTTTTGGGGTCGAGGATTACGAATCTCCGATTTTGTTTAAAATGGGTATGTACCGTCTGGTATCTTCGATTTCGTTCAAAATTGGTACATAGCGGTTTTTGGGGTCGAGTATTACGTATTTTCGATCAGAATTGAAAAACTATAAACTTGATAGCGTCTCGCTGAGTTGGGGTGGGGACCATCCAGTATCTCCGATTCTGTTTAAAATTGGTATATAGCGGTTTTTGGGGTCGAGGATTACGAATTTTCGATCAGAATTGAAAAACTATAAAATTGATAGCTTCTCTCTGAGTTGGGGGGGGGTACCATCTAGATCTTCGATTTCGTTCAAAATTGGTGGGTCGAGGATTACGAATTTTCGATCTGAATTGAAAAACTATAAAGTTGATAGCTTCTGTTTAAAATTGGTATATAGCGCTTTTTGGAGTCGAGGATTACGAATTTTTGATCAGAATTGAAATACTATAAAGTTGATAGCTTCTCGCTGAGTTGGGGGTGGGGGAGTACCATCCAGATACAAATTTTCGATCCGAATTGAAGAACTATAAAGTTGATAGCTTCTCGCTGAGCTTGGGGGGTACCATCTAGATATTCGATTTCGTTCAAAATTGGTTTATAGCGATTTTTGGGGTCAAAAGTGGTGTAGCGGTTTCTGGGGTCGAGGATTACGTATTTTCGATCAGAATTGAAAAACTATAAAGTTGATAGCTTTTCGCTAAGCTTGGTGGGGGGTACCATCTAGATCTTCGATTTCGTTCAAAATTGGTTTATAGCGATTTTTGGGGTCAAAATTGGTGTAGCGGTTTTTGGGGTCGAGGATTACGAATTTTCGATCAGAATTGAAAAACTATAAAGTTGATAGCTTCTCGCGGAGTTGGGCGGGGTACCATCTAGATCTTCGATTTCGTTCAAAATTGGTTTATAGCGATTTTTGGGGTCGAGGATTACGAATTTTCGATCAGAATCGAAAAACTATAAAGTTGATAGCTTCTCGCGGAGTTGGGCGGGGTACCATCTAGATCTTCGATTTCGTTCAAAATTGGTTTATAGCGATTTTTGGGGTCGAGGATTAAGAATTTTCGTTCCGAATTGAAAAACTATAAAGTTGATAGCTTCTGGCTGAGTTGGGGCGGGGGTACTATCTAGATCTTCGATTTCGTTCAAAATTGGTGAATCGAAAAACTATAAAGTTGATAGCTTCTCGCTGAGTTGGGGAGGGGTACCATCTAGATCTTCGATTTCGTTCATAATTGGTATATAGCGATTTTTGGGGTCGAGGATTACGAATTTTTGACCGGAATTGAAAAACTATAAAGTTGATAGCTTCTGGCTGAGTTGAAGGGGGGGCATGTAGTATATCCGATTCTGTTTAAAATTGGTATATAGTGGTTTTTGGAGTCGAGGATTACGAATTTTTGATCAGAATTGAAAAACTATAAAGTTAATAGCTTTTCGCTGAGTTGGGGGGGTACCATCTAGATCTTCGATTTCGTTCAAAATTGGTATATAGCGATTTTTGGGGTCGAGGATTACGAATTTTCGATCAGAATCGAAAAACTATAAAGTTGATAGCTTCTCGCGGAGTTGGGCGGGGTACCATCTAGATCTTCGATTTCGTTCAAAATTGGTTTATAGCGATTTTTGGGGTCAAAATTGGTTTAGCGGTTTTTGGGGTCGAGGATTACGAATTTTTAATCAGAATTGAAAAACTATAGAGTTGATAGATTCTCGCTGAGTTGGGGGGGGTACCATCTAGATCTTCGATTTCGTTCTAAATTGGTATATAGCGATTTTTGGGGTCGATGATTACGAATTTTCGATCAGAATTGAAAAACTATAAAGTTGATAGCTTCTCGCTGAGTTGGGGGGGGGGGTACCATCTAGATCATCGATTTCATTCAAAATTGGTATATAGCGATTTTTGTGGTCAAGGATTACGAATTTTCGATCAGAATTGAAAAACTATAAAGTTGATAGCTTCTCGCTGAGTTGGGTGGGGGGTACCATCCAGATACAAATTTTCGATCTGAATTGAAAAACTCTAAAGTTGATGCCTTCTCGCTGAGCTTGGGGGGTACCATCTAGATCTTCGATTTCGTTCAAAATTGGTATATAGTGATTTTTGGTGTCAAAATTGGTGTATAGCGGTTTTTGGGGTCGATGACTACGAATTTTGGATCTGTATTAAAAAAATGTAAAGTTGATAGCTTCTCGCTGAGTTGGGGTGTACCATCTAGATCGTCGATTTCACTCAAAATTGGTATATAGCGATTTTTGGGGTCAAAATTGGTGTATAGCGTTTTTTGGGGTCGAGGATTACGAATCTCCGATTTTGTTTAAAATGGGTATGTACCGTCTGGTATCTTCGATTTCGTTCAAAATTGGTACATAGCGGTTTTTGGGGTCGAGTATTACGTATTTTCGATCAGAATTGAAAAACTATAAACTTGATAGCGTCTCGCTGAGTTGGGGTGGGGACCATCCAGTATCTCCGATTCTGTTTAAAATTGGTATATAGCGGTTTTTGGGGTCGAGGATTACGAATTTTCGATCAGAATTGAAAATATATAAAGTTGATAGCTTCTCTCTGAGTTGGGGGGGTACCATCTAGATCTTCGATTTCGTTCAAAATTGGTGGGTCGAGGATTACGAATTTTCGATTTGAATTTAAAAACTATAAAGTTGATAGCTTCTGTTTAAACTTGGTATATAGCGGTTACGAATTTTCGATCAGAATTGAAAAACTATAAAGTTGATAGCTTCTCGCTGAGTTGGGGGGGTACCATCTAGATCATCGATTTCATTCAAAATTGGTATATAGCGATTTTTGTGGTCAAGGATTACGAATTTTCGATCAGAATTGAAAAACTATAAAGTTAATAGCTTTTCGCTGAGTTGGGGGGGGGTACCATCTAGATCTTCGATTTCGTTCAAAATTGGTATATAGCGATTTTTGGGGTCGAGGATTACGAATTTTCGATCAGAATCGGAAAACTATAAAGTTGATAGCTTCTCGCGGAGTTGGGCGGGGTACCATCTAGATTATCGATTTCATTCAAAATTGGTATATAGCGATTTTTATGGTCAAGGATTACGAATTTTCGATCAGAATTGAAAAACTATAAAGTTAATAGCTTTTCGCTGAGTTGGGGGGGGGGTACCATCTAGATCTTCGATTTCGTTCAAAATTGGTATATAGCGATTTTTGGGGTCGAGGATTACGAATTTTCGATCAGAATCGGAAAACTATAAAGTTGATAGCTTCTCGCGGAGTTGGGCGGGGTACCATCTAGATCTTCGATTTCGTTCAAAATTGGTTTATAGCGATTTCTGGGGTCAAAATTGGTTTAGCGGTTTTTGGGGTCGAGGATTACGAATTTTTAATCAGAATTGAAAAACTATAAAGTTGATAGCTTTTCGCTGAGTTGGGAGGGTACCATCTAGATCTTCGATTTCGTTAAAAATTGGTATATAGCGATTTTTGGGATCGAGGATTACGAATTTTCGATCAGAATTGAAAAACTATAGAGTTTATAGATTCTCGCTGAGTTGGGGGGGTACCATCTAGATCTTCGATTTCGTTCTAAATTGGTATATAGCGATTTTTGGGGTCGATGATTACGAATTTTCGATCAGAATTGAAAAACTATAAAGTTGATAGCTTCTCGCTGAGTTGGGTGGGGGGTACCATCCAGATACAAATTTTCGATCCGAATTGAAAAACTATAAAGTTGATGCCTTCTCGCTGAGCTTGGGGGGTACCATCTAGATCTTCGATTTCGTTCAAAATTGGTATATAGCGATTTTTGGGGTCGAGGATTACGAATTTTCGATCAGAATTGAAAATCTATAAAGTTGATAGCTTCTCGCTGAGTTGGGGGGTACCATCTAGATCTTCGATTTCGTTCAAAATTGGTATATAGTGATTTTTGGTGTCAAAATTGGTGTATAGCGGTTTTTGGGGTCGATGACTACGAATTTTGGATCTGTATTAAAAAAATGTAAAGTTGATAGCTTCTCGCTGAGTTGGGGTGTACCATCTAGATCGTCCATTTCATTCAAAATTGGTATATAGCGATTTTTGGGGTCAAAATTGGTGTATAGCGTTTTTTGGGGTCGAGGATTACGAATCTCCGATTTTGTTTAAAATGGGTATGTACCGTCTGGTATCTTCGATTTCGTTCAAAATTGGTACATAGCGGTTTTTGGGGTCGAGTATTACGTATTTTCGATCAGAATTGAAAAACTATAAACTTGATAGCGTCTCGCTGAGTTGGGGTGGGGACCATCCAGTATCTCCGATTCTGTTTAAAATTGGTATATAGCGATTTTTGGGGTCGAGGATTACGAATTTTCGATCAGAATTGAAAATCTATAAAGTTGATAGCTTCTCGCTGTGTTGGGGGGTACCATTTAGATCTTCGATTTCGTTCAAAATTGGTATATAGTGGTTTTTGGTGTCAAAATTGGTGTATAGCGGTTTTTGGAGTCGATGACTACGAATTTTGGATCTGTATTAAAAAAATGTAAAGTTGATAGCTTCTCGCTGAGTTGGGGTGTACCATCTAGATCGTCGATTTCATTCAAAATTGGTATATAGCGATTTTTGGGGTCAAAATTGGTGTATAGCGTTTTTTGGGGTCGAGGATTACGAATTTCCGATTTTGTTTAAAATGGGTATGTACCGTCTGGTATCTTCGATTTCGTTCAAAATTGGTACATAGCGGTTTTTGGGGTCGAGTATTACGTATTTTCGATCAGAATTGAAAAACTATAAACTTGATAGCGTCTCGCTGAGTTGGGGTGGGGACCATCCAGTATCTCCGATTCTGTTTAAAATTGGTATATAGCGGTTTTTGGGGTCGAGGATTACGAATTTTCGATCAGAATTGAAAGCTATAAGTTGATAGCTTCTGTTTAAAATTGGTATATAGCGGTTTTTGGAGTCGAGGATTACGAATTTTTGATCAGAATTGAAATACTATAAAGTTGATAGCTTTTCGCTGAGTTGGGGCGGGGGTACCATCTAGATCTTCGATTTCGTTCAAAATTGGTATATGCGATTTTTGGGGTCGAGGATTACGAATTTTCGATCAGAATTGAAAAACTATAAAGTTGATAGCTTCTCGCTGAGTTGGGGGGGGTACCATCTAGATCTTCGATTTCGTTCAAAATTGGTATATAGCGATTTTTGGGGTCAAAATTGGTGTATAGCGGTTTTTGGGGTCGAGGATTAAGAATTTTCGTTCTGAATTGAAAAACTATAAAGTTAATAGCTTTTCGCTGAGTTGGGGGGGGGGTACCATCTAGATCTTCGATTTCGTTCAAAATTGGTATATGCGATTTTTGGGGTCGAGGATTACGAATTTTCGATCAGAATTGAAAAACTATAAAGTTGATAGCTTCTCGCTGAGTTGGGGGGGTACCATCTAGATCTTCGATTTCGTTCAAAATTGGTATATAGCGATTTTTGGGGTCAAAATTGGTGTATAGCGGTTTTTGGGGTCGAGGATTAAGAATTTTCGTTCTTAATTGAAAAACTATAAAGTTGATAGCTTCTGGCTGAGTTGGGGCGAGGGTACCATCTAGATCTTCGATTTCGTTCAAAATTGGTTTATAGCGATTTTTGGGGTCAAAATTGGTGTAGCGGTTTTTGGGGTCGAGGAAAACTATAGAGTTGATAGCTTTTCGCTGAGCTTGGTGGGGGGTACCATCTAGATCTTCGATTTCGTTCAAAATTGGTTTATAGCGATTTTTGGGGTCAAAATTGGTGTAGCGGTTTTTGGGGTCGAGGATTACGAATTTTCGATCAGAATTGAAAAACTATAAAGTTAATAGCTTTTCGCTGAGTTGGGGGGGTACCATCTAGATCTTCGATTTCGTTCAAAATTGGTATATAGGGATTTTTGGGGTCAAAATTGGTGTATAGCGGTTTTTGGGGTCGAGGATTACGTATTTTCGATCAGAATTGAAAAACTATAAGGTTGATAGCTTCTCGCTGAGTTGGGGGGTACCATCTAGATCTTCGATTTCGTTCAAATTTGGTATATAGCGATTTTTGGGGTTGAGGATTACGAATTTTTGATCGGAATTGAAAAACTATAAAGTTGATAGCTTCTGGCTGAGTTGGGGGGGTACCATCTAGATCTTCGATTTCGTTCAAAATTGGTATATAGCGATTTTTGGGGTCGATGATTACGAATTTTCGATCAGAATTGAAAAACTATAAAGTTGATAGCTTCTCGCTGAGTTGGGGGGGGGGTACCATCTAGATCATCGATTTCATTCAAAATTGGTATATAGCGATTTTTGTGGTCAAGGATTACGAATTTTCGATCAGAATTGAAAAACTATAAAGTTGATAGCTTCTCGCTGAGTTGGGGGGGGTACCATCTAGATCATCGATATCATTCAAAATTGGTATATAGCGATTTTTGTGGTCAAGGATTACGAATTTTCGATCAGAATTGAAAAACTATAAAGTTAATAGCTTTTCGCTGAGTTGGAGGGGGGGTACCATCTAGATCTTCGATTTCGTTCAAAATTGGTGAATTGAAAAACTATAAAGTTGATAGCTTCTGGCTGAGTTGGGGCGGGGGTACCATCTAGATCTTCGATTTCGTTCAAAATTGGTGAATTGAAAAACTATAAAGTTGATAGCTTCTGGCTGAGTTGGGGCGGGGGTACCATCTAGATCTTCGATTTCGTTCAAAATTGGTATATAGCGATTTTTGGGATCAAAATTTGTGTATAGCGGTTTTTGGGGTCGAGGATTACGAATGAAAATTGAAAAACTATAAAGTTGATAGCTTTTCGCTGAGTTGGGGGGGGGGTACCATCTAGATCTTCGATTTCGTTCAAAATTGTTATATAGCGATTTTTGGGGTCGAGGATTACGAATTTTCGATCAGAATTGAAAAACTATAGAGTTGATAGATTCTCGCTGAGTTGGGGGGGTACCATCTAGATCTTCGATTTCGTTCTAAATTGGTATATAGCGATTTTTGGGGTCGATGATTACGAATTTTCGATCAGAATTGAAAAACTATAAAGTTGATAGCTTCTCGCTGAGTTGGGGGGGGGTACCATCTAGATTATCGATTTCATTCAAAATTGGTATATAGCGATTTTTGTGGTCAAGGATTACGAATTTTCGATCAGAATTGAAAAACTATAAAGTTGATAGCTTCTCGCTGAGTTGGGGCGGGGGTACCATCTAGATCTTCGATTTCGTTCAAAATTGGTGAATTGAAAATCTATAAAGTTGATAGCTTCTCGCTGAGTTGAAGGGGGGGTACCATCTAGATCTTCGATTTCGTTCAAAATTGGTATATAGGGATTTTTGGGGTCAAAATTGGTGTATAGCGGTTTTTGGGGTCGAGGATTAAGAATTTTCGTTCCGAATTGAAAAACTATAAAGTTGATAGCTTCTGGCTGAGTTGGGGCGGGGGTACCATCTAGATCTTCGATTTCGTTCAAAATTGGTGAATTGAAAAACTATAAAGTTGATAGCTTCTGGCTGAGTTGGGGCGGGGGTACCATCTAGATCTTCGATTTCGTTCAAAATTGGTATATAGCGATTTTTGGGATCAAAATTTGTGTATAGCGGTTTTTGGGGTCGAGCATTACGAATTTTCGATCAGAATCGAAAAACTATAAAGTTGATAGCTTCTCGCTGAGTTGGGGAGGGGTACCATCTAGATCTTCGATTTCGTTCATAATTGGTATATAGCGATTTTTGGGGTCGAGGATTACGAATTTTTGACCGGAATTGAAAAACTATAAAGTTGATAGCTTCTGGCTGAGTTGGAGGGGGGGCATGTAGTATATCCGATTCTGTTTAAAATTGGTATATAGTGGTTTTTGGAGTCGAAGATTACGAATTTTTGATCAGAATTGAAAAACTATAAAGTTGATAGTTTCTCGCTGAGTTGGGTGGGGGGTACCATCCAGATACAAATTTTCGATCCGAATTGAAAAACTATAAAGTTGATAGCTTCTCGCTGAGCTTGGGGGGGTACCATCTAGATCTTCGATTTCGTTCAAAATTGGTATAAAGCGATTTTTGGGGTCGAGGATTACGAATTTTCGATCAGAATTAAAAATCTATAAAGTTGATAGCTTCTCGCTGAGTTGGGGGGTACCATCTAGATCTTCGATTTCGTTCAAAATTGGTATATAGTGATTTTTGGTGTCAAAATTGGTGTATAGCGGTTTTTGGGGTCGATGACTACGAATTTTGGATCTGTATTAAAAGAATGTAAAGTTGATAGCTTCTCGCTGAGTTGGGGTGTACCATCTAGATCGTCGATTTCATTCAAAATTGGTATATAGCGATTTTTGGGGTCAAAATTGGTGTATAGCGTTTTTTGAGGTCGAGGATTACGAATTTTCGATCTGAATTGAAAAGTTGATGCTTCTCGCTGAGTTGGGGGGGGCACCATCTAGTATCTCCGATTTTCTTTAATATTGGTATGTAGCGGTTTTTGGAGTCGAGGATTACGAATTTTCGATCTGAATTAAAAAACTATAAAGTTAATAGCTTCCTGCTGAGTTGGAGAGGGGGGTACCATCTAGTATCTCCGATTTTGTTTAAAATGGGTATGTACCGTCTGGTATCTTCGATTTCGTTCAAAATTGGTACATAGCGGTTTTTGGGGTCGAGTATTACGTATTTTCGATCAGAATTGAAAAACTATAAACTTGATAGCGTCTCGCTGAGTTGGGGTGGGGACCATCCAGTATCTCCGATTCTGTTTAAAATTGGTATATAGCGGTTTTTGGGGTCGAGGATTACGAATTTTCGATCAGAATTGAAAAACTATAAAGTTGATAGCTTCTCTCTGAGTTGGGGGGGGGTACCATCTAGATCTTCGATTTCGTTCAAAATTGGTGGGTCGAGGATTACGAATTTTCGATCTGAATTTAAAAACTATAAAGTTGATAGCTTCTGTTTAAAATTGGTATATAGCGGTTTTTGGAGTCGAGGATTACGAATTTTTGATCAGAATTGAAATACTATAAAGTTGATAGCTTCTCGCTGAGTTGGGGGTGGGGGAGTACCATCCAGATACAAATTTTCGATCCGAATTGAAAAACTATAAAGTTGATAGCTTCTCGCTGAGCTTGGGGGGTACCATCTAGATCTTCGATTTCGTTCAAAATTGGTACATAGCGGTTTTTGGGGTCGAGTATTACGTATTTTCGATCAGAATTGAAAAACTATAAACTTGATAGCGTCTCGCTGAGTTGGGGTGGGGACCATCCAGTATCTCCGACTCTGTTTAAAATTGGTATATAGCGGTTTTTGGGGTCGAGGATTACGAATTTTCGATCAGAATTGAAAAACTTTAAAGTTGATAGCTTCTCTCTGAGTTGGGGGGGGGGGGTACCATCTAGATCTTCGATTTCGTTCAAAATTGGTGGGTCGAGGATTACGAATTTTCGATCTGAATTGAAATACTATAAAGTTGATAGCTTCTCGCTGAGTTGGGGGTGGGGGAGTACCATCCAGATACAAATTTTCGATCCGAATTGAAAAACTATAAAGTTGATAGCTTCTCGCTGAGCTTGGGGGTACCATCTAGATCTTCGATTTCGTTCAAAATTGGTTTATAGCGATTTTTGGGGTCAAAATTGGTGTAGCGGTTTTTGGGGTCGAGGATTACGAATTTTCGATCAGAATTGAAAAACTATAAAGTTAATAGCTTTTCGCTGAGTTGGGGGGGGGTACCATCTAGATCTTCGATTTCGTTCAAAATTGGTATATAGCGATTTTTGGGGTCAAAATTGGTGTATAGCGGTTTTTGGGGTCGAGGATTAAGAATTTTCGTTCTGAATTGAAAAACTATAAAGTTGATAGCTTCTGGCTGAGTTGGGGCGGGGGTACCATCTAGATCTTCGATTTCGTTCAAAATTGGTGAATTGAAAATCTATAAAGTTGATAGCTTCTCGCTGAGTTGGGGGGGTACCATCTAGATCTTCGATTTCGTTCAAAATTGGTATATAGGGATTTTTGGGGTCAAAATTGGTGTATAGCGGTTTTTGGGGTCGAGGATTACGTATTTTCGATCAGAATTGAAAAACTATAAGGTTGATAGCTTCTCGCTGAGTTGGGGGGTACCATCTAGATCTTCGATTTCGTTCAAATTTGGTATATAGCGATTTTTGGGGTCGAGGATTACGAATTTTCGATCAGAATTGAAAAACTATAAATTTGATAGCTTCTCGCTAAGTTGGGGGGGGGGTACCATCTAGATCTTCGATTTCGTTCAAAATTGGTATATAGCGATTTTTGGGGTCAAAATTGGTGTATAGCGGTTTTTGGAGTCGAGGATTAAGAATTTTCGTTCTGAATTGAAAAACTATAAAGTTGATAGCTTCTGGCTGAGTTGGGACGGGGGTACCATCTAGATCTTCGATTTCGTTCGAAATTGGTGAATTGAAAATCTATAAAGTTGATAGCTTCTCGCTGAGTTGGGGGGGTACCATCTAGATCTTCGATTTCGTTCAAAATTGGTATATAGGGATTTTTGGGGTCAAAATTGGTGTATAGCGGTTTTTGGGGTCGAGGATTAAGAATTTTCGTTCTGAATTGAAAAACTATAAAGTTGATAGCTTCTGGCTGAGTTGAGGCGGGGGTACCATCTAGATCTTCGATTTCGTTCAAAATTGGTGAATTGAAAATCTATAAAGTTGATAGCTTCTCGCTGAGTTGGGGGGGTACCATCTAGATCTTCGGTTTCGTTCAAAATTGGTTTATAGCGATTTTTGGGGTCGAGGATTACGAATTTTCGATCAGAATCGAAAAACTATAAAGTTGATAGCTTCTCGCGGAGTTGGGCGGGGTACCATCTAGATCTTCGATTTCGTTCAAAATTGGTTTATAGCGATTTTTGGGGTCAAAATTGGTTTAGCGGTTTTTGGGGTCGAGGATTACGAATTTTTAATCAGAATTGAAAAACTATAGAGTTGATAGATTCTCGCTGAGTTGGGGGGGGTACCATCTAGATCTTCGATTTCGTTCTAAATTGGTATATAGCGATTTTTGTGGTCAAGGATTACGAATTTTCGATCAGAATTGAAAAACTATAAAGTTGATAGCTTCTCGCTGAGTTGGGTGGGGGGTACCATCCAGATACAAATTTTCGATCTGAATTGAAAAACTCTAAAGTTGATGCCTTCTCGCTGAGCTTGGGGGGGTACCATCTAGATCTTCGATTTCGTTCAAAATTGGTATATAGTGATTTTTGGTGTCAAAATTGGTGTATAGCGGTTTTTGGGGTCGATGACTACGAATTTTGGATCTGTATTAAAAAAATGTAAAGTTGATAGCTTCTCGCTGAGTTGGGGTGTACCATCTAGATCGTCGATTTCACTCAAAATTGGTATATAGCGATTTTTGGGGTCAAAATTGGTGTATAGCGTTTTTTGGGGTCGAGGATTACGAATCTCCGATTTTGTTTAAAATGGGTATGTACCGTCTGGTATCTTCGATTTCGTTCAAAATTGGTACATAGCGGTTTTTGGGGTCGAGTATTACGTATTTTCGATCAGAATTGAAAAACTATAAACTTGATAGCGTCTCGCTGAGTTGGGGTGGGGACCATCCAGTATCTCCGATTCTGTTTAAAATTGGTATATAGCGGTTTTTGGGGTCGAGGATTACGAATTTTCGATCAGAATTGAAAATATATAAAGTTGATAGCTTCTCTCTGAGTTGGGGGGGTACCATCTAGATCTTCGATTTCGTTCAAAATTGGTGGGTCGAGGATTACGAATTTTCGATTTGAATTTAAAAACTATAAAGTTGATAGCTTCTGTTTAAACTTGGTATATAGCGGTTACGAATTTTCGATCAGAATTGAAAAACTATAAAGTTGATAGCTTCTCGCTGAGTTGGGGGGGTACCATCTAGATCATCGATTTCATTCAAAATTGGTATATAGCGATTTTTGTGGTCAAGGATTACGAATTTTCGATCAGAATTGAAAAACTATAAAGTTAATAGCTTTTCGCTGAGTTGGGGGGGGGGTACCATCTAGATCTTCGATTTCGTTCAAAATTGGTATATAGCGATTTTTGGGGTCGAGGATTACGAATTTTCGATCAGAATCGGAAAACTATAAAGTTGATAGCTTCTCGCGGAGTTGGGCGGGGTACCATCTAGATTATCGATTTCATTCAAAATTGGTATATAGCGATTTTTATGGTCAAGGATTACGAATTTTCGATCAGAATTGAAAAACTATAAAGTTAATAGCTTTTCGCTGAGTTGGGGGGGGGGTACCATCTAGATCTTCGATTTCGTTCAAAATTGGTATATAGCGATTTTTGGGGTCGAGGATTACGAATTTTCGATCAGAATCGGAAAACTATAAAGTTGATAGCTTCTCGCGGAGTTGGGCGGGTTACCATCTAGATCTTCGATTTCGTTCAAAATTGGTTTATAGCGATTTCTGGGGTCAAAATTGGTTTAGCGGTTTTTGGGGTCGAGGATTACGAATTTTTAATCAGAATTGAAAAACTATAAAGTTGATAGCTTTTCGCTGAGTTGGGGGGGTACCATCTAGATCTTCGATTTCGTTAAAAATTGGTATATAGCGATTTTTGGGATCGAGGATTACGAATTTTCGATCAGAATTGAAAAACTATAGAGTTTATAGATTCTCGCTGAGTTGGGGGGGTACCATCTAGATCTTCGATTTCGTTCTAAATTGGTATATAGCGATTTTTGGGGTCGATGATTACGAATTTTCGATCAGAATTGAAAATCTATAAAGTTGATAGCTTCTCGCTGAGTTGGGGGGTACCATCTAGATCTTCGATTTCGTTCAAAATTGGTATATAGTGATTTTTGGTGTCAAAATTGGTGTATAGCGGTTTTTGGGGTCGATGACTACGAATTTTGGATCTGTATTAAAAGAATGTAAAGTTGATAGCTTCTCGCTGAGTTGGGGTGTACCATCTAGATCGTCGATTTCATTCAAAATTGGTATATAGCGATTTTTGGGGTCAAAATTGGTGTATAGCGTTTTTTGAGGTCGAGGATTACGAATTTTCGATCTGAATTGAAAAGTTGATGCTTCTCGCTGAGTTGGGGGGGGCACCATCTAGTATCTCCGATTTTCTTTAATATTGGTATGTAGCGGTTTTTGGAGTCGAGGATTACGAATTTTCGATCTGAATTAAAAAACTATAAAGTTAATAGCTTCCTGCTGAGTTGGAGAGGGGGGTACCATCTAGTATCTCCGATTTTGTTTAAAATGGGTATGTACCGTCTGGTATCTTCGATTTCGTTCAAAATTGGTACATAGCGGTTTTTGGGGTCGAGTATTACGTATTTTCGATCAGAATTGAAAAACTATAAACTTGATAGCTTCTCGCTGAGCTTGGGGGGGTACCATCTAGATCTTCGATTTCGTTCAAAATTGGTATAAAGCGATTTTTGGGGTCGAGGATTACGAATTTTCGATCAGAATTGAAAATCTATAAAGTTGATAGCTTCTCGCTGAGTTGGGGGGTACCATCTAGATCTTCGATTTCGTTCAAAATTGGTATATAGTGATTTTTGGTGTCAAAATTGGTGTATAGCGGTTTTTGGGGTCGATGACTACGAATTTTGGATCTGTATTAAAAGAATGTAAAGTTGATAGCTTCTCGCTGAGTTGGGGTGTACCATCTAGATCGTCGATTTCATTCAAAATTGGTATATAGCGATTTTTGGGGTCAAAATTGGTGTATAGCGTTTTTTGAGGTCGAGGATTACGAATTTTCGATCTGAATTGAAAAGTTGATGCTTCTCGCTGAGTTGGGGGGGGCACCATCTAGTATCTCCGATTTTCTTTAATATTGGTATGTAGCGGTTTTTGGAGTCGAGGATTACGAATTTTCGATCTGAATTAAAAAACTATAAAGTTAATAGCTTCCTGCTGAGTTGGAGAGGGGGGTACCATCTAGTATCTCCGATTTTGTTTAAAATGGGTATGTACCGTCTGGTATCTTCGATTTCGTTCAAAATTGGTACATAGCGGTTTTTGGGGTCGAGTATTACGTATTTTCGATCAGAATTGAAAAACTATAAACTTGATAGCGTCTCGCTGAGTTGGGGTGGGGACCATCCAGTATCTCCGATTCTGTTTAAAATTGGTATATAGCGGTTTTTGGGGTCGAGGATTACGAATTTTCGATCAGAATTGAAAAACTATAAAGTTGATAGCTTCTCTCTGAGTTGGGGGGGGGTACCATCTAGATCTTCGATTTCGTTCAAAATTGGTGGGTCGAGGATTACGAATTTTCGATCTGAATTTAAAAACTATAAAGTTGATAGCTTCTGTTTAAAATTGGTATATAGCGGTTTTTGGAGTCGAGGATTACGAATTTTTGATCAGAATTGAAATACTATAAAGTTGATAGCTTCTCGCTGAGTTGGGGGTGGGGGAGTACCATCCAGATACAAATTTTCGATCCGAATTGAAAAACTATAAAGTTGATAGCTTCTCGCTGAGCTTGGGGGGGTACCATCTAGATCTTCGATTTCGTTCAAAATTGGTATAAAGCGATTTTTGGGGTCGAGGATTACGAATTTTCGATCAGAATTGAAAATCTATAAAGTTGATAGCTTCTCGCTGAGCTTGGGGGGGTACCATCTAGATCTTCGATTTCGTTCAAAATTGGTATAAAGCGATTTTTGGGGTCGAGGATTACGAATTTTCGATCAGAATTGAAAATCTATAAAGTTGATAGCTTCTCGCTGAGTTGGGGGGTACCATCTAGATCTTCGATTTCGTTCAAAATTGGTATATAGTGATTTTTGGTGTCAAAATTGGTGTATAGCGGTTTTTGGGGTCGATGACTACGAATTTTGGATCTGTATTAAAAGAATGTAAAGTTGATAGCTTCTCGCTGAGTTGGGGTGTACCATCTAGATCGTCGATTTCATTCAAAATTGGTATATAGCGATTTTTGGGGTCAAAATTGGTGTATAGCGTTTTTTGAGGTCGAGGATTACGAATTTTCGATCTGAATTGAAAAGTTGATGCTTCTCGCTGAGTTGGGGGGGGCACCATCTAGTATCTCCGATTTTCTTTAATATTGGTATGTAGCGGTTTTTGGAGTCGAGGATTACGAATTTTCGATCTGAATTAAAAAACTATAAAGTTAATAGCTTCCTGCTGAGTTGGAGAGGGGGGTACCATCTAGTATCTCCGATTTTGTTTAAAATGGGTATGTACCGTCTGGTATCTTCGATTTCGTTCAAAATTGGTACATAGCGGTTTTTGGGGTCGAGTATTACGTATTTTCGATCAGAATTGAAAAACTATAAACTTGATAGCGTCTCGCTGAGTTGGGGTGGGGACCATCCAGTATCTCCGATTCTGTTTAAAATTGGTATATAGCGGTTTTTGGGGTCGAGGATTACGAATTTTCGATCAGAATTGAAAAACTATAAAGTTGATAGCTTCTCTCTGAGTTGGGGGGGGGTACCATCTAGATCTTCGATTTCGTTCAAAATTGGTGGGTCGAGGATTACGAATTTTCGATCTGAATTTAAAAACTATAAAGTTGATAGCTTCTGTTTAAAATTGGTATATAGCGGTTTTTGGAGTCGAGGATTACGAATTTTTGATCAGAATTGAAATACTATAAAGTTGATAGCTTCTCGCTGAGTTGGGGGTGGGGGAGTACCATCCAGATACAAATTTTCGATCCGAATTGAAAAACTATAAAGTTGATAGCTTCTCGCTGAGCTTGGGGGGTACCATCTAGATCTTCGATTTCGTTCAAAATTGGTACATAGCGGTTTTTGGGGTCGAGTATTACGTATTTTCGATCAGAATTGAAAAACTATAAACTTGATAGCGTCTCGCTGAGTTGGGGTGGGGACCATCCAGTATCTCCGACTCTGTTTAAAATTGGTATATAGCGGTTTTTGGGGTCGAGGATTACGAATTTTCGATCAGAATTGAAAAACTATAAAGTTGATAGCTTCTCTCTGAGTTGGGGGGGGGGGGGTACCATCTAGATCTTCGATTTCGTTCAAAATTGGTGGGTCGAGGATTACGAATTTTCGATCTGAATTGAAATACTATAAAGTTGATAGCTTCTCGCTGAGTTGGGGGTGGGGGAGTACCATCCAGATACAAATTTTCGATCCGAATTGAAAAACTATAAAGTTGATAGCTTCTCGCTGAGCTTGGGGGTACCATCTAGATCTTCGATTTCGTTCAAAATTGGTTTATAGCGATTTTTGGGGTCAAAATTGGTGTAGCGGTTTTTGGGGTCGAGGATTACGAATTTTCGATCAGAATTGAAAAACTATAAAGTTAATAGCTTTTCGCTGAGTTGGGGGGGGGGGTACCATCTAGATCTTCGATTTCGTTCAAAATTGGTATATAGCGATTTTTGGGGTCAAAATTGGTGTATAGCGGTTTTTGGGGTCGAGGATTAAGAATTTTCGTTCTGAATTGAAAAACTATAAAGTTGATAGCTTCTGGCTGAGTTGGGGCGGGGGTACCATCTAGATCTTCGATTTCGTTCAAAATTGGTGAATTGAAAATCTATAAAGTTGATAGCTTCTCGCTGAGTTGGGGGGGTACCATCTAGATCTTCGATTTCGTTCAAAATTGGTATATAGGGATTTTTGGGGTCAAAATTGGTGTATAGCGGTTTTTGGGGTCGAGGATTACGTATTTTCGATCAGAATTGAAAAACTATAAGGTTGATAGCTTCTCGCTGAGTTGGGGGGTACCATCTAGATCTTCGATTTCGTTCAAATTTGGTATATAGCGATTTTTGGGGTCGAGGATTACGAATTTTCGATCAGAATTGAAAAACTATAAATTTGATAGCTTCTCGCTAAGTTGGGGGGGGGGTACCATCTAGATCTTCGATTTCGTTCAAAATTGGTATATAGCGATTTTTGGGGTCAAAATTGGTGTATAGCGGTTTTTGGAGTCGAGGATTAAGAATTTTCGTTCTGAATTGAAAAACTATAAAGTTGATAGCTTCTGGCTGAGTTGGGACGGGGGTACCATCTAGATCTTCGATTTCGTTCGAAATTGGTGAATTGAAAATCTATAAAGTTGATAGCTTCTCGCTGAGTTGGGGGGGTACCATCTAGATCTTCGATTTCGTTCAAAATTGGTATATAGGGATTTTTGGGGTCAAAATTGGTGTATAGCGGTTTTTGGGGTCGAGGATTAAGAATTTTCGTTCTGAATTGAAAAACTATAAAGTTGATAGCTTCTGGCTGAGTTGAGGCGGGGGTACCATCTAGATCTTCGATTTCGTTCAAAATTGGTGAATTGAAAATCTATAAAGTTGATAGCTTCTCGCTGAGTTGGGGGGGTACCATCTAGATCTTCGGTTTCGTTCAAAATTGGTTTATAGCGATTTTTGGGGTCGAGGATTACGAATTTTCGATCAGAATCGAAAAACTATAAAGTTGATAGCTTCTCGCGGAGTTGGGCGGGGTACCATCTAGATCTTCGATTTCGTTCAAAATTGGTTTATAGCGATTTTTGGGGTCAAAATTGGTTTAGCGGTTTTTGGGGTCGAGGATTACGAATTTTTAATCAGAATTGAAAAACTATAGAGTTGATAGATTCTCGCTGAGTTGGGGGGGGTACCATCTAGATCTTCGATTTCGTTCTAAATTGGTATATAGCGATTTTTGGGGTCGATGATTACGAATTTTCGATCAGAATTGAAAAACTATAAAGTTGATAGCTTCTCGCTGAGTTGGGGGGGGGGGGGTACCATCTAGATCATCGATTTCATTCAAAATTGGTATATAGCGATTTTTGTGGTCAAGGATTACGAATTTTCGATCAGAATTGAAAAACTATAAAGTTGATAGCTTCTCGCTGAGTTGGGTGGGGGGTACCATCCAGATACAAATTTTCGATCTGAATTGAAAAACTCTAAAGTTGATGCCTTCTCGCTGAGCTTGGGGGGGTACCATCTAGATCTTCGATTTCGTTCAAAATTGGTATATAGTGATTTTTGGTGTCAAAATTGGTGTATAGCGGTTTTTGGGGTCGATGACTACGAATTTTGGATCTGTATTAAAAAAATGTAAAGTTGATAGCTTCTCGCTGAGTTGGGGTGTACCATCTAGATCGTCGATTTCACTCAAAATTGGTATATAGCGATTTTTGGGGTCAAAATTGGTGTATAGCGTTTTTTGGGGTCGAGGATTACGAATCTCCGATTTTGTTTAAAATGGGTATGTACCGTCTGGTATCTTCGATTTCGTTCAAAATTGGTACATAGCGGTTTTTGGGGTCGAGTATTACGTATTTTCGATCAGAATTGAAAAACTATAAACTTGATAGCGTCTCGCTGAGTTGGGGTGGGGACCATCCAGTATCTCCGATTCTGTTTAAAATTGGTATATAGCGGTTTTTGGGGTCGAGGATTACGAATTTTCGATCAGAATTGAAAATATATAAAGTTGATAGCTTCTCTCTGAGTTGGGGGGTACCATCTAGATCTTCGATTTCGTTCAAAATTGGTGGGTCGAGGATTACGAATTTTCGATTTGAATTTAAAAACTATAAAGTTGATAGCTTCTGTTTAAACTTGGTATATAGCGGTTACGAATTTTCGATCAGAATTGAAAAACTATAAAGTTGATAGCTTCTCGCTGAGTTGGGGGGGTACCATCTAGATCATCGATTTCATTCAAAATTGGTATATAGCGATTTTTGTGGTCAAGGATTACGAATTTTCGATCAGAATTGAAAAACTATAAAGTTAATAGCTTTTCGCTGAGTTGGGGGGGGTACCATCTAGATCTTCGATTTCGTTCAAAATTGGTATATAGCGATTTTTGGGGTCGAGGATTACGAATTTTCGATCAGAATCGGAAAACTATAAAGTTGATAGCTTCTCGCGGAGTTGGGCGGGGTACCATCTAGATTATCGATTTCATTCAAAATTGGTATATAGCGATTTTTATGGTCAAGGATTACGAATTTTCGATCAGAATTGAAAAACTATAAAGTTAATAGCTTTTCGCTGAGTTGGGGGGGGGGTACCATCTAGATCTTCGATTTCGTTCAAAATTGGTATATAGCGATTTTTGGGGTCGAGGATTACGAATTTTCGATCAGAATCGGAAAACTATAAAGTTGATAGCTTCTCGCGGAGTTGGGCGGGGTACCATCTAGATCTTCGATTTCGTTCAAAATTGGTTTATAGCGATTTCTGGGGTCAAAATTGGTTTAGCGGTTTTTGGGGTCGAGGATTACGAATTTTTAATCAGAATTGAAAAACTATAAAGTTGATAGCTTTTCCCTGAGTTGGGGGGGTACCATCTAGATCTTCGATTTCGTTAAAAATTGGTATATAGCGATTTTTGGGATCGAGGATTACGAATTTTCGATCAGAATTGAAAAACTATAGAGTTTATAGATTCTCGCTGAGTTGGGGGGGTACCATCTAGATCTTCGATTTCGTTCTAAATTGGTATATAGCGATTTTTGGGGTCGATGATTACGAATTTTCGATCAGAATTGAAAAACTATAAAGTTGATAGCTTCTCGCTGAGTTGGGTGGGGGGTACCATCCAGATACAAATTTTCGATCCGAATTGAAAAACTATAAAGTTGATGCCTTCTCGCTGAGCTTGGGGGGTACCATCTAGATCTTCGATTTCGTTCAAAATTGGTATATAGCGATTTTTGGGGTCGAGGATTACGAATTTTCGATCAGAATTGAAAATCTATAAAGTTGATAGCTTCTCGCTGAGTTGGGGGGTACCATCTAGATCTTCGATTTCGTTCAAAATTGGTATATAGTGATTTTTGGTGTCAAAATTGGTGTATAGCGGTTTTTGGGGTCGATGACTACGAATTTTGGATCTGTATTAAAAAAATGTAAAGTTGATAGCTTCTCGCTGAGTTGGGGTGTACCATCTAGATCGTCCATTTCATTCAAAATTGGTATATAGCGATTTTTGGGGTCAAAATTGGTGTATAGCGTTTTTTGGGGTCGAGGATTACGAATCTCCGATTTTGTTTAAAATGGGTATGTACCGTCTGGTATCTTCGATTTCGTTCAAAATTGGTACATAGCGGTTTTTGGGGTCGAGTATTACGTATTTTCGATCAGAATTGAAAAACTATAAACTTGATAGCGTCTCGCTGAGTTGGGGTGGGGACCATCCAGTATCTCCGATTCTGTTTAAAATTGGTATATAGCGATTTTTGGGGTCGAGGATTACGAATTTTCGATCAGAATTGAAAATCTATAAAGTTGATAGCTTCTCGCTGTGTTGGGGGGTACCATTTAGATCTTCGATTTCGTTCAAAATTGGTATATAGTGGTTTTTGGTGTCAAAATTGGTGTATAGCGGTTTTTGGAGTCGATGACTACGAATTTTGGATCTGTATTAAAAAAATGTAAAGTTGATAGCTTCTCGCTGAGTTGGGGTGTACCATCTAGATCGTCGATTTCATTCAAAATTGGTATATAGCGATTTTTGGGGTCAAAATTGGTGTATAGCGTTTTTTGGGGTCGAGGATTACGAATTTCCGATTTTGTTTAAAATGGGTATGTACCGTCTGGTATCTTCGATTTCGTTCAAAATTGGTACATAGCGGTTTTTGGGGTCGAGTATTACGTATTTTCGATCAGAATTGAAAAACTATAAACTTGATAGCGTCTCGCTGAGTTGGGGTGGGGACCATCCAGTATCTCCGATTCTGTTTAAAATTGGTATATAGCGGTTTTTGGGGTCGAGGATTACGAATTTTCGATCAGAATTGAAAGCTATAAGTTGATAGCTTCTGTTTAAAATTGGTATATAGCGGTTTTTGGAGTCGAGGATTACGAATTTTTGATCAGAATTGAAATACTATAAAGTTGATAGCTTTTCGCTGAGTTGGGGCGGGGGTACCATCTAGATCTTCGATTTCGTTCAAAATTGGTATATGCGATTTTTGGGGTCGAGGATTACGAATTTTCGATCAATCGAATTGAAAAACTATAAAGTTGATAGCTTCTCGCTGAGTTGGGGGGGTACCATCTAGATCTTCGATTTCGTCAAAATTGGTATATAGCGATTTTTGGGGTCAAAATTGGTGTATAGCGGTTTTTGGGGTCGAGGATTAAGAATTTTCGTTCTGAATTGAAAAACTATAAAGTTAATAGCTTTTCGCTGAGTTGGGGGGGGGGTACCATCTAGATCTTCGATTTCGTTCAAAATTGGTATATGCGATTTTTGGGGTCGAGGATTACGAATTTTCGATCAGAATTGAAAAACTATAAAGTTGATAGCTTCTCGCTGAGTTGGGGGGGTACCATCTAGATCTTCGATTTCGTTCAAAATTGGTATATAGCGATTTTTGGGGTCAAAATTGGTGTATAGCGGTTTTTGGGGTCGAGGATTAAGAATTTTCGTTCTTAATTGAAAAACTATAAAGTTGATAGCTTCTGGCTGAGTTGGGGCGAGGGTACCATCTAGATCTTCGATTTCGTTCAAAATTGGTTTATAGCGATTTTTGGGGTCAAAATTGGTGTAGCGGTTTTTGGGGTCGAGGAAAACTATAGAGTTGATAGCTTTTCGCTGAGCTTGGTGGGGGGTACCATCTAGATCTTCGATTTCGTTCAAAATTGGTTTATAGCGATTTTTGGGGTCAAAATTGGTGTAGCGGTTTTTGGGGTCGAGGATTACGAATTTTCGATCAGAATTGAAAAACTATAAAGTTAATAGCTTTTCGCTGAGTTGGGGGGGTACCATCTAGATCTTCGATTTCGTTCAAAATTGGTATATAGGGATTTTTGGGGTCAAAATTGGTGTATAGCGGTTTTTGGGGTCGAGGATTACGTATTTTCGATCAGAATTGAAAAACTATAAGGTTGATAGCTTCTCGCTGAGTTGGGGGGTACCATCTAGATCTTCGATTTCGTTCAAATTTGGTATATAGCGATTTTTGGGGTTGAGGATTACGAATTTTTGATCGGAATTGAAAAACTATAAAGTTGATAGCTTCTGGCTGAGTTGGGGGGGTACCATCTAGATCTTCGATTTCGTTCAAAATTGGTATATAGCGATTTTTGGGGTCGATGATTACGAATTTTCGATCAGAATTGAAAAACTATAAAGTTGATAGCTTCTCGCTGAGTTGGGGGGGGGTACCATCTAGATCATCGATTTCATTCAAAATTGGTATATAGCGATTTTTGTGGTCAAGGATTACGAATTTTCGATCAGAATTGAAAAACTATAAAGTTGATAGCTTCTCGCTGAGTTGGGGGGGGGTACCATCTAGATCATCGATATCATTCAAAATTGGTATATAGCGATTTTTGTGGTCAAGGATTACGAATTTTCGATCAGAATTGAAAAACTATAAAGTTAATAGCTTTTCGCTGAGTTGGAGGGGGGGTACCATCTAGATCTTCGATTTCGTTCAAAATTGGTGAATTGAAAAACTATAAAGTTGATAGCTTCTGGCTGAGTTGGGGCGGGGGTACCATCTAGATCTTCGATTTCGTTCAAAATTGGTGAATTGAAAAACTATAAAGTTGATAGCTTCTGGCTGAGTTGGGGCGGGGGTACCATCTAGATCTTCGATTTCGTTCAAAATTGGTATATAGCGATTTTTGGGATCAAAATTTGTGTATAGCGGTTTTTGGGGTCGAGGATTACGAATGAAAATTGAAAAACTATAAAGTTGATAGCTTTTCGCTGAGTTGGGGGGGGGGTACCATCTAGATCTTCGATTTCGTTCAAAATTGTTATATAGCGATTTTTGGGGTCGAGGATTACGAATTTTCGATCAGAATTGAAAAACTATAGAGTTGATAGATTCTCGCTGAGTTGGGGGGGTACCATCTAGATCTTCGATTTCGTTCTAAATTGGTATATAGCGATTTTTGGGGTCGATGATTACGAATTTTCGATCAGAATTGAAAAACTATAAAGTTGATAGCTTCTCGCTGAGTTGGGGGGGGGTACCATCTAGATTATCGATTTCATTCAAAATTGGTATATAGCGATTTTTGTGGTCAAGGATTACGAATTTTCGATCAGAATTGAAAAACTATAAAGTTGATAGCTTCTCGCTGAGTTGGGGCGGGGGTACCATCTAGATCTTCGATTTCGTTCAAAATTGGTGAATTGAAAATCTATAAAGTTGATAGCTTCTCGCTGAGTTGAAGGGGGGGTACCATTTAGATCTTCGATTTCGTTCAAAATTGGTATATAGGGATTTTTGGGGTCAAAATTGGTGTATAGCGGTTTTTGGGGTCGAGGATTAAGAATTTTCGTTCCGAATTGAAAAACTATAAAGTTGATAGCTTCTGGCTGAGTTGGGGCGGGGGTACCATCTAGATCTTCGATTTCGTTCAAAATTGGTGAATTGAAAAACTATAAAGTTGATAGCTTCTGGCTGAGTTGGGGCGGGGGTACCATCTAGATCTTCGATTTCGTTCAAAATTGGTATATAGCGATTTTTGGGATCAAAATTTGTGTATAGCGGTTTTTGGGGTCGAGCATTACGAATTTTCGATCAGAATCGAAAAACTATAAAGTTGATAGCTTCTCGCTGAGTTGGGGAGGGGTACCATCTAGATCTTCGATTTCGTTCATAATTGGTATATAGCGATTTTTGGGGTCGAGGATTACGAATTTTTGACCGGAATTGAAAAACTATAAAGTTGATAGCTTCTGGCTGAGTTGGAGGGGGGGCATGTAGTATATCCGATTCTGTTTAAAATTGGTATATAGTGGTTTTTGGAGTCGAAGATTACGAATTTTTGATCAGAATTGAAAAACTATAAAGTTGATAGTTTCTCGCTGAGTTGGGTGGGGGGTACCATCCAGATACAAATTTTCGATCCGAATTGAAAAACTATAAAGTTGATAGCTTCTCGCTGAGCTTGGGGGGGTACCATCTAGATCTTCGATTTCGTTCAAAATTGGTATAAAGCGATTTTTGGGGTCGAGGATTACGAATTTTCGATCAGAATTGAAAATCTATAAAGTTGATAGCTTCTCGCTGAGTTGGGGGGTACCATCTAGATCTTCGATTTCGTTCAAAATTGGTATATAGTGATTTTTGGTGTCAAAATTGGTGTATAGCGGTTTTTGGGGTCGATGACTACGAATTTTGGATCTGTATTAAAAGAATGTAAAGTTGATAGCTTCTCGCTGAGTTGGGGTGTACCATCTAGATCGTCGATTTCATTCAAAATTGGTATATAGCGATTTTTGGGGTCAAAATTGGTGTATAGCGTTTTTTGAGGTCGAGGATTACGAATTTTCGATCTGAATTGAAAAGTTGATGCTTCTCGCTGAGTTGGGGGGGGCACCATCTAGTATCTCCGATTTTCTTTAATATTGGTATGTAGCGGTTTTTGGAGTCGAGGATTACGAATTTTCGATCTGAATTAAAAAACTATAAAGTTAATAGCTTCCTGCTGAGTTGGAGAGGGGGGTACCATCTAGTATCTCCGATTTTGTTTAAAATGGGTATGTACCGTCTGGTATCTTCGATTTCGTTCAAAATTGGTACATAGCGGTTTTTGGGGTCGAGTATTACGTATTTTCGATCAGAATTGAAAAACTATAAACTTGATAGCGTCTCGCTGAGTTGGGGTGGGGACCATCCAGTATCTCCGATTCTGTTTAAAATTGGTATATAGCGGTTTTTGGGGTCGAGGATTACGAATTTTCGATCAGAATTGAAAAACTATAAAGTTGATAGCTTCTCTCTGAGTTGGGGGGGGGTACCATCTAGATCTTCGATTTCGTTCAAAATTGGTGGGTCGAGGATTACGAATTTTCGATCTGAATTTAAAAACTATAAAGTTGATAGCTTCTGTTTAAAATTGGTATATAGCGGTTTTTGGAGTCGAGGATTACGAATTTTTGATCAGAATTGAAATACTATAAAGTTGATAGCTTCTCGCTGAGTTGGGGGTGGGGGAGTACCATCCAGATACAAATTTTCGATCCGAATTGAAAAACTATAAAGTTGATAGCTTCTCGCTGAGCTTGGGGGGTACCATCTAGATCTTCGATTTCGTTCAAAATTGGTACATAGCGGTTTTTGGGGTCGAGTATTACGTATTTTCGATCAGAATTGAAAAACTATAAACTTGATAGCGTCTCGCTGAGTTGGGGTGGGGACCATCCAGTATCTCCGACTCTGTTTAAAATTGGTATATAGCGGTTTTTGGGGTCGAGGATTACGAATTTTCGATCAGAATTGAAAAACTATAAAGTTGATAGCTTCTCTCTGAGTTGGGGGGGGGGGTACCATCTAGATCTTCGATTTCGTTCAAAATTGGTGGGTCGAGGATTACGAATTTTCGATCTGAATTGAAATACTATAAAGTTGATAGCTTCTCGCTGAGTTGGGGGTGGGGGAGTACCATCCAGATACAAATTTTCGATCCGAATTGAAAAACTATAAAGTTGATAGCTTCTCGCTGAGCTTGGGGGTACCATCTAGATCTTCGATTTCGTTCAAAATTGGTTTATAGCGATTTTTGGGGTCAAAATTGGTGTAGCGGTTTTTGGGGTCGAGGATTACGAATTTTCGATCAGAATTGAAAAACTATAAAGTTAATAGCTTTTCGCTGAGTTGGGGGGGGGTACCATCTAGATCTTCGATTTCGTTCAAAATTGGTATATAGCGATTTTTGGGGTCAAAATTGGTGTATAGCGGTTTTTGGGGTCGAGGATTAAGAATTTTCGTTCTGAATTGAAAAACTATAAAGTTGATAGCTTCTGGCTGAGTTGGGGCGGGGGTACCATCTAGATCTTCGATTTCGTTCAAAATTGGTGAATTGAAAATCTATAAAGTTGATAGCTTCTCGCTGAGTTGGGGGGGTACCATCTAGATCTTCGATTTCGTTCAAAATTGGTATATAGGGATTTTTGGGGTCAAAATTGGTGTATAGCGGTTTTTGGGGTCGAGGATTACGTATTTTCGATCAGAATTGAAAAACTATAAGGTTGATAGCTTCTCGCTGAGTTGGGGGGTACCATCTAGATCTTCGATTTCGTTCAAATTTGGTATATAGCGATTTTTGGGGTCGAGGATTACGAATTTTCGATCAGAATTGAAAAACTATAAATTTGATAGCTTCTCGCTAAGTTGGGGGGGGGGTACCATCTAGATCTTCGATTTCGTTCAAAATTGGTATATAGCGATTTTTGGGGTCAAAATTGGTGTATAGCGGTTTTTGGAGTCGAGGATTAAGAATTTTCGTTCTGAATTGAAAAACTATAAAGTTGATAGCTTCTGGCTGAGTTGAGGCGGGGGTACCATCTAGATCTTCGATTTCGTTCAAAATTGGTGAATTGAAAATCTATAAAGTTGATAGCTTCTCGCTGAGTTGGGGGGGTACCATCTAGATCTTCGGTTTCGTTCAAAATTGGTTTATAGCGATTTTTGGGGTCGAGGATTACGAATTTTTGATCAGAATTGAAAAACTATAAAGTTGATAGCTTCTCGCTGAGTTGGGGGGGGGTACCATCTAGATCTTCGATTTCGTTCAAAATTGGTATATAGCGATTTTTGGGGTCAAAATTGGTGTATAGCGGTTTTTGGGGTCGAGGATTAAGAATTTTCGTTCTGAATTGAAAAACTTTAAAGTTGATAGCTTCTGGCTGAGTTGGGGCGGGGGTACCATCTAGATCTTCGATTTCGTTCAAAATTGGTGAATTGAAAATCTATAAAGTTGATAGCTTCTCGCTGAGTTGGGGGGGTACCATCTAGATCTTCGATTTCGTTCAAAATTGGTATATAGGGATTTTTGGGGTCAAAATTGGTGTATAGCGGTTTTTGGGGTCGAGGATTACGTATTTTCGATCAGAATTGAAAAACTATAAGGTTGATAGCTTCTCGCTGAGTTGGGGGGGTACCATTTAGATCTTCGATTTCGTTCAAATTTGGTATATAGCGATTTTTGGGGTTGAGGATTACGAATTTTTGATCGGAATTGAAAAACTATAAAGTTGATAGCTTCTGGCTGAGTTGGGGGGGGGTACCATCTAGATCTTCGATTCGTTCAAAATTGGTATATAGCGATTTTTGGGGTCGATGATTACGAATTTTCGATCAGAATTGAAAAACTATAAAGTTGATAGCTTCTCGCTGAGTTGGGGGGGGGGGGTACCATCTAGTTCATCGATTTCATTCAAAATTGGTATATAGCGATTTTTGTGGTCAAGGATTACGAATTTTCGATCAGAATTGAAAAACTATAAAGTTAATAGCTTTTCGCTGAGTTGGGGGGGGGTACCATCTAGATCTTCGATTTCGTTCAAAATTGGTATATAGCGATTTTTGGGGTCGAGGATTACGAATTTTCGATCAGAATCGAAAAACTATAAAGTTGATAGCTTCTCGCGGAGTCGGGCGGGGTACCATCTAGATCTTCGATTTCGTTCAAAATTGGTTTATAGCGATTTTTGGGGTCAAAATTGGTGTAGCGGTTTTTGGGGTCGAGGATTACGAATTTTTAATCAGAATTGAAAAACTATAAAGTTGATAGCTTTTCGCTGAGTTGGGGGGGGGTACCATCTAGATCTTCGATTTCGTTCAAAATTGGTTTATAGCGATTTTTGGGGTCAAAATTGGTGTAGCGGTTTTTGGGGTCGAGGATTACGAATTTTCGATCAGAATTGAAAAACTATAGAGTTGATAGATTCTCGCTGAGTTGGGGGGGGGTACTATCTAGATCTTCGATTTCGTTCAAAATTGGTATATAGCGATTTTTGGGGTCGATGATTACGAATTTTCGATCAGAATTGAAAAACTATAAAGTTGATAGCTTCTCGCTGAGTTGGGGGGGGGGTACCATCTAGATCATCGATTTCATTCAAAATTGGTATATAGCGATTTTTGTGGTCAAGGATTACGAATTTTCGATCAGAATTGAAAAACTATAAAGTTGATAGCTTCTCGCTGAGTTGGGGCGGGGGTACCATCTAGATCTTCGATTTCGTTCAAAATTGGTGAATTGAAAATCTATAAAGTGGATAGCTTCTCGCTGAGTTGGGGGGGGTACCATCTAGATCTTCGATTTCGTTCAAAATTGGTATATAGCGATTTTTGGTGTCAAAATTGGTGTATAGCGGTTTTTGGGGTCGAGGATTAAGAATTTTCGTTCCGAATTGAAAAACTATAAAGCTGATAGCTTCTGGCTGAGTTGGGGCGGGGGTACCATCTAGATCTTCGATTTCGTTCAAAATTGGTGAATTGAAAATCTATAAAGTTGATAGCTTCTCGCTGAGTTGGGGGGGGGTACTATCTAGATCTTCGATTTCGTTCAAAATTGGTATATAGGGATTTTTGGGGTCAAAATTGGTGTATAGCGGTTTTTGGGGTCGAGGATTACGAATTTTGGATCAGAATTGAAAAAGTTGATAGCTTCTCGCTGAGTGGGGGGGGGGGGTACCATTTAGTATCTCCGATTTTCTTAAAAATTGGTATGTAGCGGTTTTTGGAGTCGAGGATTACGAATTTTCGATCTGAATTGAAAAACTATAAAGTTGATAGCTTCCCGCTGAGTTGGGGGATGGGGCTACCATCTAGTTTCTCAAAATTAGTATATAGCGGTTTTTGGGGTCGAGGATTACGAATTTTCGATCACAATTGAAAAAAAGTTGATAGCTTCTTGCTGAGTTGGGGTGTCGTACCATCTAGTTACTTTGATTTTGTTTAAAATTGGTATAAAGGGGTTTTTGGAGGCAAAAATTAAGATTTTTTTGATCAGATTTAAAAGTTAAGTTGACAGCTTTTGGAGGGGGGGAGGAATCATCTGGTATCTTCGATTTCGTTTAAAATTGGTATATAGCGGTTTTTGGGGTCGAGGATTACGAATTTTTGATAAAAATTTAAAAACTATAAAGTTGATAGCTTCTCGCTGAGTTGGGGGGGGGTATACTATCTAGTATCTTTGATTTTGTTTAAAATTGGAATATTGGTCTTATTGGGTCGGAAAATTAAGAATTTTTGAAATCTGATTGACAGCCTCTAGAGGGGGGGAGGGGTTGTCATCTAAGTATCTTAGATTTAACTCAAAATGGGTGTATAGCGTTTTTTGGGGTCGAAGATTACGAATTTTCGATCAGATTTGAAAAACTATAAAGTTGATACCTTCTCTCTGATTTAGGGGAGGGGTACCATCTAGTAACTTCGATTTTGTTTAAAATTGGTATAAAGGGGTTTTTGGAGGCAAAAATTAATAATATTTGACCAGATTTCAGAAATTAAGTTGACAGCTTTTGGAGGGGATCTAAGTATCTTGGATTTAGTTAAAAATTCGTGTAAAGGGTTTTGGGGATTAAGAATTACGAATATTGGTTCACAAATTATGAAATTGACAGTTCCTCGAACACAAGGGAGGTATCATCTATAAATATCTCCGATTTGGTTCTAAATTGGTATTTCGTTGACGTTATTTTCCGCCATATGTTATTGACATATTAATATCTATCAAAATGGCCTTTAAATATGCTTTTATTTTCTGCACGAGACCTTGAAATTCAGAAAAAGGTTGAATTTTGAATTGTTGAAGTTATAAAATTTGCAAATACCATTCGTGACGTTGTCTCGCCATATGATTTACACAAATCGATAACTGTCAAAATAGTCTTTCTACGGGCTTAATTTGTTTTTTCTGTGCAACACACCCTAAGGTACGGAAAAACACCCCTAAATTCAGAAAATGCTTGAATTTGGCATGTTTTAGAATTTCTAAATACCAATCGTGACGTTGTCACCCCATCCGTTATACTCAAATCGACAGCTGTCAAAATGGTCTTACAGGCTTAATTTGTTTCTTCTGTGCGAAACCCTAAGGGGCTGAAATTTTCCAAGTTTTTTAAAGTTTTAAAATTTCTAAATACCAATCGAGACGTTGCCACCCAGGCATAATTTATTTTTACTGTGCCCAACCCTAAGGTGCCAAGAAACACCCCTAACATGAGAAAAAGGTTGAATATTGCATTTTTTTTAAGTTTTAAAATTTCTAAACACCAATCGTGACGTTGTCACCCCATACGGTATACACGAATCTATATCAACCGAAACGTTGTCACGTCATACGGTATACACGAATCGGTAACTGTCAAAATTTCACATTTGATGGCTATCGATTTGTGTATACCGTATGGAGTGACAAGGAAATGTTAAAACTAAAAAACTTGCAAAATTCAAGCTTTTTCTGAATTTAGGGTTGTTTTTCCGTACTTTAGAGTCTCGTACAGAAAAAAAATATGCTTGTTAATAGGCCATTTTGACAGCTATCGATTTGTTAATAACATATGGCGTGACAACTTCACCTAAATACCAATTTTGAACAAAACTGAAGATACTTATAGATGGTGACGTTGTCTCGCCATACATATATATCCCCTTGTGTTGGAGGAGCTGTCAACTTCATAATTTTTGAAATCTGTTCTAAAATTTTTTATTCTCCGCCTTCAAAACTCCAACATACCCACTCCTCGGGGAACTGTTGACTTCATAATTTGTGAAATCTCAACCAACATTCGTAATTCTTGACCGCCCAAACCATTGATACGCTCTCCTCCACAAGCTGTCGACTTAATTTTTTAAATGTGGTTACAAATTCTCAATTTTTGCCTCCAAAAACCCCTTTATACCAATTTTAAACAAAATCAGTTAAAACAAAATTATGATTGTTTTCCACAAACCAAAACTACACTTTTTTGCACACGACGCGCGTTTCGCTAACAACGTTAGCATCATCAGGAGACGATAAACAATGAACTAAATTAATCTACGCTCTATCTTATATACAATCCTTTAGTGGGCGGAGATAAGACTAATAAATTGTGATTGGTCACGATTTTTAATCCTAACTCCCCTCAACCAAAGAATAAAAAACCAGCAATTAAAAGGAACCACAATGGGTAATAGTTTATCACCTTTTATCGCAAACCTATTTATGAGCAAATTTGAATCAGATATAAGTAAAGAATTTGAGTATTTCCCCAGAGTATGGTTCAGGTATGTAGACGATGTGTTTGCAGTATTCAACACTAAAGTAACTAGTGTTGAAAATTTTATGGAAAAAATAAATAACAAATTTCCCACTATTAAATTTACTTATGAAACAGAGAACAACGGTACACTGCCATTTCTAGACACTTTAGTTATAAGAAATAAAAATAAATTGGACTTTGACCTATACAGAAAAGGCACGGCCATAAGCTTGCAAGTTTGCACTTTTTAACATATAGATTAGTAAATTTCCCCTTAAACAAAGAAAGATTTGAAGCGGAAAAGAATAGGATTAGGAATATAGCTGGCGAAAACGGTTACGACGAAGGCTTAATAAATAAGCTGATAAATAGACATTATTTTCAAAAGACCTTTCGGAATTCTACCTTTTTCAGACAAACAGATACCTGCGACTCAAAATTTGTATCAATTCCTTATAATCCTAATTATACGAAAGGATTACACAAAGTATTTAATAACACCGGTCTTAAATTAGTATATCAATCCGGTAACACAATAAGAAGCTTACTAGGAAATCCCAAGGATAAAACTACAGTTCTAGAAAAAAGTGGAATTTACGAAATTAGTTGCATGGATTGTGACAAAAAATATGTTGGCCAAACGAGACGCTCTATTCAAACACGTTTTAAAGAACACTTAGCACACTTAAAATACGGAAGAACAGAAAAGTCAAGTGTGGCCGAGCATGCTTTTGAAAACAATCATAGATTCACATTAGATAACCTAAAACTTCTAAAAAGTGTACCAAACAAAAGACTTGAATGCATATGAAAGTATGGAAATCATTAAATCCAGAAATAGTTTAAATAAAGATAGAGGACCCATCCCGTTTAGTACACTTTATTCTTTGGTTGAGGGGAGATAGGATTAAAAATCGTGATCAATCACAATTTATTAGTCTTATCTCCGCCCACTAAAGGATTGTATATAAGATAGAACGTAGATTAATTTAGTTCATTGTTTATCGTCTCCTGATGATGCTAACGTTGTTAGCGAAACGCGCGTCGAGTGCAAAAAAGTGTAGTTTTGGTTTGTGGAAAACAATCATAATTTTGTTTTAGTACAACCAAAGGTTCCAAATTTCCAACATAGTTAAAATCTGAGTTACTAAATGTACCCCCCCCCCCCCAACTCAGAGAGAAGCTGATCGAAAATTTGTGATCTTCGACCCTAAAAACCGCTATATACCAATTTTGAACGAAATCGAAGATCTAGATGGTACCCCCCTCCCTAACTCAGCGAGGAGCTATCAACTTTATAGTTTTTCAATTCTGATCGAAAATTCGTAATCCTCGACCCCAAAAACTATTATATACCAATTTTAAACAAAATCGGAGAAACTAGATGGTACCCCCCCCCCCCCTAACTCAGCTAGAAGCTATCAACTTTATGGTTTTTCAATTCTGATTGAAAATTTGTGATCTTCGACCCTAAAAACTGCCCCCCAACTCAGCGAAGAGCTATCAATTTTAAAGTTTTTCAATTCTGATTGAAGGAAATGGGTTGTTTTTAAGGCTCTCTAGGAGGGTTAAATAAGCCACCGAACGTATAGTTTACTATTTATTGGAAAAACTCAAAAAACTGGAATATTTTTACATTAAAGTAAGACTAGTGGCATATCGGACAAAGCGTTTTTATTTCTCACTTCATTACGACCAGGCCTCCAATATCTAATGGAGAATCCAGACACCTACAGACCTGTTTCGTCCTTATTAGGAATCATCAGAGGGACATAGGATTGTACCTGGCAGTTGAAGCTATACAGGCAACCACGCACACCTCTCGAATTTAAAACAAAAAGTTTGTAATTCGCGGGGACGTGGAAGCTGTGTGCGCCACCTGTCGAATAAACCGAGAAACAAAAACATCAAAATTGAAAAGTGCAGTAGTCCGTAAAAATACAGAATCCTGTACCCTTCAGCAGGTTATAAAGAAGAAACCTGTAAAAGTATAAGGTCACTGTAACATGACTCTGGTTTATTCGACAGTTGGCGCACACAGCTTCCACGTCCCCGTGAATTACAAACTTTTTGTTTTAAATTCGAGAGGTGTGCGTGGTTGCCTGTGTAGCTTCAACTGCCAGGTACAATCCTATGACTCCATGATGATTCCTAATAAGGATGAAACAAGTCTGTAGTTTGTCCGATATGCCACGAGTCTTACTTTAATTTTTATTCGCGGACACGAGATTCACTTTGTTGTTTTTTAAATATTTTGGCTTTTTAGTTCTGCGCAACAAGCCTCCTCCTGAGCGATTGCTTGCTGATGCCTTAAAATTAGGGCCACGTAGTATGAAGCTCCAATTGGGGGTGGTGCTGCTGCGAACGTTACCTCTTTTTAAGAGTCATGTTACAGTGACCTTATACTTTTACAGGTTTCTTCTTTATAACCTGCTGAAAGGTACAGGATTCTGTATTTTTACGACTACTGCACTTTTCAATTTTGATGTTTTTTTTTCTCGGATTGTTCGACAGGTGGCGCACACAGCTTCCACGTCCCCACGAATTACAAACTTTTTATTTTAAATTCGAGAGGTGTACGTCGTTGCCTGTGTAACTTGAACTGCCAGGTACAATCCTATGACTCCCTGATGATTCCTAATAAGGATGAAACAGGTCTGTAGGTGTCTGGATTCTCCATTGGATATTGGAGGCCTGGTCGTAATGAAGTGAGAAACAAAAACGCTTTGTCCGATATGCCACGAGTCTTACTTTAATTTTTATTCGCGGACACGAGATTCACTTTGTTGTTTTTTAAATATTTTGGCTTTTTAGTTCTGCGCAACAAGCCTCCTCCTGAGTGATTGCTTGCTGATGCCTTAAAATTAGGGCCACGTAGTATGAAGCTCCAATTGTGGGTGGTGCTGCTGCGAACGTTACCTCTTTTTAAGAGTCATGTTACTTATACTTTTACAGGTTTCTTCTTTATAACCTGCTGAAGGGTACAGGATTCTGTATTTTTACTGACTACTGCACTTTTCAATTTTGATGTTTTTGTTTCTCGGTTTATTCGACAGGTGGCGCACACAGCTTCCAGGTCCCCACGAATTACAAACTTTTTGTTTTAAATTCGAGAGGTGTGCGTGGTTGCCTGTATAGCTTCAACTGCCAGGTACAATCCTATGCCTCCCTGATGATTCCTAATAAGGATGAAAAAGGTCTGTAGGTGTCTGGATTCTCCATTAGATATTGGAGCCCTGGTCGTAATGAAGTGAGAAACAAAAACGCTTTGTCCGATATGCCACGAGTCTTACTTTAATTTTTATTCGCGGACACGAGATTCACTTTGTTGTTTTTTATTTTTACATTGACATTTCCGTACCGTAACATAAACTGAAAAACACTTTCTTGTTGGTTGAGACCAACTTGAAAACAAAGAACTAATAAACTCAGTGGACCAGTGCTACTTACTAATATGAAATAAGAAGCCAGAAAATAATTTAATTGTGTTTTTTACTTTCTTACAACACCCCTCAAAGCACAAAGCACCTTCACTTTACTCAACATCTAAGACCTAAGCCCTAACAACTTAACAAATTTTTCAAATTTAATTTTTGACAACGGTTTTGTAAGAATGTCTGCGATTTGGTCCTCAGATTTTATTTTTACAATTTTAATCAATCCAGAATCAATTTTTTCTGTCTTCAAAAATAACTGTAGGTAATTTTAATTTTCCTAAATTAAAATCTAAAATAACTTTTTGCAACCAGCAAGTTTCTGAAACTGCCATAGAAAGAGCACAATATTCAGATTCAGTTGTGGAGAGAGATACTGCCTGTTGTTTTTTACTTGCCCAATTTATTGTACTTCCATATATTTTAAAGCAATAACCGGTTGTAGACTTTCTGTCAAACACGTCTCCTCCCCAACCTGAATCAACATAACCACACAGCATTTCAGAATCACTATTCTTTTTTAAAAATTAACTTTAATCCTAAGATTCCTTTTACATATCTTAGGACTCTTTTTAGCGCATTCAAAACATTTTGGTTAGCCTTATCTTGAAAACGACTTAAAACTGTTACACTTTCACATAAATCTGACCTTGTGGCCATCATCGCATACATTAAGCTGCCATTGATTTGACGACACAGTTTCACTAACTTTTCATTTGAGTTTCCTTCTTTAAGAATATTAAAGTCAAAATTTGGATCAAGCGGTGTAGACAGTGGATTGCATTCAGACATGCCAAATCTTTCTAAAACTTGTTTTAAATAAACTGTCTGATTTAATTCTATGAATCCTTGATCTAAATTTTGTTTAACTTCAATGCCTAAATATTGTGAAATGTGACCTAAATCTTTTATTTCAAATTTGATTTAGCTTTTCAATTTCAAAAATATCTGATCCTACTAAAAGAACATCATCTACATAGAGCATCTTGGAATACAAGCCAAAATCATTTTGTGACCTTGTAAATTCTTGATCTTGCATTAAGTTGTCAAATTTAGTATTCCAACATTTTGGGGACTTTTTCAAACCATAAATAGATTTATTTAACTTACATCAGTTCCTTTATCTTTTTTGTTTTGTCATGGAAGTAACATATACAGACCGCTTCAAGCTACTGCGAACATAGGGCGGAAGAAGTCTAATTTGCCAGTGTACGTACATGCAGAGACACCGCACGCCTATCAGTGAAGCAACCAATACTCAGGCTTTCGATCACCACTTGCATGACTTTCCTTTCGTATTTAGTACGCCTCTAACCACGGTGCTGTGTGGAGCGTAATCAATGAAACCGGAATTTGGTCAATAAATACGCAAATTTTTATAACGTAATTTTCTTATTTTTTGTCACTGATAAATAAGAGCGTTTTATTGTCAACTGCTCAGATTTATCAGTGACGACGTGTTACAATGAAAATAATAAGGAGAAACAAAATAAAAGCAAGTTCTCAAAATAAAATAATACATTTTAAAAACCAAAAAGATTCTCCCAGTCAAAAAAAAAAATTAAAGCAAAAGTTCGAAAAGTCCTCCTTGCTCGGCTAGACAATATCCGAGCCTACTATAAAAACCCCTTCTAACGTTTCCAAGCATGTTAGGGGTGATAATTTGAAAAGCTTCTTCAAAAACAGATAGAAGTCATTAGGAGCAAGATCGGGAGATCGAGCTGGCCATAAAATAGTTCCCCGTGTACTTATAACCCGATTAGGAAATACATTATCAAGATATTCCCTAACAAGGCCAACATTGTGAGCGGAACAACCATCTTGTTGAAACCATGTTTCACCAAATCTTACACCTAAAAACTGCCTAGCAGTTGGAATAATGTGCTGCTGCAGTAGATCCAAGTATCTAGGACCATTCAAATTGCAATTGCCGTTAATAAAAAATGGCCCAATTACGTGTTCCCCTATAATACCCCCCCCCCCAAACATTTAGTTTTTGGAGATACTGTGTTCTTACGTCAAAATACAAATGCAAATTTTCCCTCGACCAATATCGAACGTGTGTTGGGTTATGACGATTTGACCATTTGACCATCTGCACTTTTTCGGCAACTTCGTAGACATCCATTTTTGGTTTTAAAAATGTATTATTTCAATTAAGAACTTACCCATCTGTTTCTCGAGCAAGGCAGAAATAAAACAAAATAATAAAAACAAAATGAATTTCCAAAAGATAACACTGCAGCGTGCTTCGAATCCACCTCGGTCGTACGGCACGGAGAGTAAATTGGACTTGATTCCCCCTATGTTCGCAGTAGCTTGAAGCGGTCTGTATACTTCATCAGTAATCTCACCATACAAAAAGGCACTTTTTATTTTTAGTACCCATCTACTATCTACTTTCAATCACCTTTTTGTTTTCTGGCCAAGGCACAAGACACCAAGTATTGCTTTTCTCTAGAATGAGCAACTTCCTTTACTAATGGTTCCCACACTTTCATAACTTTATTCGAACTCTCGGAGCTTGTACTTTCATTCTCATGATTGTCAAATCTTGGAAATTCTGCCTCTGTATCCGAATTATCATCTTGATTCTCAACATTTTCTACGATTTCTTCTTCATCACTCCAGTCCATTAATATCAGTTTTTCTGTCTTAATCTTTTTCTGTCTCGTCTTGTTCTGTGTTTATGGTAGAGTTATGGTGTCTCTAGATATCTCTATTTTGTCTGAATCGGGAAAATAAATTCTGTATCTTTTAGTTTCATCACTGTAGCCAACCGTGATGAAATTTTTACTTTTTGAGTCTAACTTTAGCCTTTTCTGTTTAGGGATGCGCACAGCAACTTCTGAACCAAATTCTTTTACAAAATTTACGTCCAACTCCCTTTGAAACCATACACTGTATGATATTTTGTCTGTATGTTTATTGATTTTTACTCTGTTTTGAACAAAAGCAGCTGTGTTTATGGCTTCTGCCCAATACTTTTTATCTAACTTATTAGCATGAATCGTTGTTCTGGCGGCTCTACTAAAGTTCTATTTTCCCTTTCCGCTCTCCCATTTTGTTGTGGTGTGTAAACGCAGGTGCGTTCATGTCTAATCTATGAACTCTAAACCGTTATCGGTTCTTACAGTTTTCACCTTTGCCCTGTGTGTGTTTCCACCAACTTTATGAGATTTTCTAGTATTGATTTTGTTTCCGATTTATTCTTTAAAAATCTCACATACTTAAAACTGGAGTAGTCATCTTTAACTAGCAAGAAATATTTTGCTCCTCCAATCGATTCAACTTCGAAAGGACCACACAAATCTGAGTGCATTAGTTCACCCACCTTACTTGCTCTCGAATTACTCTGTGAGAAAACATTTCTATGTTGTTTTCCCTTGAGACAATCTTGACAGAAAGATGTTTCACCAATTTCTTTGAAATTAATTTTATTTTTTGTCAAAAACCGTTTTGTTTCTTAAAGTTCAGGTGAGCAAATTTTATGTGCCAATTCTCAAGTGAATTTGCTGCATTGCATGTAGGTCTATCTTGTTTTCTATATCTAAACTTCATCTTTTAAAGAATTTTCCATGTCTTTCTGCAACTGCTCTTACATTTGATTCTGTGTCTATGAACTCACTCTCATTTTTATTTGTTTTCATGAAATAACCTTTGTCTAGCACTTTTGCTACTGATGTCGTCCTTTCCCATATTCCTCAAATTGTCATCATCAGATAAGTGATTTGAACTTACTGGAGTATTGTTGGATCTCAACCAACGATCAGACGTATTCAAGATACGATCAGCGGCTGATAGCCGGCAAGCGGCCATGCTCCGGGTCTCTACTCCCCGAGAAGGCATAATTAAAATTTGGAACACCCTGGCCAAAAGCTTAGAGGGCCCAAAAAAATTTCCACCTTCCCGCCGACCTTCAGTCAGGCGCCTCAAACAAATAAAATAAAACGTGCACGTGACACACGAACTATGGCTGCTGCCTGAATAAGTTGTGACTTGACGTGACTTTTAAAATATGGCCAAGGTATTTGCACTTGGGGCACCTATACACATCAAACAGTTAAAAAAGGAGATGGCCCAAGCGACTTCCACCCGACTAAAACTAAACTACTGAAAAGTAGTTCTTCGCAAACAGTAGCGGAATTAATGGCCACTAGGCAAAACACAAAATAGTTCGAATCAACTCTGGTCCTTGAAACAGTTCAAAAGGTTAGGAGATTAATCCACTGGAGTACGTGATTACTTCGTAGAAAATAATACAACCGTGAATAATTTTCCCCGAGCGCTGTAAGGGTGTACTAAAGTGTGTTGGAAGAAAGTTATGGTTTGATTCAGTTAGAATTCTTTTCCCGATGTTTCGAGACGGATTCTCACAACCGAGCAAAAGTTATATTACTGCACTAGGATGAATTCTCGACCTGTATAAATAGGGGGAATTTAACCTTTATACGTATACGACCAGATACCGGAAACCATAAATCGTCGTGGGCCGGTTATCTGTGTTGTCCCTGCAAGCTGCTAGGGCTGGACGGCAGATGCGTCGTCAGATGATGAGCGTCGAAAATTCTAGCGTGCTGGATGAGGCAGGATGGCGGCCAATGTGACGTCCCAGATGGCACCGGGAGTCTCAGCTTCGTTCGCTGCACCAAAGTACTGCTAGACGAATCTTGAAGTTCCCAGATATTTTAATAATATCAAAACTGCAGGACATCGGCTCATTCTTTTCCAATGCACACAAAACATATTTATAACCTTTTACCCCGAGCGCTGTACCAAAAAATGGTCAGCCCCCAAATAACCTTCGCGCAAACCGAGGTTATAAATATACCCCAAAACTCACTTTGCGGAGCGCAGTCAAAGCCGCACTGTGTAACAAGTCACACCATGAAAAATCCAAAAGTACTCAAAAATGTTCAAATCTAACAGCGCTATTAGTCTCTAACACCCCTAAGCCTACTATATACCCAATTTCACTCAATTCGGTTCAAAAACAAAAAAGTAGATTTCAAGAATTGAAATCTAAAAAAACATTGCCTAGGCCCTAGCTCCGTTAATATGAACTAACCTAAGACATGTGATATATCAAAATTTGTGTCACAAGGATGCGCAACTTGTGCAAGTTTTCGTTTTAAAAGATATTTAATATTTTGACTTTTTTTCCAATCTAAACTCTAAATAGGCAATAACTCCGTTATCAAGCGTCGGTCCGAAAACCTAATCACACCAAAATGTGAGGCTCGGCAAGACGCTTACTTTGACATACGCCAACCTTCACCACTTCTAATAGTCCCGGAGTTATTCGCGCTTTCGTGAAAAAATCAAACAAAACATGATCTTTTAAACTTATTCAAATCTGCTATCACTCAGATAACTTAGTATAACACCTCCAGAGAGCAAGATCCCGGGATGCAAGGTTACTCCGGAATGAAACAAGAAGCTAGAATAGTGATTTAGATGTTTAAAAAGTTACTGAAAAAAAAAGGCGATCCTACGACACCCCCCCCCCCTTTAAGCACACACTTAGTCAATGAACTCGACAATGGGTGCCCGTGAACCACGAGATATTCCCTGAGGAGGATACCTCGGAGGTATATGTCGGGTAGGATCGTAATGATATTTAGAGTTAGTAAATGTTCTAGTGACTATGACATTCCCGGACGCGGGACCACAGGAGTGTCCTGAGCAGATTCCCCCCCGGGTTCCGGAACCTGCACGGGTTCGAGATCCGATCTGACGGGAACCTCAGTTTCACTCTCGGATCCCGACTCGGTGTCAGAATCAATGGGAAACTCAAACCCACTATTGTCCGACTCCGAATTCGACTCGGGGTCGGTATCGAAGTTCACCTGGTTCCCGCCGCGAACGGGGCGAATGTCGTTAACGTGAAAGTTCCACCATTTGCCGTTTAACAATACATTATACGTACTGTCACCGGTAACTTCTTCGATAGTACAAGGACCGGTCCAGGGAAACTCAAAGGCGGATGCATTTCGGTTACGAACATTAACCTGATCACCGACGTTAAAGCGCACCGGCGGCGGCTGCTCAGGCGAGCGTAAGATTGTTGAAATTGCAAAGTACGTTGTAAGGCAGTTTGAATTAGTTGCCGACGCTGCCGACGATTGGCGGGCTGCGGAACAGGAACGTGAGCGTTCCACTTACCGGGGCGTACTAATTCGCGGCCTAAAATAAGTTTGACGGGTGACATACTTGTAGCTCTGCTTGCTCGCGCACGAAGCACTTGCAGGGCTCGACCCAAGTAATCATCCCATAGTTTAGTGCTGCGCCCATGTAAAAGAATATGAAGAGTTTTCTTAAGTTCTTGTACGCGACGTTCAACCGGATTGGCTTGCTGATGATACACAGACGAATAGAATTGACTTATGCGCTGCTCTCTACAAAACCGTTCTAGTTTGTTAGCTCGATTGATCATAGCGTTATCCGAAACTAGAGAATTTATAGCACCATATCCTCCGCATGTATTTCTTAGGAGTAGGTCGTCGGTGACAATGAATTTATTTTTTAGCTCCCGCTGAGCGGCCGACGTAGGCTCTCGTTCCTGTAAAGCACGCCATAGACGAATTTCTGTTTGAAAATGATTGAGCGTGCGATGAGCTCGTACCAATTTTCCATGTATGTCAGAGACGGTGAGCAAGTTGACTGAAATTAAACTGACCGTATTTTCTTTTTTAGCGTCACTTTCCTCAGGGGGAAATAGCCGATCGAGATTCGTGTCGTCGGGCGCGATCCCCTCAGTGGGATTTCGACTTAGAAAATCGGGAAGATGGTTTTCTTTACCGGGAACATGTTCAATGCTGAAGGCAAACTCCTGTGACAAGAGAGCCCACCGTGTCAATTTAGATTTACTATCTTTGAATTTACTGAGCCAAGTCAGTGCTCGGCTATCAGTACGTAGGGTAAATGGTTTATCCTCCAAATAGCCACGGAAATTTTTTAACGCCCAAATAACTGCAAAGCATTCAGCTTTTGGGTGCCTTTACAAAACTTCGCGCTCGCGTGTGAAATAACAAACGGACGCATCAGTTTGTAGAACAAAGTTCTTTGAAAAATCAGGGCGACTCAATGGGATGGGTTTTGCCAGGGTCTCTTTAAAAGCTGTCTCTTGCTCCTCGCGCCAACTAAATGGTACATTTTTTTGAAACAAAGTTGTGAGGGGCGCTGTAAGAGCGGAAAAGTTAGGAAGATACTCGCGCAGCCAGTTGCACGTTCCCAAAAAGCTCTGAAGTTGACGTTTGCTTCTGGGTTTGGGAAAATCTTTGATTTGGTCCAGATGTTTTTGTTGGGGCACGGTAGAGGAACCTTCAATACGGTGACCCAAATAGTCCAGAGATTTAAATCCCAACTGGCACTTTTCTGCCGAGATTTTTAAGTTATGAATACGCAAACGTTCCATGACAAGAGAAAGATGGGTTAGATGTTCCTGCCAGGAGGCGGAATATACAATTATGTCGTCAAGATACACTTGTACGAATTTGTGTAAGTAACCCGTGAGTACTTCTGTAGTCATTAGGGTTTGGAAGGTTCCTGGGGCGCCTTTTAAGCCAAAAGGCATGACGTTAAAATGATAGGTAGCACCGTCAGGGGTACTAAAAGCTGTATAGGTTTTACTATCAGGATGCATGGGAATTTGCCAATATCCGGCTTTCAGATCTAACACGGAGAAAAACTTAGCCGTTCCCAAGTCCTTTAGGGCGTCCTGGATACGCGGGAGCAAGGCGCTTTGGTCCTTCGTAAGAGCATTTAACTTACGAAAATCTACACAAAAGCGCGGTTTTTTCCCGGTACGTTCTACCAAAACAGGGGGTGAAGCATATGCGCTGTTGGAGGGCTCAATAACCCCCACCTCCAACATTTCAGCGATTTGTTCATACATGATCCTTTTCTTAGCAGGGTTAACGGGATAACACCGCTGGTTAACAATTTGACTGGACGTCAGCTTGATTTGATGCTGCGTCGTACGCGTAGTTGGTTGTTGTAACCCAGTTTCAAATAAATCCGAATAGCTTTTGATCAATGTCGATAACTCCGCAGGAACGCTAGATTCAATTTTGGGTAGCTCAGTTTTCTTCAAAGAGGTTTTCGGGGGATGTTGCCAATAGATGGTCTTTCGGCCTGATTTTCCCAAATAAATACATCCCCGGATACCGTCTATGATGACTTCAAAGTCGCGAATAAATTGCATCCCCAAAATAATTGGATATGATAATTCCGGGACAACCAAAAACTCCGTTGAGTATTCGGTATCCTGATCCAGAATTATTGTCAAAGAGCAGCTGTCCTTTGATTGTACCGTTGAAGTTTGACAAGCTAAACTGATTTTGAATGAACCAGGGGTCAACTTCTTAGGAGCAAATTGGGAAGAAATAAAATTAACTCCTGCACCAGTATCTACCAACGCTCGGACCGTTTGTGAGCCCAGCTGAACTTGAATGCATGGTAAGGGTCTTTCGGTGTTGATTTTACCTAAAGATAGCGGACCGGCGTCAGGTGACACCGCAGGTTTAAAACGACGGCCCGCCTTTAGTTTTCCGACCCAGTCTCCGGTGCCGAAGCGGAGGCCTCGGTGTCGTGAACAGGGGCGGTTTCAAGAGTTCGGACAGACGGTCCGTTGAATGGTTTTCTTGGACAGTCAATATTGTAATGATCCCCCTTACAAAATTTGCAAAGATAAGGAGGACCGGTTTTTGCACGCGATACTGGCGGCGTTGACATATTACGAGGAGCAGCGTTACGCGATTGAGTAGGAGCAGCCGCGATCGGTCGCGACACGGTACTCGGGCAAGCGCTATCAGACTCCCGTAATTTGTTTATCGTTTGAGTGGCCCACAAGCGCTGGTGCTCACCCATAATCTTTTCTAAGCGGGTGCAGTCCAGCGCCAGTTCATCCACCGTCAGATAATTTTTCAATAAGGTATGACATTGCAAATCCGCTTTCAACAGTGACCTTATGATTTCAATTTTCATGCTTTCTGTAGCATAAGGTTCAATTCGTGCAAATCGATTGCACTTGCGCAAAATAAAAATATCTGCTCCCTCGGTCATATTTTGGCGAGTGCCATATAAATCCACACGCAGACTTGCCTGCGTATCCACCGAGTCATAACGCTCCAAAAATTTTGCACGCAACTGATCATATGTAAGTTTTTAGTTACGAAATTGGTATACCCAATTCTGAGCATGCCCACGAAGATATTCCCCGAAATTCCTGACTTTATCCTCGCTCTCCACAACATGGGCATTATCCCAATGAGCCTCGAGGTTTTCCAGAAATTCCCGGGGGTCTTCATGGGACAAACCAGTAAACGTAGGTCGGAAAGTAGGTTCCATAGGATGGATGCGATTGTTCAGTGCGGTGAGTGCCATGACTTGGCTACTAATTGGATCGACCGGAGGAACAGAAGTATGCACCATCGAGGAAAATGGAGGAGACGTTTCACTCACGGGAGCCGAGAGATAATCTACTCTCACGCGGTCTTTGACTATTGCCGGCCTCAGAGCCAAGCGAACCGCCAAGGGCTCAGACTCACAACCGTGTCTCCCCACCAGGGATGCCATGTCGTCCTTTCCCATATTCCTCAAATTGTCATCATCAGATAAGTGATTTGAACTTACTGGGAGTATTGTTGGATCTCAACCAACGATCAGACGTATTCAAGATACGATCAGCGGCTGATAGATAGATAGAGAAGGCATAATTAAAATTTGGAACACCCTGGCCAAAAGCTTAGAGGTCCCAAAAAATTTTCCACCTTCCCGCCGACCTTCAGTCAGGCGCCTCATACAAATAAAATAAAACGTGCACGTGACACACGAACTATGGCTGCTGCCTGAATAAGTTGTGACTTGACGTGACTTTTAAAATATGGACAAGGTATTTGCACTTGGGGCACCTATACACATCAAACAGTTAAAAAAGGAGATGGCCCAAGCGACTTCCACCCGACTAAAACTAAACTACTGAAAAGTAGTTCTTCGCAAACAGTAGCGGAATTAATGGCCACTAGGCAAAACACAAAATAGTTCGAATCAACTCTGTTCCTTGAAACAGTTCAAAAGGTTAGGAGATTAATCCACTGGAGTACGTGATTACTTCGTAGAAAATAATACAACCGTGAATAATTTTCCCCCAGCGCTGTAAGGGTGTACTAAAGTGTGTTGGAAGAAAGTTATGGTTTGATTCAGTTCGAATTCTTTTCCCGATGTTTCGAGACGGATTCTCACAACCGAGCAAAAGTTATATTACGGCACTAGGATGAATTCTCGCCCTGTATAAATAGGGGGAATTTAACCTTTATACGTATACGACCAGATACCGGAAACCATAAATCGTCGTGTGCCGGTTATCTGTGCTGTCCCTGCAAGCTGCTAGGGCTGGACGGCAGATGCGTCGTCAGATGATGAGCGTCGAAAATTCTAGCGTGCTGGATGAGGCAGGATGGCGGCCAATGTGACGTCCCAGATGGCACCGGGAGTCTCAGCTTCGTTCGCTGCACCAGACTACTGCTAGACGAATCTTGAAGTTCCCAGATATTTTAATAATATCAAAACTGCAGGACATCGGCTCATTCTTTTCCAATGCACACAAAACATATTTATAATCTTTTACCCCGAGCGCTGTACCAAAAAATGGTCAGCCCCCAAATAACCTTCGCGCAAACCGAGGTTATAAATATACCCCAAAACTCACTTTGCGGAGCACAGTCAAAGCCGCACTGTGTAACAAGTCACACCATGAAAAATCCAAAAGTACTCAAAAATGTTCAAATCTAACAGCGCTATTAGTCTCTAACACCCCTAAGCCTACTATATACCCAATTTCACTCAATTCGGTTCAAAAACAAAAAAGTAGATTTCAAGAATTGAAATCTAAAAAAACATTGCCTAGGCCCTAGCTCCGTTAATATGAACTAACCTAAGACATGTGATATATCAAAATTTGTATCACAAGGATGCGCAACTTGTGGCTATAACAGATTTTTGAAAAAGTTTTCGTTTTAAAAGATATTTAATATTTTGACTTTTTTCCAATCTAAACTCTAAATAGGCAATAACTCCGTTATCAAGCGTCGGTCCGAAAACCTAATCACACCAAAATGTGAGGCTCGGCAAGACGCTTACTTTGACATACGCCAACCTTCACCACTTCTAATAGTCCCGGAGTTATTCGCGCTTTCGTGAAAAAATCAAACAAAACAAAAAATCAAATCACTCAGATAACTTAATATAACACCTCCAGAGAGCAAGATCCCGGGATGCAAGGTTACTCCGGAATGAAACAAGAAGCTGAAATACTGATTTAGATGTTTAAAAAGTTACTGAAAAAAAAGGCGATCCTACGACACTGAGAAGAGGTTGATCTTAAAATCTGGAATGTATAATACATTACTTATCTTTGTATCTAACCATGTCTTGCCATTCCATGCTTCTAACTTTATATTTCCTACTCCTGCTACTTTTACCAATGAACCGTCATCCATCTCAACCATTTTACTGACTGACATATCAATGCTGACAAACTGGTTCTTATCATAGCACATGTGTCCATACACCAATCTTGAGCAATAAAATCAGAAATTCCCACTAGCGCTACTCCCATATCATCTAGGCTTTCAGAAGAGGTAATAAATGCATTTACTGATGCATTTCCACTTGAATCATCTTTCTTGTTTTTAGATTCTCCCGACGATTCTCCTTCTTTCTTTTTTCTAAACCAACACTGAGCATTTACGTGGCCTTTAAGTTTACAAAATGAACAAGTCTTGTTTTTACCATAGCTCTTCTTGTCATTTTTCTGGTCAGGATAATTTTTTCGAACGTGCCCTATCTTGTCACATCCAAAACACCTCACTGTTTTGGAATAACTTGCCCCACTCTTACCAGCAGCTAGAGTCTCGAGGTGAGTTCCTTTAGGGTTTGATTATCTGTCGTTGTAGATTCCCAAGCAGAGACCAAATGTTTTAGGTTATCTGGTAGCGACATTAGGATTTTTGTCATAACCATTTTCTCGCTAAGTTCTTCACCTAACTAGGCCAAAAAATCTTGTCGGTAATAGATGGACACTCACCTGCGACTTCTGTTCATACACAGAACAAAGTTTTTGCCACATTTGGGCTGACGTGGTGCAAGACAGTATGTGTGTCAGAGGTTTTTCTTCCATTCTAAGGGATATTATCTCTTGGGCCTTAGAATCCCTACGTTCCCATTGACAATTGTCGTCTGTGGCTGGTTTCACATTCTCGCCTTTAGCGTTCTCATAAAGCCCCTTAGATCTGAGCATAATTACGGTCTGGAACTTCCACGCCGTCCAGTTTTCGCCCGTAAAACGGATGGTATTAATATTGCCTTTTTCTTCCATGATTTTGCCGTCTTTTTCCAATTTTCCGACAAGAAACTTATTTCCCTCCAAAACTTTTGAGATTATCTCTCTTCAAATGCCGAAAAACACCTAAAAACGCGAGTCTGGGTTGTTTTTAAGGCTCTCTAGGAGGATTAAATAAGCCACCGAACGTATAGTTGACATTTCCGTACCGTAACATAAACTGAAAAACACTTGCTTGTTGGTTGAGACCAACTTCAAAAAAAAACAACTAATAAACTCAGCGGACCAGTGCTACTTACTAATATGAAATAAAAAGCCAGAAAAAAATGTCATTGTATTTTTTTACTTTCTTACAACACTGATCGAAAATTCGTAATCCTCTACCCCAAAAACTGCTATATACCAATTTTAACCAAAATTGGAGAAACTAGATGGTGCCCCCCCCCCCCCCGCCAACTCAGCTAGAAGCTATCAATGTAAAGTTTTTCAATTCTGATTAAAAATTTGTGATCTTCGACCCTAAAAACCGCCATATACCAATTTTAAACAAAATCGGAGATACTGGATGGTCCCCCCTCCAACTCAGCGAGGAGCTATCAATTTGAAAGTTTTTTAATTTGATCGAAAATTCGTAAGCCTCGATGCCAAAAACCGTTAAATACCAATTTTGAACGAAATCGGAAATACTAGATTGTACCCCCCCCCCCCCCACTTCGGGAATCTTTCAACTTCATATTTTTTGAATTCCGATCGAAAATTTGAAATCTAACTTCAACGACGTTCGCCATTGACCGGCCCTGAATGTGATAACCGTGTTTCGTTAGCTGCTACGGTTTGTAAGTAAGAATTTTTATAAGTTTATTTTTTTGAATATGAAAAAAAAACACTTGTTCATACGTAGACACCAAAAAATAATTGTCTCTCGAACCATAATATAAAATAAGTAGCAGCCTGTTTGTTCTTGGATCACGGCCATTCCGTAAGCTTATTTCTTTTCTTTACACACAGGAAATCACTATGCATCTCACTCAACGTAGAAGTATCCGATCTCTCATTGGACAAGCACACACAAGACCCGGCGCGCGAAAAGTGCGCGATTCTCATCTCGATACTGCATAAAAACATAATTATTTGTTTTATAAATTTCTACCCTAAAAAAATTGTCTAATTTGGGGGAATGTGGTGTATTACAATACAAATAATTGCCAAAATAATAGTACATATAGTAGTATTTAAAACATAGAAAAAATAAAAGTCATGATTTGTTTAGATGCTAATTTGACTGGCCTATAATCACCTGCAGACGAGAAGAGTATCTACGCACACACAAATTTTAGGTGTGGGGGGCCTCTCCGTGCCCCGCGACTGGTGACGTCACGTTCGCCCCAAGGCCTCGGTAAAGACTACTCTTAATGTTGGAAACCCGCAACGACCGACGTCCAGAATTATTATTAAAAATCATTAAGGCTTGTTTATCGAGACGGCAGGTGAAGTGCATTTATGAAGTCACGAGCCTGTTGAATGTTAGGTATCCATGACGACGTTGCGACACAGTACCGAACAGCAGGGTACCGATTCTGGAAGTCATAGGAAGTGATCGTTCGCCTGAGAGAAGAAAAGTAAATTCAACCAATAAACGCGCTTAAAAGCAGTGACGAGACGATTGAATAATCACCAAACTATTATGGCACGCGCAGAGCTGCCTCGAACAACAATTTTGGAGCGAACCCGTTCTCTCGACTAGACCCAGTAGTTGGGAGTTGTAGGAAAGTTCGTGTGAAAAACGTCACTTGTATTATTTCAGAGCACGTTATTGGACGAACGACCGATCGATATTTTACTCGCTAATGCGCATGCTACGGCAAACTTGACCGTCTTTTAGAGTAGGACTCGCACAGTGGTCGATTTTTGTAAAAACGCGGACATTAAAAAAAACTTCCACATTGTAATTTAATCGTACAAAATATTTAGTTTTAATAAACAGACAGGATGATCGTGTGAATTTTCACATATATCTTGACATTTTTAAGAGGAAAAAGATATATATTTATATATATATATATTTAAAAGAAAAAGAAAATATATTAGAAATAATGCCAACCGAAACTTTCAAATGAAACACCCAGTATATTATTGCATGTTTGCATTTTGTTTTTAAATTCTAAGCATTTTTATATAACGTACCCTATGTCGATCTTCAACTGTTTTCGAGATATTAACAGTCTGATACTGTCATATTCTGGGTCTTCTATTTGAAATTTGATGTTGAATGCTGATGCGTAATGTCAAACTCGTAAAAAGCATAGTTTATTCTTTGGCCAACTATTCGCCTAGTATCTTGACAACCATATAGGGGCAAATTTAGATACATTTTGAATTTTTTAATTTTTCCATTTATGTCCGCGTTTTCCGGAAAATCGACCACCGTACGTCGTTCGAATGACTGTTGTGCGATCGGCCGGTCCCACGCACATCCTTCGCGCATGCAGACATTTTAGCGACAAAGGCCCGAAATCATTCAGCAGCGTAGACTGAGCGGTGATAGTTCCATAAAGTGAATTCGTTGAGGCAGTGGCGGCGCGAAACATAAAATGTGATTAATTGTTACCTATTATAAAAATGAGTAACTGTCAAGATTTTAGCCTGGTCTTAATTTATTCTTATTGTATTTTAAAAGAAAACGCAGATTTAACTTTCACTATTTTTATTATTTACTTTTAATCGTGAACTCACAGTCTATTCGCTGTTCTTGTTCTTCCTCGCTTTCTATCCTATCGAAAACTTCTTTCTTGAATATTCGGGAATGGTCGCGTGAATTCTTTTATTTTCTTTAACGCCGCTTTGCTACTACAGTTTAATCTAATTACGCTAGATGGCAGAGTATGTGACAAAATTTCAATAAATATTGTTTTAATTTTCTTAACACCTTCTCCAAATTTTGTCAAATTAAAAAAAAAAACTCATAAAAGCTTAGAAAATCAAAAACTTATAAAACTTAATCTGAAACTTCTTAAACTAATAAACAATTTTTAAACTTAGTAAACTTAGTAACAAGAGGTTTTGTTAAAATGTCTGCTACTTGAATTTCTGTTGGACAGTAATATAATTTTAACAATCCCTCTTTTACTTTTTCGCTTATAAAATGATAGCTTACATCTATATGTTTACTCCTTCTATTCATTTGTCCATTTTTCACCATCCTGATTGCACTCTGGTTGTATAGCTTCAGCTCTATATTCACATTGCTATCAATCATTTCTTCTATCAATGACTTTAGATACATGAGCTCCTTGGTACATTCTACAGCAGCAATGAACTCTGCTTCAGTACTTGACAGAACCACTATTGGTTGTCTTCTTGATGTCCAGAGTATTGGTGCTCCGCAGTAGAATACTACATATCTACTTGTACTTTTTCTTGATACAAGGTCTCCAGCAAAATCAGAGTCACATAGCCTATGCTATCAGGTGGTTAACGTCTCCATTTGTGTTCAAATACTTCAGGATTCTTTTTACATTTGTCACGTCCCTCTCTGTTGTTTCTTCCATTTTCCTGCTACACATGTTTACTGCAAATGTCACATCTGGTCTGGTTTTATTTGTTAGATATAACAAACTTCCTATGGCTTTTCGGTATGGGTAATCTTTATTTCTTTCTGTCAAATCTTCGGTATTATTGTAAACCATTGGTGTTTTTGTTGGTTTTGCATCATTCATTTTAAACTTCTCTAGGATTGTCTCTATGTACTGTTTTTGTCTCAGTATTAGATTTTCGTTTGTTCTTGTTATTTCTAGTCCTAGGAATTTATTAGGATCCTTACTTTCTGTCATTTCAAACTCTCTTTTCAGTGATCCTAGTAGCTTCTGTAAATCTGTCAAATTCCTTTTGTCGCATATCAAAATTCGATCAAACATAGTTCCTTTTTTGTTTCTAAAGATACATTGTTAATTTTTTAAACTTTTCAGTCCATTTGTAGCCAGGAAGTTGGTGAAATTTATTCCATTGTAGTGGTGCTTGCTTTAATCCATATAATGATTTTTTTAAAAGGGACACTTTATTTTTCTTGTTGTCAAACCCTTCGGGAACCTCCATGTAAACGTTTTCTTCCAAATCTCCATATAAAAAGGCTGTTTTGATGTCAAACTTTCTTATCTCATAGTTTCTCACTGTGGCTATAGCAAACAGAACACGTAAAGCATTCATATTCACCACTGGACTAAAGACTTCTTGGTAGTCTATTCCTTTTTTCTGTTGGCAGCCTCGTACTACCAATCTTGCTTTGTATTTTTCATCATCTTTAATTCTGAATACCCATTTATTCGTCAGAATTATCTTGCCGTCTGCTTCTGTTCGGTCTACATAGTCCCAGGTTCGGTTTTTCATCAGGGAATGTTTTTCGTCCTTTATTGCCTTTTGCCATTTGATTTTATCATTACCATTTAAGGCTTCTTCATAACTTAACATAGCTATGACTGTATAGTCCATCTCATAGTCTCGTTGCCACTGTCTTCTATTAAGGTTTTGTTCCTTATCTGACTGGTGTCCTCAAATTCATCATCAGATTCTACTGTTTAATTCTGTTGTTGCTGTGGCTGTGGATCTTCTTTTTCCTCTGTAACTGATACTTTTCTTGGATTTTGCTCTTTTTTGATTTTGTTTGTTTCTTCAAACACAACATCTCTGTGTATTGTTACTTTATTCTCTTTTTCATTCCATAATCTGTAGCCATGTCTTGCATATCCTATAAAAATGTACTTTTTGCTTCTTTCGTCTAGTTTTTTCAAATAACCCAGTACTTTTGCATGCGCTTCACTGCCAAATACTTGCAAATTTGACAGGTTTAGTCTTCGTCCGGTCCATTTTTCTACTGGTGTCACTGGTAGGGTCTCCGTTGGGCTTCTGTTTATAAGATATGTAGCAAAACGTACAGCTTCACCCCAGAATTGTTTATCTAAGCATGAGTCAAAGATCAAAGCTCTTGCTTTTTCCAACAATGTTCGGTTCAATCTCTCTGCTTTTCCATTCAGCTGCGGGATGTATACTATTGTGTTTTCTTGGACTATTCCTTTGCTTCTACACCAAGCTTTTAGTCTGTTATTGACATATTCTGTCCCATTGTCACATCTTAGCTTGGATATTTTTAGGTTTTTGAAAGATTCTACTTCTTCCACATATTCCTTGACATAGTTGAACACTTCTTCTCTGCTTTCTAGTAGGTAGATCATTGTAAAATGGGTGTAGTCATCCAGGAATGTCAGTATGTATCGTTTTCCATCCCATGTGACAGGATCAATCGGACCACACAAGTCAGTGTGTACTATCTCTAGTGGTCTTTTAGCTCTGTCTCTTTCTTAAATGGCAATCGTGTTTGCTTGACTTTTAGGCATATTTCGCAGATTTTATCTATGTGGTCACAGTCGTTTTTCCTTAAGTTCATACCTGTAGACAGTTCGGTCAGCTTTTTCATATTTTGTAGTCCCAAATGTCCTAGTTTTCAATGCCATAAATTTGCATTTTCTTTGCTCTTCTCTGCAAGAAAGCTGTGTTCCTAATTTTCGTTGCATAGATTCACCATGTACAAGCCATTATTTTTTTTTATTCCTTCTAGGACGGTCTGATTTTCCTTTTGCACGATCACTTTGTTTTTGGTGAAAGTCACCACACCATTTTTTTCTGTTATTGCATTTACTCATAGTAGATTTTGCCCCAAATCTGGCACATAAAGAACTTTTTGCAAAATTCACTTGTCTGTGTGTAATTTTCCGATTTCTGAGCTGATCATCGAGCCATTGTTCGCCACTTTTAGGTTGGTTTGTTTTCTTTTTACTTCTGTCAAGGTTCTTTGACCATTATGTGTGCCGTAGCCCCAGAGTCGAGGTGATTATTATTATTTTGCCCTGACCGATCTTTATAAAAGCAATTTTGCTCAGTATGGTTCGGTCTTTTACAGATACTGCAGGGCTTTCTTGTTGTCTGTTTTGTTTCCTCGGTTTGTCTGCAGGTCCTTGCATAGTGTCCTGGTAATACACATTTGAAACATTTTTGGTCTTTTTCCTTCTTATTTTCTGTAGCTTGTCATACATTTCTTTACTGCTGGAACAGTTTATTATGTGCATTATGTTCTTCTTATCTATGGATGTGATTATCACCTTCTGGGCTTTGGCATCCTGTTTTATCCACTCTGTTTTTTCTTTATCTTGGGTGAGATTTTCCAATTTTATTTTACCACTCACAATATCCCATAACGCACTGGCTTTGAAGAATATCTGGACTTCAAACTTCCAGATTTCGTAGCTCCTTGAATCCACTAATTTTTCAATCTGGCTGATTTCTTCACTGGACATTTTCCTTTTATTTTATTTTCCTCCAGAATCAATCTTAGTCTGGGTATCACTTCTTTCTTCTTATTGTCCTTCTGGGCAGCGCCTTCTTTTCTTTTTCTTTTCTTCCAGAGTCCACTCCTGGTCTGGGTATCACTAATTCCTTCTTCTCTGTTATTAGAATACTTCTGGGCTCATAACCTGTCAAGATTTTAGCCTGGTCTTAATTTATTCTTATTTTATTTTAAAAGAAAACGCAGATTTAACTCACTATTTTTATTATTTACTTTTAATCGTGAACTCACAGTTTATTCGCTGTTCTTGTTCTTACTCTCTTTTTATCCTATCGAAAACTTCTTTCTTGAATATTCGGGAATGGTCGCGTGAATTCTTTTATTTTCTTTAACGCCGCTTTGCTACTACAGTTTAATCTAATTACGCTAGATGGCAGAGTATGTGACAAAATTTCAATAAATATTTTAATTTTCTTAACAGTAACGTATGTGCTGTTAAAGGGTGAGATCCCATAAGATATTCTTTGTTTTTATTGGAATATATTATGTATTAAATAAGCCATTTACTTTTTTTTATAATAATGCAGATCACAGTAAAAGGTTTGCGCTGCATTAAACCCAGTATTATACGTTCAGTTTCTTTTAGTACAAAATAATACTATTCCATGCTATAACCAATGTGATATAATTTGTTTGGTGTAACTATAAAATAGTAGTTTGTAAAATAAAAATCTCACCCACATTTTAATTTTTCATTATTTGATATATTGGTGGCGATTCTTTAAAAACCGTCAGAATATCTCGCCCTTACAAAAAATCCGACGATTTTTAAACACAAGTTTACACTAACTGCTTTTTTTGTCAGGACTTATTTGCTAATAATTTACTTTCTTAATACTGTTTCAGTAAATAAAAAATATGTCAATTTTAATTTTTGTATTCAGTTTTTGTGACAAACCCTTTTTTTATTTAAAAATGTATGTTATTAAGCTTATTTTTGTGTTTAAACAAACCTTCAAAACTTTTAACATACAAAACCATAGGTAGCCATGGAATATGTTGCTGTCACTGTTCAGAAAAGTCACACAAATTTTGTCTTTCCTTTTACGTGGTGAGAATTTTTTGAAGTTTATTGGTACGCGTAGTAGAAATTTAGCTCCGCCGAAACACTAGTCCCGCAGAATATCTTTAAAATATTAAGATAAATATTAAGGATGCTGTGTTTTTATTTTAAATTAGACAATAAGTAAAAATCGCCACTTTCCAGAATTGTGACGGGTGAGATTTTCTGTCGTTTCTGAAGAATCGCGACCAATATTTTGTCTAATTTTCAGGCAAGAATAATTAGATTTTCTCAATATTACCCTTTACTAAACAGCGGCAATACCCTACACAAATAATATTAGGGTGTTTTTGGACAGCATACAAAAAGCTACTATTGGTGTTACCGTTATTTAGCAAACCTTCACGAATTAAATTATTTCGGTTTATTTTCCTATTTTTTTTAACGCTTACCTATTAAGCTATATAATGATTAAAAAAAGGTATTCTTTTTAAAATTGTAAAATGTAATCAAAATAAAGTTTTTACCTAGACTCGTGCGGGAAAGTACACTTTACCGCACTCATTTTGGTGCGGTAAAGTTAAAGTGATGACATTTTACCGCACTCAATGCGGTTAAGCAACTACGTTTATTTAAAAACTAAGATGCAGATGTTGGAAATTTTGAAGGATTATAGGCGCAATCTTGTACCTAACACATGCGTAAAATGTCTAGTGCAAATGAGTACAGTATAGTGCACTTTACCACACACAGTAGGTAAATAACTAAAACGACAAAACCATCCGAGTAATTTTTGCGGTAATAAGCACATAAATAGAAACTTCAAAAATATTAATAAAAATAAACGTATAATATGGCAAAACCAATAAGATAATGAAAATATTTTTTGTAGGTAATTCTTTATTTAAATATGTACTTATATACTTAAGTTTTGTATATACAGGACCGTGTTTAACCTAATATCTCTAAAACCAAAAGAGGCAGAGAAATGTATATTAAAAAAAAAAAAAAATTATCTTTTTTGTGCTAATCGTGCTGCCAGTTAGGCAGAGGTAAGGCGGCGAATCCATTTTTTTAATTGAAATGCCCAGTATATTTTGACAAATTTGAATAGAAGTTTGCGTTCTGTTGGTATGTTACCTTTTTCTCGAACAGTTTTTAAATAAAATAACAAAAACTTTTCAATTAGAGCAACTCATTGTTCTCAGGTATTAAAAAGATATTGTTATTTTTTTTTAAAGCAGCTTGTGACAAGGGTAACATTAGATATTTTAGGAAACAGAACGAAACGATGTTTCACTGCCAAAATACACAGTCTCTCATTGAAAAAAAAAGTAACGTCGCCGCCTTTACTTCGCTTACTTAACGACTGACTTTTTTGGTTTTGAAGATATTAGGGTGGAGTCGGAGTTTTGAGACACTATATATGTACGTATAGCTTTACTTGTTTTTAATTTGAACGGTTATTTTCAATAACAATAAATTTGTAGCACTAATTTGTAGGTAGTTTCTTCTTGCATTCCTTAACCCTTTTAGGGTCAGGTAAAACCTAATTAGGAAAACTGCAAACAATCATTTAAATTTAATTTCGGCCAAATCCAATTTTGTATATAATATTTATTTAAACTTTTTAGGTTTAATTTAACCGTGTGAGAGGCTAAAAAGTACCTACTTAAGTTCTTGCTGTTTCATTTTGAATTTTATATATTTCTCAGACAAGAGATAAATACGCGGTAATTGATTGGGTTTCAGTAAACTGCTCGTTTAAAATAAAAAAACGACTTTTGTATCATTTTTAGCACAATGTTAAGTTAACTTCAAAGTTAAAATTGATAAATCGACATAATAACGGTTTCATGTAGGTATCATGGCTTGTAAATTAGAAAAAATGTTTTTCCAGTTACTTACCTAACTTAAATATACTCGCAAAATTCATTTTAAACATACCGGTGGGTGTTATGTGCCACAAAAAATAAAAATGATTAAAAATTATTAATACTACCCTGGCCGCGCTCCAAGTGAGATCAAAGAGATTTCGCCGGCTTATTTATTTGGTTGGTAGGTGATCAGTGGTTGCGATAAGCAATAGCGACAAAAAACCTGGTAAATGCTTGAAAATCAATCGGAATAAAAATAAAATACAGTGTGATCTTACAATTATCTATTAATTTTATTAAGATTTGTTGACCATACCATTAGAGTAAAGGAAAAATAAATAGGAAGTGAAGGTATAGGCTTCAGCGTGGACGCCGACCCCTATACCCGCGCAACTGGCTGCCCCGCGACGTGCTCCCGACTGGTGTAAAATATTGTTTCGATATCTAGCGACATCACTTTGGCAGTGAGATTATAATTAATGCGTGTCGGCAATCCAAAATGTGAAGACGCATTAGATTTAGATGAAACTGCTGATAATAAAATATTAAATCTGTACAATGGGTCTTATTTATGCAACTATTTTACCAAATTGATTGCTAAATAAACTCTACCCAACTAGCAATTTGTCGACGACTCAACGTTGTGCACCGCGTGCCAACGTTGCGTCGCAACCTTTACTTTTAGTCAAACACCACCCACTTTTGCAACAATTTAGGGAATGATTTTTTGGTTGGGTCAAAGTCGCGATCGCGACTACAGTTGAAGTAATAGTTCAATGGGTTTTGGAGTACAATTATTTGTTATTGTTATACACTATTTGACTACAAATTAAATTATTTCTTACGCCATAATATTATTAATTATTTTACATGCAAAAAGATCTTAGTTTATTGTAGAAAAAAGCAAAAAAATAATTTTTAATGTTTGTTTACAAATTAGCCTACAATGGAACTTAAAAAACGCGAACACGCCTCAATTTTTACCCAATCGAAGTTGCTCCACAGTTTGGCTTTCTGATGCTCACTTAATTTCCGTCGTTGTTCTTTACACAGGTCCTTCTTTTTTTTCCGCCACACTGGGGAATCACCTTTAATGATAGCTGTCACATGTCAAAATATCGAAGAATATTTATATTAGGGAATTATTGAAACGCAGTTAGTGCCGACACTAATAAGATTAGGACCTGCCCTTATTTGTGGAGGAATTATACTGGGCGGTATCCTGGCTGTGTCTAGCCGTATTTAACGTTTTTGACCACTGTTCGGCATTTTTTTACCTTAACCCCACTTTCGTGAATTTTTTGTGTTGAGACGGCCAAAAATGCAAAAATTGATACAAAATAGTTATATTTTTATGAAATCGAATGACATAGCACAAGAAAATTAAAAAAAGCAAGGCTCAAATACTTCGTTTTAACGATGAAGACAATATTTGTTTGCTACGAGAAGTAGTTCAACCAAATCTCTTCAGAACTCTCTCCAATCTCCAGAAAGACCTCTCCTTCCAACACATCACCCATGCTTTTGATCACTCAAAATATAAAAAATAAAAACAACACAGAATTTCGAAAACAGGCAGCATATATTTGTAGGTTAGAAATAAAGTCGTATCGTCACCGTTTTCCTAGAGGCGCGTTCAATAATTCTATAATTTGCACCTTTTAGAGCCAGGCACAGCCTGTGTTAAGGTCGTCGCTAAGTAGGCACTATCCATTGCGGCTGTATTTCAATAATTCCCTATTATTTATACAATTTGTTCCTTTTCATAGTGCAAAATGTTCAAACAAAACTAATAGAAACTTTACAGAACATTTCTTAATTACTTTTACTGAATTAATTAACGTTTGTATGACAAAAAAAGCAGTGCCCCAAAATTGGTTTGTTGAAAAGATAACAGCAAAATTTTTTAAATTAAATTTTAAAATTAGTGCAATTCAAATTTTTACAACTTGCACAACTAAAAATTGCTAGTTGGGTATAATAATAGAGGATCTAATTCAATTTATTTCTGCCCTTTTCAGTTATAATGGTGTTTATGGTGTTTTATTTCCTATATGCTAGTAATATTTGAAGCCTCCAAAGAAGCGAGCGCCGTTTTTATGAATGATATGAGAAAAATTAAATACAAACGTTTTTTTACAATTTTTAAAGTGCATTTAAAATTATGTCGGTGCCTGTTAAAAGGAGGAGGCACACATTACATGCATTCTGGACAGCACACGATCTTTTTGAAATTTTGATATGTTGTAGATAATTTAATTCTGGACAACCTTTAAATAGTACAAAATCCTTAGACTCGTATAGTTTCGGAGATATTAGTGCTCGAAGTTGAACTTTTTTGCTATTTTGCTACTAAAGAATTAGCGGTTTACCGATGTTTTAATAGATATTTCACTAGCAGATAGTCATTTGTTTTTCATGGTGGTCAGCCTTTTATGTAGTTAAGGCCCTGGTCGAATTCCATAGAAGATTTGATATATTTTTCCCCTGGTATAATTTCTGACATGTTGTTAATCATTGTCATAATAATATTATATTGTCACCGGTGTCACGTTCTTGTGTCGTTGTTTTGAATTTTTTTCGGTTTTTCAAAAATGTTGGAGCACGGAGATTTTTTTTCGAAAATGAGATTAAAAGGAATCTCGCACAAGAACACAGGCGTTGCTTCAGACTTGCTGAAGTAGCGTTGAATGTTCAATGCAGAATATGTGTTGCTTGTGATATGAGATGGATAATAATGGGCAAGGAATACCATTCAATGTTCTTATAGTAAGGGAAACGTGTGTAGTATGCCATCGGGGAAACAGGGAATTGGTGCGTCCTCAATTGAAAGCAAAAGCTCAGTTTTACCTGAAAAATAACATTTTTATCAATCCGAGAAGCCGATGCTGTCCTGAACATCTAATTAGGTACTATCTATTAGCGGTCAGAGCACTCTATCCGACGTAATAAAACAACAAAGCATCGGCAGAAAATTTCGCTCTCGCCCAGCCCTACTTTTTAGAATGACAGTTGTCAAACAACTATTTTTGAGGTTATGTTTATTGTTTATTTTTTTCGGGCGACTGTTCTTTACCCGTTTTAAAACTGCAGTAAAAAAACTAAAAATTTAAAAGTGAAATTAGTGAGGAACTCTTTGCAGTCGTTTCGTAGTGCTTCAGTGCCTGTTCGTAGGTGTGATAAGGAACTCTTTGTAGTCCTTTGAAATAAAGTAAAATCTGATCTACACCTGCTACTTACCTTTGGATACCTTGAAGCATAAAATGGTGAGTAGGTTTTTAGCTTAAAATATTCGTATTTAAGTTTGGACAAAAATGTAAAATTTTGGTAATGATTTTTTGATTTGTGCCTAGAAATAATGCCAAAGGCAATCTTAAGACCATATGACACAGAAAAATACTAATTGCTTACTAAACTGCTTAAAAAAACAAATTTTTAGGTTTGCTTTGGTTAGGTTAAGGGGTTGGCTAGGTTTACTAAGTTAGCTTAAGACTGTATGACACAGAAAAATACTAGATTGCTAGTAGGTACACATATGAAATGCAAAATGTCTAAGAGATTTATGGAGGATTTAAACTGCTTAAAAAACTAAATTTTTAGGTTTGCTTTGGTTAGGTTAAGGGGTTGGCTAGGTTTGGTTAGGATTACTAAGTTAGCTTGGTTGTTTTAGTAAGTTATCCTCAGTTTCAACAAAACTAAAAAGCAAAGAACTAACTAACCAAACAAACCAAATTCAAGCAGCAAAATTTTCAACCTCAAGTTCATATGAAGTAAGCAAGTACCCATTCTGAGCAAGTTCTTATCAAAGCATAATTTTTTGATGAAAAGCGTATGTACTGTCCAATCCAAAAAATGCAGTTTGGAACAAAAAAAAAACAGATAATCAGACAAAATTTCTAAAAACTGGTTTTTTAATATCTATATATATATTGTTTGTTTAGAACAATTTGCAATGTTTGTTTTCTAAAAATCTAAATAACTGGACAATGTGGCACCTAATTTTACCTACTGCCCATAATGACCTACTTAGCTACATATATTTTTTAGGACAAATGCTACCAAGAAAAACTCCAATTCATAAATAGAAAGGACTCATATAAACTAGAACAAGATGAGCTGCACCCCCTTTAATGCCTTGGATTATCATAGGTTCAGAAATATTAGCCTCTCATTGTTATTAATTGCCACGCTGGATTAGGTTCATGCACATATCAGAAAAGCAATCAGTGACAGATGTTCTTTGCCAGTGGATTAACCCATCATGAAAAAGAGAGTATTGCAAAGAACTAACTTATATTAATTTTTCGAACCCCAAAAGACTACTTGAAAATCCAGAACTATAAATTTACAAAAAAATGTAAGACCAACAACTTTTTTTTTATTTTTTTACTGGGACTTTTCCATCCATTCTAGGATCAATGCCCAGTGTTGCCAAAGTGAGATCCAAGTGTAAAGTTTTTGGGACAAAAACAAAATATCCACTGTGTGGCCGGGATTTGAACCCGGAACTTTTCGTGTGGCAGGCAGATCCGCTGCCCACTTCTCTATTATAGGTTAGATTTTTTTGGGAAATTACATAGCTTTGGAGTTTCTGTAGTGGAGTTTCTGTAGCTGCTAGTCAGTTTAGTATTAGGCCTTATGAAAAAATGCAAAAGGCAATACTTTTTCATAAGGATAACACAAAATTGACACTTAATTGAACACTGGAAAAATAAAATTTACTGAAGATCAAGCAAAAGTATTACTTTATCTATTGAAAATCAAGCCAAAGAAAAAGCCTGGTTTGATTTTTAAGCGGGAAGGGTAGTCTCTAGCTTTAAATCTCCATGTACGACAAAACCTGAAAACCCTCAAAAAAATCTGTTACCCCTCCTCTGAAAAAAAGCTGGTGTCTATGGTTGTTAATATGAAAATAAGGTTTAGAAACATTTAAGATAGATCACAAAATGGAACATCCATCAGCTGAAATTTCAAAATGTGTTTTATTTTTGCACCCCACCTACCCATAGTTTGGTGCAAGTCCAGATGAAATTTTAAATTGCCTAGAATGAGTTGTTGGTTGTGTAAGTGCCCATATACTACACTAATTTCCTTTAAAAATTCTTGTTTACAGAAGGAAGAGAGAATAGAATATCCCTCAAAGATTATCATCCGTATTACTATCAGATCCAAATGCAGATGTTTACTGAAACCAACTTTGGTGAGTTTAAAGAACTAATTCCTGAGCTACTTGGAAAATATTTTACAAATTTTTTTTAGCATTTTTATGATATTTTCAACAAAGATGTAAAAAAGTGGTATTTTTATTCCAATTTTCTAAAAATTTGTGCCTGCAGCATATTTATAGCATGTTGATACTGGATTTCACCCCAACCAGCCCCCTTGGGCAGCTGTCCACTTTTTTTTAACCATGTTATTGGCAAAAAAATTAAGTTAAATCAACAACTCCAAATCTGATTACCCTGCCCCTAGATTTTAGACTAAGTCCGCCCTTGCATAAAGTGAATATTAAATAATAAAATAATGCTGGGAAAAAGTCTAAAGAGACTGGGAAAACAGCAGGAATTTTTTAATAAATTTTGGCTGAACACTGATAAAATATTTTTTTTTTAAATAGGCTGGGGCTAACTTGAATAAAGAATAAAATAACATATTTACAGAACGAAAATTTAAAAAAATTAAAAAGCTACTAAAAGTTGTTTTGTAAATCAATAAAGTTAACTTGAAGACCCTGCCCTAGAATAAAGTTTTGTTTGTTGGATCATTGCAAATACAAACCTTTTTTTTTGTTGTAAGGTTTTTTCCTAATGTTATAAAAATTTCTAGGCTTAAAACAATATTGTATAAAAATGTAAATTTTAAAAACAATAAAGTACAGTTACAGTTACAAACCTAAAACATTTTAGGATATCTAAAAGCACAATTAAGCATCTAAAATAAATACTATTTTTGATTTTTAGAAATTGAACATCCAGTCAGCAACAGAGTACATGGAAATTGTAAGTTATATTGCCTTTTTATTTTATACTATATCTTAAAAACTAGAGTTATTTAACAACGTTTTTTACCTTGCTTTTTTACCTCAAGCGATTTTTGAAAGAAATAATTTTTAATATATGTTGTAATGCCATTTTCAACACTTGTAGAAAAATCGAAATTAAAACTGCATTTTGTTATTTCATTACATAAGTAACTGCCAAGGGGGTAACAACTGATTTAAAATTTGTACATGTACATGTTAATTTATATGGGTAATATGAGTGGTCTTCCCCTCGGTAACTGCATTAGGAAAATAACAATTTTGGATTGGATTGATTCAGTTGTGAGTAGAATTTTAAATTAATTGTATATAATTATTTCAGGAGCAACATCAACTGTTCCAGAAGAAGATACCCGTGCAACATTACAAAATTATCTGCTATTACAAGCAATATGGCAGTGAAAGGGTAGTACTGCAGAAAACCTGATGATGGCAGTAAAATGGTGCAGTGTGCTAACCGTTGGTGTAAAATCCAGTGGTTTCACCTTCAAACCAAAAAACAATAGATAGGTACTGTTTCTTTAAGATCATTTGAACAGCTTCTAGTTAGAGTTAGGGTATATTTGTTTCACAAATTTTGGATGCACAATGTTTATTTTTTCAGCTAGCTTCTATTTCCTTTTTCTTTAATAGCGAAAAAAATAGGACTGTTCAACTTTTTTTTGGTCACTTTCTCTATTCGAGAAGGACAAAAACCATATAACTATGAGATACTATAATGGCTAAGTGTCGCAAAATGTGTAACAATAAATCTACTCATGCCAACAAGAATTTATACACTAACTTAATTGCAAAGGCAGGGCCGATATAGTATCTCATAGTTATATGACAAAAACAGAAGCTAACCCCAAAAAGAAAAACTACATTAGCTCTTATACTTACATCGCGAAAAACTAAAGTAAGCTCAGGGAATTCAAAACATGCTGATGCAAATGAAATTTTTTATTAATTGCCACTAACAAATCTGCCTCTATCGTAGACAGACCATTTAATTAAAGACTATGGCAATCTTAGAACATTGAAGTTTAATGTTCTAAGTTGGCAATTAACTGATAATTTTATTATTTTTTTACTCTTAGGTTATTTGAGTTTCATCACCTGTGATTGACATTAACATTTATTTGATAAATTATATCATTTTATCAATCATTAAAAAAATTGTATTGTGTTAATGAAAATAAATAAAACTATTATTTGTATAGAAGTGCTTTATTTCATCTAAAGGAACATAAGTAATACCAATTCTGAGAATTTTCAAAACAAAATTATCTTATTTATATAGAAATCCATAAGCCTATAGAAAACATTTACTATGGGGTCTTTCATTTAAATATAAATAAATATTAATGCCAAAAAATATATCAAAGGGGATAAATTACACACTTTATTGAAAATGTCACTTTTTGTCCCTTTACCTTTACTTTTTATCCCTGTTTGAATTTGAAAAGTAACTTTTATTGCTAACATGAGGAATACAAAATGCAAAGCTGTTTATCCCTGAAGTGCAAAAAATTATTTATTTTAAAAACTTGCTGAACAAATTTCAACATTTGGAATAAACTTAGATAGGTATAAGTACTATAATTCTTGACGTAATAAAACGCTAAAATTATTTATTTTCCTTTTGACTACTTAAGCCCCAAACACACCAACGCCTGCCCACCCTGCTTTAAAAAACGCACAATGTGACAGAACCTGGATTTCCACTTTTAAATGCAGTCACATGATGCGTTTTTTGATGCAGGGTGGGCAGGCTAGGTGTGAACCGGGTGTTATGTGAGAAAAGTAAGTATCATCTTGCATGTTTATAACAACAATAAAGTTTTTGATTCATTGGTTGACTCTAAAGAGGTATACCCAACTAGCAATTTTTAGTTGTGCAAGTTGTAAAAATTAGAATTGCACTAATTTTAAACGTTGTTTTACAGATAAAGAATAGTTATGATGGCGACGGTCGACAACGTCGACTATTATACGACGCCTAAACGTTTATTACAACTTTAGTCGCCATCACAACTATTTATGACCGTCTATTGTACTAACAGTAATTCCTTAGTTATGAAGGCGCCGACTACAAACCGGTGTGTGCTAAACCAAAAATTGATCAATTTACTCCACGTTTTCTGGCCGGTTTGTTGGAGACGCGGGCGCGCCTGTTTTCATCTAACCAATTTTTCTGTTATGTTTGCAACAAGCCAATTGCTGTCTGTCATACAAACGTCAATTAATTCAGTAAAAATAACTAAGAAGTGTTTTGTAAAGTTTCTATTAGTTTTGCTTGAACATTTTGCACTATGAAAAGGAACAAATGGTATAAATATTCTTCGATATTTTGACATGTGACAGCTGTCATTGAAGGTGATTCCTCAGTGTGTCAGAAAAAAGGGGAAGGTCCTGTGTAAACAACAAGGACGGAAATTAAGTGAGCAGCATAAAGCCAAACTGTGGAGCAATTTCGATTGGGTAAAAATTGAGGCGTGTTCGCGTCTTTAAGTTAGGGGATCCGTTCAAAACACAGTTAAGTAGTTAAAGCAGTCGAGACACGGGACTCCTTTGGTTGTCATAGAAACTATTAAGTGCCGCCATGATTGTTAAAACCATTGTATGCTAATTTGTAAACAAACATTAAAAATTATTTTTTTGCTTTTTTCTACAATAAACTAAGATCTTTTTGCATATAAAAATCCGTATTTTGTTCTTAGGAATCCTAAGCAAAATCTTTAGAGGATTTTCGAAGCGATTTTTAAATCATGATTTTTTTTTAATTTCATAAAATCATCTTAATCGAGGGCGCGCTTGTTTTTTAGAGCTACGAACTGTAAATTTGACAGTAAACTACCGTCTGTTTATATATTTTGGCATTGGTTCGCATGTTATGATGATGCAAAACATGATATATGACATAGGATACCATTTTATTTTAATAATATTATGGTGTTAGAAATAGTTTAATTTGTAGTCGAATAGTGTATTTATCATTTTACGTAATGAATAATATTTTGAACAAATAATTGTACTACAAAACCCATTGAACTATTACTTCAACTGTAGTCGCGATCGCGACGTTGACTCAACCAAAAAATCATCCACCAAATTGGTGCAAAAGTGGGTGGTATTTGAGTAAAAGTAAACGTTGCGACGCAACGTTGGCACGCGGTGCATAACGTTGAGACGTCGACAAATTGCTAGTTGGGTAGGTATATACATAAAGTAGTTCCTTACTTTATGGTATATACATGCATTTTCCTTAAAAATTTGCAAAAAATTGATATCCAAAAAGTATATTTGTAGCTAAATAACATTTTGCGTTTTTTTATAACCTACCTACTAAGTTTTTCTCAAGTCGATGTTAGAGGGTAAAAATATAATGAAACACATTATTGTAATTATAAACAGTTACCCCATACATAAAACATCTAAAATTAAAATTATTTAATTTTGCTTTATGAATGGGCTAGCCCTTTAATGCGCATCTTTGCAAAGAAAAGCCCACTTGATTGAAAAACATTGCATGCTTGTTAGTAGTTATTTAAAAAAAAATACAATAAATAATAATATAGGTAAGTAAGTAGGTGATGAGTTTTCTTCACACAGGATAATGCAAAGGTTCAACCCTAACTCATTCACTTCTTCTCCAATGTCATTACTTGTCAAATCTTGTTGATGGGTTTCCTATAATATAGGTATAAAAAAATCTAAATTAAAATTTTTATTAGGGAATTCACAATGTATTACTCATGGACTAATTATACCCTCTTAAAAAAATTTGTGCCCTTTATTTTCTAAATTTATTTCAGGTTGTGGTGGCTACGTTTACGTAAAGCTAGTGTGCGCAATTTTTTTATTTTGTTTTTTAATTAGAAGGGCACACAATTTAAAAAAAAAAAGTTAGCACAGCAGATTTTTTTGAGGCTAGCATATTATTGAGGGTTTTTTTATTTAACGTAAATACTTGTATAAATAGTTTTTAAACATGTTGCTAATTTAGGCATATTAGTTTTATAATGATTTTCATTTAGTATATCATTTAAAAAATATTTATACCTAATTATGTAAGGGGAAAATTGCAAATCAAGAATATATGTTATTTACCAAGATATTTACCTCAACTCCGATAGATGGCATATTAAATGATGGCAGTTAATATGGGTGATCAATATCCTCAACTGGTTTGCCCATCGAGGTTTGCAAACAAAAAAAAAATAAAGAAAATTTAGCAACAGTGTCATTATAATTCGATTATTGATCACCTATACAGGGTGTTCCAAATTCGATGCTCAACATGGGATCTCCTGAACGGTAGGAGGTACGAAAAGGTTTAAATTAGGGCAAAGTTGCGCAATTTAATGCTTTACTCAAAACTTTAAAAAAAGTTTACAAAATCCAAGCAGTTCCGGAGGTAGGCGAAAAACCGAAATCTTCATTTTTAGTTTTTATTTGTTTGCGCCTTTATTATTAAAGCTGTCAGAAAACGGTTAAAATTTTCTACAGGCACTCTTTTAAGATCTACTTAATGTGAGATTGGACATTTCAGTGTGAAAGGGCAGTGCCAAGTTCATTTTTTCTTATGGACCCGTGCTTTTTTTCTCCTGCCGTTTTGTTCATAAAGGATGACAGATAACATTTTGCAAAATTATTTTGACAAGTCACCTGACGTAAATTTGCAATAATTTAAACCTTTTCGTATATTTACAAAGTTCCAAAAGTTTTGCACCCCCTACTCATTGCCCTCAAGATAAAAAAAAAAACATGTGAATGTGAATAACATCGATTTTTTTTAATGATTTTATGAATATGAATATTTAATTCATGGATTTCTTAATGGTCAAAAAGTTTGAGCTTTATTTCAGCAATGTGATACAAAAGTTGAAGTCAAATAAAATTGTGAAATTCACTCAATAAGAACATGCTCTAAAAAGAACATGCTCTTATTAATTTTGACCAAGTTTGTAATCAATTTTTCAAAGAATACAAAAACCACCGTCAATAGAGTTTCAAACTGTTTCCTTTTATGTGGTTGTTTTAAGATGTTAACGAATGATGTTAATGAAGAAAACGAAGAAAATAGTACCACTGGCAAAATTTAATACTAGTGACTAAAATATTACTTTTTTTATTAGCATGGTTTTAAAGAACGAGCGCTGTGAGTAAATTAAAATCATGAATAAGAAAATCACAGTTTAGCTACGAGTTGTAAACCTAAAAAATGGAAAAAACATACAAAAAACTAGAACACAAAGCATTTACTTCGTCAATGGCTACTCCGTTTTTATTGATATTCGTATGCAAAAAACAGTAAGTATAATTTCTTTGTGCTCCTGAACAATAAAACAATGTTTTGCAGTAAACAAAAATGCCATGTGTTTTTTATTTGCAGACAGGGAGTAAACTTGTGTTTTTGATGTACTTGTTATTAAAATCTAAGTGCTAAAAAATTTATTGTGTTTTGAACCTTGATAAAAATTAATCTTAACTTAGGTAATATTAATATTTAAGCTCGTATTTGAGTTACTTACTTAGTTAAATTAAAAATGCTTTTAGGTTAGCTGTTTACTATAGAACCGTTCCTGTCAACCTTATTTAATCAAACAAATAAACTTGCAAAGAACCTCTTTCATATTTTTTTTTGTGCTTTTTATATTTTTACTTTGAATTTCTGATGTCAAAGAAACCCTGAAAATCTTAGGTTATAGAAGTTTTTTGGTTTTTGCCTAATTTACCTAGGTAATATGTTTTCAGTTAAAGCCCATTCATGCTTGTATCCACCAAGACAAAAATTTCCCAATTAGGCTTTAATCGAGGCTTTAATCATGATTAGATACTAATTGGTGTTTAGAATGTGGTGTTTTATATTTAATCATGATTAAAACTTAATCAGAGTTTTCACATTGGTGAATATGTATATAAGAGTCATTTAGAATAGCACAAAACTTGATACCCTTGATACCTGTTAAGCGTTTTAGGTGTCAGATTTTTTATTTGGGTATTTTAAGTGTACAGTCCATCACTGACCAAAAGTAAAGAACTATTTACAAGACATCTTCAAAATCAGAGTCTGTCCTCCTAAAAATTTGGACTGTTCACCTATAAATTCACTATAGTTAACAAACAAAAAATTTGACACTCGTTAGCATAAGCTGCTGCATGCTATTATAAATGAGCCTTTAGACCTCTTAAAATAGTTTATGTAGTTTTTATGCATGGATTTTTAGAAAGCTAAAGCCTCGGACAAAACTACAACAGTTGCATTGATTAATGCTTTTGGTAATTATGCAGTACAGGGTTTTCTGCCATTTTTTATTTTTTATGAAAAATTCTTTACGGGGGCACCTACTAGGGTCCCTAGGACCCCATATCCACCTGCGCCCGATTTTTGTTTTGTTTTTTTTTCAAGAGAAAGAAGGGTGCCGCCGGGGGGGAGGGTTGTAATGTGTTTTTTTATTGTTTTGGGTTGGGTTGGGCTGTGTTGGATTGGGTTGTTTTAGTGAAAAAGAATAAAAAAAAACAAAATAATTGAAAAAAAACAACCAGCGCAGGCGGATTTGGGGTCCTAGGGACCCTAGTAGGTGCCCCCCTAGGGACCCTAGTAGGTGCCCCCATAAAGAATTTTTCATATTAAATCAAAAATGGCAGAGAACTGTATACTGCATAATAACAATGCTTTTTTGTTTGAAAGTTTAAGACAATGATGTGTTTGAAATTAACTCTGTGTTTCGGACTTCCATTGTCTATATTTTATTTATACACGACGTTTCGATCAGTACAATCTCTGATCGTCTTCAGGTGCAAACTACAATCAATTCCTAAGGCTACGTACTTATATACTGTGAGAAATCACTCAACCTTGAAGTTTAAGAAGTTGGCTCCGCCCAAGGAGGGGCTTCCAAATATTTGGGATTTCAACACTTGGTTTACTGAAAATACCCTGATTCTGCCCAATAAAGGCAGCTTCAAGGAATTTTCGTTTCTTCCAGTGTGACTCCTTGTGCAAAACCTTTGCTTCTCCCACTTCATTCGGTGTTGTTTTGACCATGCATGTTCGGCAATTCCTGATTTCGTGGTTTCACCTTTTTGGGTATTCGTCTGATGTTCCTTAAGCCTAACAGATAGTGGTCTTTTAGTTTCGCCTATGTATGATTCACCACACTCACAAGGAACTTGGTAAATGCATTCCTTATTTTGTTTGTTCTCCGGTTTTGTTTTACTAAGAAGGCTTCGAATTGTATTACTAGATTTAAAAGCAGTTTTAATATTAAAGTTTTTCGCTACTCTTCGAATTTTCTCTGATACTCCTTTAACGTATGGGATTGTAAGGAATGCATTTGCCTGGTTTTGGTCATGTAATCTCTGTCCTGTTTGTTGAAATTTAGAAATAGTATCTGTTATAAGTTTCAGGCTGTAACCATTCTGCTGCAGATCCTTCTTAATGTTTCTTATTTCGATTTCCAAGTCATGAGAATTGTTACAAATTTGAACGGCTCTGTTATATAAAGTTTTGATTATGCCTCGTTTGGTTGTAGCAGAATGATTTGAACCTTGATTTAAATATTGTCCTGTGTGAGTGGGTTTACGATAGACTGTTGTTCTGATGTCGCTTTCTACTCGTGTGACAAGTACATCAAGAAAAGGAATTTGACAATTTTGCTCCAACTCCATTGTGAATTTAATGGTGGGTCTTATGTTATTTAGGTGGTGAAGAAATTCTGAAAGTTGTTGGTCATTCCCGGTCCAGACAATAAAAGTATCATCAACATATCTCAGCCAGAGCTTAGGTTTATATGTTGCGGTATCAACCGCGTGTGATTCGAACCACTCCATGTAAATATTGGCCACCACTGGCGAAAGCGATGAACCCATTGGCAGACCGTCTTCCTGAGCATAAAACCTATCTTTCACTTGAAAATAAGAGTTATGTAGGCAGCACTCCAACAACTCCATCACTCCCTCCAGCGGTAGGCTGGTACGTTCATAAAGGGATTCGTCATCAACCAGTCTCTTTCTAATAATGTCTAGCGATTCCTTTATTGGGACATTGGTGTATAGACTTTCGACATCAAAACTGACAAGTCTATCCTCGGTTCCTAAAACAAAAGATTTAAGAATATTAACAAAATGGTTTGAATTTTCTACAAATGAAGCGGTCTTGCCTGCAAGAGGTTGAATAATTTTCAAAAGGAATTTAGACAGATTGCTTGTTGGAGAATTTCTGGAACTTGTAATTGGGCGTAAGGGCATTGCATCTTTGTGAATTTTGGGAAGTCCGTATAGATGAGGAGGCTTGCTATAATGTGGTGTAAGTTGAGATCTTGTATTGTCCGGAATATATCTGGAATACTTTTTCAAAATTCTATAAACCTTACTTTCGATTGATTGCGTCGGATCTTTTGGGAGAAGTTTATAGTTTCCTTTAGCAAGTACCTCTTCAACTTTCTGGTCATAGGTTTCCGTGTCCAAAATCACTGTTGCATTGCCCTTGTCTGCCGGTAAGATTTTAATTGATTTGTCCTTTTGAAGATTCTTCAACGCGATTTCCTCTGTTTTGCTTATATTAGAGGTATGCTTAATAGGTTTGTCAATAATGGTCCTTACCTGATGTCTGAACTCGTCGGCGTCTTGTCGTGGAAGAGGATGACCTTCTATGGCGGTGATGATATCGATGGTAGGTATCTTCTTAGGAGCGATGGAAAAGTTAAGTCCTTTGGCAAGTAAGTTTTCTTCTATGGGTGTCAATGTCTTCTTTGACCCATTAACGATGGTTCTTACAGCGTCGGTGGTCGATTGGCTTTGTGGCTGTTGATGGGCGAATTTCCTTTGGTGCTTTGCTTGCCAAGTCTGTCGTAGATGGTCGCAGGTTCGTGTAATTTTGTCCAGAATCGGTTGATAATCTTCCTCCATAGTATATTCTCGAATCTCCTGAAACCGTTGTCTCAGTTCTTCTGTCAGTAAGGACTTGTTCCAGCGATGAAAGCTGATTTGGGACCGTATAAGCGCTTTACTGGCGTCATCTAGAATCCGCTGAACTCTTTGTCCTGGAAATGATGCCTTAAGACGAAATGCAACCGGAATAATGTTGCTGTCTCTTGCTTGGCATAGGAATTCGATGTGCGTGTCTTCTTTGGTATGCTTAATTAAAGTTTTCTCGTAGCCTCGAAAAAGATCGCTGATACCGGGTCCGTACCGGGATTCCAACGTTTGTTTGAAAGTTTGAGACAATGATGTGTTTGTTTTTTCGAGGCTACGAGAAAACTTTAATTAAGCATTAGTTTTTATGCTCAGGAAGACGGTCTGCCAATGGGTTCATCGCTTTCGCCAGTGGTGGCCAATATTTACATGGAGTGGTTCGAATCACACGCGGTTGATACCGCAACATATAAACCTAAGCTCTGGCTGAGATATGTTGATGATACTTTTATTGTCTGGACCGGGAATGACCAACAACTTTCAGAATTTCTTCACCACCTAAATAACATAAGACCCACCATTAAATTCACAATGGAGTTGGAGCAAAATTGTCAAATTCCTTTTCTTGATGTATTTGTCACACGAGTAGAAAGCGACATCAGAACAACAGTCTATCGTAAACCCACTCACACAGGACAATATTTAAATCAAGGTTCAAATCATTCTGCTACAATCAAACGAGGCATAATCAAAACTTTGTATAACAGAGCCGTTCAAATTTGTAACAATGGTTACAGCCTGAAACTTATAACAGATACTATTTCTAAATTTCAACAAACAGGACAGAGATTACATGACCAAAACCAGGCAAATGCATTCCTTACAATCCCATACGTTAAAGGAGTATCAGAGAAAATTCGAAGAATAGCGAAAAACTTTAATATTAAAACTGCTTTTAAATCTAGTAATACAATTCGAAGCCTTCTTAGTAAAACAAAACCGGAGAACAAACAAAATAAGGAATGCATTTACCAAGTTCCTTGTGAGTGTGGTGAATCATACATAGGCGAAACTAAAAGACCACTATCTGTTAGGCTTAAGGAACATCAGACGAATACCCAAAAAGGTGAAACCACGAAATCAGGAATTGCCGAACATGCATGGTCAAAACAACACCGAATGAAGTGGGCAGAAGCAAAGGTTTTGCACAAGGAGTCACACTGGAAGAAACGAAAATTCCTTGAAGCTGCCTTTATTGGGCAGAATCAGGGTATTTTCAGTAAACCAAGTGTTGAAATCCCAAATATTTGGAAGCCCCTCCTTGGGCGGAGCCAACTTCTTAAACTTCAAGGTTGAGTGATTTCTCACAGTATATAAGTACGTAGCCTTAGGAATTGATTGTAGTTTGCACCTGAAGACGATCAGAGATGGTACTGATCGAAACGTCGTGTATAAATAAAATATAGACAATGGAAGTCCGAAACACAGAGTTAATTTCAAACAATGCTTTTTTGTGTTGGATTAAGTTAGGTTAGGTCAGATTTTCCTAAATATGATTCAGTTTTGTTGGTGTTCTTGTGAAAAAATCGGGTTTTCTGCAACTGTTGTAACTTTAGCATTTGCCATTTTGCAAATAGATAGGTACAGTCATAACTTTACCCACATTCTTTTAGAAAACCCTTTATTTTAAATGTTTTAATGGGCCCATATAAAGGAGGTATTTGTTTTGCTATTTTAAGCTATTATTTATATACCTACCTTTATTGTTTTCTGGCAATACACAACAGGAATACAAAGAGTTCCTTAAAACACTATACACTCGAAGGACTACAAAGAGTTCCTTAAGACACTTTACACTGGAAGGACAACAAAAAGTTCTTTAAAAAACTAAATGAACACTTTAAAGGGCTAGCCGCTAGTTTCTTAACATTAAAAGCACAAGATATCAGTTCTATAATTCAGAAAATCAAAAATTTGCAAATTTTCTGATGTAGGTCACTGACAAAATGCTTGAAAGATGTTATAACCTTGAAATGTCAATACCCTAGCATAAAATTTTGGTTGTAATGACAATCAATGAACCATTTTAAATTTCTATGGGTAAAATTAAAGTAGGGATGGGCAAAAATAATTTTCTGCCGATGCTCAACTGTTTTTAGCTTGTGACGTCAATTGATAGTGGCTTATTGATGGATTTTTTGACGAAGGTAAGTTCTTAGGAGATTTTTAGATAGCGTAGATTGATACCACAGACTACTCACACAATGCCACACAATAAAAACCCACTACAAAATCATCCGTTATCGGTCCGTTACTAATTTATTCTAATAAACTAACTATTTTAGATATTTTGGAAAATATTGACTACACCGCAGTTAGGCAACGAGTTCTAATGGATGGGAATGAAGCTGGGGAGTGGTTCAGTAAAATTCTAGATCTAAATATTTTGGCCGTTAATGAAAGATACAACTCCGAGGCAAACTTCACCGATGATGATTTCCAGACTTTAACATCCTTGAACAAGCAAGATTTTCGGATTCTCTATGCCCACTGTGAACCAGTGGAAGTAAATATCGATAGCATTTTGGTTGGTACCTACTTAATCCTTGAGCGACATTGTCGCAAGTTTGAAGCACGGTACGTTGTTCAGTGGATTGAAGTTACATTGGTATGTAATCTACAAAATATTAGCTCTTTTTGTCACCTGTGCAAAAAAAAAAAGAAATTTTGCACACGTCTGTGTAAAAAATTGGCTCTAGTTGAATGAAGGTACCTACATATTAAAAGAATACTTCATAAAACTCGTGTACAAACTGTCCCTTTTTATGTCCGTTTTTAAAAAACTCGCTAGATGCTCGTTATTGAAACAACGTTTTGTCTTACCTACTATAGTACAAAACTGTATATTCTTCTCTAACATCCTTTATAAGCCTAACCCTGAAATACCCAGAGCTATTCTGTACCCCGATGTGACGTACATTGAAATACCTCGCAGCTCGAACTTTCGAATTGCAAGGCAGTCATATTCGATGCTGAAAAAATATCCATTGTTGACGGTAGGCTTAGTTGTAGCCCCAGATGGATATGAATGGCCCTTACTTTAGCGATGTTACTAATGACGATGGGCTTTTTCTCTTTCACGATGTGCAGCGAGAGAGGGATTCGTTAGCCAATTGGGTTCAAGAATGCGATATTTTCGTTGTGGATCGCGGTTACTGAGATGCGGTTCAATTTTTGAATGGTTTGAACCACAATCATGAAATTTCACCGCATCTCGGTAACAGGCGACAATTCCCAACTGCCGATGCTAACGACACCAGGTTAGTAACTGCTACCCGATGGATTATCGAACCTAGGAATGGGCATCTCAAGTCCATTTTAAAGTTTTTTCATCTAGGCGACTTGGTTCGAATAGCATTGTCTGTCATAAACAGGTTTCATAACCCAATTGTAATGCAAAATGAGGACGCCCAAAAAGCCGAAAGAATGCTTGCACTGGCAAGGCTACCGAACGTTTTACAGGAAAAAGTGGAAGACAAAAATTTACACCGAAGGGCAGGTCAGGGTCCTTGGGTGCCCATCGAACAACATGATCTTCTGGATTTTCCACGATTGCCCCTTGAGTACCTGTATCATAAAACGTTCGGTACCTATCAAATGTCACTAGCACCAGCCTTTATCCAATATTTTACAAATCGGCAAAACGGTCATGGTTTCTTCTTAGACACCCAACATTTTGAACACGCGACACACTATCTATATAGCGTATCGTGTTGGAGGAAAATCTAGAGGAAGGTCCTCTGCCTGACCCGATTCTATCATCGTATTGTACGTGTAAAGCTGGTACTAGGACACTTGGGGTCTGCGCCCACTTTGCAAGCATTTTGTGGTTCTTGGGATATGCAAGGCACCAACCACATAATAATATTCGATATCCTCTAGAAAACCTATTAGATACAATTCACAAATAATAGAGATTGTCTGAACTGGAAGCCTATTGGTGCCTATGTATAAAGGGTTTCCCAATTTCGATAATAGATGTTTTACCCCATTAATATTGAAGATAAAGATTTACGGTATGGTTTACCGAAGGCGACCATATTGTACTTAGATAATATAAAAGATACCTGGTGTCAGTACATACGTATAATCTTTCGTTTTGGACCTCTACTTTTGCGCAAGAGGTCCAGCAGTATCTATAACCAAATGGCTACTCGGTAGGACCCGCAAAGAGATAAGACAACTAACAGGGATACTAACAGGACATAACCACCTCAATAAATATGATGAATATCGGAATTAAGCAAACAAGAAGTCCGCGCTTCATCTGATAGCCATATGTAAGTCACAAGCCAGAGAAATATAAGGTATCTTTGGTAGATACTCCAACTCTTGCAGAGGATGAACTACATTCGCTAAAATGGAACGACATCCTCACTGACTGTTATTTGTAACAAAAAATGGTTTCTTATTCATATGACAAGAAGAGAGTTATAGGGCTGGAGAACCAGCCAATTGTGTACCTACCTACCTAGATTCCTTATTCCTTACAGACTTAAACTTTAAGAAAGGGTATTAAAATTGGGTACAGATTAGTTCTCATTATTCATTTTCCTTTTTTGTTTTAAATTCCGGCTTGTTTTGTTTTTCAATAATTATTATCTTTTATCTGTTTTTCATGTTTAACTGTTAGAGAAGTCGCTTACATGGTTTATTATGTATAGTTATATTTAAAATAATTTTTACCCATATAGCAATGAAAGAACATTTACATGCATACATGCATCTTTAGCATATTCTTGGTACATACTATGTAAGTATATGCTATTAAGGATATCCATAGCAAATGCTATAAATGTACCATTTGAGCAGGTACTTTTGAGTACATCTTTAACACATGCAAAGGATATATCAATTTTAAAACATTTTTTGGTCAGTTTAGCGCACATGCTATTCTGGTACCATAAAAGAACATCAAAAGAATGAGCTTCTATAAGTATTTTCTTGGCATATGCTAAGGATATACCACTAAAGAAGGTTACTATTAGAACGTCTTTATCATATGCAAAGTTATATTTCACTTATTGAAACATTATTATTTGGTCCTTTTAGCGCACATACTATTCTGGTACTGCAAAAGAACATCAAAAGAAAGCGCTTCTAGTACTTCCTTAGCATATGCTAAGGAAATACCATTAAAGATTATTACTTATTGAAATATTATTTGGTCCTTTTAGTGCACAAGCTATTCTGGTACCATAAAAGCAGACCATCAAAATAATGTTAGAGGGGTCATCGGCGGACAATAGTACTGTACATATGTTACAACAGGACTAAAAACAGAACCAGACAGGACTCAACAGGACCTGACAGGACCCAACAGGACTCAACAGGACCCGACAGGACTCAACAGGACCCGACAGGACTCAACAGGACCCGACAGGACCCAACAGGAGCCGACAGGACCGGACAGGACTCAACATATTAATGGCGATTAAAGCGTATTCATTGTTGCCAAGTTATTCTACAGTTTCTTATTTTTAGTTCAGATATGTATTTGTTTAAATTTCAAAAAATAAAGCCCTACTGATATTTTAAATCCTTTTATTATTTTCCCGTCCGTTTTCTCTAAAGTGTTCTGTGTCCACTGTCCGTTAGCTGCAGTAGCTGCACTCACGTGCGAAGCTTCGCGGAATTGGTTGACCTTTAATGTCGTCGTTTTTGATGGTTGCCAAACTGGTTCATTTGATTCACTCCTCCTCTAGACGTTTCTAGATTCAGAAGTCATGACGTGTGCCACTACAGGTGAAATATTAGCCAGAGAAATTAATTAGGGTAAGTAAATATATGTACATACATCTCCAAACAGAAATACATAACAAAAATATATACGCGATTGTGGAGTAGATATAAGTATAGATGAAAAAATCTTTATGATTAAAAATCTCACCCCCACCAAATTTTTGCGACCTTTTCAAATGTCATTACATCCCACATAGCAAGCCTTGGATATTGTATATTACAAAGATATTTAAAATTAGGATGTACGTTTTGTATGTTACATGTATATTTTATATATATATTAGAAAAAAAACATGATTCGTTTCAAAAAAAGGAAACATTAACGGATATTTACTGTATATTCAGTGTATATGCGCTATCGTACATTCTAAATATAAGTTTTTTTGTATATAAGCTTTATATTTTTTAACCGAATATCAGTTAATATTTTAAAATAAAATATTACCCAAATATTTGTTTTTTAATATAAACAAAATATATAAATTTTATAATTATCATAATAATAATTAGGTTTTTAGTATTTTCCTCTGCATTTAAAATACTACATATTTTTTAGATACTGTTTATCTGTTTTTTGTATTTAAGGCAGACATATCCTAGATGAATATCATTTGAATATTGGCACAATAAATATGCCCAAATATTTTTTTTGTGGAATGGAATACTTTATTAAATATATTATTGTTATAATATATAATTAATTTTTTTTAGCATTAGAGTTCACAACATTTTTCTGCTTTTTTTAATACTTTTTTTGAATGTACTTAACCCAGATCCTTCTTGTTTTATATATCTTTAAAAAATCGTAGGTATATTGCTATAGTTAACATATTTTTGACGCGGGTTAGATTGTGACTTAACATTTTGCCAAAATTTGGCGAATAACACTTTCTCCGAGTGGCCAAACTTGTCGGTGCACATAGTCCCTAGTCTTATATATTTTCTTATCTCAGTGAATCAAAAACCACTAAATTGATAAAATGTATTCAAGGATTCCTTAGCGGTGTATACGACCCTGCAAGCTCGATTTTCCTCTACGCATTAGCGCATGTACCACGTGGTTTCAATTCAACCAATCAGATACGAGATTAATAAATCCTTCCTCTGCATTGCAAATACGGAACTAAGCTTGTTTGGCTTGTTTATCGAGTTGTGTGCATTGAGTTTGTGCCGTTTTGTAAAGTTTTGTAGCAAGAAACAATATTTTTTATTATCGGTTGAATTAAACTACAATGGACTGTCCGCCTGGGAATTGCTATCTACAACCGGGTCACAGATGTCTTGGGCAATACCTTGAAGAACCTGTTAGAAAGTAGGTGATAAATTGAACCACACCTTTTGTATTACAAACGCATTGCAAACTGGTTTGGTGACTTGAAGTAAACCAGGTCACACCATTCTTGGTCAATGACTTAGAAAGTAGGAAATAAATTGAACCACACCTTTTGTCTCACAGACGTTTTACAAACTGGTTTGGTCAGTTAAAGTAAACCAGGTCACAGCTGTCTTGGCTTGAAAAACCTGTCTTAATAACAAGTCTTGACTTGTCTCTGCTGTAATAAAAAACCGGTTTATGGTCTCATTCCCACCACTTTATACACAATATAAATTATTTGTTTTGGAAAGTTTTATACAGTCTAAATCAAAATGTCTTCTAATTATTTAGATTCTAATTCCAAAAATGTCTTTTTGGGAGAAAGAAAATTTTATCTTAACAAATCAAAAACAAAGTTTGTTAGTGTGTGTTTAAGCTATAATGAAATTTTCTTTCCATGTGTATTAATTGGTGGAATAAAAAACGATGTTGTCCAGTTCACAGAATTCGATTGGCAAAACTTTTATGGGTATAAAGACATCATAGATGAATCCTTTTTAGCTGTTGATACCACCTTGAGTCTGGATCTTACCAGTTTTTTTATCAATTTTAAACAGATGGATTATGGAAATCTGATTGTAATTAATACAGGCAAAGCTACAGTACGATTAACAAACCCTACACTATCAGAACTGTGGAGAATCTCACCTTTAATAGATGAGCACATTAAAATATTGAAAAATCTTGAATTTAATAGTTGCTTAAAAATTCTTCAAATGGGAATAAAAAACTCTGTTGATGTAACTAATACAGCAATTTTCATTATGGATCCTATCAAAAATATAAATACTTTGACGTATGGATTGGCGATGGAACTTGTTTATTTTTATCCTGAACTACTAAGAGAAGATCATGAATAAATCGTTAACATTTAATGAACAATTTAATAAGGTGAAAATATTATATGTGTATAGTTATGCATCTAAAGAAGCGAGAAAAAAGCATTGGGAAAACTTAGCAGTGGATCGCATGCATTTCCAAAATAAAATCATCAAAATGGAAATTATATTAAACGTCATTAACTATTTTAATCAAAATATCTAACGTCATTAGTATATTTCTTAAGCTTAAAAATGTAAGTTTAGGTTTTGCTAGTATAAGTAGATTATGTATTCTAAAAATAAAAAACAGAAGTATAAAAAAATGGTGTTTTATTTCATAAAAAAGTTATCATAGAGGTAAAATACATTCGATAATGCACAAAAACATGGTGAGCAGTTTTGGGGTCTCTTCAAACTCAATAACTGGTTTTAAGGAGTATCTCCTTAAATATGTAGCTTTTTCCTTTCCTTTGATATAAACTGTATCCACTTTTTCTGTCGAGTTTTGTAAGATTTCGGAAAATTTATGAAGCGGAGTAAAACCTTCATTCCACGATATACAATGATGATTTTCCATCAACCAATTGGCTTCCTTATGTAACTGTGGTGAAAGATGTTGAATCCCATAGGGTGGTTTAAAAATATAATGGGAAATTCTTGTTCCATCATAAGCGGCCAATTCTTTAGGAACAAATTTGTTGTTTTCCAATTTAAATCCTTGAACATCTATTATTAAATTCATATTGTTAAGTTGGAAAGCTTTTTAAAAATAATTTGTTTTTCACTATATAAACTTATGGCTTCTTTTAGTATTCTTAAATTTTTAAGGTGTAAGCAAATTCTACAAGTGTTTTTTGAACACATTTCTTAAACTGATACCAAAATATGCAATAATTCGATTATATAGAGAAAAAATACTTTTTGAACATGCGCATTAAAACTGTTTCACTGTTTTAGTCAAAGGGTGGTATGAAAAAAGTTTATCATGAAGAATCAAACAGTATGCGGTCGTTTTTTCCGGCACGTCTTCGTGGCATTCAAAAGTGATTCTCATTGAAACATTAGCACTCTGTGCAGCTTCTTTTTGATAAGAACAATCAATGTATATTATGGGTGATATCTCTTTATATTCTGAAGGGAGAAACAACGGTTCATTAGGAAGCTGATAGTATGAAGCCCTAAACTTAGAATACATTTCATATAAGGAAGCAAATTTGTTATTTTCTATGTCTACATACAAATCATTGTATGGATATCTTTCGGAATTTAAAAAAACGTTAATATTGCGTATTCTAACATCATCAAATTTACTAATATTTTCATTTAATTTATCATTTTTATTTTTTTGAAAAGCAACTATAACATGTCGTGCAACTTCAGCTTTGGTTGATGTTTTAACTTGCCAATTATGTCTATTTGTTTTAAGCAATTCAGGGTACTCTATTAACAAACAACAACAACAACAACAACAAATTCAGTTCAGTAGGAATATTAACGGTTACGTGAGGCATATTCCATGTTAGTTTTGTGATCGAAATTTTTACTTTTTGACCAACAATATCATTAAAAACACAATTATTGTCAGAATTGGATCTTATTAAAACAAGTTGTTGTTTTGAGTTTAAGATTATTTTTCTATAGTCTTCAAAGAATCTCATTAAAATTTTGAGTGGAACACATACATTAAAATTACCCTTTTTATCAACCAAAATGCTCGATTTTGAAATATCCAATTTAGGAAACCAACCAGCGTTCTGCAATTTTTTACTTTCACTTTCAGTAAATGATAAATATCCTTTTAAAGTGGAAGTGGTTCCTACATCTCGAACTGAATCTATGGTTACATCGTTTAGATCATAACGAATTTCTTTAAAAAGATAAGCTATGAGATTGTTTGTAAATTTCATACTTGCAGAATAGGTACCATCATTAGTTAACTGTCCCTCAATAAAAAGAAAGCTTTCACATGGTAAAGTATAGGCTTCAATATCAGGTATAACAATTTTTATTTCATCATTATTATTTAACTTGTTTGGTGAAAAGGGATCATAAGAATACGTTTCATATCTTACTACAGAACTGTCTTCTAAAAGTTTTTCGGTAACGTCTAAAAAACTCATTTTGTATTTACTTTAAATCCAAGTGATTTTAAAAACCTATAATTTGTTGGTGTTAACCGTTTGACAGTTTTCCTCTTACTGCTTAAACAACTCTCTTTTTTTTTATTATATGATATTAATGGGTTATTGTAACGAAATACCATTATTCAATTTTTTTAATATGCAGTCTGATGGTAATAGTTTCACCACCAAAATTTACAAGATCACCGTCCTGGTCAATAATTTTTAAAAATATACTAGTTATTATTTTAACGTTTACAGGAAAATAAATTAAATTTTCTGGAGCTTCTATTATCTTAAATCCAGGACTGACGCTAGGAAAGAACTGATGAATTACATGTACAGGATTGTTATTTAAATATGATCCATCAGCTATGCTGCAGTCGATTAATATTGCATTTACCTTAATAATTTCAGCAGGTTTTTGTGAAATATGTATTTTGTCAGCTGTGTAGAGATCATCTCTAAATCCTAAAATATTTCCTATAGTATCTTTACTAAAACGAATATCCTCACTACATTTTAAATGACAACGTAGGGTATTGTTATTGGCACGTAGTGTTAAGCTAACACCTTCTTTAGAAAGCTGATCTTGTAAATAATCCTTAATATCAGTCAATTCGTAGGCTCCTGATGGAATTTCAATGGTTTTATTACCATAATGAAATTTATTATTTCGTTCATCTATATTGGGTACTGCATTAAAAGTTTCAAAATTCGTAAGACAAACAACATATTCACCGTCATCTAAGTAAATTGGCGGATTAAATGAAGCAGACAACTCAGCCGAATTACCTGACAGAGAAATTGTAAGCGACATTATTGTTTTACAGTTGATGTAATACTAATACAAGTTATAAACTGTTGTTATATAAAAACTCTAAACACAAATGTCCACAGATAACTAAATCTTTTTGTTGATAATTTTTATGATTATACATTATAACATTATGACTACCATCACTTAAAAAATATTTAACAACCTCCAAAGGTGGTTTTAAATTTCCATAGCTATCAAAGTATGAAATTATGTTATTTTTTTTCACATATCCAGTCCAGTGGGTTCCCTGTTTTTCTTTACTATCTAAATTGATTATACCACTTTCAAATTTTCTAATTTTTTTCGGTAAATCATTACGCATAAAAACACCACGAAAATGTGGGATATTTTTTGAATATTTAAGAAGGTCAATATTTGTAAGAGGTCTGTGAGGTAGTCCTTTTATCAGTTTTTTGTATTTGATTTTAAAAACAGACCACAACCTTGTTTATAAGGTTTTAAATAAAGTCCTTTGCCAATAGAAATTTGTTCCATGGCTTGATTATGTCTTTTATCTTCAATAAGTTTATCTTTTGCCGCTTTGGCGTCATTAACAGCTTTTGCTATTCCCGCAGCTCCCCCACCCAATGCTCCAAGAGCTGAGAGAGCAGATAGCACAGGTATTATAAATGGTAAAAACCCTCCAATTTTTGGGACTGGAATAATTCTTTTCTTTGGTTGAATAACCTTATAACCTTTTAATGATGATAGTGCTGTTTTTGCAGCTGTGTTTAAGTTCTTAAAAGATTTACCAACTAAACTTTTGCGTGCTTGTTTAATACCCTTCCTGTGTTTTTTCGTTTAACGTTACGTCGACGACGTTTTTTTAAACCCATTCCAAAAGTTGTTTTTAATTTCATTGCTCCAGTTACTCCAGTTGCTGCTATTTTTTCACCTAAACTTGCGTCAGATGCATTTATTCTCTCAGCTGCTTTTGAAGCAAGAACTTTGTCAGCCTTATGTCTATTTTTAAGATCTAAATTTTTTGAATATGCAATGTCATGTTCTTTGCAAGCCTCATCCAATTTGTTAATTCCTCGGTCGTTTCTTGCTAATCACTTTGTTAGATTAGTTCCCCCCCCCCACAGAAATTGTAATTTGGGATGTGTAGTTCGAAACGTAATTTGTTGATTATTGTATTTAACAAACCCCTTCCTTTCTTTTTAACTGTTGGTTGTCTAATAACCTTATGTTTGTTCCGTACACGCATTATATATATATATATACTGACGCATCAAGTATTTTCTCTTACTTATATAGTTAAAATAATCATGCAAATAGTAAAACAAAATTTTTCACTTCCTATTAAAAATCATGATGATCAAAAAATTGATTTTAATAAGCATGGACAACTTTTTGGAGGAACTTGTAAAAGAGGATTGATCGTTGGTCCTTCAGGCTGTGGAAAAACTAATGTTCTCATAAGTTTATTAGAGGACAAAAATGGATTACGTTTTGAAAACGTTTATGTTTATTCCAAATCTTTACATCAACCAAAATATGAATATCTGAAAAAACTACTCAAACCAATTAAAGAAATTGATTATTATGAAAATAATGATGAAAATGAAATTATTTCACCCAGTGAAATAAAGGATAATTCAGTTGTAATATTTGATGATATGGTTTGTGGTAATCAAAGCAAAATACGGGATTAGTTTTGTTTTTCTAGACATAAAAGTGCTGACTGTTTTTACCTAAGTCAAACCTATTCCTCAATACCAAAACAGCTTATAAGAGATAATGCAAATTTACTGATCATATTGCAACTAGACAACACTAATTTACATCACATCTATGACGATCATATTAATGTTGATATGTCTTTTCAAAAATTTAAGGAACTTTGCTCATTGTGTTGGAAAGAACAACATGGTTTTATTGTAGTAGATAAAGATTGTAATTTGAAGCATGGTAAATACAGAAAAGGTTTTGACGCGTTTATTTACCTATAAATACCATAGAATTAAAAAATTGTATATCACTGCTTATGTTAACGTTCTAAGAAAACATGGATAGAAAAAAAGCAAGCGAATTAGTAAAAACAAGGAATGCCATAAAAAAGAAATTACGAGGCTTGAAATCTGATTTGATTGCATCCCATTCTAAAAGAGAAAAGGAATTGTATCCAATCACGAAACCATTGCAAGAATTTTTATCAAACGTTAAAACTACATCAAACATAAAGCAAGAAATAAAAAGTCCGCCTTTATCACCAAATCAATCTCAAAGATTTAACTCTACTATTTTATCTCCGTCTCAAAAATTACATCCTACTTCATTTCCTAAGAGAAGTACCTATCATGAATATTTACCTACCGGTGGTCTTACTTTTTTGGAAGATCAATTCATACATGATAATGATATGAATTCTAGTAATATAAGTGATACTACTATAAACCAGACTGCTAACGAAATAAGAGAGAGTTTTCAAAATTTATCTACCTTACCAGCATACAATGAATATTTAAATTCATTTGACGACCTTCCCAGAACATATATAGATGAATCAATTAGAGACCTTGATGATAAATTTGATCATACTTATGGGGTTTTTCATAATACAGACGAAGAAAAATTTTATATTGGAGACTCAGAGCTTAAAATTATCGGGAAAGACATTGAAGTAAAAAATATTAAATATTTAGGGACAGTTGGGTTATATGAATTGTTATTTAAAAAACATCCAGTGGGTTTCAAAAAAGAAGACTTGGAAAATTACATGGATATATTAAAAAGAACCAATGGCTACAAAAGAAATAAAGATTCAAAAGAACAAATACAATCAAGCAATACTTTCAAATATATGGATATTATTAGACCATATTTATTAAAAAAGGGTATTTTAAAACAAGACACAAGTCGTGCACGAACAACTTCATTTTCAAAACCTTTACCACCAAGAACAACAAGGTCAAAAACAAATACATTACCGTCAAGCAAAAAAGAGGGAGGTTCTATGATTTTATCCAACAAAAAAATTGAATATGTATATTTTGATGATCCCAATGAATTAGTTCAACGACTAAGACTTTTATTGGCTTCGCAAGAAGCGGGAAATACGGGACATAACAACGAAATAATATCAATAATTGAAGAACTAAGAGGCTAAAATTATCCTATAAAAGGGTGTCAAAACGGATTACTAATTCATTACAAACAAAACCATGACTGTAGATAAGTTTTGGAAACATATATCCAAGCATAAAAAACCCAAAATTGACTTGTCTGATATTGAAAATAAAGTTTTTTTAAATGTACAAAAACACATTGCACAGTTTGCTCCAACAGGCAATGTTTCACAAATTGAGATTGAAAAGGTGAAAAAAAGGATTAATACAAATGATATTAGTATTGAAAATATAAACAAAAAACTTAAACTTAATGATGATACAATCGATTTAACAAAGGAATTAAATGAAACCCATCAACTGTTTAGAAAACAACAGGAAAAATTTTTAAATGAAAGGCTAGGTGACTTACAACAACAACTAAATTTAATTAAGGATGATAAGGATCTAATAATTAAAAATATTAATGAAATTGAAAACATAAACAAATACATTACACTTAATCACAAACTTATCAATGATGTAAAAAGTAAGATTGATACCTGTATAGATAACTCCACATTAGAGAGTTTTAAAAAAGAAATCCAAGCAAACACTCCAGATATAAACATTTTGGTAAAAAAAGTTGATTTAGAAAAAGAAATAAAAGAAACTCAACAAAACTTTAAAAACCAACAAGACATTCTTTTAACTGAAAAACTATCAAACTTGGAAAATAAAATTATATCAAACATATCAGAGACTATATTTCCTAAAAATGAAGTAAAGGAAGTAATTGAAAAGATTAATTTAAACCAAGAAATTATAGAAAATTTAAAAAGCAAACCTAAGGTTTATGATGAAAGTGTAAATAAAATTGAGGAGATTAAAGAACAAATTCAAAAAAATTTCGAGAATATTTTAAATCTACCTACACAAAGTGATTTAAATAAAGTAGATAATAAATTTCGTGATGAAATAAAAAAAATTAAAGATCTCATGAACAGTAAAAAAACTGATTCACTAGCAATAAAAAAAATAGTACAAAGCTATTTGGAAAAAAATCCAATTTTTAATGATTATTCGGCTATAAAAAGCACAAGTTCTTTAAACACCACTGAAATTGATTCTTTAAAAAAAAATTTAAACAATTTTGTTAAACAAAATGACTTTAAAAATATTTAAGAAAATGTGTTAAAAATCTCAGATATAAATCAACAAATTAAAGATTATAAAAAGAAAGGTGAAGAACATACTACTCAAATACATGATTTAATAGAAAAAAATAATAAACAAAAGTCAGATTTTGAAAAAAAGTTTGAAACGATTCAAAATATAATATATAAGTGATGATATAAAAGATATAAATGAAAATATGAAAAATGGTTTAACTGAAAACATGCTTGAAAAAATTAAAGATTTTAATAAGTTTATTGATGATAAATTTAAACAAGGACAGACATCTTATGAATTACTACAAGAAAAAATTTTAACAATTGGAAGATATTATGAAAACAAATTTTTAAAACTTAAAGTTACTTTTGATGAATTTCAAGATTCCATTCAAAATGAGTTCAATATTATAAAATTATCTTATGATGAAGGTATCAATTCCCTTGGTGATGTTTCAGAAAAAACCAAAACTGGTCTTGATAATGAATTTAAAGATCTTAAAGAATTTACTAAAAAGGAACTAGAATCAGTCAATGAAACTAATCAAAAATTTAAAGAAGAACTGAATAAAGAGCTAATCAAAAACGTTATAAAACTACAAAAATCAATTAATAATTTGGATGATGGATTAAGTCATCTTGATAAAAATATTAATAATTTGCAAGAAAATCTTCGGGACAATATAGCAGCTAAAGAATTACAATTAACACAACATATAGGCAATGTTGAAAACAATTTTAAGCAAGAGTTAATTAAGCTTAAAAATATGCTAAAAGACAAAATAACCGAAAACTTTAATATTTTAAAAAGTTATATTGATAATCTAGATAAAGCGTTCATTGAGGTGGATAAAAAATTGGTTTCTTTTCAAGAAGACATTCAAAAAAATGTAGAAAATATTACTAGGGTTGAAACAAATTTTAACCAGGAGCTAGTTACTGTTCAAAGTGGATTAAACAATTCTTTGATATCTGTTGAAAAAAGAGTTAGTGATAATGAAAAAAAAACAAAAAACCACACCAGCAAACTTAAATCATTAGAACAAAAGGTAAATTTATTTAAAAAACCAGATTCTTTTTATGGTTATTTACCATTAACATTTTTTGGAAAATACTCATTTTCAACCCAGAGATTTAATAATGGTTGTAAAAAATGAAGGTGGTTTTAAATCATACGACCTTGAAAAGGTTTTAAATGTTGAGTTAAAGAAAAATGATTTAATTTCTTTTGAAAGATTAATTAATAGTGACACCACTAATTTTCATGCAACGCTTTTACTTAAATATCAATTAAATTCGTAAGACATATCAGTACTACTCAAATATGGATCCAAAAAAGTCTGTTGTTGATGAGTTACATAAACAGGCAAGAAAAAAGTATCCCCGAAGAAAAGTCATTATTAAATCACTAAATGACCTTTGGCAAGCTGATTTGGTTTCAATGATTCCATATGCTCGATATAATAGAGGAAATAAATATATTTTGATTGTAATAAATGCGTTTTCTAAATATGTTTGGGCAAGACCTGTTAAAACTAAAGGAGCTGAACACGTAACAAATGCTATGAAATCAATTTTGGAAGATGCTAAAATTGCTCCAAAAAATTTGCAAACTGATTTAGGGACTGAGTTTCTAAATGCTCGGTTTAAAAAACTTATGAACGATTTCAACGTAAATCATTATAGTACTTTTTCAAATTTAAAAGCTAGTATAGTGGAAAGGGTAAACAGAGCTTTAAAAAATACAATGTGGAAAAAATTTAGCATGCGTTGATCTTACAATTGGATTGATATTCTCAACGAAATTGTTAATGACTATAACCAAACAATACATTCTACAATTGGAATAAAACCAATCAATGTTTCTAAAAAAAATGAAAACGAATTATTTAAAAAAGTATATCGTCATACAAAAATAATAGATCCACTAAAATCAAAACTTAAAACAGGAGATTCTGTGCGTATTTCAAAATATAGGGAACATTTTTCAAAAGGATACACACCTAATTGGTCAAATGAAATATTTCTTGTGAATAAAATACAAATGACCAATCCGATGACTTATTTGCTTGAAGATCAAAATAGGAAAGAAATTCAAGGAGGTTTCTACAAAGAAGAATTGCAAAAAGTAAAATATCCAGATGTTTATCTTGTTGAAAAAGTTTTGAGAAGAAAAGGAAACAAGGTTTTCGTAAAATGGTTAGGATTAAATAAAACTCACAATTCTTGGATAAATAAAAATAATGTATTGTAAATTTATTTCTAACAAATTAAGAATAATATTTTTTAATCATAGTTTTTTATTTAATGTTTGTAAACAACATATACCTTAAAACTACTTAATATTTTTATGACCCCAGGCTAATGTTTTAAAAGTTCCAGGAACAACACATCGCTTGTCATCTTGAGATGATAGTGCAACTTTATTTTTTAGTTGTGTGTAAATATCATGAAGAATGGAACGGAAGCAATTCATTTTTCTGTATTTTGTTTCAGCATTTTCAACAACGTCTTGATAATCTTCTTTAGTAATGTTGTTTTGAATAACATACTTTTTCACTCCCTTTGCTTTTTTTTCCAGTTCTAGTTGCTAACTCAACACAATAGGCCTTAGCACCTGTGCCATAAAAGCTTACTATAGGTTGACCTGCAAATTCGTCTTTCATACGACCCACTATAGATTGGTTTCTGGTAATGTTATGTAAATTGTCTTCGCTGTAATTTGATGTGTCAAACCTCTCCAGGTTTTCTTGAATATCTGAATAAAAGTTATGGGTTTTAATTTCTAGTATTAAAGAATCAGTATCTGTGTAGAGCAAAATTGCTTTTTCTCCATATTTGTTTTTTATATATTCATAATAAAAATCATACATTACTGTCTTGGATAATTCCAAGACTGAAAATCCAATATAAACGGGTTTATTGTATGTGACTTTTACTCGTTCCATTTGAATGGCAACCAAGTTTTTGTACAATTGATGAGTTTTTAAAATTTGGTTTAGCAATTAATGTTTGAGCTCCTTGCTTTTTTCCAATATTTTGCCAATGTGTAATTAATTTGATATCTTTTGTCAACGTTTTCCAGTGATTTACCATAAATTGCGTTATTGAGTAACTTAAAGAAATCTTTTTCAAACTGATTTTTAGAATTGTTTCGCAATATAGTGTTTAAATCTATGTAAGATTTTAGGAAAGGTGACTGCTTAAATCTTATTGCTCTATGAATTTGAACCAAGTGTAGTCCGTTTCGAATAGCCTGTTGAAGATTTTTGTAATGCAAAACATAATTCTTTTTGTGATCCAAATTACATATTAACTTGTTATTTTTTGATTCACTCAAAAATGGAAATTCGTTATGTTTCTCATGGAGGTGCTCTGGATAATCAATATCTGCTTCAAAAACATAGCCGTATTCCGAATTATCTGCTATTGATTGTAGATCTATTGCTTCAATTTCAGATTTAGTCACCCAAGTAAAATCGCCAATAGGCAAATACTGACTCATACTGTGACCGTAGAGATTTGTAGCATCTAAATACATTATAAATGTTTTTGGATTTTCACTATTATAATTTGGAACCAGTTCATTATTGGCTTCAGCTTTTCGCACACTACAATGACATATACCACCTCGAATATTATTTTTGAAAAAATGCAACATATCTATATCGGTAACTAATTCTAATTTAACTTCTGTACTTTTTAACATTGCATCCCAACTGAAACCAGGAGATGTATAGTAGTGGGCTGGATCTAACTTATAAGTATTTAGAGATAAATTTCTAAATGACTCATAAAAGTCTGCTAAAATCAAGACGTCAGAAAATAAGTAAAATTTTTGTAAAGTCCAATAAAGTTTCACAATTAAACAAGTTCCAATGGTTAATGGTTCTTCTTTTAACTTATCATAAAAGTTCTCAATAGTTGGTAGTTTTTTTTCATACAACTTATCGAAAGAATCCATATATGAATAGGGATAATTTTTTCGTATCTCATTGAATTGATCAGGATTTTTAAAATGTTTTTTAATTTCGATACATTGAGAGGTGTCTAAACTTTCACCTAACTTTTCCAATGATGTTAATGCAAAACAAAATGAGTCGAGAAATCTAATTTTCATGTAAATATTTTTAGTTTTTCCAAACTCTTCTTTTTTGTCTACCAAAATTACTTTGGAAAATGAGATGTACTTTTCTTTAGTTTGTCCTAAAACATCAATTTGATCTTTTTCACAACATAATTGCTTTATAAATAAATGACTATCATAATGTGTCAAATTATGGAAGAACACTGGAATAAAATTTGGTATTTTGTAATTTAGAGCTGCACCTCTATATTTTCCTGTTAGGTGATCATGATCTCTCACAATTTCATCTTCATTTTTAAAATTTTTGGAACATATGTGACATACTTTTGCTGATTTAAAATCAATGTTTTCATCACATGTTAAGGGAGACATGGGTACAACATTTCAAGATGCTCGTGGTAAATTCTTCTAACATGATTTTCAATTCTTTTGCAAAATTCCTCAGCAGCATCTTTACCAAAGTAGTATTCTATGGTAGATAAGGATTCATCATAAGAACATTTAATGAAAAAACAAAAAGCAAATGGTTCATGTTTAAATGTATTTTTTGTGTATGAAGTAAAATTATTATCTGGATCTACATAAGTCAGTGGTTTAAGGAGGCACTCAAAATCAGCATAAATAATAAAAGGAACTTTAAGTTGCTTTTGAAAATTTTCAAACTGAAGTATATTTTCTGGAATATTTTCTCCATATTTGTTAGTTTTAATGTTGCTTGTGGGTAATGATGTTACTGTTTGGTTGCAATCATGTAATTGATGTTTTTGTAATTTTTCTTCAGATGTAAAATAAATTAGACATCCATCACAAAAGTACTTTTTATGATACATTGAGAGGTGTCTAAACTTTCACCTAACTTTTCCAATGATGTTGATGCAAAACGAAATGAGTCGAGAAATCTAATTTTTATGTAAATATTTTTAGTTTTTCCAAACTCTTCTTTTTTGTCTACCAAAATTACTTTGGAAAATGAGATGTACTTTTCTTTAGTTTGTCCTAAAACATAAATTTGATCTTTTTCACAACATAATTGCTTTATAAATAAATGACTATCATAATGTGTCAAATTATGGAAGAACACTGGAATAAAATTTGGTATTTTGTAATTTAGATTACAAATACTGTGAGCTGCACCTCTATATTTTCCTGTTAGGTGATCATGATCTCTCACAATTTCATCTTCATTTTTAAAATTTTTGGAACATATGTGACATACTTTTGCTGATTTAAAATCAATGTTTTCATCACATGTTAAGGGAGACATGGGTACAACATGTTTAAGATTCTCGTGGTAAATTCTTCTAACATGATTTTCAATTCTTTTGCAAAATTCCTCAGCAGCATCTTTACCAAAGTAGTATTCTATGGTAGATAAGGATTCATCATAAGAACATTTAATGAAAAAACAAAAAGCAAATGGTTCATGTTTAAATGTATTTTTTGTGTATGAAGTAAAATTATTATCTGGATCTACATAAGTCAGTGGTTTAAGGAGGCACTCAAAATCAGCATAAATAACAAAAGGAACTTTAAGTTGCTTTTGAAAATTTTCAAACTGAAGTATATTTTCTGGAATATTTTCTCCATATTTGTTAGTTTTAATGTTGCTTGTGGGTAATGATGTTACTGTTTGGTTGCAATCATGTAATTGATGTTTTTGTAATTTTTCTTCAGATGTAAAATAAATTAGACATCCATCACAAAAGTACTTTTTATGATCTTGTCTATTAATCTGAGAGGATACTAACCTGGACATATCCTTTATCCAACAATAATGTTTGTTTTCATCATTACTTATCAATAACAAATTAATATGAGTAGATAGTTTCTTCTTTGTGTAGTGGAAGGGGCCGACAACTTCATTCATTACTTTATCATTTTTGTAAATGCTTTCCAAACCGTACACATTTATAGATATTTGGTTAAGTTCTTCAAATTTTCTAATGTCTTTTAACTTGACAGGAAATTCAATACCGTCAAAATTTAAAATGTTATGAAAGTCAGGATAAGAACTGGTTCGATCACTATTAGTTTGAGATGGATATAAGGCACTAATAACACTCCACGCAAAACAACACTGATCATTATTTTTTAGGTTGATCACAGCTTTTTTTTTCAAAATATTTTTTGGCAACACAATGTAAGATGATGCATGTAATGGATTGTATTTGTTAATATTAACTTCTAAATATAAGAGTTCTTTTAACGCCCATCCGGATCCGTTTTCAGCAAACGTTGACATCTTCTCTTTGATTATTGATGCAAATTCACCAAAAATGTCTTTAACATTGGTTGTTTCTGTTACAACCTTATTTCGAGTATTAAATGATTTTGTTTCTAATATTTCCTTACTTGGTAAAACAAAACTTCCAAGCACCTCTACATTTAACTTAATAATGGTCTGTTTTTTCACTTGTTCCATAACCAGTCTAAAAAATTTTTGTTTAACTTCATCAAAAAATTCATCAATATCAATAATTTTTCTTGATGGATACAGTATAAATGAAACTATCCTCTTTTTAAATGCTGCTGTTTTAATTCTTACGTATTCATCGTTATTTTGTTCCAATATTTTTCTTTTTTGAAGGTTTGATCGTAAATGTCCACTAAGTTTATTTTTGATGTACCACTCCTCACATTCTTTACATTTTTTTAAAATTAATTTAGGTAGTATTTCACTATTTTTTGTTTTTAATTTTTCACAACTAACTTTTCTTTTCTTGGAAGCAGGTTCCGAGCAAGATGGTTTGTACAAACACGATTCCCGTTTATGTCTGTAAAGGTTTGATTTATATTTAAAATCTTTATTGCAATCGGAACATGAATGCATGATAGTATATAAATAAACTAAACTGGTAAAAGAAATAATTCCTTTTATATGATAAATAAACTGGTTAAAGGGGGGGTATTTGGGTGTCAAGTCAAAATTTGTTATTATTCATGATTTATTCTATGGTTTGTAATATAGGTTTTTTTTCCTCCAAGACAAACTAAGCATGTTTCCGGATAAATTAATTGATACAATTTTTCTTCACATATAGCACACTTTAAATGATTACAATTCATTTTGTCCGTATAATGTAAATTGACATGCTTATTCTCACCCATAGGAGTATTAATTCCGTGATTGTAATAACAGTTGCAACACAACGCAAAAAAAATGTTTTCTCCTCCTTTGATGGCCACATATGATTGCATAACACACATCGATTTTTCCAGGTATCCCCGCTTTACAGTTTTATCTGATTTAATCATCCGAGTCCTTACGAGACCTTATCTTGCACATGTTCCCTGCTCTTGGTTCATTTCGAAACCTTCTTCTTCCTCGGGATTTATTGAACTATTTACGTCCATGTCCATAACCATCTCCTCCCTGCAGCTAACCAAATCTTCATACTTCTTCGTAAAAAACATGAAAACACCAGAAATCATTTGAATAAAACCAAACATTTTATTTTTTTAACAAAATATAAATCTCTATAACAAAATTTGAAACTATAAAGAATTTTCTACCAACTAAGACTTATATAAGTGACACCACCTCACCAAAAATAGTAAGAAAGTATAAGAAAAAAGTGTAGTTTAATAAAGACAAAACCGGTTTTGTTCAAGCCAGTTACACCGGTTACACAGCTAATTTGTTGTTACGGGTATTAAAAACCGGTCATGCCAGCTTTCTACCTTTAATTTTTATGTTGCTGTAACAGTTGGTAATTATTACTAGTTTAACCGGTAACATCGGTTGTCAGGTGTAAGCTAAGAAAGTGTTGAAAACCGGTTACGCAGGTGTGATTTAATCCCCCCCCAGAATTATATTGACTATAAGAGAACAAGACAATTTGGTTTTTAAGTCAAAAGAACTCTTAAACCATTTAGATATCTAAATCTAAAAATTATGAATTTTGAAGAAACCTTATCTGATATAAGTATCGACTCATTCGAAATTATTGAGATGTTTGATTTTGAAGAAACATCCAGTAATGGAAGTTCGATGGATAGTTTGTCATCGAATGAAGCCATCCTGAGTGATAACATTTTAATGGATATCAAATTAAAAATCAGAGAAACAGTAAATATTGACAATTGGTTAAAAATTGAAGCGAAAATAGGAACATGTTGTGTTACTGAAAACTACTATGAACTGGATACCAGAAAATATTGTGTTTCCTGCTTCTACGATACGGTGCCAACAATCACAGCAAAATTTTGTGAAGTAATTTCAACCCATTTTAGCGGGAATATCGTTAATTTAATATTTCCACATTGTTTTATTTGTAGTAACAATTTGTTTTCAGTAAATTTAACAATTTATTGTAGTATTTGTAGAAATTCTCAAATTTAACGAAAATAAATAATAGCAAAAAATGTTTGCCTGTATTTTTTTTTATTTTATAGCGTTAAACTTACAATATTTAATCAAACAAAACGTAAATAATAAAATACATAAAAAACCTATAATAATGTAAAAATAAACGTAACTGCAATTAAACTCTGGTTTTTCTCTAGGTATAATTAACCAATCCGAATATTCAGTATAATTTTTTCCTTCGTATTTTATTTTGTAAAAATAATCACCATCCTTTAAAAGTTTTCTGTCAATGTAATAGGTTAAGTAACGTACCCCGTAGTTTTTCTCATATAGTTTGTTTAAAGATTTGTAGCACCCATTAAAATCGTTCTTGTTTGAACTCAAACATATTTGAGCTGTTGGAAAGTTATAATCATACTCAATAAATAATGTATTGCCTATAAAGGCGCTTAGAATAACTAATGACGAAGCCTCCATTCCTATATAACAACTAAATTAAAATTAAACAAAGTGTTACTTTATAATAAATACTAGCAGTCTAAAAACCATTTTGATTTGCAGCCGTCATTGAGTGAAATGGTAAATAAAAAGTGGTCTTTATTCCCACCAAGTTTCATCCAAATAAGATTCGTTGTTTTTGTGTAATTGAGGTAAAAACTTTCGCTTTTATATTAGTAGGATTCGTAGTTTTTAACACTGTGTAGCATAACACGCTTCCTTGCTTCCGTACTACAACATTTTATGATATTTCTCCGTTTTGTCACCCATACTAATTTGAAACAACTTTACCAAGCATGCGCTTATACCAAATGGGCTCCGAGAACATTTTTCGGCGGTACTGCGTAGGTTAAAGAACTTTCGCATTGCTGAAAGAATACAGCATCAAAGAGAATTCGTTGAAATTATAGTGCCGGGACTCTTTGTGATTAAAATAGCACTCGCAACACAACGCAAAAAATGTTTTTTTCTCCTTTAATAGCCAATAAGTTTTGTGTGATTTTGTGGTACCTACCGTACCGGACGTCTGATATCCAGTAGGTAATTATACTAGTTGTTAATTTTATTTAAGTTATTGGTATTTACCTTACCGCTATTTACCTAGATAATAGCAAGACATAAAGAAGTTTTACAAAGATTGTATAAACTAAAGTGTAATAAGGTGGATTCTTGACTTTTTGGTTTGATACAAAAAACACCTGTTTAATTTTGTAAAATAAAAATTTGAAAGGCTTCCTCTTCCCCTAGATCCAGCTCCATGCACGCAGCTGGTTTATTAGCCATCTATACATAGCATTGAGGCTATTAGGATCGTCAAAAAAGTTTTTTATTTTTAATCAAAATAAGTTATTTGGGTCAAAAAAGACTTAAATACAAAATTTTGTCATAATGTCTGTCTGTCCGTTTGTCTGTCTGTCTGTCTGTCCGTCTGTCTGTAACACGATTACTCAAAAAGTGGTAAACCGATTCATATCAAATTTCGCACAGAAATTCTCTGGCAGCAGGCAATGAGCTGATTAGTTTTTTTGGTTGGGTGGGGGGTTGTCAAGAGGGTAGGAGGGTTGATTAAACTTTTTAAAAAAATTGTATTTCAGAAACCTTAGCAGCTAGCGATATGCGGTTTTCACAATAAGATAGATAATTGCATTTTCAATAGAAAATAAAAAATTTTTTATAAGATTTTGAAAAAAACTTGATTTTTTAAGGGTTCAGTTACTCAAGTTTTAATGCACAATGGATAATTTTGACTTCTGTCTCTACTTTTTGAAGAGAAATTGACAGAAATAGAAATAAAAAATTAAGTATTGTACATTAACACTTGAGTAACTGATTCCTAAGATTTTATGGATGGTTATACCTGCCTGCTGACGTCATTTCTTTTTTGATAACGTTAAATGAAAGTTATGTTGCGTTATATTAAGATATATAATAAGACTAGATATAAATATATAATAAGACCAGGTAGAAACTTGTTGGAATATTTTTATTTGGGATTAAGTGACGAATTTTTCACATAAAATCAAATCTTTTTCTAAAATGGCCAATGCTTCTTTACTTTTTTCCATTTTTTTTTTATATTTTTTAATTTTTTTTAAAATTTCTTTTTTTTTATTAATTTTCTCATGCCTAAATTTACACGATATTTGTAAAAAGTTATTAACCTCCTTTTGGTATTGTTTCGTTTTTCTTTGTTCATCTTCAACGTCTATCATAATCGTTAAGTTGTTTTCACTTTCTTCTTCATCTTCCTGTTCTTCCTGTTCTTCTTGCTGTTCTTCTTCTTCTTGCTGTTCATCTTCTTCCTGCATTTCTTCCTGTTCATCTTTTTCTTCATTTCCCTGGTCTTCTTCCTGTTCTTCCTGTTCTTCTTCTTCTTGCTGTTCATCTTCTTCCTTTTCATCTTCTTCTTCTTCCTTTACAGGTGTTGAAGTCCACTTAGGGCGAAAGGGTGACTTTATTTTAATATTTTGGATGATCTTGATCTTTTCGAAGTCGTTTTCTTCCCACCCTATCGGTTTTATTTGGGGAAAACTCCCATCCAGGACTTCAACGTCTGAATCGTCATTGTCTAATATGATTTGTCTCATTCTTTCAATTGATTTTTGTGCCAATGGCACACTTGCTGTAACTTTTGGTACTTTCATTTTGCACTTCTTAGTAAACTAAAGTTATTTCTTAAACTAAAGTTATTTCTTAAACTGAAGCTATTTAAAGCAACTTTCTTGATCCCCTCTTCTTATATTTTATCTGTGCTTCCATGTAATTTGGTAGATGTTTTTCTTAATTCGCAAATAACGGTTTATATGCAATTTAAAAACTTGACAGAGGTACTAAATAACAGTTAAAATAAATGATGACCATAAAAATCGAGAAAGGTATTACATTTATTCATCAGATAATAAATGACCGGTATAAAATTCGTAAATGGACTCTTGAGTAACGGTATATGCAATTTTAAAACTTGACCCGCTTTTCGAGATCGTATAGGTACCATAAAAACTCGAGCAGGACCTTACATTTATCAGATAATTGAGGTATATACCGTAATTTCATGAGAAATTTTGCAGCTGTGTCCACCAAAATGTAAATTCCGTTACAGATATTTTTTGCAAACCCGTCTCAAGACACTAAAAATAAAATGATTTTAAATAAATCTAAAATAAATGTGATTTTATTTCCATAAATTATACAATATCAAAGCATTTATAACACTTATTATTGAAAACCACTTTTGAATTTTCTTTTCATAATTTTGTTTGTGTTTCAATTCCCTATTCTGCCACATCATTTTACCATATTCACAATTTGGTGATAGTTTTACATGTTCAAAAAAAGGACAGTCTGTTTTTACAAAATTGTATATCTGCACGTCACAATAGTGGCACTCTACTATGTCCTCTTCATTTTTATAGAAAAATCCAGACAAACTCAAATCTTCGGGTTTTAATACACCTGGCCAATTTCTAAATGTGCTTAATCTATTTTCATTTGATTTCATTTGTTGTGTGTTGGGTACATCATAACTTTCAAGACACATTGCTAAATAAAAGCAAAGTAGATGACTGATAAAGATTTAATTTTTTATCACTTATAAAGTTTTAGACTTTCCCCTCCCAAAGAAATTTGACCCCACCCCAAACGTAGCCGACTCTCTGGATTACCTAATAATTTTTTGAATCCTCTGAATTTATGTAATAACTATAGTTGTGACCTAGTTTACTGCAATACATCTGTAAGACAAAAAGGTGTGGTTCAATTTATCACCTACTTTCTAACAGGTTTTTCAAGGTATTGCCCAAGACATTTGGATCCCCCCACTCAAAATCCCTATGTTAATTCTTATGGGCGAATCTTTGAATCTTGAGCCAGAACCGGCGAAATCACCCTACTAACATTACTTTTTTAAAAGTTTTGGCTTTATATTTTTTTATAAACTTATTTTTTTCAAAAATTTTTGTTTTACAGTATTGTATTTACATTTTTAAGAAAATTTTTGCCCATGGCATTTTTATAGTTTTTTTATTATAAAATGTTGCTTTGTACCACCAGCAAACTGAATAAAAACTCATAAAAACTGATTAAAAAATGAATATGCCACGTATTATCTTATTTATTATAAATTATTATTTATAAAAATATTTTGTTTCCAGATGTAGCTGCAGCAAGAAGAAATTCCCTTTCTTTACACACCACCACGAATACAAAGCTTCATATTGTCATAAAAAACTGATTAAGTAAGGATGCTGTAGATAGAGACAGATATCAACCACCAAAAAGAATCGAGATAAACATGAGGATATGTACTGGTAATAATGCGATATGCTGCCTGTGAGTGTTATTATACTGCTTTGCTCTCTTTGACTTAAACTAAATTTTTTAATGGAAAGCTTAATGCTGTATTTTCTAAATAAAATAAAAAAAATGTAATTCAACTTCAACAACAAAAAAATTAAGAAATGAGGAAAAAGTGTTTGTTTCTTATTAAAAAACCTTTCAAAATTTTAAACTATTGTTGTTAAAAATTTTTAGCTGTCCAAGTCGTTTTTATTTGCAAAAAAATTAAATTTAGACATTTTAGGTTCTTTTACTAACAAACAGCACTTTTTTACGTGATACCATATATTTTTTGGATATATAAATAACATATAAAACGATATTTTCTGCCATTTTAAAGTACATCTAAAAAATGCTTATTTATGTGAGAGCATGTGTTTCTGAGGTTAATTTTACTCACGTTAATTATTTCTAAATTTAGGATGCGACCTATTATTGTTATTGTGCTAAGTAGGTATATTGTTGTAATATAAATGACAATATATACAGAGTATATACAAAACGTATATACCTAATATATATGATCATAGATTTGTAATGGACATTCTTCATTGAATACATCAGTGTTATAAGGATTAGTATATTGCAGTAATATAAATCTTATATATACCCTTAATAAAATATTATGGATACGAAAAGAATATACTTTTATGGATATAGCATTGTTATATATAAACTAAAATTTGGACAAATATACATTTTTTATATCGTGGCGGATATCGACAGGATATACTATATAAATATATACCATAATGTCAAATTTGGTATAATAGAATATAACTCGAATATTTTTGTGGAGTAATTAATACATGTTCGGAATATACTTATAACGTATATTCAGTGGATGTTACCTAATGGGTACCTCTGGATCTAAATTGGATCTTTTTTGGAGCTCCTATGCACGTCGGGTGAATATCTGGGTGATATCCAGGGCAATATCCTTCTCCGTTTTCGTATATACGCTGGATATACGTGCAATATTTTTTTGTTATGTGGGATACGTCAAATTTTGACACCTGCTTTCTTATCTATACACATAATAAATCTCTAGAGGTGTCATTTCTCTACATTAAATATATTTTTTTTAATTTTTGTGGGAGGCTTCTAAAAAGACCTACAAAAAATCAAATTTTTAGAATTTTTGTCTGTTTGTTTGCTCCAGTACCACGCAAAAACTACTAAACCGATTTGGATGGGACTTTCATTACTGGATTCATTGGGCTTCTGGGCGAATAAAACTTTGTATTTTATTTAATTTTTAAATTCTTCTTTTTCTTCTGGTGACGGGGAAAAGTGGGAGTGTCATTTATGATAAAACTAGCTGAGGACCCCGCAGCTTCTGAGGTTTACTAATTTTCTTTCCGTTTTTCTTGCTCTAAATAGTCATAACTTTTGTTTCCGTCAACGGGTTTACTAAAATAAACCCTATGTTCTGCCCAGGAGCCCATCAGGTAATCCAGTAGTGAAAGTTCCATCAAAATCGGTCATTTACCAGTTTCTTTTCCGTTTTTCTGCTTCAAATTTTCCGTGAACCGATTTTGATAAAATATAGCCTATGGCCTGCCCGGTAAACGAAAAAAAACCCCGGAGAAAGACCCCCGAAAAAAAACCCTTGAGAAATTGATTTTTATCTATTAAAAATAAAAAAATATATATATTTTTGGTTTTCTTGGGTTGGGTCTAGCTTGGGAATGAATGTAGAAATACGGGCGGGACAATTCCGGCTGCAACCTTCTTATATCGGCTGGGGCCAGCAGATAGTTCCCAAGGTGCGACTCTCTTGACCTGGCCAGAGCCGGACACTCCAGCAGGACGTGCAAGGATGATTCCTCGTCTTTCATCGGCACTCTAGGTGCTTTTTAAGGCGACAGTGTCCCGTTAGGAGCCCTGTTGCCAGTCTTACATCCTTCCTACCTAGGTGGAGCAAGGACTTTGTTTTTTGGCGCTCACCTCACCAATCAGAAGCTTAGCCTATCTCATGCCCTGCGTGCTATTCCAGATCTCCCCAGAGCGCCTGTTGAAGTCACTTTTTAGGGCCGTTATGACTTGGCATGCCGAAATGCCTATTATGGGTTGGGGACCTACCGGATCGGTTGATGATCCTTGTCCAATTTATAGGCCTCTTCATTTTCCGACACACCTTCATGTCCCGGGACCCAGAGGAGATTGAACTTGTTGTGCCTTGCCATAGTTGTCAAGACACGTTTGCACTCCAAGGGCAGAGTTAACCCTGTCCGATCTGATAGCAGACAGTGTAGCCATATTATCTGAGCAAATGTAAATATCCGTGCCTAAAGTGGACATTTCCAGATTTTTATATCCACACCTCAGCCTGAAAAACAGTCGCGTACCTTCCTAGGGAGAAGTGTGGGTCTAACTTAAGTTGGGTTAGTTATAATGATTTTAACTCGGGGTTTTTTTTTCCAAGGTTTTTTTTCCGGGGTGTTTTTTTCCGGGGATTTTTTTTTCGTAGATTCGTCCTGCCCAGGAGCCCAAGGAATCCAGTAGTGAAAGTCCCATTCAAATCGGTTCAGTAGTTTTTGCCTGATGCTGGAACAAACAAACCGACAAACAGACAAAAATTCTAAAAATTTGATTTTTGGTGTCTTAATGGTCTGGCATCGTTTGGATCAAGGGCAGTCGCATGCGGGAAAGATTAACTTTCCGCATTTGTTAGGATAATAACTATTTTCATTAAAACAATTACTTATGTTGCTATGTTATATTAAGTGAAATTTAAAAAAAAACGTACAATGATCTAACAAATATTTCAGTTTTTATTTTGTCTTTCTGTGACAAACAGTAAAAAGTTATAAACAACATGTCCTAAATAAATATATATTACATTTTTAGGTGAGCATATGCGGTTTCCTAGAGAAAAGGAGGGAAGAATGGGAATGGGATGTCAAAATGAAAAGCAAAATTTGCTTAAAGAGACCCAATTACCAAACAAATCAACAAAAAAAAAAAGAAGGAGAAGAAGAAGAGAAGCTTGAAGAGGAGGCTTTAGAAATGGACGAAGAAGAAAATTTAGACGGAATTAGAGATGAACAGTTTTGAAGCAGTATAAAGACCTAGAACTTAAAGATTACACAAATAAAGTCAAATTAACAAACGAAAAACAAGCTAGCTTATATTTAAAAGTTTTAGTAAATAATAACAGTATGATTATTAGGAAGCGGTATGGCAGTTTTAATAAAAGGGAAACAGGGTATCCTCAGATAGATTAATTAGGGTTAGATCAATGACAGCAACCAAAACAAGTAAATGCATAGCAGAAGGAGTGACGTTAAAAAAGAGCCCAATATTTAAAAAAAAAAAAGGAAAAAAATTATGACAATAGAATCTTCAGAATCCGATAACAGCACAAGTGTATTTCAAAATAAATCAAGCGGCTTGTGGAGTAGTAACACAAGTGAAAGTAGTGAGAGCGAAAGCATATATAGTGATAAAAACACCAGGTGAGAAACAAAAGAGGAAGACATTTTTTCAAAAACTAATACAAATTTTTTGTTATATGTGTTTTTAACTACAATGAAAATAGCAAAAGGGAACTAACAAAAAAATATGTCTCAAAATATTGGAAATCAAAAACAAGAAAAATATTTTGATTTGCCGGTGTAAAAGACATTAATATTGTCTCTTGTTCACAAATTACAAGTGGTGCGAGGTATTCATACTTTTGCCGAATTTCCTGGGAGTAACAAACATTTTAATTTTTTATATATTTTTTTAATACCTGTATTTTAAGTTTTTAAATATAGTAGTTTCATATAGCAGAGACCCTATTCTTCATTTAATAAATGATCATAAAAAATAAGTAAAAAAACGTCGATTAATGCTAAAAAAATCTAAATAATGCCAGAACAATTCCCAATAATGCCAAAAAAATTCTAAAAAATGCGTATTTACATATATTTACATATATTGCCAAGAGTGAAATCTCCCTCGGTAGGTACCTAACTTTGTCGCAGACACCACCAATTCACCAATCACAAAGCTAATGGCGCGTTTCTGGGAGCTTAACATAGTTACTAATATTCTCTTTTTCTAAATGCATTCGTCTGAGAGAGACCCAGCATACCAGGAACATACCGCCTGTACAGCCTTCGACCCCGCTGTCTAACTACCTTTTTGAGATAGTTATCCCCTGACAGATATGCGGGGTCGAAGGGTGTACAGGCGAGTATTTTTAGTGATGTTGTAGTATGCTAGATCTCTCTTAGACGAATGTATTAAGAAAGAGAAAATAATAGTAACTACCCCACAAACAATGAAAGGTGGTATTGGCATTATTGACAAGTGAATGCCATTGGTTATTTACTACAGTAGCTTTGGCAAAATTGCGATATTTTGCCAATGATTATTTACTAGTGCTGATGTATTGGCAAATTTATGTTATTTTGCCAATAACTGAAAAACGTGTTTTACATACCAAGTGAAACGCCATCGTTCCTTTAAAAATTGCATGCATTTCTAAACCACCTTTCCGGTCCGATCAAACCTATCGTGTCTTTTGAACGCCGTATTTTTTAAATTTCCCGCGCGATTGACATTTGACGTGCGGTTGACAACTTGACGTACTTGCCGACGCCATTTTAATAATATTCTGCGGATTCTTCCTATGTGGGTTCCTTTTCGTGGTTTGTTTTTTGTGTTTTGCAAGTTTTCTTTTAAAATTGGCTTAAATTTAGTTTGAGTTTCAAGTCACCATGGATGTGGAAGCCGATACTGCGTAAGTACTCATATTCGGCTACGGTGCACTATCCGGACACTAAAACGGGACGTTTTTTGAAGACGATTCTTTTACACAAATAAAGTCAAATTAACGAACGAAAAACAAGCTAGCTCATATTTAAAAGTTTTAGTAAATAATAAAAGTATGATTATTAGAAAACAGTCAGCGGTATGGAGTTTTAATAAAAGGGAAATGGGGTATCCACAGATAGATTAATTAGGGTTAGATCAATGACAGCAACCAAAACAAGTAAATGCATAGCAGAAGGAGTGACGTTAAAAAAGAGCCCAATATTTAAAAAAAATAGGAAAAAAATTATGACAATAGAATCTTCAGAATCCGATAACAGCACAAGTGTGATTCAAAATAAATCAAGCGGCTTGTGGAGTAGCAGCACAAGTGAAAGTAGTGAGAGCGAAAGCATATATAGTGATAAAAACACAAGGTGAGAAACAAAACAGGAAGACATTTTTTCAAAAACTAATATAAATTTTTTGTTATATGTGTTTTTAACTACAATGAAAATAGCAAAAGGGAAGTAACAAAAAAATATGTCTCAAAATATTGGAATTAAAAACAAGAAAAATATTTTGATTTCCCGGTGTAAAAGACATTAATATTGTCTCTTGTTCACAAATTACAAATATATTGCCAGAACCACAAGTGGTGCCAGGTATTCATACTTTTGCCGAATTTCCTGGGAGTAACAAACATTTTAATTTTTTATATATTTTTTAATACCTGTTTTTTTAAGTTTTTAAATATAGTAGTTTCATATAGCAGAGACCCTATTCTTCATTTGATAAATGACCATAAAAAATAAGTAGGTACCGAGGGAGATTTCACTGGTCATTTTCTGTACATATATTGCACATTATTTGCAAAAACGCCGATTAATGCTAAAAAAATCCAAATAATGCCAGAACAATTCCCAATAATGCCAAAAAAAGTCGAATAATGCAAAAATATACCTAACTTTGTCGCAGACGTTCACCAATGACAAAGCTAAAGGCGCGTTTCTGCGAGCTTAACATAGTTACTAATATTCTCTTTTTCTAAATGCATTCGTCTGAGAGAGACCCAGCATACCAGGAACATACCGCCTGTACACCCTTCGACCCCGCTGTCTAACTACCTTTTTGAGATAGTTATCCCCTGACAGATATTCGGGGTCGAAGGGTGTACAGGCGGGTATTTTTAGTGATGTTGCAGTATGCTAGATCTCTCTTAGACGAATGTATTTAGAAAGGGAAAATAATAGTAACTACCCCACAAACAATGAAAGGTGGTAAGGTGTATTTGCTTTATTGGCATTATTGACAAGTGAATGCCATTGGTTATTTACTACAGTAGTATTATTGGCAAAATTGCGCTATTTTGCCAATGATTATTTACTAGTGCTGATGTATTGGCAAATTTATGTTATTTTGTCAATAACTGAAAAACGTGTTTTACATACCAAGTGAAACGGCATCGTTCCTTTAAAAATTGCATGCATTTCTAAACCAACTTTCCGGTCCGATCAAACGCATTGCCGGATATCGTCTCTTTTGAACGCCGTATTTTTTAAATTTCCCGCGCGATTCACATCTGACGTGCGGTTGACAACTTGACGTACTTGCCGACGCCATTTTAATAATATTCTGCGGATTCTTCTTATGCGGGTTCCTTTTCGTGGTTTGTTTTTTGTGTTTTGCAAGTTTTCTTTTAAAATTGGGTTAAATTTAGTTTGAGTTTCAAGTCACCATGGATGTGGAAGCGGATACTGCGTAAGTACTCATATTCGGCTCCGGTGCACTATCTGGACACTAAAACGGGACGTTTTACGAAAACGATTCTTTTTGAAAATGGTAATTTAGCGGTTTCTAAATTTATTTAGAAGCGGAAAAACGAAAAAAAAATGTTTTTTAATTAAAAAGACATTTTTCATGTAAAATGCATACATAACCAAAAAAACAAGGGTCATACTGGTTATTGGGCCATTTTTAAGAAATGCGAGGATGCCAAATCTCAGGTACCAGCAGGATTTTTTTTGAGGAAGAAATCAGGTTAGGCTTTGGGTTGGGTTGTGCCGGTTGATTGGGTAGGGTTAGTTTTGGTTGGTTGGGTTGGTTATTATTTGTTTTTTTATAAATTTGTAGGGGAGCCAAAAGAAATTAGGTTAGGCTTTGGGTTGGGTTTGGCCGGGTTGGTTGGGTAGGGTTAGTTTTGGTTGGTTGAGTTGGTTATTATTTGTTTTTTTTATAAATTTGTTCCTTTTCCCTAATTTTCATTATTTTCTGGAAATGTGGCAACAATGTCAAAATATCAGGGCATGGATATTGGCAGGTATTGTTTTGATTAAGTAAAAAGAAAAAGAAGGAGCCAAAATTAAGTAAAGAGTGAGGTTAAGGCGCTCTTTTTTATGTTTTTTTTTTAATTTATTTTCTCAAAAAATACTGGATAACCCGCAAATTTTTTAAAAAAAAAACACTATTTAGGAGGCCTGTTTTATGCACAATTTTTTTTTCGAAAAATCGTGTGTCCGGATGGTGCATCGGCCCCCTCATATTCTTTTGTTCTTAAATAAGGTCGGCCTAGAGTAGACTTAAAAATATTCAGGACTACCAGTAAAGCGACCAAAAATCGTCATTTATGCTGGGTTGGGTTAGGTTATTAATATAAAAAATAATTCTGGTTTATACAGCCAAATAAAAATAACTTTGAACCGATCAGTACACAGCTTCTGCACATGAATACAAAAGTGAATGACACCAATAGTTGAAATAATTAAACTAAACTCCATCATGCTGTTTTCCTTAATAATATCTGTTAAAAATAAACCAAAAAATGCAAAAAACCCCCACTTAAATTACAACAACAAATGAAAGTGAGGTTATGTGCGTTAAAGGGGCATGCTCAAATCCGTTTAAAGATAAAAATAAAAGTTAAAATTTACCCATCTTTTTCTGTTCCCCATAAGCTCATTCAACTTTTATTTTAATTTTAATTATTAGTTTTATTTTGATATGCCTGTATGAACCCAGCATTAAATTGTGATCTAGACGCCACTTTACAAGAAAATCAAAGTTCACATCATGATCTAAAATTCAAAACCGTTCTCAACTAAAAAGCCAGTTAACTACTACCTCTTCAGTGCCGTTTAGTCTACTGTTGCCTCCATTTTTATAACATGAATTTTCTCTCAGTTTGGTGTCACTATGGCCTCTATAGTAGGCGAAAGGATACTATATCAAAAAATAGTTAACTGGCTTTTTAGTTGAAGTGTTGAATCGAGCCATCTAAAGATTAATCAATTCAGTCTACATCCAAATCATTTTCTAACACTGAAAGTTCTCTTGGTGACCTAGAAACTGATGACCCTCAAATTTCTTGTGAAACCGAGCCGTCTTTAGTTAATAGTCAAATGGGACCGCTTTTATTATATATTGAGATTTTTTTTAAATTAATTTGAAAAAACTCATTTGTGGTACTTTTTCTTTTTTATTTTGAAGTAAATTTGCCAATAAAACAACTAGTTTTTAATTTTTTTTTTGAGAAATTGATATTTTGTCACTTTACAAAAAGGGCTGCTTTTTCCTAAAACAAAATACTGGTTTATCCAAAAAAAATAATTTACAGCTATACTTCGCACAATTTAAACTTTTTTAGATTCTGTAAAGAAAAATCCTTTAAGAAGTCAACCAACTTTTCCTCATTCTGTCGTTGAAAATGCTATTCAGGCTAGGTTACGGGGTGCCTGTGACCGGAAAGGGGGCAGAACATTCAGGAAAAAAGATGCTGAATAGATCTTATCTTATAACAAGAAGAAGGAAGTACTAAGTTTTTAAATTTTTGGCGAAGAAATTATTATATGAAGCAACTAAAGCAAACCTTATTGTTTTGATTCACAATCAAAGAAATTCTAAATAAAATTTTCCCTTTTTGAAAGTTTGAGACAATAATGTGTTTGAAATTAACTCTGTGTTTCGGACTTCCATTGTCTATATTTTATTTATACACGACGTTTCGATCAGTACAATCTCTGATAGTCTTCAGGTGCAAACTACAATCAATTCCTAAAGCCTTGACCTTTAACCTTGAAGTTTAAGAAGTTGGCTCTGCCCAAGGAGGGGCTTCCAAATATTTGGGATTTCAACACTTGGTTTACTGAAAATACGCTGATTCTGCCCAATAAAGGCAGCTTCAAGGAATTTTCGTTTCTTCTAGTGTGACTCCTTGTGCAAAACCTTTGCTTCTGCCCACTTCATTTGGTGTTGTTTTGACCATGCATGTTCGGCGATTCCTGATTTCGTTGTTTCACCTTTTTGGGTATTCGTCTGATGTTCCTTAAGCCTAACAGATAGTGGTCTTTTAGTCTCGCCTATGTATGATTCACCACACTCACAAGGAACTTGGTAAATGCATTCCTTATTTTGTTTGTTCTCCGTTTTGTTTTTTCTAAGAAGGCTTATAATTGTATTTAAAAGCTGTTTTAATATTAAAGTTTTTCGCATGTCATTTGAAGTCAACCATCAAAAATCTAATGCATAAAAAATGTAACCACTTATATTTTTATTCAGTTTTAGTTATAACGTTGAAATATGAAGTACTATGGTATTCCACAGTATAAAGGCTATGGGGTGTTGAATACTTTGATAAATAAACTGCCCTTTGAGCTACATTTACCAGGGTTTAGTTTTTGTGACCCTGGAACTAAGCTACAAGAGCGTTTAGCTAGGGGAAATAAGGGCATTAATCAGTTGGATGAAGCCTGTAAAGAACACGACATCTCCTATTCAAATTACAAGGATTTAAACGATCGACACATAGCCGATAGGATATTAATAAGGAAGGCTTTACAGAGAAGCATGCATCCGGTACAAATTGGAACGAAAAGTTTGCTTCCATGGGTGTAGCCGCAGCTATGAGTACCAAACTTAAATTAGGCATGGGGTCAAAACGTAAGTAAATTTGTTATATATATAATTTTTAGTGGATATAATTTTCTTTTCATTCACACCTAAACCGTGGTATAAGACACACTGTTGGAATTTCAAAGAAAAGAAAAAAATGTCTAACAGTTTATCTAAATATAAAAAATTGATTTCAGAGAAAAATAAGAAGAGAACTAACAAACTAAGAAAAAACTGAAACACATTAGGAAAATAGTGGGTTCCATCTCTCTTCTCTTCTAATCTAAAACAACAGAAGCCCTGGATTTTGGTAATGCAGTAAAACTTGTACTAAAAACAACACAAAAGAATAAAGGTAATATACGACCAGTAAGAGTCATAAAAATCCCAATGAATGAATCATGGCTGCATTAAGCGCTTTGGGGGCCCTGAGCGGAGGAGCAGCAGGTGTGGCCAAACCTGTAAATGATGCCAAGGCTGCCAATCAACAACTTGATGAAGCACGACGTCACAATCAAACAATGGATACGATAGCCATAGGCAAAGGACTGTTTCTAAGACCCTATAAAACAGGATTGGGTTTTCTTTAGGTAAAAGCAAGTGTCCGCTAAAAAAGACTGAGATTCATTCAAAAAACCATTACCAATTAGACTACCAAACATTGCCTTATCTAACGTGGACTTGCATAATTACTTAAAATTAAAAATTTTAGAGGTGTTTATATGAAAAATTAATTACCATTAAAAATACAAAAGTTCGAGTCGGGTATAAGTAATTTGGATGACAGCACCGGCCCCGGAACACACTGGACTACGTATAAGAAAAGTGGAAAAAATGTGCATTATTTTGACAGTTTTGGTAACCTGAAACCACTTGTGGAGGTTGTAAAATACTTCAGGTCTAATGGTGATGTTAAAATATACCATAACCATAACCCCTATCAGACCTATAATTCTGTAAACTGTGGACATTTATGTTTAAAATTTCTGTTTTACTCTAAAATAAAATAAATGTATAGAATAAAGTGACTATTCTTTTATTTATAAGCAAACCTTCAAAGTGTAAAGATCATGTCTTTTACCTTTATACTGTCAGGTAAAACGTCACTCTCTTCACCATACCTTTCAACGAGTATTTATCCTCCTATAGTTTTGGATGATAAAAAGCAGTATGATTTGGGACTTTTGAATTTCGAATGCTACAACTCTATACCGAACGTAGACAGCTCTAATAATATTTTCGGTTATAATAACACAAAAATAATTAAGATTCCAGAGGGGTCCTACGAGATAGAGGGTATAAACAATTTTTTACAAAAATTCTCAAAGGAAAATTTGAAAGAAGACCAAGTTGAAATAAGCATAACTGCCAACCGCAATACCGTACAGTGCGAAATTTTCTGCAATAAAAAGATTAATTTTGAGAAGAAAAATTCTATCGGCCAATTACTAGGATTTAGTGGACGGACTCTTCAACCGGACAAGAAGCATATATCTAAAATACCCGTCGACATATTTAAGGTGAACGCCATCTGTGTTTTACCCCAATGTTCAACCGGGGTTTAAAATAGTAGAGAAGCCGTTAAATGTAATTTATCTACCAACCAATACGCACTATATTTTTCGTGGAGAGCTGATCACGTTTAGACTGTATCTAAAACAATTTTAAGATGGTGTTTTTATATAATCACGATTCGTTTAGTGCCCCTCATAACAAACCGTTCATGGGTGAGGAAATGCGTTATAAGAGAATATCATACCGTGAAAAACAATTTAGTTGCAGAGAGATAGTGAAAGGGCTAACACCTAGCTGTAACCTAAGAAGATTATTTTTATCACTAAGGTGTAGTTTAAGGTGCTTTTCTACAACAGCAACAACAAAATGAGTCGTAATATTCTAAAAGTGACTGAAAATGTGATTTTGGACGATCCTATAGTGAGCTATCAACTACATACCCATCAGCCCTACGCTTTCACAACGCTAAGCAACAACGATGAAATTAGAATTCCAATACAAACTCAAGACCTCTATACCTTGCCTAGCCAAAGTGTTCTTTACCTTGAGGGCAAGGTACTAAAATATGATAATACTGCCAGCACAAATGTGCACTTTGTAAACAACGGTTTGGCACACCTGTTCGATGAGATTCGCTACGAGTTGGGAGGGGTTATTGTGGACCGTGTGAGAAATCCTGGCATTACATCGACAATGATCATTTAAGGAGAGTGATATTAATGCTTTTTTAAACAGCGGCTGGTTAGTTAAAGACAATCCAGCACTTTTAGATGGTTCTGGTAATTTTAATGCATGTTTACCACTTAAAGCCATTATGGGTGTATTTGAAGACCATACGTCAAGAACTGGTACTAATAAGAAGCAACTATGACATGAACGCTCTCATTGTTAATGAGGATAAAAAGGAAACTTATAAGGTGGTTTTGAATAAAGTTTTATGGAAAGTGCCCTATGTTAGAGTGTCCGATAATCAAAAAGTAAAACTCTACAATTATCTAGCAGGAGATAGGGACCTTAATCTTGCCTTTAGAAGCTGGGAGCTGCATGAATATCCTCAACTTCAAACCACTACTAGTCACACTTGGGCTGTAAAATCATCGAATCAACTACAAAAACCGCGGTTTATTATCATCGGTTTTCAGACCAAGAGAAAAAATATGATAGATAAAAATATGACTCATTTCAATCACTTGCATCTAACAAATCTATAAGTTTACCTAAACTCTGAGGTTTTCTTCTATGATAATTTAAACCTGGACTTTGACAGCAATCAATATGCGATACTCTATGAAATGTATGCGCAGTTTCAAAAATCCTACTACTATCGCGAGCATAGCAAACCCTGTCTCTACCTAATAATCTTTAAGAATAATGCTCCACTGATAGTTATCGATTGTTCACGACAGAGTGAAGACGTGCTTAAAGGTGGCGCAGTCGATTTCAGAATTGAGTTTGAAACGAAAAAAGCTGTGCCTGACAAAACTGTAGCATACTACTTAATACTGCACGATCGCTTGGTTAAATACAACCCCTTAACGAGCACCGTAAGAGTTGTTTAAAAATGTTTCTTCTGGACGTGCAAAGCTTTCAATATAAAGATAGTGACTTTATATGCAAAGAAATTGCTATACTTAACAGCGAGACCAATGAAATTTCTCACCATATGGTTCATGTACCCATGAAGTCTACCTGGCTCCACAAGGACTTAAGCCGTCAAGCCCAATGGAACACAGACAATCTACATGGGTTGGAATGGTACACTTTGGACTTTAGTTATTTACCATTAGAAAATATTACTCATTTTAGAAAAAATATTATTCAAAATGAAACAGTTTTTGTCAAAGGAGTGGGTAAAAAAATTTGGTTATCTAATTTATTAAGTAATAATGGTGTAGATATGTTCGAATTGGGTTGCCCCAATTTTAGGAAGTTGAAAAGAGCCAACATTAATTTTCACTGTTTTTTCACTGTGCAAAAGAAAATGTATTATTGTTAAATAATTTTATTGAAAATAAAAAACTATAATTGTATATACTTTTGTTTTATATATATATATATATATATATATATATATATATATATATATGTATAGTAGTAAAATAATTAACATATATTAATATAATTAATATAAAGTGGTAAAATAATCCCTTTGGGATCATCATCAAGACTCGTCCCCGCTGGCTTAACCTGCACATCAGACAAGACCCTGGCATTCCTTTTTCTTTTTGGGGCCGGCTCCAATTGTTGTTGAGTTGGTTGTGGTACGATTTTTGACCGTCGCTCAAGTTAAACTGGAATTTACTGGAAGCCTGCTCCAGTAACCTTAAATCTTCATCATTCTCCACATTAACCCTTATACATGATACGGGCAGGTTGCTCAGCTTTCTCCCGATTATTTCAGCGGTCGGATAGAAGTTGAGGTCTATGTGAACTTTATCCCCTTTCATAGAAATGGATTGTACCTGTAACAAAATCAAAAATTGATTAATGCCCTGTAAAATACCAGTATTTTTGCGTTCTTAAATCACTTTCTAGTGTTTGAATTATTTTAATCAGTTTTAAAACGTTATAAATAAATAATAAGATAAAGTAACTGAAATCCAGTTTTGCCAACAACGAATTTAAATTTTTGTGCCCTTGGTCACTTGAAAATGTGCAAATTTGCAGAAAATTATGCTTTTTCACTAAAAATATTTCAAAGTTATGAATATGAATAAATAAAGAACTTTATACGGTAAATTATGTTCTTGCCCTGTTGTTAGGTTTAACTGAAACAATTCTTGGGTTATAGGGCTAGCCATTTGTATAGTAAAATTACCAAATTATCCTTCGCAACGTTTCGATATTTATTATATTTAGATTATTATTATTAATATTATTATTCCATGTAAAACTTTATGTGTAAAATTAAACTTTGAATAAAATTACAAAGATTGCAGCTCGTGTGCTAGTCATGGGCAATTGCAATTCATCAAAAATGTTCATCTGTTTTTTTTATTGGCTTTTTCTTTGATGCAAGGAAATGTGTGAAAATTTGCTATTATTTTTAATGTGCTCACATTGTGCTACAAACCTTAAAATTAGGTTCAAATCACACAATTATGCTACAATTGGTAACACTAAAATTTTATATACTGAATAACTGACACACATAAAAGTATATTTTAAATAAAAAATAAAAATACTTACTTAAAATTATTTTTCATTACCACGTACACTATTCTTGGTGGACACTCCACCTTGTCCAAACTAGTTATTATTAGTTTTGTCTGAGCCATCTCACGCTCGTTGGGAGATACATCATTAAGAGTAAAAAGAGAATCTACACCAAAATTGTAACTTTGAAAATTAAATTCGGAATTATGCTGAGAGAACCAAGGGTCGGGCCTCGTTCTGTGTAGTAGGAGCATGCAGTTGGTGTTTTGGCCGATCTCGTGCCGAATGCCATTGGATACACGTAAGTTTGGTGGGTAAATTTGAAGACAGCAGCCGCCTTTGGCTAGAATGAATATTACCATATAGTGAAATGCCGAAGTATTACCGAACGCTTATCTTACAACTTGCAATTAAACCAAATAATTTATTTATTTTATTTATTTATCTGTTAGCATTAATGGACAAAAATCAAAGAACCTCGTTAATGTCTTATGAAGCCTTGGCACCCGTTAAAATTTTTCAAATTATGTTATAGGTGGGGTCAGACAAATTTTTTTTATTATTGCTAATCCCCCTACCAATGGGTTTAAGATGAGCCAGAAAATAAGGTTAAAGTTCAAAAATTGACTGTTTTGTAACTCACTCAATCCTTGTTTTTACGAATACCATGAAATCGAGAATAATTTTCAGGTGTTGTTTGGTAAAGCACAATTAACTAACATTTTTTTGTATTTTTACAGGGAAGCTTAAAAAATTGTGCAAAAATTGTTATTTTTGCGAAATATTTATGATGGATATACCGAATCATACAAAAATATGAACTTTTCTTCTACCTACTAGGATAATAAATTGGGTAGTTATGTAGATGCAAACTTAACGTTTACTTTATAGTCATCTTTTCAAAAAACGTTAGTAAGCGGGGGGGAGACTCAAATATACTGAGTATAGTCAATAATTAAATATTACCATCCAACTTAAAATATATTTCAGCCGCCCCCCCTTACTAACGTGTTCTGAAAAAATTAGCATTAAAGATTTTATCCTTTTTAACCACCTTATCCTAGTATTAAACTGTAAAAGAAAAGTTCATATTATGTAAAATCCTTTTTGTTTGCATTGTTTCAAATATAGCTTGATCACGATTGAGCAAAGTGCTAAGTTCTGGAAAATTGCAATGGACTTTTCTAGTGTGTTTGTCAAATGACTTTTTTTCGACAACAAAGCTAAGTGCCTGGCAAATGTAATAATTTTAAAGAATAAAAAATACAGCTGCATTAAACCTGGTTTGAATTTAATTGTGGGTTAGAATGTGCTTTCATAATAAACTAAAAACATGAAGGTATCACATTCTAAGCACCAATTAAATTTGGTGAGGGGTGGTAAAATCTGGGGTAATTATGCAGTATATGTTTTTCTGCCATTTTTGATTTTTTATGAAAAATTCTTTATGGGGGCACCTACTACGGTCCCTAGGACACCAAATCCCTCGTTGCCGGTTGTTTTTTTTTCTTTTTACTAAAACAACACAGCCCAACCCAACCTAACCCAAAACAATCAAAAAAACACATTATAACCCCACCCCCTAGGAGCCCTTTTTTCCTTTTAAAAAAAACCGGCGCCGGCGGATTTGGGGTCCTAGGGACCCTAGTAGGTGCCTCTATAAAGAATTTTTCATAAAAAAAAAACAAAAATGGCAGAAAACCGTACACTGCATAATTACCAAATCTGGATAGCCGAAAGCGGTAATCCCCTGCGGGCGATATTCGGAATGAAGGCGGCACGCCCCCGGTATCCGACTCGCGGCCGCCTGGCAGAACGGACAAAACGTTAAGCACGCCGCTTCGGTGGCTGGTACTTTCGGCCCGAATCCGTCATTTCGGAAACCCTTAAGTTTGCCGATTTCGGCCCGTGGGGATTTGGTGTATTGGGGTAGTTCTCTAGATACAAACCTAAAGTTTACTTTATGCTCATCTTTTCAAAAAACTTTCGTAAGCAGAAGGGGGGGGGGACTAAAATATACTGGGTATAGTCAATGTCTTCTGCCATAGCACAAAACAATTTAAGACGTATTAAATATTACCATCCGACTTAAAATATATTTCAGCACCCCCCCCCCCTTACTAACGTTTTCTGAAAAGATGAGCATGCAGTAAATGTAAAGTTTGTATCTTTTAACTACCTACCTATTATCCTAGTAGTAAACTGTAAAAGAAAAGTTCATATTATGTAAAATCTTTTTTTTGCATTGTTTCAGGTATAGCTTGATCACGATTGAGCAGTAGTCATGATTTCTGGAACACTGCAATGGACTTTTCTAGTGTCTTTGTCAAATGTTTTTTTTTTCTACAACAAACATAAGTGCCTGGCACATGTAATAATTTTAAAGAATAAAAAATTACATAAAATTTTGTTGTTTATTATTGCAAATTGGACAGCTGCGTTAAACCTAATAAATATAGTTTAGCACGTCTTAATCACGTCATAATTAAGTCAAATTCGTCGAGGTCAAATTTTAGTCATATTATGACGTTATTAAAAGGTCATTTGACACGTCTTATGATCTACCTAGTTTGAGGAATAGAACTTTAAGTTTTTGGTTTATATTTTCAAATCTTCAAATGCTATTTACTACAAACATGCAATTTTTTGTTTTTTTTTTTTGAAAATTTACTTACTTACTCCTTTGCGTAAATTCAGAAAAGTAAACTCCCATTTCACGTCATAAAAAATAAAACAAAAAAGGAACAAGGAACACATAAAGAACCAAAGCGAAAAGAGAAATGATTAAATAATGTTTCGCTCTGGGTAACCAGCGTGAGCTCGTCAGTGGTTCCACTGGTCACCCTCCCCATACATCATTAAACACCATCATACATTTTGATTTCCAACTTTGAATTACTCACAAATAGGCGTCATTCCGCACTGGTACTTATCCAAGTTACCTGATACAGATTCAACAACAAACAAAAGATCTTGGGTGGAAAAAAAATGATGTATGGGGAGGGTGACCAGTGGATCCACTGACGAGCTCACGCTGGTTACCCAGAGCGAAACATTGTGTAATCATTTCTCTTTTCGCTTTTGTTCTTTGTGTGTTCCTTCCCTGCCAAAAAAACCGCGTCAAAACTCTTTAAAAAAAACTCGTCAAAGTTGACAAGTTTTGATAGGATCCGACGGTCAAAGATGACGAGATTCAATTGGTTTTAACATCGGTTTGTGAAACACCATTGTCAGGTGAAATGTTATATAACTTTGAACAGTTTGTGGCTGATTAAAATATGTTGTAACCTCACAAGTTTTCAACAGCAGTCTTTGAACTTTTATAAGAACTTGTCAGATTTCATTGGATTACTGATTGATAAAGTTTATGAGATTCTATGAGAAGGATACACCTTTGTCTTCTGAAAATCTACGAGATTTTACAATATTTTATGAGGAACCCTAAAAGTTTTGACAAGATTTTATAAGATTTTGTTATAACAGTGATCCGACTTTGACGAGGTTTGACAAGATCCAGTTAAATTTCGTTGTTCTTGACATCAGTTTTAACCTGTTTTTACAAGACTCGAGTCAAGTTTCTGAGAGTTTTTAAGAGGTTCTACGAGATGTTTGAATAAATAACTAGGATTTAAACAAGATTTTAAAAGACTATGATAGAACTGATTAGATTTTACCTGTTTTTACAAGACTAGGTTTAAGTTTCTAAGAGTTTTTAAGAGATGCTAAAACCAATAACTTAAATTTTAACGAGATCTTAAAAGATTTTATGATGGGATTGATCAAGTTTTACCTGTCTTTGTAATACTAGAATAACATTTCTAAGAGTTTCTAAGAGTTGCTTGAACAAATAACTTGTATTTTAACAATATTTTAAAAGATTTTATCCTAGAATTGATCAGATTTTACCTGTTTTTACAAGACTAGGTTTAAGTTTCTAAGAGTTTTTAAGAGATGCTTAAAAAAATAACTTTAATTTTAACGAGATCTTAAAAGATTTTATGATGGGATTGATCATATTTTAACTGTCTTTGCAATACTAGAATAAAATTTCTAAGAGTTTTTAGGAGTTTCTAAGAGTTGCTTGAACAAATAACTTGGATTTTAACAAGATTTTAGAAGATTTTACGATGAAATTTATCAGATCTTACCTATTTTTACAAGACTAGGTTTAAATTTCTAAGAGTTTTTAAGAGATGCTTAAACAAATAACTTTAATTTTAACGAGATCTTAAAAGATTTTATGATGGGATTGATCAGGTGTTAACTGTCTTTGCAAGACTAGAATAAAATTTAAGAGTTTTTAAGAGTTTCTAAGAGTTGCTAAAAACAAATAACTTGGAATTTAACAAGATTTTAAAATATTTTATGATGGAATTGATCAGATTTTACCTGTTTTTACAAGACTAGGTTTAAGTTTCTAAGAGCTTTTAAGAGATGCTTAAATAAATAACTTTAATTTTAACGAGATCTTAAAAGATTTTATGCTGGGATTGATCAGGTTTTACCTTTCTTTGTTAGACTAGAATAAAGTTTCTAAGAGTTGCTAGAACAAATAACTTAGATTTTAAAAGATTGTATGATGGCATTGATCAGATTTTACCTGTTTTTACAAGACTGGGTTTAAGTTTCTAAAAGTTTTTAAGAGATGATTAAACAAAAAACTTAAATTTGAACAAAATTTTATGATGGGATTGATCAGGTTTTACCTGTCTTTGCAAGACTAGAATACAATTTCTAAGAGTTTCTAAGAGTTGCTTGAACAAATAATTCTTATCCTTTTTACCTACCTTATCCTAGTATTAAACTGTAAAATAAAAGTTCATATTATGTAAAATCCCTTTTTTTGCATTGTTTCAGGTATAATGTCGGTTAAACTGAGGGGACCACCATAAAGGGCCCAAAAAATTTTAATGCCACAATTTGTTGCTCATTTTTTGCTGTTTTGTTGCGGTAAGATAAAATTTGTTGCTGCAGCCGTTTTCGAGAAAACGTGGTCCCCCTAGCTTAACAGTTAAGCTAGGGGGACCACCGATATCTTCCGTTTGGTTATTGTTACAAAATTGATTTATATGCCATAATTTGTTGCTCATAGGGCCCGACAGTAATCAAAAATAAAAATTATGAAAAAGTGTCTTGTAATTTTGTTATGAGCAAAAAACTGTATTTTAGAAATACTGCCCATTATGTTGGTCCAAAAGAACCTACAGTTGTTTAAACATCATAAAAATGCTTCCTCGAATTTGTTGCGGCAAAATAAAATTTGTTGATGTTGCCGTTTGGGAGAAAATTAAAAAAAAAACCTAGTCACGTGACCATTTAGCGCAATTTCTCGTAAACTAACTAGGGGGCCACGACGTGTTGTATGTCATTCGATAGAGCCTGACCGTTACTAATTTTTTGCGTCAAAATAAAATTTGTTGCTGTTGCCGTTTGCGAGAAAATGTAAAAAAACCTAGCCACGTGACACTTTTAGCGCAATATATCGTAAACTAACTAGGGGGCCATGACGTGTTGTATGTCGTTCGATAGAGCCTGACTAGTACTAATTTTTTGCGGCAAAATAAAATTTGTTGCTGTTGCCGTTTGGGAGAAAATGTAAAGAAACCTAGTCACGAGACCCTTTTAGCGCAATTTCTCGTAAACCAACTAGGGGGCCACGACATCTTGTATGTCATTCGATAGAGCCTTACTATTACTAATTTGTTGCAACAAATTGATTTCTTTTACCTTCGTAGGAAAAATGTTGTACCTCACACTTGCATAAAGTGACTCTTCTGCCTTTGACGACATGCCCGAGCTCGCTGCGCGTCGTTTGCAACTGCCTTCGCGTGCAGAAATGTATCACTTTCCGCACTTGTTAGGTAAATTACAATTTCCTAATTAGTGCACAAAGTTGTGTTTTCCCGAGCGCGAAAGCAGTGCGGAAAAGTTTCATTTTGCACATGCCAAAGTGGTCGTTCACATAATATTCAAAATATATTCACATATAAATATATTGGTGTGATATCGAGGTTCTTTTCTTTTTATAATTTTAATATTTTGTAGAAAATTGATATGAAAACGAATCACAAAAGCCAGAAAGACCAGAAGATGATGACATCCTAGCTACGTTCGGTATATAGATCCGATCAATCAGACTGCTCCAAATCGTTCGGCAATTCGTAGCGGAGGTAGGGGAGGTAAATCTGGCGCGTTTGTTTAATGAATCCAGATCAATCGGAGCTAGATCGCTCTGCTCTGAATTTTAGACGGATTTTCCAGATTAATCTAAACTTTTAGGGTTATGTTTTTATTTATTATTAGTTTTGTGTTGGAACTTTTTGGGATTTTAAGAAAAAGTGGAAAATCAAAACCATTTAAGTACGTTTTTATGTAAGCTTCAGTCAGACATAATATAGATTGAAGACGATTGCGCCATCGGCATCGACTGGCGTGAGCTTTTTGAGGGTTGATTTATAAACTGGAGTTGAGTTGAGTGGTACATTCTGAAATGTTCTTTAAATTGCCTGTCTCTTAAGCGTGGAGCTTTTTCTCCAGCAAATCCAAAGAGTTTATTACAGTCTTCTGAACAGTTAACCTTGTCATCATTGCTATACAAACACAAAAAATAAGTCAACAGGAGGAGAATGAAAATATGTAAGTATTGTTTATAATTTTTGGGTTACCATTTTTGTGTTTTTTACTTTGAGAGCTTTTTTGGTATAAAAGCTACATGCAGTCTAGAGTTGCTGCAACGTAAAAAGTTCAGTTATATTAAAGTTTTAATGCATGCATTTCTTCAAAAAGTAGAGAGAGAAGACAAAATTATGCGTTGGACATTAGCCATTAAAACTTGAGTAAATAGGCCTTAAGCCATAAGCAGTAAGACAGTAAGAACTGAAAAGCATTAATTTTTTGCTTACTTCTGTGAACTATAATTATCAACATTGATAAGCCATAGTTCATTTTCCTTGTGTCTTATGGCTTACTTTTTATGGTGGCAACTCTAGACTGCCACTTAACCTAAAAAGTCAGTCAAGGTAAAATTTAAGACAAGAAGAAAGTTGTAATTTTCTCTTGCTAAAATACAGTTTTTTGGGTAAATTGTTGTTTTACTAACTCAACACCCAACCAAACAAGTACTATTGTTTTCTTACTATTGTATTATTGTTTTTTTACAGTTTCAAACAAAAAAACTTCCCAAGAAATCATAAGAAAAATGATAGGCAAGGTATTCAAGGAACAACTTGCATAGTGCCACCACAGTGTAGCTACACGGGACCAAAGAATAGCTTGAGAACACATCAGGATTTCTATAAGTTGGTTTATTAATTGGAGGTAAATATATTTTTCATTACTCAAAGTCTTCTGTAAAAATACAAGTTGTGTTTATTTTGTAGTAGAAATGATCCTAAAACTAGTGGCTTAATCGATTTTTTTATATCACTTTTTATAACTGAGAATTTTAATAAGGTGGTCAGTATTTTGTCGTTATAACCTTAGATTATAACCATCTGTTCATCCTTTTTAAATCTATCATAGGCTGTTTTTGGAAGATTAAGTGCCATTTAGATATGATAATAATTATGTCAGTTTTGTATTACCCAAAAGTTTAGATTAGACTTTATTTGATCATTGTATAAGTTAGATTTTTACCGAGAGGGTGTCGATTGTGTCAAGTACATTAAATAAATAAATAAATATAATTAATATTAAGTTTAATCAATAAAACAGATATTACATAACTCAGTAAAATTTGATATTATACAATACATACAGTTATTTTTTTTTTTTAAATACAGAACTTTCAATTAAAATTGCAAAAGCTAGCCTACAACTTTAAAAATAAAATTGCAAATGATAGCCCACAGCATTAAAAAAGTTAAGTCTAAACATATCTGGACACTAGAGCTACAGCTTAATTAAATGAAAGTTAATAAAAAAAACCCACCAAAGTCACACAAAGATTTCCGTTCCACAGACCTAGTAACATTTTCTGAAAAAATGACTATGCAGTAAACGTAGTTTGTATCTTTAACCACCTATACTTATGAACCTAGTAGTAAAGGGGGGGGGAGGGCTGGCAATGATAGAAAAAATTGTCTGCCCCTCTCCTATAACATATTAAAATTTGAGAAAATTGAATGGATGCACACGCTCCATAGGAAATTGGAAGGAGTTCTTTCTAGGCCTTTTTATGTAAAATAAATTTTTGAGTCTCTATAGTTTTATCAGAATAATGTTCATCATAACTAAGAACAATAAAAAACATGTACCATATTTTGTGAAACTGATTCTTAATCAAAAATGTAATTTGTAAAATCCTTTTTTTTTTTCATTGTTTCAGATATAGCTTGATCACGATTCAGCCTGCAGCAGGGTGATGAGTTCTGGAAAAATGCAATGGACTTTTCTAGTGTGTTTGTTAAATGATATTTTTTCTACACCAAATCAAAGTGCCTGTACTAATTTTAAAGAATAAAAAAATTATATAAATTTCTGTTCCTTATTATTGCAAATTGGTTTGACTTGTGAAAGCACTTGTGTAATACTTACCAATAAAGAAACTAAACTAAACTTTCAATTTAATTGTAGTTTAGAATGTGCTTTCATAATAAACTAAGGTATCACATTCTAAACATCAATTAAATTTAAACTAGGTTTAACATTGCTGTGCAATATGCAACAAATATTTGTATAAATCACTACATTAAATCCACATGGCAGCTTATGGCTAGCCTATGATACAAAAGTGGTAAAATCTGGATGGTCGAAAGCGGTAATTCCCTGTGGCTGATGTTTGGAATGAAGGCGGCACGCCCCCGCCCCAGGAAGCTCCATACTTCAAGTGGGTATCCGACTCGCAGTCGCCTGGAGGCAGAAGGGTCATAACGTTAAGCGCGCCGCTTCGGCGGGTACTTTCGGTCCGAATCCGTCACTTCGCAAAGCCTTCAGTTTGCCAATTTCGGCCCATGGGGATTTGGTTTATTGGGTAATCTTCAAACATTATTTGTTGTCCGTGCACTACAGCACAAATAGCCTCTAAAACCATGTTATTCATGTTACCTTTCAGACTCAAAAGCCCAGCAGCCGACAAAAATATAAAAAAATTTAAATAAAAAAAACTTAGGTTAGAAAGTTTAAATCTGAACCCGTTCGGTAATGCTCCTTGCTCGGATTAATCGACGATCAGCTGATCAAAAATCCGTCTGATCTGCGATCTATATACCGAACGTAGCTCCTCTATGAAATAAATGGTTGGACTTCTTGGGGAAACCGAATCAAGCAAAGAGTCCCAGAGCAAATTGAATCTTTTGAAAATGAAGCAGCTGGGCCAAATCCCTACTTTTTAAATAATTCAAAACTTGGTGAGTGGATTATTTTCAGGTTTAAACTGATTAACCTATCCGATTACTATTTACCATTTCATTTAAATTTTAGATAAAAAATTGACTAATGATGTTGCTCTTTTGCCCATTTGGAGCTGTATTGAAAGCAGTAAATACAATTACGGACGAGACCCAGCTTCAAGTACTGCCGTCGAAGGCGAGTTTAACAAATTAAAACATATTGTTTTTAAGGTTAAGCCAAATACTATAAGAGTCGATAGTTACGTACAAAAGCACCTAAACTATTTGGATGCAAAATAAAGTTACTTAATTTAAAACTGGACAATGAAGTTGTAAATGGTAATTTTTTTTATAGTATTAGACAAATAAATCAACATTTTTTAATAATTTTAATTTAGCCTGCAGCGATTAATTTTAGAAATTCATTTTTTTTTCTTTGTTTTACAACAGATACAACTAAAGATCATTCTGCTCCACACTCTGACAAGAATCAAGAAAATAAGATGCTTGGTAATTTTAGATTTTTATAATTAAGAAAACTTGCTTTTTTCTAAACGAATGTTCATCTCCTATTTAACACCCCTGGGGGCTGATTTTTGAACTGTGATTGTGTAATGCATTCGATTTGCATTGGCTGTCAAATGATCGATCCTTCTCATTCAAGAAGTAGGCCTCAGGTTCTCAACTAAGTTGCATAAGAAACTCCTGTGTCAAAATACATGCTTTAATCTCACTTGTTTAAGCTTTGCAAAGTTTGTCAATGACCCATTAGATATGTATTATATAGGTTTTGTTTTACATCAAGTAATACAGAAGATCAATCTCTACCCCACCATATGCACGACGTGGAAGTGACTGAATCAGATAAGGTGATAGAGAAGAAAATAACGAACCCGGTAATTTTAAATAATTGTAATTGCAGTGGCTGTCAAATGATCAATCGTTCTCTCTATGCTCAAGAATTAGACCCTTGGTGCTCACCTTTAATTAAATAAGAAACTCTGCATTACATGCTTCTTGTCTCACCCGTTTAAGCTTTACAGTACGGCGATTGGAGAGATAGGTGGGTAAATTTTCATGGTTAATAGCTGGAGCATGTTTAGATTTTATTATTTTCCTGATAGACCGGTGCCGGTGGCGCAGAGTCAAAAACTAAAATTTTACACAAAGCAACTTGGTTTTAGAAACTAATTCTTAAAGAGTTTTGTTTTTATAGATAGTTAGGTAGCTAGTTAAAAGAGCTATAAAAATAGTTACTTAGGGTTATAAAGTTAAAGGTGCTCTTAAGAAAATATTGATACATCTTTACTTAGGAATTGGTAAGGTTGTCCCATTTTTACAAATATCTCAAAAACTTCGATTGCAAATTTGAAATCAGCGAGGTCGATTTTTGTACAAAACAATAAATAGATTTAAAATAATTATACTAACAAAATTAATTTACAACGGTTTTAGAATGTACCGCAAACCGAGGCTACTTCGAATTTAAAATTATCTTTTAAATATAATCATTTGATTGCATTGAAAAATACTCTTTTTCCCGATTTTTTTTGGGGCTATTTTTTTAAAAGAAACATTTTTTTAACTTCATTAGGGTTCAACGTAACTTATTTCCACACTCTTATGGGGAAAGACAAGAACTTCAAAGTAGCCCCACCTAAAGCCTAGCTTTAAACCCCCATTTTTTTCAGCTGGGGTACAACGAACAAACAGAAAGATTTTAATGGTGCCATTTTATAGATTTAGGCCACGCCCCCGATAATCACTTTTTTTACAACTTGAAATATACCCGAGTAATAGCGCAAAAAATTTGAAAATTGTTCCAAGTAGCCCCGGATTACAGTACTATAAACTTTAAAATATTTTTTCTACTCGCTCTATCAGATTTCGATAAACGTGGGCGCATTAATAGTTATCCTAAAAATTTTATTGCCATGAAAACGATAACTGATTCTGTAAGTTTTTTAGCGATTTATACTTGTGCCCCACGTTTTTTGTTTATCGCTAATTTCATAAAGAACAGAAAAAAATATTTTTTACTTTTTAGTCCTTTTTTACCAGTATCGCTAGAAATTTAAGAAAAAAACTTTCATGATAAAATCGGGTCCTACTAAAAATAGTTTTGTTTCTCTGGTTGCCCCCTAGGGGCCGCTAATCCCAAATCCCTCCTCAAAAAATAATAATATTAGGCCCCCTAGGGAGTAACCAGAAAAACAAAAATATTTGTAGTGAATTCGTAACTATGTTGGGAATTTGGAACCTTTAGTTGCACTAAAACAAAATTATGATTGTTTTCCACAAAACCAAAACTACACTTTTTTGCACTCGACGCGCGTTTCGCTAACAACGTTAGTATCATCAGGAGACGATAAACAATGAACTAAATTAATCTACGCTCTATCTTACATACAATCCTTTAGTGGGCGGAGATAAGACTAATAATTTGTGATTGATCACGATTTTTAATCCTATCTCCCCTCAACCAAAGAATAAAGTGTACTAAACGGGATGGGTCCTCTATCTTTATTTAAACTATTTCTGGATTTAATGATTCCCATACTTTCATGTGCATTCAAAAGTCTTTTGTTTGGTACACTTTTTAGAAGTTTTAGGTTATCTAATGTGAATCTATGATTGTTTTCAAAAGCATGCTCGGCCACACTTGACTTTTCTGTTCTTCCGTATTTTAAGTGTGCTAAGTGTTCTTTAAAACGTGTTTGAATAGAGCGTCTCATTTGGCCAACATATTTTTTGTCACAATCCATGCAACTAATTTCGTAAATTCCACTTTTTTCTAGAACTGTAGTTTTATCCTTGGGATTTCCTAGTAAGCTTCTTATTGTGTTACTGGATTGATATACTAATTTAAAACCGGTGTTATTAAATACTTTGTGTAATTCTTTCGTATAATTAGGATTATAAGGAATTGATACAAATTTTGAGTCGCAGGTATCTTTTTGTCTGAAAAAGGTAGAATTCCGAAAGGTCTTTTGAAAAGAATGTCTATTAATCACCTTATTTATTAAGCCTTCGTCGTAACCGTTTTCGCCAGCTATATTCCTAATCCTATTCTTTTCTGCTTCAAATCTTTCTTTGTTTAAGGGGAAATTTACTAATCTATATGTTAAAAAGTGCAAACTTGCAAGCTTATGTTGTAAGCAATGAAAATAGTCATTTGGAATATACCTGTTGGTGGCCGTGCCTTTTCTGTATAGGTCAAAGTCCAATTTATTTTTATTTCTTATAACTAAAGTGTCTAGAAATGGCAGTATACCGTTGTTTTCTGTTTCATAAGTAAATTTAATAGTGGGAAATTCGTTATTTATTTTTTCCATAAAATTTTCAACACTAGTTACTTTAGTTACGAAGAAGATGTCTTCACTTAATAAAAAGCTACAAAAGTTAAAACGTTCTGAACCAAAACCAAAAAAGTCGAAGGAAATCGCAAACATTGTAGAAAACCTATCCTCTCAAACTTTTAATAACAAAGAAATATCACTTTTAAACAAAGGTCTTAATTTTCGTCTGCCCCCACAAAAAGATAATTTAAGTGATATTATTGCAAGTATTGAGAGTTCAATCTCTTATCTTTCAGAAGGCACAAAGGGCTATGTGCGAGATGCTTGCCGATATCAGATCTCTCAAAACATCATTCAAAACAATAAAAATAGTACATTAAATCACAATAAAACAATTAAAAGTTTGAGAGAAAAAGATGTTTTCTATCTAAAGGCCGACAAGGGTAATAAAGTTGTTATATTAGATAAAACAGATTATTTCGAAAGGGTAGATAACCTAATAAAAAATGGACCCTACAAACAAGTCCCAAAGAACCCCTTATCAAAAATGATTAACGAAGTAAAAAACACAATTAAATATACAATACAATATTAAATATAAACTACAAGTAAGCAATCCCACTATGCCGAAACTGTATTGTCTTCCGAAAATCCACAAGCCTGGAAAATCGGTTAGACCTATAGTTTCTGCTGTAGGATCACCTACTTACAACATTTCGAAATGGCTAGCAAACGAGTTTGAAAATTTACCGATAAAGGAAAAAGGTTTTTCTGTTCAAAATTCCCTTGAATTTATCAACAAAGTTAAAGATATTTCACTCCAAGAAGGTGAAATTTTAATCTCGTTTGATGTTAGTTCGTTGTTCCCTAGTGTGCCGATCCCCAATACCTTACAATACCTGGAGGAACTACTAAGAAAAAACAATCTAGAAGACAAACAGACTTTAGAATACCTATCTTTAACAAAACTCTGCATGAATCAAAATTACTTTCAATATAAAAATAACTACTACCAGCAATTAGAAGGAACCACAATGGGTAATAGTTTATCACCTTTTATCGCAAACCTATTTATGAGCAAATATGAATCAGATATAAGTAAAGAATTTGAGTATTTCCCCAGAGTATGGTTCAGGTATGTAGACGATGTGTTTGCAGTATTCAACACTAAAGTAACTAGTGTTGAAAATTTTATGGAAAAAATAAATAACAAATTTCCCACTATTAAATTTACTTATGAAACAGAGAACAACGGTACACTGCCATTTCTAGACACTTTAGTTATAAGAAATAAAAATAAATTGGACTTTGACCTATACAGAAAAGGCACGGCCACCAACAGGTATTTTTTTTAACATATAGATTAGTAAATTTCCCCTTAAACAAAGAAAGATTTGAAGCAGAAAAGAATAGGATTAGGAATATAGCTGGCGAAAACGGTTACGACGAAGGCTTAATAAATAAGCTGATAAATAGACATTCTTTTCAAAAGACCTTTCGGAATTCTACCTTTTTCAGACAAAAAGGTACCTGCGACTCAAAATTTGTATCAATTCCTTATAATCCTAATTATACGGAAGGATTACACAAATTATTTAATAACACCGGTCTTAAATTAGTATATCAATCCGGTAACACAAAAGAAGCTTACTAGGAAATCCCAAGGATAAAACTACAGTTCTAGAAAAAAGTGGAATTTACGAAATTAGTTGCATGGATTGTGACAAAAAATATGTTGGCCAAACGAGACGCTCTATTCAAACACGTTTTAAAGAACACTTAGCACACTTAAAATACGGAAGAACAGAAAAGTCAAGTGTGGCCGAGCATGCTTTTGAAAACAATTATAGATTCACATTAGATAACCTAAAACTTCTAAAAAGTGTACCAAACAAAAGACTTTTGAATGCATATGAAAGTATGGAAATCATTAAATCCAGAAATAGTTTAAATAAAGATAGAGGACCCATCCCGTTTAGTACACTTTATTCTTTGGTTGAGGGGAGATAGGATTAAAAATCGTGATCAATCACAAATTATTAGTCTTATCTCCGCCCACTAAAGGATTGTATATAAGATAGAGCGTAGATTAATTTAGTTCATTGTTTATCGTCTCCTGATGATGCTAACGTTGTTAGCGAAACGCGCGTCGAGTGCAAAAAAGTGTAGTTTTGGTTTTGTGGAAAACAGTCATAATTTTGTTTTTGTGAATTCGTAAGTAGAACATTTTATTACGCCAGTTTTTTTCCTGGAGTCCTAGCTTTAGTAGTTTTCGTTCGGAAGCTATTCTTAATGGAACACCCTGTAAATTTTGTCCATTTAAGTAACGTGTGTGTAAAATTTGGCAATATCCCTCGATCATTCCCCTTCGTCCCCACAAACTTAGTTTTTGTCTTTAAAATTAAGAAATATGTAATATAACATTACTAAAATAATTTTGTTATGTAACTCTTCGAGTTATTTTGTAATATATACTTTTTTACATTATTTTAGTTTTTCAATCAATCAGTCAATAAATCAATTTGTTTATTTGCTACACAACTTAGAATTAAATACTTATAAAATGTTTTTTAAAAAGTTTAAGAATCGTCAAAAGAAAGAAAGGTTAGTACGTTAGTCTACAACCACAATATTACAAAGAGCGCAAATTTTTTAAAATACAAACTGACACACTACCTAAATATAATAGAGTAAAATTAATTTCTTTTGTTTTCTAGTTCAAGGTAGGTTGCTAAAAAGATGGCTTATTTAGATTTTTTTACATTTTCTCCCAAACGGCAACAGCAACAGCAACAAATTTTATTTTGCCGCAACATATTAGTAACGGTCAGGCTCTATCGAATGACATACAACACGTTGTGGCCCCCTAGTTAGTTTACAAGAAATTGCACTAAAAGTGTCACGTGACTAGGTTTTCTTACATTTTCTCCCAAACGGCAACAGCAACAAATTTTATTTTGCCGCAACAAATTAGTAACGGTTAGGCTCTATCGAATGGCATGCAAGACGTCGTGGCCCCCTAGTTAGTTTACGAGAAATTGCGCTAAAAGGGTCACGTGATTACGTTTTTTTACATTTTCTCCCAAACGGAAACAGCAACAAATTTTATTTTGCAGCAACAAATTAGTACTAGTCAGGCTCTATCGAACGACATACAACATGTCGTGGCCCCCTAGTTAGTTTACGATATATTGCGCTAAAAGTGTCACGTGACTAGGTGTTTTTACATTTTCTCGCAAACGGCAACAGCAACAAATTTTATTTTGCCGCAACAAATTAGTAAAGGTCAGGCTCTATCGAATGACGTACAACACGTCGTGGCCTCCTAGTTAGTTTACGAGAAATGGCGCTAAAAGGGTCACGTGACTAGGTTTTTTTTACATTTTCTCCCAAACGGCAAGAGCAACAAATTTTATTTTGCCGCAACATATTAGTAACGGTCAGGCTCTATCGAACGACATACAACACGTTGTGGCCCCCTAGATATTTTACGAGAAATGGCGCTAAAAGGGTCACGTGACTAGGTTTTTTTACATTTTCTCTTAAACGGCAACAGCAATAAACTTTATTTTGCCGCAACAAATTAGTACTGGTCAGGCTCTACCGAATAACATACAACACGTCGTGGCCCTCTAGTTAGTTTACGAGAAATTGCGCTAAAAGGGTCACGGGACGAGGCTTTTTACATTTTCTCCCAAACGGCAACAGCAACAAATTTTATTTTGCCTCAAAAAATTAGTACTGTTCAGGCTCTATCGAATGACATACAGCACGTCGTGGCCCCCTAGTTAGTTTACGAGAAATTGCACTAAAAGTGTCACGTAACTGGGTTTTCTTACATTTTCTCTCAAACGGCAACAGCAACAAATTTTATTTTGCCGCAACAAATTAGTAATGGTAAGGCTCTATCGAATAACATACAACACGTCGTGGCCCTCTAGTTAGTTTACGAGAAATTGCGCTAAAAGAGTCACGGGACGAGGCTTTTTACATTTTCTCCCAAACGGCAACAGCAACAAATTTTATTTTGCCTCAAAAAATTAGTACTGTTCAGGCTCTATCGAATGACATACAGCACGTCGTGGCCCCCTAGTTAGTTTACGAGAAATTGCACTAAAAGTGTCACGTAACTGGATTTTCTTACATTTTCTCTCAAACGGCGACAGCAACAAATTTTATTTTGCCGCAACAAATTAGTAATGGTAAGGCTCTATCGAATGACATACAAGACGTCGTGGCCCCCTAGTTGGTTTACGAGAAATTGCGCTAAAAGGCTCACGTGATTACGTTTTTTTACATTTTCTCCCAAACGGAAACAGCAACAAATTTTATTTTGCAGCAACAAATTAGTACTAGTCAGGCTCTATCGAACGACATACAACACGTCGTGGCCCCCTAGTTAGTTTACGATATATTGCGCTAAAAGTGTCACGTGACTAGGTTTTTTTACATTTTCTTGCAAACGGCAACAGCAAAAAATTTTATTTTACCGCAACAAATTAGTAACGGTCAGGCTCTATCGAATGACGTACAACACGTCGTGGCCCCCTAGTTAGTTTACGAGAAATGGCGCTAAAAGGGTCACGTGACTAGGTTTTTTTACATTTTCTCCCAAACGGCAACATCAACAAATTTTATTTTGCCGCAACAAATTAGTACTGGTCAGACTCTATCGCACGATATACAATACGTCGTGGCCCCCTAGTTAGTTTACGAGAATTTTTTTTTTACATTTTCTCCCAAACGGCAACAGCAACAAATTGTATTTTGCCGCAACAAATTAGTACTGTTCAGACTCTATCGCACGATATAAAATACGTCGTGGCTCCCTAGTTAGTTTACGAGAAATGGCGCTAAAAGTGTCACGTGACTAGGTTTTTTTACATTTTCTCCCAAACGGCAACAGCAACAAATTTTATTTTACCGCAACAAATTAGTAATAGTAAGGCTCTATCGAATGACATACAACACGTCATGGCCCCCTAGTTAGTTTACGATAAATTGGCGCTAAATGGTCACGTGACTTGGTTTTTTTTAAATTTTCTCCCAAACGACACATTTTGCCGCAACAAATTCGAGGAAGCATTTTTATGATGTTTAAACAACTTTAGGTTCTTTTGGACCAACATAATGGACAGTATTTCCAAAATACAGTTTTTTGCTCATAAAAAAATTTCAAGACATTTTTTCATAATTTTTATTTTTGATTACTGTCGGGCCCTATGAGCAACAAATTATGGCATATAACTCAATTTTGTAGCAATGACCAAACGGAAGATATCGGTGGTCCCCCTAGCTTAACTGTTAAGCTAGGGGGACCACGTCTTCTCGAAAACGGCTACCTCAACAAATTTTATCGTACGGCAACAAAACAGCAACAAATATGCAACAAATTGTGGCATTAAAATTTTTTGGGCCTCTTATGGGTGTCCCCTCAGCTTAACCGACCTTCAGGTATAGCTTGATCACGATTAGGAAGTAGAGTCCTGAGTTCTGGAAAACTGCAATGTAATTTTTTTTTATTATTTCACCAGAAGCACGAAACCGTCTGGGCGTGAAAAAAATTCTGTTTTTTTATAAGTTAACTATACAGGTTAAAAAAGTGTAGGTTGTATAAAAACAAGCTTACGGAACCGTGGATTGAATTAGAGCGTACCCCTATTCACTCCACGGTCTCGTAAGTTTAGGTATGTTTTTATCCCATTTTTTTGAGCTGTAACTTTTATTTTGGTTTATTATTGAAGTAAAATATGCGTGCGGGAAAGTAGAAAGATCTGAAAGAAAACAAAGAACCGTAAGTCTACTTACTGCATCTATTACAGTCGCCTTTTCAAATATGTCTTTAATTTTGTTGAGGAATATATTTTAGTACAAACTGACAACATTGCAAGCCACATATATCTGTATCCTGTGGACTTAGTATAAGGCTACCAGCCATTTGCACCAACATATTTAGGGGTCACCTAGCATTAGTTGGCACCTGAATCTAGTTTAGTTTTAGGTTAGGGGAGAGCTAGGGGACCAAAAACGGGCCCCTAGGTTTAGGGATCACCTAAGGTAGTTTAAGGGAGTTCTAAATACAAACGAAACTCTTCTCTAATCCAGGCCACCTTATTGTAAGTGACCCCTAAATAGGTAAATATGTTGGTGCAAATGGCTGTACAGGATACAGATAGGTATATGCGGCTTGCAACGTTGTCAGTTCGTGCTAAGATATATTCCCCAAAAGAATTGAAGGGACATTATTTGATGAGGCGACTGTAACTAAGAATGCTTCGAAAATGTAAAAATTGCAAATATGTACTGCATAATTACCCCAAATTGCAACAAAATGCGTTTAACGGACAAAAGCTTCTGAATAGAGCATATTGCCCTACCTACACCATACTAATGGAACCCAATTCTTTACTGATTTGTTTGCCTATATCACTGAATTATAGAGCCTAAATACGTAAACTATAAACCTACCTTATTTTGTTTGGCAACTGGTAAGCTGATGATGTTAATGCTGATTGAACGGCACACAACACCACGTACTTCTGGTTGATTTTATTAAACGAAACGTAAAATATGGCACTACGACGGACGTGCTTTTGAACTTTGTGCAATGTGGTCTGAGGCGCTTTCGAGCTAAAGCTGCTCTACACTTTTTTGGGCAAGTGCACTACCTTCTTAAATGAAAATAGCCTTTTATAAGTTTGCGTTAGATAAGAAGTACCATTTTTGAGCCAATAAAAAGACTATGCGCAATACATATTCTAAAGGTGCTACGAAGACGAGAATAGTTTTTCTTACGTGATTTCTAATATAAATTTTACTTTACGTAATTTTAAAGAAAAGAAAAAGAATTTCGTTGACTTTTTACTTCCCTGGCTCTAAGAGAAGGAAGTAATGTAAATGTTAAAAAATAGCATTTCGAGATTTTGAGGAAGATGAAGGAATTTGGTGGATCTGACTTCAGATGAGCACGAATCCAGACGCCGTCGCTCTGTCTATCTGTCGGTCGGTCTGTCTGTCTGTCTGTCCTTCGCTGGATATGCGCCACTGTAACTTAAAAACTCCTGCACCGATCATAACGAAATTTTACACAACGATTACGTGAGCCCTATTGTTTTTGAACTTTCCTCCATTTCTCCCTTCGGAACTACCCCCAAAAATCTTAAGACGTATCCTAAGATGTATCTCTATCTTGTCGGACAATTTAAAATTTTAAATTTATGGCGAATGCATGACATCTCCAGCTGATCGAAGTGACACGTTTTTGTTGATAGAGCAACGTCTTGGCTGAAAACTACGTAATGTCACGTCTTCTTTCGTGTTAACCTGACACGTATTGCAGGACAGGGTACCTATTCTTCAGTTTCGAGAGAACACTCGTATAGGAACGCTCACATCAGTGATTTGGACCAATAGGACTGCTTGCACTAGCCATCCGATATCAGTCAAGCACCGCCGGACATTACCGGGCTAAAGAGAACTCTCCTACAACTTACATCTGCTAGTTATGGGGAAGAGACCGGGTTCTCCTGCGCGGGCGCCGTGGAGCTTTTCAGCTTATCGAACGTTTCGTAACCGCATTGGGGCATGCCTATTGGTTGAAACAAAGGATGTGATCGTTCCTACACGAAAGTTCCTCTCGAAACTGAAGAATAGGTATCCAGGCGTACTTTGATCAGCTGGAGCTGTCTCGCATTCCCCATATATTTAAAACTGCATATGGTTGATTGGTCCACTCGATAGAGATACGTCTTAGGATAGTGTTAACTTTGATAATTGTCTTTAAGTGTCTTATCAAATAAAAACGTTAATTTTAAGTTCCATAAAAGTCTTTGTCACGCAAGTTAGTCGAAAGTAAGTAAATCGTAATTGCGTGTTGTTGCACTTCTAATAATAACCTTGGTTGATAGATAAAATAAACACTTTCTTTAAAAAAAAAACGACGCTTTGTTTTCTTTCAGATCTTTCTACTTTCCCGCAAGCATATTTTACTTCAATAATAAACCAAAATAAAAGTTACAGCTCAAAAAAATGGGATAAAAACATACCTATACTTACGGGACCGTGGAGTGAATAGGGGTACGCTCTAATTCACTCCACGGTTCCGTAAGCTTGTTTTTATACAACCTACACTTTTTTAAGCTTTATAGTTAACTTATAAAAAAAACAGAATTCTTTTCACACCCAGACGGTTTCGTGCTTCTGGCGAAATAATAAAAAAAATTAGTTATTCACAGCCTCGTTCATTCAATTAATTTCTTCCACAAATACACACTGCAAAGTGTAAAGACAAGATGCCCAAGGTCGAAGAAACGTCAAAATTTGGTGCAGAATACCCAAAAATTTAGGTAGGTCCATTTGGGGAGTGAAGGACGAGGAAACTGTCACTTTCTATGAAGCTCAGACACATCTTACCGAAAATGAGTAAGAACGCCTATAACGCCGCATTTCTATCTTTCCCTTTTACATGTCAAGAATACCAAAGGCTTATCAAATTTCTAGAGGGCTGCACTTACCCATTTTGGGGCAAGTTGCACCCGAGGTCGAACGCGCCTCCGATTTCATGGGTGCGTCGAAAATTTTCATCTGGATAATGGTGGGATCACACCTTGCTATTTGCGGACAGCGGCTACGGTGATGACGCCCGCCTTGATTTTGCAGTTCACACTACGCGTTTGGCGTCTTGGTGTGTCATTAACTAGGTTTACATCAAAAAATTCCGTCCGTCAATAATTATAATTAGAAGAAATCGTTTATTTATTTCTACACATGAACATTTTAGACGGAAACAACGCCTGCTGCAAATTAGATGACACCAATAGGTCGAAAGTTAAAGTTCCATTCACACTTAAGGTCTTTTTGGTCAGTATTTTTGTCTCTTTCCTTATTATTATTGTTACTTCTGCGACTGCGCAGTTCCATAACAGAGTTCGGAATTTCCGGAGGAATTACTTTGTGGTTATCGTTATCTTATTTTTTTCGTAATATTTTTTGAAAATTGATTGTTGAGGTACGTATCATCGACTAAAAAAAATAAAAAGTATCAAAAAAGTTAGGTTATATTTACCGCCAACCACAAAGTAATTGTAAACTGAGAGGTAGTGCACTTATTACGTAACCTTTATTTTGCCGAATTTTGACCCCCCTCCTCCATATAAAACGCTTTGTAACGTTTGGGAATACTCCAGTCTAAAACAACGTAACGTTTTGCTGCCAGAGATTTTTCTTTTTCGCTCGAAAAATCCAAAAAGTTGTTTTATTTCACAATAATAATTTAAAAATTGCGTTACGTAACGGAACCGTGAAACCCCGCTCACCCCTACAGAACCCCTATAAGCGTTACGCCTAGTTGCCACCTATGCGTGCTCACCGTGACACTAAAAACGCATCACGCGAAACTTTTAAAAAATCGGCAAATGCATGGCTGATCACGTGATGCATTTTTAGAGTCAGGGTGGGCACGCATAGGTGAGAACCAGGCGTTACGTAATGTTATGTATTTTAAATAGAGGCATTCGCTGAAATGGAACGCCACCATTTAAAATACACGTTGCAAACTTCGGAAACTTCAGCCGAAGTCATTCTGAATCATGAACACAAATAAAACTAGGCATTGCTAAGCGACATTTCAATATATGACATAAAAGACATTCGCGCGTAGTAGGTGTAGGTACGCACGCATTCCTCTTTACGGCACGTACAACCTCCCGCCTCCCGCGGATACCTGTCTCGAATTTAGATATAGGTGCATATACCTACCTACTAGTTTCTGGAGCTGTTTTCTTTTTGTAGCGGTTACGGTTAACCTTGGTCCTAAAATTTCCCAGAAGTATAAGCAAAATAAGGAGACCTCGATTTTGTAATATCTTTGAATATTGTTTAAATTTACATATAATTGCTTATGCTTATATGTGTCTATAATCAAAAATTTTTAATTTTTATGAATTTCCGGATTATACTTAATTTTTCACCTGCTATGACATCATCTAACAAATAGACGTAGATAGCACATCCTGTGAAGATCCATACCTTGAGAATCGCAACCATTCTGAACCGGCAAAATAGGCTGGTTCTGATTCTCAAGGCATCGAACATGACAGGATGCGCTGTCTACATCGATTTTTTCTGTTCATATCAGCTAATACATGACGTCATTGCATTTTTGATATGAAAATTTAAGTATAATCCGGAAATTCATAAAAATTAAAAACTTTTGATTTTATACAAATGTAAACATAAACAATTATCTGTAAAATTAAACAATATTCAAAGATATTACATAATCGAGGTCTCCTTCGTTTGCTTATACTTTTGGGAAATTTTAGGACTAAGTTTAACCGTAAACGCCACAAAAAGAAAACGGCATGGGAAGTGTGCAAAATTTGAAAATAGTTGTGCAAAATTAGGCTTCTCGAATGACAAATTTTTTGAAAAATATTAACTGGGGGGGCAAACTTTTTTGAGAACGCTCTTGTGGGGTACTGAAGTTTCTGCAAAACAGACCTTTTTAACGACACCAAACTTTTTGAAAAATGTTGACTGGGGGGGGGGGCAAAATTGATATTTTCAGAACCCTCGTGTGGGTTACAGGGAGGTGTGCAAAATTTCAAAATGGGTGTGCAAAATTGTGCAAAATAAGACCTTTCTAATGACACCAAACTTTTTGAAAAATGTTGACTGGGGGGGCAAACTTGATATTTTCAGAACCCTCGTGCGGGTTACAGGGAGGTGTGCAAAATTTCAAAATGGGTGTGCAAAATTGTGCAAAATAAGACCTTCCTAACGACACCAACCTTTTTGAAAAATATTGACTGGGGGGACAAACTTGATATTTTCAGAACCCTCGTGTGGGTTACAGGGAGGTGTGCAAAATTTTAAAATGGGTGTGCAAAATTGTGCAAAATAAGACGTTTCTAACGACACCAAACTTTTTAAATAATATTGACTGGGGGGGGGCAAACTTGATATTTTCAGAACTCTCGTGTGGGTTACAGGGAGGTGTACAAAATTTTAAAATGGGTGTGCAAAATAAGACCTTTCTAACGACACCAAACTTTTTGAAAAATATTGACTGGGGGGGGGGCAAACTTGATATTTTCAGAACCCTCGTGTGGGTTACAGGGAGGTGTGCAAAATTTTAAAATGGGTGTGCAAAATAAGACCTTTCAAATGACATCGTAATTTTTGAAAAATATTGACCCCCACAGAAAATGGGCTGTAGTTTCTCGTAGGAAGGTGTGCAAAATTTGATTTGTGATGTGCAAAATGTGTGCAAAATTTTGGCATAAAATTTTTTGAGAAAATCGATCTGGGGGGGCAAACTTAACTGAGCCATTCATTTATTAAGAATTATACATGTGTTAAAGCCTTATTAATTTCTACTAAGTAAAGAAAATAAAATATGTTCTTTCCTCCTCAGTTTTTGCAACGCTACATAGCGCTTTTTCTACATTGGAAATCATTAATACTAAGACATAGAACTACGGATCTTACGAAAGGAGGTAAATAGATATTAAACGATTACACCATATTACTTTCCACAAATATAAACATTTTTGTAGAAAAAATGTATGTCTTTAACCAAACATCAAAAGAAATACAACAAATCTTTGGAAAATTATAGTAATCATTGCCTGTAGTAGATTATTTTTCAAAGACATAAGGGACCTACAAGGACATCCATAAAAATAATGTAAGTACCAGATTTTATTCTATATATATAATATAAGTAAAAATGTTTTGTTTCCATCAGTTTTCAGTTGCCCAAAATATGCATTATATGATATAGGACGCAACATCAGCCACATTTAGACTTGAAGAGAGCTCAACTTTCAAGAAACAAGTTAGTTAGTTATTTGCATACCAATTTTTTGCCCATATGATTCATTATTTAATAAAATTTTATTTATTTTGATGAAAATTATGGTGCTATTATGACAGAATTTGAAGGATTGTGCTCCAATCTTAAGACTTTTAACTAATAAAAATTTTATTTAAAAATCATGAAAATATTGTTGATTCAGAAGGATTTTTCTGAAGAGGAAATAAGAGAAGACTACAAAATTTCAATGTTAGCATGAGGCTAAAAGGGGTGAACAAGGCTTCACGTAGAAAAATTACATTTAACTATCTTGAATGGGGACATCAGTAATTAGATTCCTCATGAATTTTTAATCATTCTATATATTTCATTCATCTTTTAAGGTTCTGGGCATCTAATACTCACACTGAGAACTTTTAAAAATTGGACCCGCATAACCAGGGTGAGAATTATGATCTTTAATACAGGAAAAATAAATTTGAAAAGTATTATTTTTATACACATATAACTGTACAGTTTAAATATGGTTTTTCATTCACAAGGACACAATTTACCTTTAACTTTAAAAAAATATGCCTTCTAAAGGTGAAAAAAGAGGCTATTGTGGTGAAGAAGGACATACAAGCAAACATTCGAGGACTATGTATGTTCTTATTGCAAAAAGAGAAATATTTTTGTCAAAACTATACGAATTTTGTTAATCTTGGTTCCAGAATTTGCCCCGTTTGCAATAAAATGTTTTGTTTTTCTCAGAAGTCAGTTAATTTTCATAAAAATACAGCGTAAATGAGTAAGACCAAATCTGTGTATAAAAAATATTTTGTTTTAAGGACATGCCCTTAATATAATTTATCAATCATTTTTTTTTTCTAAAAATATATATGTGTTTATATTTTAGATCCCAAGAAACTGTGTTTTTTGGATACATAAAACATTATCATGCTAAATTTGTGAAAAACAAGTTCAGGTTATCTTAAGTATACTTATTTTTGTATACTTTAGTTTGCCTCCATAAAAGCTTCCAATTTGATCAGTAACGTTAACATACCAGTCCGGCATTGTCAATTCGCAGTGGAACTAGACAGTTGTAAAGACATTTGACCGTATAAAATTAGATCATTAGTAAGCTTTACGTAAACATGTTATTTTTAAAATTCTTGATAAACAGGGTCATGGGTTATCTGGAGTATACTCGATTTTGTCTTCAAAAAAGCGCACATTTTGATCATATTAAACCATATAATAATAATATTATTTAACGTAGAAATAAAAGCCTTTTAACTCGAGCTGCACAGCTGGGTCACACACATAATACAACCTTTTTGCCATGCCCTCATGTCAATTCGCAGTGGAACTAGACAGTTGTAAAGGCATTTGACCGTATAAAATTAGATCATTAGTAATCTTTACGTAAACATGTTATTTTTAAAATTCTTGACAAACAGGGGTCATGGGTTATCTTAATTGTTCTCGACTTTGTCTTCAAAAAAGCGCACATTTTGATCATTTTAAACCATATAATAGTAATACTATTTAAGGTAAAAATAAAAGCCTTTTAACTCGAGCTGCACAGCTGGGTCACACACATAATACAACCTTTTTGCCATGCCCTCCTTCTTTGTAACACTAACAAAGAATTTTTCATATCCCATCGCTATAACGCGAGATATTTGCAACAAAAACTACTAAGGTCAAGCACTTTAATGCCCTTTTGGCTTTTCCGTCTTTGCTCCATAAAAGCTTCCAATTTGATCAGTAACGTTAACATACCAGTCCGGCATTGTCAATTCGCAGTGGAACTAGACAGTTGTAAAGACATTTGGCCGTATAAAATTAGATCATTAGTAAGCTTTACGTAAACATGTTATTTTTAAAATTCTTGACAAACAGGGGTCATGGGTTATCTTAATTATTCTCGACTTTGTCTTCAAAAAAGCGCACATTTTGATCATTTTAAACCATATAATAGTAATACTATTTAACGTAAAAATAAAAGCCTTTTAACTCGAGCTGCACAGCTGGGTCACACACATAATACAACCTTTTTGCCATGCCCTCCTTCTTTGTAACACTAACAAAGAATTTTTCATATCCCATCGCTATAACGCGAGATATTTGCAACAAAAACTACTAAGGTCAAGAACTTTAATGCCCTTTTGGCTTTTCCGTCTTTGTGCGAATAAATAGCATTGGAACACATAAATCCAGTAAAAAAAATAAATTTTCAAATCGATCACTTAGATCTCGAGATATTCGCAGAAAACTACTAAGGTCTTTCTTTCACCACTTAAGGCCCTTTTGGCTTCCCCATCTCTCTAAGAATAAATAGCATTGGAACACGGCAATTCAACAAAAAATAATTTTTCAAATCGATCACTTAGATCACGAGATATTCGCAGAAAACTACTAAGGTCTTTTGTCCCCTGCGCAGCAAACCAAAATTATTTTTTTTTAAATTTTTTAAGGAAACTATAGGAGAAATACGTGCGCACATAGCGGAAAAAGTACCTTTGGTACACCGGCTGATAGCAATCTCTCTCATCTCGACATTTTTCAAATAGTGTCACTCTTGAAATAATAATGCCCCATTGCTACAGGTGTACGTCATTTTCTACTCTATACATTGGCACTTGTGACCGAGAATGGGGAACTAATATTAGGAAGTTTCAATCATTAGAGAATTTCAGCAGGCATACGTTAGCGCTAAGTAGTATTGTGGCACTTGACAGCTTGGCTAGAGAGCACAAATGACAGATTACAGGTGCATGTCACTAGAGCACCCTGTATAAACCCCAAGCAGACTCACTCTGTAGAACATAATTCACGTGATCACATCCCCTATTCACACAAACCTTTATGGCATTCCCTTGCAACCCCCTAACAACCCTCTTGGACATAGAGCACCCTGTAGAATCACTAAAGAGACTCACTCTGTAGAACACAAGTCACGTGATCACATAACACTTCTGACGTCACTTACAGGCACGTGATATTAGGGAGTTTCAGCCATTAGAGAGTTATTTTTAGGTATTTTGCATTGTAACAATTCCCTAATATTGCACATCAGTTCACCGATCTGTATTGCATAAATATTTTATTGCTTGTATAGTACACAATCTGACCACAATCGCTATCTTGTTTTTATCTATACATCATTTAGCAAAACCTTATTAACAAGTCGCCATGGTCGTGTGGTCTTGAGCGACGATCTCCTGTACTATAAATCGCCGGGTGTGCCGGTTCGATCCCCTCTGGTAACATATACTTTTTTATTAATAGGTATAACAACTCTAAACATTACAAATGTTGACACATCTATTTGGTTGACTGAACTAAATATAACCCTTATTGACAGGTGAATTTGCCCCTGGTGACGTGACTTCTGCATCACTGTCCGGAATTGTGACCCCCTGGTGACGTGACTTCTGCACCACTGTCCGGAATTGTAACCTTGACGGTGGCAGTTTTTGCTATTTTGGACCTTGGCGTTTTCTTATGGGAATTAACATAGGGAAATGTCCAGAACTCCTATAGCCTATCTAGTAGTGTGGTTTTCATTTGGGTCTTGAGAACCACGATCCACCTCCACTGCAGGCTGATTTCTGGTCCTAACTGATGCGACCGACTGGTTAGGTTCTTCATTCTCTAAGATTGGTGCTTCAACGTCATTGGCTGTCCCAATATTAGGCTCTGATAAATTTTCCAACAGATTCCCCAAAAAGTCCTGAGCATTGCCTGTAAGGCCTAAATCAGCAATATTGTACACACCATCTAAAGCCCTTGGCAAACCAGTGCATAGCTCGGCCAAGCTAACCTGTCTTAGTTGCTCTTCCTCGCTGTCCGGTAAAATGAGAGAAATGCTACCGCGAACATGGAAAAATCTAGACTGAATTCGCTGAAACTCCTTATATCGGTTGGTTCGGTCAAACTCTTGAATGCTCTCACCCAGCTCATCCAACTTAGCTCGGCAAACAGCAAGCTCTTTAATAGGATCCATACAGACTCGTGCCCTTTTGGGTCCTGTACGTTCCTCAGCCAAGACAGCTCTAAGTTGAGTTCGCTTGTCACGCGCCGCATGGCTCCGTTTCTCTATTCCTCTACTTTTAAACTCATAGGTCACTTCATCACTTAGTTAACGATTCACTTCCATGTTCACGAAAAAAAATCATGCGACGGTACCAAAAAAAAAAGAGAAAAAAAATGAGTGCGCAAGAAAAAAAAAGACTACACGTACCACCAAGGTGTTACACGCGAAGAAGAAAAATCATTTGGGTACTGTATACAGTGACAGCAACCAATATGTGAGGTAAGTACGACCTTGTACCAGGGACTACTACAAAAAAAAAATTACAGGAAATTTTGCCGCTTGCTAAACTACCAAAAAAACCACTACGAGGGAAAAAATCGTACAAACAATAACAGAAACTGGTTCAAAGAAAAAAAATTCATAAAAAAACAAGACACACCTCAGGCCGTTTCAACGACTGAAGAATACAAAGTGGAGAGATTTACCAGATGCCACTATGATAAAAAAAGAAATGACTTGCGATAAACTAACTTCTATTTTTAAATACCGAAAAAAGAAGAAACTTTTTATTTTTTTTAAATTACTATTTTTTTTGGAACAACGTGGGACTTCTCTCGCCTTCCTTTCCTTTCCCAGTAGATATCCATTTTTGTTTTAATTACTTTGATTTAAACTCCAAGTAAAAAAAAGTTACTTTACTTTGGGCTTTGCCCTAAAGAAAGGAATTGACATTTTGGTTACTATGAATAAAATTAAAAAGTAAGAAGAACAAAGAGAACAAAAAAATGGACTTACTGCGTTTTGGTTTTTTGGGAGGGAAGGTTACCTCAAGTCGCTCCACATTGTTTTCCAAAAAAAATAAACAAGGAATAAAATTTTCTTTTCGACAAATTTGGCCTTACCTTGTTTGTTCAACCATAAATCAAACCATGTATAAAAAATGTATATCCTGCCCACTTCAAGTTTGAAAAAGAAATGAAAAAAACAAAAAAATGGACTTATGTGGTTTTGCGAATGAGTGAACCCACAAGCAACAATCACTTTGCTCAAAAAGAATAGGTCTCAAGTTGGTTACCAAAAACAATGTTATTTATTTTGCCCTTCTGACAAAAAAAAAAATTACACAAACTTTTCAAGTCGTTGAGTAGGTATTAGTGTATCACCCTGCTCCAACAGAGTTAAACAAGAACAAAAAACGATTTAAAGTAATTATATTTTATGGTGATTCCTACATTACATAGGGTTGGTAAAAAATTATAATTTTGTAAAATAAAAAAATAATATATTATAATTTTCTAAAATAAAAAAAAATATACTTTTTAAACAATTTAAAGTAATGATATTTTAGGATTATTTGCAACCAAAATGCATTAACAGTTTAGGTGTATATATGGTTGATAAAAAAAATTAGTAACAAAAGAATTTTGTAAAATGAAAAAAATTATATTTCTTACTCAATTTAAAGTAATGATATTTTAGGATTAATTGCAACCAAAATGCATTAACAGTTTTGGTGTATATTTAGTTAGTAAAAAAAAGTAAGTAACAAAAGAGTTTTGTAAAATTAAAAAAATTATATTTCTTAAACAATTTAAAGTAATGATATTTTAAGTTTTTTTGCAACCAAAATGCATTAACAGTTTTGGTGTATATATGGTTGATAAAAAAAAATAACTAACAATTTCTTTCTTACACAATTTAAAGTAATGATATTTTAGGATTATTTGCAATCAAAATGCATTAACAGTTTTGGGGTATATTTTGTTGGTAAAAAAAAGTAAGTAACAAAAGAATTTAGTAGAATGAAAAAAAAAATATTTTTTAAACAATTTAAAGTAATGATATTTTAGGATTGTTTGCAACCAAAATGCATTAACAGTTTTGGTCTATATATGGTTGGTAAAAAAAGTTAGTATCAAAACCCCGATAAAATTTATTTCACTCAAAAGAATTTTGTAAAATGAAAAAATTATATTTCTTAAATAATTTAGAGTAATGATATTTTAGGGTTACTCCCAAACAAAATGCATTAACCGGAGGGTTCATACGCAAAAACGATTTACAATTTCCAGGTGTTTTCCAGATCATTCTGTAATAATTTTCCAGGTTTAAAAAAACCAAATACTTAAAAAAAAATGGGTAGAACGGCGAAACCAGGCAGAAACTAAAATAGTAAGCAATTTAAAAAAAATAAAGGCCATACAAAAATACTACACAAAGCTGATTATTTACTTCAACTACTGGTAATAATAATATGAATGCTTTGTTACCGTTGCAAAAAACTTTTTCTTTTGTTTAGGCACGCAGGTGCCAAAAAGTGTCAACATTTTTCTAGGTTTGATATTAATACATAGGCACATAGGCAGATATTAAATGCGCCGCAAGTGAACAAATTAGACACTTAAAGTAAATATTTCGATGCATCGGTATCGGTATACGTAACGCGTTCGAAAAAAAGTCAAAATATGCTACATTTTTTTCTTGCTCATGCCATGTTTCGAACGATGCCTGGCTCCTTTGACGGATGTGATGACAGAATCTCGTTTCGTACGTATCGTTACGGACCTACGAACGTACGCAACGATTTCAATCAGCAGTTCTGTCATCGCACACTTCAAAAAAGCGGGCATCGTTCGAAACATCGCATAAACAAGTCAAAAATGTAGTGTATTTTGGCTTTATGGCGAACGCGTTAGGTATACGGATACTGTTGCGTTAAAATATTTACTTTAAGTGTCTATTAAGAAAAGTGTATTAAAAATGCCATTTTATATAAGCTTTTTTAGCATTTGTTTGCATTTTAAGTAGAATTTTTCACATCTTTTGTAAAATATAAAAAAACAAAACATGGATTAGGTTTTCTGTCAAGGAGGGCTGTGTTGTCATAGATACGCCGCAGGCAAAAACTTTGAGAAAATTATAATGAAAATGTGAAAATGTTATATTTTACAGGTTTGCAATGGTGGTTGACAAAAGCTTAAAATCAAATCAAACGTTATAGCGCCGCAAGTAAAAATTTTGACCATTATAATGTATTTTTCTTTTTTAAATATGATTGATATTTCTAAACTGAAGCAATAAGGAGAAAAATATGTATTAAATGTTTAAGATAAAATATTCATCCAAACAATTTTTTCAGGTGCCAATGTCAAATAATGATACTTTTCCAGGTTTTTCCACGTTTTGGTAAAAAAAGTTAGTAAAACAACCATGTTAAAATTTATTTATCAAAAGAATATTGTGAAAGTTTTTTTATAGATTTTATTTTTTTTATTTTAAAGATATTTAAAAAAAGAATATTATTCCTCTAAGGTACTCCAAAAATCTATTAAAATATATGACTTGATACCTCATGACACCAAATAACCTCCCTGGCATGACCCTCTCAACAACTGAAAAAATTATATACTTAGTGCAAGCTCACTCATTCCCGACAGAAACCCCCCCTTTACTTCCATCAAAAAAAAGGAAAAAAACAGGGTACCTGCAAACAAAGTCCGCAAAAAAATACTTTAAAACCAAAGGACCAATAATAGGAAAGTGCCTTTTAAAATTTTCTGATCTGCTGCCATCTTGACGCTAAATATATATATAAAAAAAATGCAACAGTAGCATTCCACCACACAAAAACCTCCCTATGTCCAAAAGCCCAAAACAAAAATGCTTTCTCTAAAAAACAAGCCATTTTACCCATGTTGGTTGCACAAGTGAACCGTTAACCTCACAACCCCATAGTAAAATTGTAACGGCGCTCGTTCGTTGACATTACTAAATATTTTTTTTTTAATACAAATTGACCTCAGGTTGAAATAAACAGATTATTGCATTGAATAGGGCCCTCCCGGCTATTCTTGTTCAGGGGTGGGTATACTAAAGGAAATTTATTTTTGAGGGCGCCATGCAGTTGAGCCCCTATCAATGCGGTGGTTGAGCAACTACAAACTCCTAGAATAGAGTGCGGTTAAATTACTGAGGTAGATAAAAAAAGGTTTTAGGTAATGCACAGAAAAATAGTTTGAGTTGAAGTTAAAGAGAGAGCTTTATTATTTTAAGTAAGTACGAAAACAAAAAAATTAATAATTTAAAATGGACCTCAAAACCGGAGGTCAATCTTGCATAATATATTTAACCCTACTTGCAAGCTTACAGAATATAGCGCTATATTGAGTTTACAACTTGGCATTATAATAAATCTTTTAGGAAAATTTCATTTTCTTAAATAAAAAAAAAATGTTAAATTCAAAGCGAATCCTTTACCATAGAGGTAAACATTTAAAAACACAGCATTAGATGCTTACCATTGTGGTAAACCTTTTAAAACAAAGCTTTAGGTGCTCTCTGGCAGCTGCAAAAATTGAAAACAAATCTTAGCAACCATAATTTGAACCTTAAGTCAATGCCATGACCAAAAACCGTAACAATCTTACTTGAATGTAGTTTCCATTCCATACTAAATTTTGACGCTGCTGAGGCCCTACTACGGCAGTCCTAAGAATGTACCATGCTGCGTAGTGGGGTGGTCTGTGCTGGCTTCTCCTACCACTCTGGGATGTCAGTACGGGGTGGTTACAGCATGAGTACCAAAAAAACCCTAAAATATTCCCCAAATTACCAACTATTCCTTCCTTGAATTTAGTGCATTTTTTTACTTGTCTTTCCCTTGTGAAAAAAAATAATAAAAAAAAATATTTAGATTAGATTAGATCTCCCTGTTCAAAAAATAAAATCTCAAAACGTTTAATTGTAGACTTGACTGATTGAATTTCTTTGTTAAAAAAAATAATAAAAAAATATTTATATTAGATTAGATCTCCATGTTAAAAAAATAAAATCTCAAAACTAGTAATTAATGTGAAGAGGATTAGATTAGATTAGATAAGAGGAAACTCAAAAAGTTATATATATATATAATTCATGTACAACAACCCATTGACTAAAGTAAGGTCCTAGCTTTTTTTCTTCTCTTAGAAATAAATTATATTCATAAATTGACTAGTAGCAGATCAAAAATGACCTTCCTTTTATTACCCAATTAGTTACTCCAAAACCCAAGTCTTTATGCAGTATTAAATGTTGCCACAAAAAAAAGGATCAAAATGGTTGCCTTACAAAACAAAAGGTCATTTGACGATCACGCTGTAAAATCCAAGTTCATCCTCAGGGAAGAAAAAATTATTAAATGTAAAAAAAAAATTACACCAAATTACCTCATTTGAGGGTTTTCAAAAAGCAGCCTTCGAGGGCAAATGCATAGTACATGGAAGGTTGATAACTCAGATTCGTAGATATTGGTCAGGCAGCATGTCGGTCACTATAGGTTAAAAGGAAAAAAAATCCCAAATAAAATTTATTCAAAAAACATATGAAAAATAAATCTTAGTAAGAAAAGGCAAGGGCCAAGAACTAAAGGTACTTACAATTTTTTTCCACATAAACAACCGCGTAGGTAGCCTTTCTAAGCCATTGACTGAGAAAAATTTTCAAAATAATGTTGGTTGCTTCAATGCCATGGCGCAAAAGAAAGTCCTTTGCTTTTTGTTGCTCCCACGAAACCTCAGTTTAAAAAAAAAACAACGGTCCCACTAATTGTCTCGTAAACTGTCAAAAAGTAGTGTCGCCAACCTAATAATAAATTTTTCCAAAAGAACGCCTTACTATTCACGAGATGAACTCCCATTTAGCAACCGTAGCGTCGGTGAGAAATCTTCAAAACAGTCAAAAACAAGCAAAGACCGTAGTTTTAATCTCAGTTTGCAAAATTCTCATTGAAGGCAGCACCGGAGAAGCGCCTTCTCTCCGCTGAGGAAAAAAAATAGTTGGTTGCCTAGCCTCGGTATGGAAAATTAGCCAATTGTATTAAGAAATGTTCCCGTTTATTCAAAGTTACTAAAATTTAGCTTTTAGCTTCTTCAATTAATTTTCTTAGAACCGCAATTGTGAAAACAGCTAAATATTTAATTTTTTTTTTAATGCGCTGACAGTCTATTATTGAGGCTAAGGCAAAACAGGGCCAACCCAAACAAACCAAAATAAGAACTGAGTTCGTTGTAACCCTACTTTTTGAACGTAAATTTGTTTATTATTTTTCAAAACAAAACTGTTTATTTCTTTTTGTTTTCTTAAGTGTATTGGATCATGAGACCTTAGGTGACCGAACATGTTTACCAAAACAGGACTATAGTAAGTGACATGGTAATGAAATAAACCCTAAGAGGGCCCTTAGAAGTTTGTTGTACATGAACTTATAACCCCCCCCCTTTTTTAGCACAACTTTAAATCAGTACACCCTACTGACAATCCAAGCAGCAGACCTGTAAAAATAAATAAAAAAAAACGAAATTTATGAAAATAAAAGTGAGATAACCGTTGTCTACTCAACCTCCGTAGATATTAGTAGAAATCAGTGGGCAGTTTGTAGTGCTCTACCATGGACTTAATGTGACAATAAGGTAAAACTATAAAAAGTTATGGGTCAAAAGTTGACCCGTAACACGCCCCCTTACTCCCAGATGATTACACCGTAATTATGCCGCCAGGCATTGGATTATAGCACAACCCTAAACCAAGAAACGAATTTAAAAAAAAGGAAATGCAGAGACAAAACAGCGCGGTGAAGTGTCGTTGTTTACTAGGCGTTACTCAGAGCAGACAAAATGTTTACCCACCAACCAATACTAAATCTGCTTTAACCAATACTCTTTGACAGGTTACCTCAAACCTAATCAACTTTAACCAATACCAATACTCTCTCTTTAATACTTTGCAAAACAAAACAGTACAATACAATTGTACTAACAGAATATACAAATATATACATACAACAGTGACATAGGTCTTCCATCACAAGCTAACATTCTCTGAAATTGCGAGGTATACCAGTACTAAATCTTAAGAAAATAAGTTCTCACCGTATTTTCCCTACACTAGACAGAAAAGAACTACTCCTCGGACAATATGTCCCACCAGGCATTGGATTACATCCGTTTCTAGTGAAGGTAGACACATAATAAGAATGTGTATTTATCAAAAAAAACTTTGAGCAGATAATCAAGTGATTTGCCATGCAAGGGAAAACAACTACTCCTCGGGCAATATGCCCCGCCAGGTATTGAATTATATCCTCTTCTTGCATACCCAAGGTCACCGGATTTTACACTACATTGGTTTTCAAAACCGTACCATCAACTTCTCCACTTCAAAAACTACACATCGGACACTGCCCAGACGCAACTCTATATTCTGTCCTTAACATTAGACCATATCAAATCAGCCTCATAAAGGATGTTAAAAACACTTTTAACTGAGTAGGACCGAATGGCCGTACCTGCCAGCGGTACCCAGACCATTATTGTCAGTCCTTGATAATCCACATCAGCAGGGAATACAAAGATTTGACACTAGCTTCTTTAGATTACTAAAGGGATTATAGCATAATCCTTGTCCAGTACTTATCAAACTTCATATTATAGGGACTTTTCCAAAGAGAACCAGGGAAAATTACAACTTACAAGAAGTTCTACCCGACATAGTTATCTGGTTATATCAATAAATCAACTACTATGGGACAGGGAATGTCACAACCAGGAAGCCAAATGTAACTGACAACACAGCAAAGATAGCCACTATCAAAATCAAACTTGTCCACCTAGTATTTTTTTTGGTTAAACCGATTACCAACTAAGTGAACTTGCCCATGCAACTGCCAAAATCAGGAATAAGTACACTGGTAAAGTTTAGTCAAAGCTATAAATCAATTTTTAAATACCAGGTACATGTTCAGTCTAAATCAGTACTATATCTCGAGATTTGGGGCATTATTTAACTTACAAGATACTTATCTGCAGATACTAACTATATCCTAAAAATCAGGGAACTTCCTCTTCACTATAGAGGGAATTTGGGCAGGGACATTATACTAACAATAACCTACAATAAACACTACAATACTTGTGGGATTTCTATGACCTACCTAAAAAAATTATCATGGACATTGGGATATCACAATAATTACGTGGACTTAAAAAAAGTCAATAAGGTGTATAGATGTTTAGCACGATGTTCTCCTATGTGTGGAGTGTTGAAGGGACTTCTACCCCACCACCTACTGCCTCGGTGTAGCCGCGTTCAAGGGGCCCGACTACAACCCCGTCTAAACATCCTCATATGGTCTGTCACCATAATAAGATTTCAAATCAGAGACATGAGTAGCCCCCATGAGTTTCCGGGTTACAAAATTTTCTACCTCGTAAGTAGTAGAAGAAAGTTTTCTGGAAATTCGGCACTTAACAAAAGGAGGTGCCAATTTAGAGGCAAAGTAGTTGCATCTGATAGTACATGATTCCTTTCCATGACAACATCTCCCACAGCAAAAACGACAGGATGACGCCGAAGATTATACCTTTGAGCAGTTTGGTCTGAGGCCCGTTGTAGTCTCTATGTCACCTGCTCTCTAAGGGTCTTAAGTTCTTCGAGGTGTCGTGCAAGAGGTTGGTAGTTTTCCACTTCAATAACCGGATTTTCTGGAATTGTCCTTCCTGGGCGTGTAGCTGTTATACATAACTCTCTACCAAAATTAAGGTAAGCCGGTGTATATCCAGTAACTTCACTGACTGCCGTCCTCATTGCATAGCCAAGCTTTGGAAGTTTTTCGTTAATATAACACCTGATCATAGTTTTTATAGTTCGGTTCGCCCGCTCCGTAGGATTAGCCTGAGGGTGATAAAGAGGGTTGTATATTAATTTGGTCCCATACCCGGTAACCATATCCTTAAATAAGCCACTAACATATTGTTTACCGTTATCCACCTGGAGGTATTCTGGAATACCATATACCAAAAAAAAATTTTCTTCCAAATGCCGGGTCACAGCCGACGCAGTAGCCGTTCGCAAAGGGAAAAAAAGAATATACTTAGTAAAAATATCCCAAACAACCAACAAAATCGATTTCTTTTTTGTGGCATTGGTAAAGGTCCGATCAAGTCTGAAGAAACATACCGCCAAGGTCTCTTTAATTTCCTAGTACCCATGAGTCCTGCTGGAGGTCGTTGTTCTACCTTGTGGGCTTGACAAACCTCACAACTTTGAACATATTTAGCAATGTCTTTTTGCATACCTGGCCAGTAATAAGATTGGGTAATCCTTCTTGTTGTTTTAAACTTCCCTAGGTGGCCTGCAGTGGGTTCATCATGATTCTGGTGAAGAATGGTCCTACGTTGTTGCTTGGGAACTACGACTTTCCATTCGAACAAATCCTAGAGGTGACATGCTTGAAAAGGATGTTATTCTCAACGTTCCACAGAGGAAATTTGTCAGGCGAATCTTGCACCTTACCACATTGTCAGTTATACCAGACATCCCCAACGGCGCTCTGCAGTTCAAGGGCCAGAACCTCAGGTACTCCTCGACTTAGAGCATCTGGCACGTGATGATACTTTCCTTTTTGGTGCCAAATTTTAAACCTATGTCCCTGCAACTGAAGAGCCCAACGAGCTAAGCGTCCAGCTGGATCTTTAAGATTAGTTAGCCAACGCAAACTTGCGTGATCGGTAAAAACCTGAAAAGAAGGGGCTCCCTCAATATATCCTCTAAATTTCTTGATAGCCCAAATCACAGCCAGACACTCCAATTCCGTGGCACAATAGTTCCGTTCAGCGGGCAGCAAAGATCTACTGGCGTAGCCAACAACCTTTTCGCCCTCCTCAAATTCTTGGACAAGTACTGCTCCCACTGTTTGTGTACTGGCGTCAGTTTTAATAACAAAAGGTCGAGAAAAATCGGGACATGTTAGAATTGGAGCCGAAACAAGGCATCCCTTTAAGTCACGAAATGCAGCCTCGGTCTTCTCGTCCCAACAAAATTTCTTATTTTTCTTAGTTAAATTGGTCAGCGCTGCAACTGCAAAATTTGGAACAAAGCGCCGATAATAAGAGGTCACACCTAAAAATCTACGGATTTCCTTTACTTTCTTTGGAGTAGAAAAGTTCATTATGACCGAGACCTTGTCCGGATCCACACGAAGGCCATGCTGATCGATTATATAGCCAAGGAATCTAAGTTGAGGTGCCTGCCTCAGCCAGTATGGAGAAGACCCTCTGGAGAACATTTAAATGAGATTTAAAATCAGGCATGGCCACTATTATATCATCAAGATATATAAAACAATAAGGCTCTAAATCATGACCTAAGGTGTTATCAACAAATCTTTGCCAAGTGGCTGGCGCATTATGCAACCCAAATGGCATCCTCTTGAACTGGAACAATCCTCTTCCTGGTACAGTAAAGGCTGTTTTTTCTTTGCTTGATTCTTCTAATCTCATTTGCCAGTAAGCACTTTTGAGGTCTATCGAGCTAAGATATTTGGAGTCTTTCAAATGATCTAATATCATTGGGATGTAGGGGATTTCATAGGAGTCTCGTTTACTAATTTTGTTGAGCTGACGAAAATTAACACAAAAGCGCCACTTTCCTTCTTCTTTCTTCTGTATCAGTACTACAGGGAATGACCAAGGTGACGAGCTAGGTTCCACAACCCCCAATTCTAACATTTTATCTAATTCATCATGCATTATCTTTTGCATGTCATGGTCACCCGTATTAATAAAATGCTAAGCCGTTTTGGCAAAGCCTAATTCAGTACCCATCTTTGCAAAATTCTCCTCTACTATTCTGCGTAAGGTGGTCTTCTGGACTTCATCCAACAGACCTTTATCAGCCAGATAGCAGGTATTTTTTCCAATAAAGGTCCATTGCCCCGAACTTAACGTTGGTACCAATTCTATATCACGCCAAAAATCTATCCCTAAAATTATCCCAAGGTTCATGTCAGGTATAACAAGGCACCTAAATATCTTAACCTTATTTTCTAATCCAATTGGTAAATCTAAATACCCTATACTCTGGCAACATTGTCCATTTGCTACCTTAACTGAGCTGAATTCTTGGCAAGTTAAGTGTGATATCCCAATCTGTTGCAACTTAGTCCAAGATTTACGCCCAATCACTGTCTGCGTACACCTACTGTCCAAGACACACGTAAAGGAGACTCCCAATACATGAACTTTTAAATATGGCCTTGGGCCTTTACTATATGCAGCCACTCTTCCCATTTGTTGTCTACCGGGTTTGTTTATTGTGGCGGTCCCCGGTGGCCTCGCCACTGCGGCCGTTTCCCGAACACTTAGGACAGTCTCCTCTCCTCACATTGTCCCTTCCGCAACCGAAACAGAAAAGGCGATGCCTTTCTTAAACAGTTCCAATAAACTCCCCTAGTGTCCACAACACTGACTTTCGGAGCAGTTGCTCTAGTACAAAACGGAGCAGCAGAACAGGATAAGTCAGGTTCTAAGAGGCCATGTCGTTGATTATGAGGGGGAACACACCTCTCGACCAATTACCGATTTATCTCTAATTTTCTACACAGATGTTCTAATTCTTCTACTGTGTCGTAGTTAGCTAACCCAAGTCCGGTAATGAAATAGGAGTGTATATTTCGTCTAAGAGTGGAGAGCTTCTGTTCCTCGCTGGGCAGAGAGGGTAATCTTTTAAAGAGATTAATCATGCAGGCAAAGTAGCTGCCTACAGGTTCGTTAGCCCCCTGACTACGACGCCTTATCTCATCCCAAAGATCCATTTCATATTCTGGAGGTTGATAATTTGTACGTCCTCAAAGTCCTTCCAGCACCTAATTCTCTCTGAATAGGCCCTATATCGATTAAGGGCATCATCCTTCAAAATATCCACAATGCAGGTGAGTAGTTCCCCAGGTGAAATATTGGTTGTCTCCTTGATGTTTATGAATGCTGGTAATAACCTGCTGTTGTGTGGGAAGTGGGACTGCTCCTCGGCGTAGAGGGAGGGACAAACCTGAGTTTGGGCTTCCACTATCTCGTCCAACCTACTTTCAACTATCTCTAACCGGTCGGTAAGGTTTGAGGCCGCTTGCTGAAGTGATGAACTATCCTCCGGAATGGAAATCCGTTGTAACCTTCCACACATATGCTTCAGTTTGGACTGGACTAGAATCACTAAGTGGGGAGTCAGCTTGTCTGCTGCTGCAACATGCCCTTCTAAATACTCCACTTTCTTGCAAATAATATGTAGTTCTTCAGCTGCATCCACCACGAACTCTGGATCTTTGACTAATTCCCCAAAAGCCTCATGCACCATTATTTCTCGAAGCTTTTCCCTTATGGAGGCTACAGTCTCAGTCCTAAGACTCTTATAGCCTCGGGCCTTTAACTCATAAGTTAATTCATCTTTAAAAAGTTTATTCAAATCCATGATTTTATTATATTTTTTTATAAACACCTATTAAATATAAACTAGCACTATCCCACAAGCAACCAAAATAAACAAACCATCATAACACATTAAACAACCAATATTCGCTAGCTGAAAAAATGAAGGAAACTATGGCACTAACCGCAGTAAGCATACGCCTACAACAACGACAGGCCCACGATATGGGCGCCAGTGTACCGGCGCTCGTTCGTTGACATTACTAAATATTTTTTTAGTAAATAATAAAAAGTACAAAAAAAAACACGTTGGTGCGCCAGTGAAACATTACCGCTCCCTTAAAGCTAGGTACTTTTTTATTTTCAAGCATAGGTCCCTAGCACTATGCTTCGGGTTCAAATTGTTTTTTTTTTATGGCTCATAAGGAGGTGGGAATGTGCAGTGAAACACTAAAGTTTAACATACCAAATTATATTGTCAAAAGACAATTTCATAAAAATCTTTAAAAAAGGAGAAAAAGCTTAGTAACTTAGGCTACACGACAGTCTAAAAATAAATATAAATAAATACTCTCTCTCTATTGTATCACATTATTTTCTTAAATAGAGAAACTGAGGGGTGACCTTCCTATTTGTACAGTGAATGCTTATCTTTAAATGCCTTATTATGGCCAACCAAAAACTCTAATATTTATTAACCCTGCCATGCGGTATATGAACTAACTTGTAGGAACTAGATCAAATCTCATAACATACAGATTCTTTCTATCCGGTATCACGAGGAAGACACCCTAGCTCGTAGAATCCTATAAACCATATGAAATACTGTAAAAACTCAAAAGATTCTATTTTTTTAAATTTCATTAAAATGCAGGGATAAAAAGATAGTTGAAAATATTGTTGTTTTAGAAAACTGGTTACCTAGGTCGAACTAAATGTAGAACTATTTTTATGTGGGTAATTTTGATATTAAAGGAGGTTTGTTAATATTGTTTTTCTTAAATTGGATTGAAGGAAAAAAGAAAAAGAAGAAAAGTTAACTTATCTATCCTTGGGATGCAGAGTCCATAGTAGTGTGTTTACGCCGGTTCTGGCTCAAGATTCAAAGATTCGCCCATAAGAATTAACATAGGAATTTTGAGAGCCAAAGATTCAGCTACACATGGGGTGGGGGTGATCCAGCTTTAAAAAATTCTTAGGTAACCTAGAAAGTCGGCTACGTTTGGGGTGGGATAAAATTTCTTTGGGAGGGGGAAAGCCTAAAACTTTATAAGTGATAAAAAATTAAATCTTTATTAGAAATTGGCCAGGAGTACTAAAACCCGAAGATTTCAGTTTGTCTGGATTTTTCTATAAAAATGAAAAAGACATAGTAGAGTGCCACTATTGTGACACGCAGGTATACAATTTTGTAAAAACAGACTGTCTTTTTTTGAACATGTAAAACTATCACCAAATTGTGAATATGGTAAAATGATGTGGCAGAATAGGAAATTGAAACACAAACAAATTCAAAAGTGGTTTTCACTATAAACGCATTGATATTATATAATTTATGGAAATAAAATCACATTTATAAAAATATATTTCGTTTCATTTTATTGATAGTGCCAAGGGTTTGCAAAAAAACGTCTGTAACGGAATTACATTCTGGTTTAATATACCTACATAAAATTACCATAACCAATTACATTGGTCCACACATCTGCTAAATTTCTCATGCTATAACGGTATATACCTTAATTATCTAATAAATAAATTTAAGGTCCTGCTCGAGTTTTTATAGTACTTATACGGTCTCGAAAAGCGGTTCAAGTTTTTAAATTGCATATACCGTTACTCAAGAACCGACTGACCAATGGGTCATCTGATGAATAAGTTTAATACCCTTCTCGATTTTGATGGGCATCATTTATTTTAACTGTTATTTAGTACCTCTGTCAAGTTTTTAAATTGTATATAAACCGTTATTTGCGAATTAAGAAAAACATCTACCAAATGAAGAAGAAGAGGGGATCCAGAACGTTGCTTTATATAGCTTCAATTTAAGAAATAACTTTACTTACAGTCAAATCAAAGTACAAAAATGAAAGTACCAAGAGCTGGGCCAAGTGTGCTATTGGCAAAAAAAAATCAATAAAACTAATGAAACAAATTATTAAAAAAGAAGAAGAAGAAGAAGATTCCATTGAGGTGCTTGATGGGAGTTTTTCCAAAGTAAAACCTATAGGGTGGAAAAAAGCGACCCCAAAAGAGTACACATAATCCAAAACATTAGGGTAAAGTCCCCTTTTTACCCCCTGCGGACTTCAACACCTATAAAAGAACAGGAATGCATTACCCATATTAGAAAAATATATAATATGTGAAAAATTCTTATAGTTAATAAAAATAAAAATAAAATTATTAAAATACCTACATGTTTTTTTCCTAGTCTTAATATATATTTATTTTAGTAACAATAACATAGCTAGATACCTTACCCAACTGAAAATATCGGTCTCTTTCTTTCCTAAGAAAATAAAAAAAGATAGTTCTAATAACAGCGACGTCAAATAACTTAATTGCATTATCAAAAAAACAAATGCATGGAGATGGATCTAGGAAACTTTAAAATGTTTATTTAAGAAATTAAACAGTTGTTTTTTGTCTCAAAACAAAAAGTCAAGAATCCACCTTATTAGTTTATACAATATTCGTAAAACTTCTTTATGCCTTCGTATTAACTTGGTAAATATTTATGCAGCCAACGAAATGGACAATTTCATAATTTATATATAGCTATCTCTTTCGTTATGTGTGAGATAGGCAGTTGTACGAAAAATATGGCGGTGACTGGTTGATTTAAAACACCCTGGTTTTAAAAGTATGCGTGTATTCAGTGATCTAGTGGACGAAAAATATAATTACATTAGGTCCAAAATGGCGATAGGATAAGCACCAATAACTTAAATAAAATTAACAAATAGCCTGATTACCTAGCAGAGATCAGCCGGGACTCTCGTCACTATAATTTCAACGAAAAAATCAGGTAGCAGGTTTGGCGCTCTATTCTAACAGTACCGCCAAAAAATGTTCTCGGACTCTCATCACGGATCATCGTTCGGTACTCTGTGCTTCCATTTGGTATAAGCGCATGCTTGGTAAAGTTATTTTATATTAGTATGGGAGACCAAAAACGAAGAAATACCATAAAATGTTGTAGTATGGGAGACGAGGAAGTGTGTTATGCTACACAGTGAATACAAATCCTACTAATACAAAAGCGAAAGTTTGTACCTAAAAAAAAACGACTAATCCTATTTGGATGAAACTTGATAGGAAGATAGAGTGATGCGATCTGGATTTAAACAAATACTACTTTTTATTTACTATTTCACTCAATGACGGCTGTAAACAGTGGCGTAGCCAGAAATTGGTTCTTAATAAAAATCAACTACCTACCTACTTATGGCAAATTTTTAAAAATTAAGTTGGTGATTATTGCTTGAACTCTTGAACTGAAGGAAGGTGATAAGTTAGTGTATCCCAAACAAAAATACTTATTTTTCAAAGCAAATCGCATTGCAGATTTTTTACAAAATTATCCCTTAAATGCGCCGCAGGCAAAAAGTTTGAAAAAAATACATTAAAATGCTATTTTTTACGTGTTTCAAATGTTAAAATTAAAACAAAGTTGTAACAACATTTAATATTGGTATAGCGCCGCAGGCGAAAATTTTGACGAAAAACAAAAAATTCCTTAAATATTTTGATCTCTTTGGTTTTTTGCAAAATATTTTTGAAAAAGTAGAATGGGTTCCAAGAAAGAGTGGGTTGCGGTGGTACATATAGATTTGTTGCGAGATGAAACATGCGCCGCAGATAAAAAAATTGTAAGGATAATTTTGAATGCTGGAATGACTGTAGCTCTCCTTGGAGACCTTGATCATGATTAGTTTATTATAGGTTGATAGATTTAACCCCCACCCTCCCCTGGCTACGCCACTGCTGTAAATTAAAATGATTTTTTTAGACTGCTAGTATTTTTAATAAAGTAACACCTTGTTTAATTTTAGAGAATCTCTACAAATAGTACAATAAATTGTGATATCTACGGAAAACAAGTTATTACTGCAAAAAAAACAATGCGAGAATTTTAAATTAGCGATAAAATGTGTAGAAACCACTTCACAAAATTTTTACGTAATAGTAGGTGTACAGACACAGAATTTCTTCTTATCACGTTGATAGAAAATTTCCGATACACAGCAAGATCCTCTGACATCGATTTTTAGCCATTTATTCTTTTATTTTTAATTTGATATCCATATACCAATTGTCGCTCAAAATAGCTTTATTAGATGACAAACTATCCACTGAACTTTCGGTACTGGATGTTTTTTCTAAATCATACATCTTTATAATTTCGAATAAGTCAGTACTTATATTAGATAGGTTTCTTCAAAACTCATAATTTTTACATTTTTTTGAAAGATATCTTAATGGTTTAAGAGTTCTTTTAACTTAAGAACCAAATTGTCTTATTTTCTTATAGCCAATATAATTCTGGGGGGATTAAATCACACCGATGTAACCGCTTAGACGAGTGATAACTACCAATCGTTCTTGTAATATCTGGTTGTCAATAAAAGGTAGAAAACCGGTTTTCAATATCCGTAATAATAAATTAGCTCACATCTGTATAACCGCTGTTACTGCCTTTAAAAAAAAAACGGTTTTATCTTTATTCGACCACACTTTTCTCCTATAGTTCCTCATTATTTTTGGAGAGGTAGGGGCGGCACACATATAAGTCGTAGTTGGCAGAAAATGTCTCTATCGTTTTATATTTTGTTGTAGAGTTTTGTTACTACAAATTTTGATTTCAATTGTGTTGAAAAATAAAAATGTTTGATTTTATTCAGTTGATTTCGGGTGTTTTTATGTTTTTTACAAAGAAGTATGGAGATTTGGTTAGTTGCAATGAGGAGTTTGTTATGGACATGGACATAAATAGTTCAATAAATCCCGAGGAAGAAGAAGATTTCGAAATAAACCAAGAGCAGGGAACATGTCCTATATCGGATCTAATAAGAACTCGGAATATTTCATTAGATAAAACCGTAGAGCCGGGGTACCTTGAGAAACCGATGCGTGTTATGCAGTCGTATGTGACCATTAAAGGAGGAAAAAATTTTTTTTTTGCATTGTGTTGCAAGTGTTATTTTAATCATGGAATTAATACACTCATGGGTAAGAATATGCACGTCAATTTACATTATACTGACAAAATTAATTGTGATCACTTGACGTGTGCCATAGGCGAAGACAAATTATATTAATTAATTTTTTCAGAGACGTGCTTAGTTTGTCTTGGAGGAATTGAAACCCAAATTACAAACCATAGATTAAATCATGAACAAAATTGAGTTAATAAGTTTGTATCGACGTCAGTTTCTTTAATGTGTCACAATGACGACCGATGTTGAAAATAACCTGCTAAACTGGATTGGACCACACCTAATAACTAGTCTTGTCTCTACACGTAAATACGCCCACTAACAGTTTATTTATCATATAAAAGAAATTGTTTCCTTTAACAGTTTAGTTTATTTATATACTATCATGCATCAATGTTCGGATTGTCATAAAGATTTTAAATATAAATCAAACCTTTATAGACATAAACGAGAATCGTGTTTTATAGACCATCTTGCTCGGAACCTGCTTCCAAGAAAAGAAAAGTTGGTTGTGAAAAATCAAAAAAGGAAAAACTAGTACACAAATTAGTTTTGACAAAGTCTAAAGACTGTGACGTTTGGTACATTAAAAATAAACTTAGTGGACATTTACGATCAAACCTTCACAAAAGAAAAATATTGGAACAAAATAATGATGAATACGTAAGAATTAAAACAGCAGCATTTAAAAAGAGGATAGTTTCATTTATACTGTATTCATCAAGAAAAATTGTCGAATTGATGAAGTTAAACAAAAATTTGTTGGAAGTTTTGTTTTACCAAGTAAGGAAATAATAGAAACAAAATCATTTAATACTCGAAATAAGGTTGTAACAGAAACAACCAATGTTAAAGACATTTTTGGTGAATTTGCATCAACAATCAAAGAGAAGATGTCAACGTTTGCTGAAAACGGATCTGGATGGGCGCTAAAAGAACTCTTATATTTAGAAGTTAATATTAACAAATCAATTACATGCATTGTCTTACACTGTGCTACCAAAATATATTTTGAAAAAAAAGCTGTGATCAACCTAAAAAATAATGATCAGTCTTGCGTGGAGTGTTATTAGTGTCTTATATCCATCTCAAACTAATAGTGATCGGACCAGTTCTTATTCTGACTTTCATAACGTAGTAGAGGTAGATGGCCGGTTCTGCGCCCTCCGTCCTCCGGAGGAATCTTATCATCAAAAAATCTCTGACGTCACGTGGGTGCGTTCAAAAATGTGTATCTGTCAAACGTCACCTGACCTGTGGGTGCGTTCAAAAACTTGCATCTGTCAAACGTCAGCTGTCAAACATCATCTGTCAAACGTAAGCTGTCAAACATCATCTGTCAAACGTCAGCTGTCATATGTCAGACTCTGCGCCTGCGTGCGAAGCGTGTGTAGTAGTAGAGGTAGATGGCCGGTTCTGCGCCCTCCGTCCTCCGGAGGAATCTTATCATCAAAAAATCTCTGGCGTCACGTGGGTGCGTTCAAAAATGTGTATCTGTCTAACGTCACCTGACCTGTGGGTGCGTTCAAAAATTTGCATCTGTCAAACGTCAGCTGTCATATGTCAGACTCTGCGCCTGCGTGCGAAGCGTTGTGACAGATGACAGGTGTTAGAACCAGCGCCTGCGTGCGAAGCGTTGTGACAGATGACAGGTATAGGAACCTGCGCCTGCGTGCGAAGCGTTGTGACAGATGACAGGTGTAGGAACCTACGTCTGCGCACCATGCCATTTTACTCCTATGTCAAATATCTTGGTAGATATTTATATGTTAATAAAACACCCTGTATCTATAGTTATTTACATCGGTAATATTAAAAAATATGTTTTGCATTAAAATAAAAAAATCTACAACAGATCAACAAAGTCAGCAAGCTTTTGATAAACAAGATCTGCGGTTGGGCAACATCATGTTTTCGGAGAACATAGTTAAAAAATCTCACGAATAAATTTTATTTATCTAACAACAGTAGCGGTCAGAGCTCATTTGGTGTATAGCCTTTAAAGCACAATAACCTAATTTTTCAACTTTTTTTCTTCTATCAAACGTAAGTACAGTTTTTTTCCCAAAAAAAAAAAAGTTACAGGTGTTAGTGATTTTTAAAGTGGTTTCTCTATGTCTTTAATTTTTTTTTTATAAATATATAGTGCTAGAGTATTTTTGTGAAAGTTTTTTAATTTTTTAGAAAATGAAATTTGACTGCGATTCGACAGTCCCCATGTCTCTTGAAATTAGTAGTAGTAGTAGATGTAGAGGTAGATGGCCGGTTCTGCGCCCTCCGTCCTCCGGAGGAATCTTATCATCAAAAAATCTCTGACGTCACGTGGGTGCGTTCAAAAATGTGTATCTGTCAAACGTCACCTGACCTGTGGGTGCGTTCAAAAATTTGCATCTGTCAAACGTCAGCTGTCAAACGTCATCTGTCAAACGTCATCTGTCAAACGTCATCTGTCAAACGTCAGCTGTCATATGTCAGAATCTGCGCCTGCGTGCGAAGCGTTGTGACAGATGACAGGTGTTAGAACCTGCGCCTGCGTGCGAAGCGTTGTGACAGATGACAGGTATAGGAACCTGCGCCTGCGTGCGAAGCGTTGTGACAGATGACAGGTGTAGGAACCTACGTCTGCGCACCATACCATTTTACTCTTATGTCAAATATCTTGGCTGGTATTGCATAAAATGCAGTAATAAAACTAAAGTGTGGTTTAAAAATATTTATTTATAACAATTATTTATGGACAATAGATAAAATTTCATTACAAAGACGACATTTTTCCTGTGAAGAAGGTGGTCCATCAACGTGTGTGCTCCATTCAGGTCTGTTGTGGTGGATAAAACATGGAAGCTTGATCTGTAGAGTAGAGTTATATCTGTAGACGTTTGGCAATCTTCCCCAAACTTCCAAGAGATCATAAGCATCTGTGTTTTGAAGTAAACATTCTAGAGTTAACAGCTGTAGTTCTTCACGAGTAAAATCTACCAACCTCTTTTTACCATTTGAATATGATAAAATGACATCGATTGATGACTCTTGTACATCCATATCGGTTGAAGGTAGATAGCAAAGTAAAAACTTTTAAAATATATTATGAATCTTATAGATTATTCCTTCTTAGATAATGTAATGCAATAATATAAAAACTGATTGACAATAAAACAAAGGAGAGTTCACATATAAAAGTTAACGTTTTCATAATACAGTAGACTTCTTCTTCTTCGGCTGGTATAGTAGAATTCGTTAACTGTGTGAAATTCTCGGGTTGACTAGTTATGTAAGGAGTATACCATCCATAATCTTGATCTTTTCGATCATAAAAGATTAGTTTTAGTTTATATGGTGTAGTATTATTTTTACATTCGGTTGCGTTAACCGTAAGGTGATAGAGAGTGGTATTATCTTCGCCAGATTTTTCCTCTAACCTATGCCAAGACCAAGGCCAATTCTCCTGTGTATTAAATGTGATAAATGCCTCTTCAACATCAGAATTTCGAAATAGGTTAAAACTGCAGTTTAAAAAACTGACTAAAATAAGGATTTTGTTCATCTTTACTACGTGAACGTCTGCTTATTACTAAACTTTTTAGAGAAGTAATGTGTATTTTTTGCAAATTATAAAAAAGAAGTAAGTAGGTGTGGAAATGAAAAACACAAAAAAGTAAAATTCAGTATTTATTTCATTCTCAGAATTATCTATACATTTGTTTTTATCAAACAAAATTTTTTCAGAATTAACATGAATTAACTCCATCATACAAAATGATTGTGAACATATGTTAATTTTACAGGTATCTATTAAGAGACTCATAAAATTTTGATCCAGATCACTATTTGATTTACAATATTCAACAAGCGTGTAATAGTAAGAATTAAAATCTAACAATCTAAGCACTTCTAACCTAAATTTAATTAAATTAAACATTTGAGATAGATTATTAATAATATTAAATCCAATAAATAAACGATTGTCAGTTTCAAAACTCTCCACTTTAACGAGATATTCACCAAAGAACTTTTGTGTGGAAATTCTAAAATTCTTCGAAAGTGAGGTTATAGTTCCTGCGTCAACATGGTCTCCATCTTGGTGTGTTTTTTTCATAACCTTGTCCAACATCTCGATAAAATCGAACCAATCAGAATCACAGAAGGATATGGATCGCTGATTGATAGGTAAATTTAGTCCAGTGTTTATTAGTTTTACTGTAGGTAAAAATCCTCTGGCGATACTTAAACCAACTGCTACCTCCATGCGACAATTCTTTACAGGAAACGTCATCTGCATTAATAGAGAACTTTCTTGTTTGATCTCTTTACGTACTCTAGCAATCATACTGTCTACGTACTGCCAATATGATTCAACTGAACACAAAGAATATTCACTATACTGCATACTTGTTGTTGTTTGAGAACTAAAAGACATCTCTGTTTCTTCGATAGATTTCTTGATATAAAAATGCTTGGAAGCGAATCTATTTTATATATAATTTTTACACCCCACTCCTTCTTTTTTCAACATTCTGTTTACTTGGATAATGCAAGAATCATCTGGAAAAACCACATCCTGTTTACTTGCATGATGTGAGAATTAGTTGGAACATTCAAAACCGCATCCTGTTTACTTGCATGATGTGGGAACTAGTTGGAACACTCAAAACCACATCCTGTTTACTTGAAATACTGTTGAAACTAGTTGAAACGTGATAGTATTTTAAAATATTTCTAAAATTCACATTTTTTGAACTGTTTTGAATATGGTAATTTAAAAGTGTCTAAATCTAATAGTTCAGGTGTTTCAGACACATCTTTCCATCTAGACATACATCGTGTTTTAAATTTCAATTCATGCTCAATTTTTTCAAAGGCTTTCGCAAAATTCGAAAGAGCACAAAGAACCATTTTTGAACTTGCTATGGTTCTGTACGTCCCATTGGTTCTTTTAAAATATAAGATAAAAGTTACTCTAGACATGCGATATTCGGGATGAAATAAGCTTTGTAGTTTTGCAATAGCTGTCTCTCTAACATTATCAAAAAAGTCTTCAATGTTCAAAACAGCAACATCGGCATCAGCCTTTATTTTTCCCAGTTTACAACCTTACTCTTCAAAATTCAAATAACAACTAATTTAGTTTATTATAACCACTTTCTGTTTTAACTACTAACACAGTGATAACAAAAAGATTTTTTTTAATGATAAGCTGTGAGAAACAGTTAACCACATCCTGTTTACTTGGATGTGAGAATCCATCATTATACCACATCTTTTCCTTCAATCCAACTGTTGTGACTAGAATCGAAACCTAACCATTTGATGTATATTTTATTTCCCTTCTTAAGTAAAACCCCTTCAACCAAAAATACATTAGGTTGTTTTGTTTTCTGCAGCTCTTCCTCATAGAAACCACCGCTTATGATGTATAGTATTATTATAACTGTTGTTTACATCTACATACAGATCTATCCACTTATGGTTACCGTTAAGAGTAAACAACTTAAACAGTTTCTCTTTTATTGTTCTAATAACTCTTTCCGCTATAGAAGCCTTTAAAATGCTGTATGTGCTGTAATGATTAATTCCATATTTTTTCATCAAGTCTTGAAAATTTGAGTTATAGTACTCCTTTCCGTTATCGGTTACCATATTTTTGGGAATTCTTTTCGATTTTTTAAAAATATCCTCCATAGCATTGGTAACATCAGAAGCATTTTTTGATTTTAAAGGTCTCGTCCATAGATATTTGGAAAATGTATCTATAACAACTAAAATAAATTTATAACCCTTGTTTTCCTTTGCGTACGCATCCAATTGAGCTAAATCGGAAGCAAATGTATCATCTAATCCTTTTTGAATAAACCTGCGTCTAGAAAATGTTTTTCTAGCTGGTCTGTGCAACTCTTTAACCACCTGATGTCGTGCTGCAGTTATTGGATGTATAGTTTTTGACATTCTGTTTCACACTGACTAGTGCCACTTAAACTGATCTTTAATATCTATAGTTTTTTTTGTTTCAGTGGTGGTGGTGGATTAATTGGACTAAGAATTAGAGTTGTAGGTTTCGCTGTGGTTTCTAAAAGCTTCGACCTAGCATCTAAATTAACAAGTTCTTTCGCAATCTTTTCCGATTCCTTTTCTAATTTTGTGAATGATGCCTCAATGTTTAGATGTAGTTATTAACAACATCATTATCCAATTCTGGGGGTTTCACATTGGATAGTTTATGATCTTGAAAATCATAATCTCCATCTTTAGTAAATGCAATACTAATTTGATTTCGAAAAGCTTCGTTAAAACGCACCCTTTGATCTTGTTTAAGCGTAGATCCAAACTTATTCATGGTTGCAACACATATGAGTTAAATGTAAACTAATTTTGGTATTAATAGAACTCAATAACACCAAGAGAGCGAAGTTCTTCCAATATATTAGATATATCATTCAATGTGTTTGTATTTCCTGCCTCCCTAGAGGCATCCAACTTACGCAATCGATCAATAAGCTGATTAATATTAGCATAAGGAACGAATTCTTTAGGCTTCTCGTTATACTCAACCAAAGCTCTGCCTTCTACAGAAGGCTTACCACGACTTTTAGCAGAAGGTTTTGGTTTTATAAAAGCCTTATATTTACCGCTTTTACTACCTTTTATTTGACCTGAAGGACGAAAATTTCTTCTATGTACATTGGTGTAATCCAATATTTCTTGAAAAGATTTTCTATCACTTTCTGAAATGGTGTGTTTATGTGGATTTTTCAAAAATAAAAGATCATAAACTCTTATTTGATGAGGAAACACTCCAACCTCCTTAAATTTTAGATTGCCCTTGGAATCGAAATCAAAAGGCTTATCTCCAAGTCTAAACTTATTTAATTTTGGTAAAAATTTAATCATAGAGTAGTCAATATCTGGCGAACGAGAAAAATATTTTTGAAGAAAATAACGGGTTACAGGTGGAAAATCGTTTAAAAAGTCTTTTTGAACCGGCGAACGGCTCTGGTTAAATTCATCTTGAAATTGTGTGATAGATTTATCCCACTCTTTTTCATTAAAATCCCCCTCCTTCTCCTCCTCTTCATCCTCCTCCTCAGCCGTTTGGAAAACCTCATCTTCAACTTTTGAGCTCTCCCCAAATTCCTGTTGTTGTTGATGAGTTGGTAAAATGGTTGAGTCCAACATTTCACCATCGCTAACATCTGAACTATCTATCCGTGGATGTATAAAAGACTGATATGAAGAAATGGGTGTAGGCATTGAAGATATAGTTTTTCTTCGAAAATACATAGGGGAGACTGCTACATTTTTTGTCGGAACAACAGAAGATGTGGTGGTGGTGGTGGGGGTGACAACTGTAGGATTTGTACTAGCGATCGACATTTTTTGTAAAGGTCCCAAAATAGGTTTGAAAAACTTATTAAGGGACTCATATTCCTCTGTTTTCCCTAGTTTTAAAGCCAAATATTTCTTTCTTATGGCATTGGAGGCTTCTATTATACGTTTTTTAAAATTTTATTTTTCTCCTCGTCTAACTTTCGATTGGACTTTATCATCTTGGTTCGATTTTGCAAACGGGTCTGTTCTCAAATAAACAGCTTTCAAACGGGTCTGTTCTCAAATAAACAGCTTTTAAACAGTTTTCAAAAGGGTGTGTTCTGAAATAAACAGCTTTGGAACGGGTCTGTTCTGAAATAAACAGCTTTGGAACGGGTCTGTTCTGAAATAAACAGCTTTTAAACAGCTTTCAAACGGGTCTGTTTAAAAATAAACAGCCGTTAAACAAGATTCGTTATTCCTAAGATGATCTTCGACACCTTTATGTAAACCGACTGAAGGCATTGAAAAACATTAAACCTTTATATAGGTTTCAAATTTCAATCGATATCAACCATCAGACAAATCACAATCTTTAACTATAACTAAAAATCCATAATTATCTCTCCAACACTCCGAACAAATATCTTTAAACTTGACAAAAGCCATATCTGTGTTTACGTGATCATCATAAACATGTCTAAGATTCATATCGTCCATTTTGAAATGAACTAACAGATTTGCGTTATCTCGAATCAACTGTTTTGGAATTTTGCTGTATGTTTGCGAGAGGTAGAATGAATCAATTACGTTATGTCGGCCTCGACTAAAGTAATCTCGAATAATATCCTGGTTCTGACTTACTACATCGTCAAATATAAAAACAGAATTTGGGGAGGCTTTAGAAGGATCTACAATCTCATCGTTTTCACTATAGGGAAAATAATTAATACCTGTCACCGATCGTAGGATTTTCTCCAACAGTTGATATTTTTGTTGATAAAGAGACTTTGAGTATATGTAAACATTTTCAAATCTGAGTCCATTTGGTTCAATTAGAAGACTGATCATGACGTTAGTTTTACCGCAGTTACTAGGTCCACAGATCAAACCTCTAACAGTGTTTGGTAGTAGCACTCCATGCCTTCGAAATTTATTATCGTTAAAGGTGAGATGTTCATCCAAGTTGATTATGTTTATTCCAGTCTGTTGCTTTTCTTTTCGCATTTCGAAATAAAAGACGTGTGTTCGTTACAAGAGTTTTAGTTGGAATGGCGACTTTGAGAGGTGAAGGTCTCCTAAATACAGTCATCAATAAGCTTCCATTTGAGTTACATCTATATAGGTAATTACTGATATACTGTTTTAATTATCATTTTATTTTATTTTATTGAATTTTTTTTTATTTTCCACTAGATTTTGTGGACCCGGTACTCGCTTAAAGCGTCGATTAGCTCGAGGAGACGTTGGAATACATCCCTTGGACGAGGCTTGCAAGGAGCACGATATAGCGTACTCGAAAGGTGATAACCTGGAAGATAGACATAAAGCAGATCAGAATTTAGAAAACAAAGCGTGGGAAAGGGTAAAGTCGAAAGACTCTAGTTTGGGGGAAAAAGCTGCTGCTTGGATAGTAACTACCGGCATGAAAACAAAACGCAAACTGGGTATGGGTACTAAAAGAAGTTTGAATAAGAAAAAATCATTTTCCAGCTCTGTCTTGAAACATTTAAAGAGTAAAACTAAACATTTTAGTGGAAATGGATTGTCTAATAAAAGAAATATTAGCGCAGCTCTTAATATTGCTAAAAAGCTAATAAAATCAGCTGGAGGTAAAAATAAAATAAAACTACCCAGAGTTATTCCGGTACCCAAATTTGGTGGGGTACTTCCAGCCGTTTTAATCCCTATTTTTGCCGGGCTTAGCGCGCTCGGAGCATTAAGTGGTGGAGCAGCGAGTATTGCCAAAGCTGTAAACGATGTCAGAGATGCTCGAGAAAAACTTAAGAAGTCAAAGACATAATGAAGCCATGGAATCAATTGCAATAGGAAAAACAGACAAAGGACTTTATTTGAGAAAATATAAATCCGGTTTGGGTTTATACCTGCCGTCAAAAAACTCCCTATAAAGCTACCCACATACTTCGGTATGTCAAAAAGCTTAAAATCCTTCATTTTAGAGGTGTTTTTATGAGAAATTCTCTTCCAAACGGACTTGTATGGAAAAAAGAAGCGGGAATTGTTAATCTAGATTCTATGGAATCAAATGGTAGTCATTGGGTAGCTTTTAAGAAGAATGGATCTACTGTGGTATACTTTGATAGTTTTGGAGGGCTCAAACCTCCCTTGGAACTAGTTAAATACTTTAAAAACTGTAAAATTTTATTTAACTTAGATCTGTATCAAAACTATAACACATATAATTGTGGACATTTATGTTTAATGTTTTTGTATAATGAAAATATATAAATAGATGTTTTTTTGTTTTTTTTTCTATCAGTCATGTCTTGTACGTTTACCCTAAAGGGTCGAAACAGCACTATAGTTGCAAACTTTTTTCCTCCTATTGAATTAGATCCTAAATACGAGTATTCGCTTGCTTTAATATCCCTGAATACCTGGAACTCTATTCCCAACATCGAACCAGGAAGAAACAAGTTTTATTATAATAGTCAGGGTGAAAACATAACTGTGGAAATCCCGACTGGATCCTACGATATTGAAGGCATTGAATCATCAATCCAAAGTCAGCTGTGTGATCCTAGAGATAATATAATCAAAAAGTGTGAATTATTTAGTCTTAAACCTAATAACAATACATTAAGAGTCGAGTTAAAAAGTGGATTTGAAGTAAATTTCGAACCAGAGGATAGTATTGCTAAAATTCTTGGATTTTCTGCAAAAAAGCTTAAACCAAACGCTTTACACAAATCAGATCTTCCTGTTCGCATTATACACGTGGTGACCATTCGCGTTGAATGTAATATAATATCTGGGTCTTACTACGGTAACGACTTATCTCACACATTATACGAATTCAGTCCTACTGTAGATCCCGGTTATAGCATAAATATAGAACCATCAAATCCTATATATCTACCTGTTTACAAGAAAAAGATAGATAATATCACGCTAAACCTACTCGATCAAGATACTACACCGGTTAATTTTCGAGGAGAAGAAATTGTAATAAGATTGGAGTTGAGAAAAAATGGGGTTAATTTTTAATAACAGAAATAGCTCCAGATACTACTTAAAAGAGTGTAATACATTAAACTCCTCATTCACAACTGAACTCTCTAGTTGGTCACTCACGTTTCCAAATATTCTGTTTCTACACACCATAGGTAGAAAGTATGGCTTCCGCCTTCGAAAAACTACAGATATTCAGCCCAATACGCTCTGACGAGAGTGTGGTGCGAGAAGAATGGCATACCTACCACCCTTTTACAAATTCATATAATAACAGTGATGAGATCGAGATTGATTTAAATCAACAGGATATCTTTATAGATATTAGTGAAAGAGAATTATACATAGAAAGAAAATTGGTTGAATCAACAGAAGGAGATGGTGTTGTAACTACCACAAACAATTTCGGGGCATTCTTGTTTGAATCCATATCATATGAACTGAATGGGAAAGAGATAGATCGAGTGCGTGAGCCTGGAATAGTTGGCACAATTAGAGCGCTTTTAAGTTTGAACGAACAGGAGAGTAAATCAGTAATTCCAGCTGGCTGGAATTGGCCTGATGGAAATTTGGCAAATTTGGGAGCAGTTTCCAGACAGTTTAGTTTACGCATCCCACTCAGCTTTCTACTTGGAATCTTTGTTGATTATAAACACGTTATTGTTGGCAGACAAAAGATCCGTTTGGTTCGAGCTCGTACCGATAAAAACTGCTACAAAAGCACAGGTAGCAAAACCGCCAGCATTTCCCTTACTACTATAGAACTGAAAGTCAAACACGTTTATCCCAACGACGCTGTTAAACTCCGACTTTTAGACGATTTTGCCAAGGATACATCGATAATGATTCCTTTTAGAACATGGGAACTGTATGAATTACCTGCATTGAAGCAAACAAAAAAGGATATCTGGATGGTTAAGACGTCGGGTAGCTTAGAACGACCACGATACGTTATTGTCGGGTTTCAGAATGAACGCAATAATAACTCAAAATCTGATTGTAGTATTTTCGATCACCTAAAAGAGACAGATTTAAAACTTTACCTAAACTCAGAAGTATATCCTTACGAATCGTTAAATTTAAATTTTACCGAGAAACAAATAAGTGAGCTCTACAGAATGTACACAGATTTTCAAAAGTCTTATTATGGGAAACGGATTTCCGAACCTCTACTGGGCTTGAATGAATTTATTGATAACAGCCTTTACGTGATAGACTGTAGCAAACAAAACGAATCTATTAAAAGCAATATGGTGGACATAAAGTTGGAGTTTCAAAGTTTAGAAAACTTTTCCAATAAAGCAATGGCCTATTGTGTAATAATTCACGATTGCGTCTACGAATATTTACCTTTATCAGGCACCGTACGCAGTATGTTTTGATCAGTTTAGCTGCAAAACCGAAAGAATGAGGGTGGTTGTTGTTGACGCTCAAGGATATCGCACGTCAGAATTTATGGTAAACGAGTTGGCTATTTATGATGGTGGAGAAATGAAAAATTTCGTTTTTAAACCAAAAATTCCCTAGCAATTTTTGAGAGAAGATGAAAAGCGAACCATCAACTATCTGTATGGAAACCACTTGGGAATTCACTATAATACAGGCTACACCGAATATGAAGACTTGAATCAGATATTGTGCAAGAACTTGATTGGTGCAGATTTTGTCTATGTAAAAGGGTCAATCAAAAGAGATTTCTTAGTCAAGGCGTTTCAAGATATGAAGTTAAAAATCCCTAATATTATTAATTTGGAAAATGTATCAGGTTATTGTGTTCCAAAATTGGAAAAAGATTTTACTGATTGCTGTATTCATCATAGAATAGATAGTTGTGCTTGTAGTGTAAAATATGCTTATTTATTGTATGATTATATTAAAAGTTTGCTTCCGCAATAAAAAATATTATTTACTAAGCCAAACATTGTTTTTATTTCTTATAAATTAAAAATATATATATTTTTTTAATTAGTATATCTCGAGATGAGGTGTAGTCCACTTCAGACGAGAATCGAAAAACATTTTAAAAATCTAAATAGTTTAAAAAGAGAGATTGAATTTTTCGAATCCAAAAAGCTGTTATTTAAAAATTTTGAAAAACTTAGTATGGATTCAAAATGGGATGGTTACATCCACCTCAAGATTTGCAAATGTTTCTACTCAAGGAAGAAGAGCATCTCTCTACCGGGAATTTAACATTGAGAACATTAGTAAAGTTAGATATAATAGATCAAATAAACAGATTTTATTTGAACATAAAGATGGCTGTTCTATAAAATTTAGCTATGACTATTTTATGGAATTTTTGGATTTTTTGGACACTATTGTTGAAGGGTGGTGTGATACAGATTTCTACATTGGAGAAAATATTTATATAAACTATTGGTGTGAAGGAGAGGTTCGAAGCTTGACTTTAAAAGAAATGGATTCTGGAGTTGTTATGGAGTTGAATGAAAACTGTTTAGATTTACTTTTAGCTTATAAAAATAATTTGTCTTTTGCAGTAAATTAAATTAAAACTGTTGAAAAACAATAAAGTTTTTTTTTTTTATTTATTATCCAATAAAGCATGAAAAGTTTTAAAAAATGGTGTATATTATTAATAATAAATATAAAAATTTAACAATAAATACATAAAATAAATAGTACAAAATAAATAAATAAATATAAACAGATAAATACAATAAAATAAATAAAAATATATATAAAAAATAATATAATAAATATACTAAGAACTAAACCTATCCTAAACCCTCCTAAAGGCACCTTCACATTAAGGACGGCTGTTTTATGTAATCGGTCTTAACTGTTCCTAAATAACTATACACAACAATTAGTTAGAATAATCTAAAATTCTAAGTACTTCTCCACATCTTTATGACCCCAAGCACGCCTGAACTCGGTACCGGGTATAATGTAGCTTTTATCGTCCGCGTAGGATAAAGCTACCTTATTTTTAAGTTCGACATACATATCGTGTAAATGTGAGCGGAAAGTCGACATTTTACGGTGAATTTTAGTCCCTTCTACGTCAACAGCAAGACGATAGTCATCAAGACTAAGTTCTTTTTTGCTGACGTAGTCGGGAACACCTTTAGCCTTTTTAGCCAACTCTCGCTCTACGTTGACACAATATGCCTTCGCCCCGGTTCCATAAAACTCCCAAATCGGTCTTCCTGCATATTCATCCTTCATTTTACCCAATATGGATTGATTTTTAGGAATCCCATGTTAGTTGTCCTGTGAGAAGTTCGATGTGTCAAACCAGTCTAAATTTTCCTTCATATCTTGATAAAAGTTCAAATTTTGAATGAATAATATTAAACTATCGGTGTCAGTGTAGGCCAAAAGAGCATTGTTACCATATTTAGCTTTAATGAAGTCGTAATAAAAGTTGTACATAATCGTTTTGGAAATCTCCAAAATGCAAAAACCTACGTAAATGGGCTTATTATATACGACTTTTACTTTTTCCATTTGAATGGCAACCAAATTCTCGCCAAATATGGCAACGTTTTTAAAATTAGGTTTACTAGTTACCGCTTCTGCTCCCAACCTCCTACCAACATTCTCCCAATGGGTGACCAGTTTTACATCTACCCTTTTATCCACGTTTTCCATAGTTTTTCCGAAAACGGCACTGTTCATCAACTTGAAAAAGTCTTTCTCGAATTTATTTCGAGCGGAATTTCTATGACGTGTATTTAAATCAATATACCTCTTCAACCAGGCTGACTGATTGAAGGATAAGACGCGGTGAATTTTGATCAATTTTAGCCCGTGTTTCAAAGCCTGTTGCAAATTTTTATAGTGGATCACATAACGTTCCTTTCTATTAAAATTTGGAATAAGCTTTGAGACTTTGAAGCTCGCTTGTGGTGAAACAATCGATTCTGGACAAAAAGGCAGTTCATTATGCAAATCGTGCAGATGTTCTGGATAGTCTAAATCAACCTCAAAAATGAAACCCGTGTCCGACACTTGCGGAATTTTTTCGATATCTAAATTTTCAATTTCGCTCTGTTCTAACCACTTGAAATTACCCGTTGGGAGACTAGAAGACATAGCAGCCCCGTACAAGTTGGTTGCATCTAAATAGTGGATGCTTGAAGTAGGTTTGGAAGCGTTATAATGGGGTAAAAATTTGTTGTTGGCTACAAGTTTTCTAACACTACACTGACTGACACCTCCGCGAATACCACGCTTCAGGAAATGTACCATATCGATGTCGGTTAAAAGCTCCAGTTCAATATTAGTCACTCGAAGGGGTGCGTCGAAACTCAACCCTGGACTGGTGTAATACTGAGCTGGATCTAAACTATAGGTCTTTAGACACACTTCGCGGAAGTTCTCAAACACTGATGCCAGCAATAACGTATCTGACCGGACATAGATTTCTGTAAATTGACCTAAAGTTTGACATTTAAACTGATTCCACAGAGACCAAGCACGCTTATAGTCATCTTTAGAAATGTTCTTGTTTCTAAGACTGTTATAGAAATCCTTGTGTGGTGGAAGCTTGGTGTCGTCTAGTTTAGAAAAAGAGTCAACGTATGAATATGGAAAAACACCCTTCTGTCGAATAAGTTAAAATTCGGTTTCATCACTAAAATATTTTCTTACTTCGCTACATTGCTGAGAGTTTAAATTTTGCGCTAGCTTATTCAAACTGCTGGCCATAAATCTAAAGGAATCTAAAAAGCGCAGCTTTAAAAATACCTGTTTCCCCATCTCCGTTTTATAATCTTGGATGGTATCGACCAAAACGTTCTTTTTAAAGGAGATGTATTTCTCCTTGTTTTGGGCGATAACATCAACCTTTTCGTTTTCAACTGCCAGATGCTTAATAAACAGGTGGCTGTCAAATCCGCTCAAATTATGAAAGAAAATGGGAATGTGTTTAGGAACTTTGAAGTTAAGATTACAGACAGAGTGAGCTGCACCCCTAAACAACCCACGCATATGACAATGATCGTGCACCCTTTCATCTAGTTCTTCAAATGGTTTCTCACATATATGACAGGTGGAAGCGGTTTGAAATTCCTGTTCCTGCTCAGGAGTTAGAGGAAGCATTGGCGTTGGAGATTTCATGAATTTGTTGTAAATAGATTTGCAATCCGTTTCCAACAATTCCATAAACTTTTCCGCCGCATCGCAACCTCTATAGCTCCTAAGCATGGAGTGGGAATCATCAAACTCGCATTTGATGAAGTAGTTCTAATGGTGTAGGATGAGTCGGGATTCAACTCATTTTTATCTATCTCTACCGGTTCTAAAATAGTTTCAAAGTCCGCATAAACCACGAAAGGTACCTTTAATTTTTTCTCAATATTCTCAAATTTCAAAATATTCTCAGGCACGTCTTTACCATATTTATTCTTGCGTAAACCAGTTCCCGACAATTTAACAGAAATATGTTTACAATCATGCTCTTGATGAGCTTTCAATTTATATTCGCTACAAAAATATACCAAACACCCATCACACAAATATTTTGCTTTTTCATGTTTCGATAACTGACTTGAGATCAGGCGAGACATGTTTCTTATTAGGCAGTAATGGTTATTTCCATAATCATCACTGATTAATAAGAGATTGACATGCCTATCTTTACGAGATGTGGAAAAGCGGAGAGGTCCAACCACTTCAATGGTATTTTTACCCTCGCTAAAGACTCTATCGAGACCATAAACGTTGATAGAAATACCATTGAGTTGTTCAAACTTTGAAATATCTCCGAGTTGGAGGGGAAATTCTAACCCAGAGAAATCTAAATCTCCAGTATATTGTGTATAGTTATTAACCCTATTTGCATGTTCCGTTCGAGGTAGAGGAGTAAAGCTGCCAGAACTGACCACATAAAACATTTTTGATCTTGATTCTGGATGTTTAGAACCGGTCTTCTTTTCTCAATCTCCTTAGGGAGAACAATATATGAAGACGCCTTTAAGGGGTTATACTTATTGATACTTAATTCTACGTGAAGAAGCTTTTGCAATGCCCAGCCTGTAAGAAAATTAAACTTATATAATTTTGGAAAAATTATAAAATTTCAATACGTTAGAGAGAGAAAAAAAAATCTTACCGCTATCTTTTTCAGCAAACTCCAACGTTCTTTTTGCTAGGATCTCTTGCAGCTGGGCGTATATCTCCTCCATACTCGTGCCTTGCCCCACCAGTCGGAACTTCGTGGCGAACGAATTGATCTCCTCCACTTCTTTAGTTTGCAGGAGGAAGCGTCCGAATAGCTCCATCCCTACTTTGATGTTGCCAAATCGACTGATTTGGGATCCTATTAACATCAAGATTTTTTCCTTAAGGTGCTCTAAGTATTTCTTGACGTTAATAGGATCTTGGTTGGAAGAAAGCCGGTATGTAGCAATTCGGTTTTTAAAGGAGGTCTTGATTAGCTGAACGCCTTCCTCCTGCACTACACAGCAGTTGTTCCTGTGTTGCAGGGAGCGCAAATGTCCCTGATAGTTAGCTGTTGGAATAACTACATTGCACTCCCTACAGTGTCTAGTGTTGCTGGAAGTGGAGGGTGCTAAAAATAATTAAATATTTTTATATTTTCGAGCTTTATATCAATCAAGAACTTTTTAATTTTAGTCTCTTTTATTTGCATTTGTCTTGGTATTTTTTATTAAAAACTGTTAAGGTACTATTGAGAAATCATGTTTACATATTTTTAAAACCCTTTTAATTTAAATCGGTTTAGTTGTTTACGAGAAATTATACATGCAGACAAACGGATAGATATCTCTCATTTCACCCTCTTCAAATCAGGTGTGATACTTTCTATAATTTAATACTTAAATTATCTGTGTTTTATTTATTAAAATCGGTTCAGTAGTTTTTTTTTTGGTTGAGGTTGGAACATACAAACAAACAAATCTACTTATTTGTTAAAGATCAATTTGACAAATGTTTATTTTTACGTTTGCTTATAAATAATACAAAAACTATCCTGCTAGAATATTTTATTAGGGGTAGTTAACCCTCTTCATCCCTTTATTATGTCATGTTGTATATCGTTTTAAAGAGAAAAATGTAATTATTGAAAATATCTTAAAAATAAAAATTATAAATTTAGGGTAAAGAGGTTGAGTTTTTTCAGAAATTTTGGTGTTAGTATTATAGCCTTATCACGGTATTTCGATAGTCCGAAGACCTGTCCGCGTTACGACGGATTTAAGTTTTACGCGAATGAGGGATTTCATGGTAAATGTATGTTTCCACGAGAGCTGAAATAGCCAATGATTATCTTTTTAGGGATAATCGTTTAAGATAGAGCAGCCCTTACGACACGGTGCTAATTTAAGCCAGCATATTTTACTGTGTATTAAATTTGGCACAAACGACCGATCACGTAAAATAACAAAATATAGGTTATAAAAAGCATAAAAAATAGTTTACCTTCTTGTTGATCAAGTCTCGTCCGCTGCGCTACGGTTATGGGGACTGCTGCTGCGGCCTGCCTTTTCCTGGAGGGGGCTGGATGTTTCTCCTTTTGATGACGTTGCAGGGCCCCCTCCGATTTAAAAACAACACCGCATTTATCGCAGATTTTGACTGCGATTCGATAGTCCCCATGTCTCTTGAAATTATCTTTCCGGCTGAACTGGCGGGAACAGTATTCGGAAAAAAACTGTACTTACGTTTGATAGAAGAAAAAAAGTTGAAAAATTAGGTTATTGTGCTTTAAAGGCTATACACCAAATGAGCTCTGACCGCTACTGTTGTTAGATAAATATTCGTGAGATTTTTTAACCATGTTCTCCGAAAACATGATGTTGCCCAACCGCAGATCTTGTTTATCAAAAGCTTGCTGACTTTGTTGATCTGTTGTGGATTTTTTTATTTTAATGCAAAACATATTTTTTAATATTACCGATGTAAATAACTATAGATACAGGGTGTTTTATTAACATATAAATATCTACCAAGATATTTGACATAGGAGTAAAATGGCATGGTGTGCAGACGTAGGTTCCTACACCTGTCATCTGTCACAACGCTTCGCACGCAGGCGCAGGTTCCTATACCTGTCATCTGACACAACGCTTCGCACGCAGGTGCAGGTTCTAACACCTGTCATCTGTCACAACTCTGACAGATGACGTTTGACAGATGACGCTTGTCAGATGACGTTTGACAGCTGACGTTTGACAGATGCAAATTTTTGAACGCACCCACAAATCAGGTGACGTTTGACAGATACACATTTTTGAACGCACCCACGTGACGTCAGAGATTTTTTGATGATAAGATTCCTCCGGAGGACGGAGGGCGCAGAACCGGCTATCTACCTCTACTCATAACATTTTAAATTTTGACAGTATTAAATTTCCTGTCAAGTTAAAAGACATTAGAAAATTTGAAGAACTTAACCAAATATCTATAAACGTGTATGGTTTGGAAAGCATTTACAAAAATGATAAAGTAATAAATGAAGTTGTCGGCCCCTTGCACTCCACAAAGAAGACACTACCTACTCATAAACCATTATTGTTGGATAAAGGATATGTCCAAGATCATAAAAAGTACTTTTGTTGTAAGTAAAATTGTAATTCTTCACAATTTTGGAAATAATCAATCAAATCCTTAATACGTGTTAAATTTCGGGAATTTCCGGACCTTTTCGCGTACATATGTGTTGTCGCGCGCCACTTTGTCTGTGGTGATTGATATACCTTAAAATTTTTATTGATTCCAATTGATTCGCATACGAAAAACGCAGTGTTATTTTTACGGGTTTCACCCACGCATTTTCTATTATTTCCTTATAAAGGAACGCATTGCTTTTCACGCAATTTCGCGTATTTCTCTTGTGTTTTACAAACTCCGAACATCAAGAAAGAAGAGCCGCACAAAGAGTTCTTGTGAAGAGGCAAGCACGCTGTTTTTGGAGTTTTCTACCTTGTAAATCGCCTCCATCTTGGTAAGTCGTTTTTACCGTATTGTTCATTATTTTGTAATTTATTATACCTACTTGATATCTGGTTTTAAGCCTGAACTATCCCCTTGTATAACTTTTATCGCGAGCCGACGGTCTATCTTTCAAATATTCAAACTTGTGGTATTTTCATCTCCGTGCGTACATTAAATGGTCCTTCGAGCCGGATCTAGGCTCAGTAAGGGATGTTTCAGGCTTACATAATTTTATTTAACCCTTTATCAAGTATTGGTCGTGGAAAATTCGGTACTTTCGCATTTTGATTCATTAAACTTTAGCAAAGCAATTTGACTGGTTATTCAATTTATAGCCCCCAAAAAATTAAGTATTTTCGTATTTTGAATCGTCAAATTTAGTGATGTACAATCGCAAATATTGAGAAAATTTTATTAGGCATTTCAGTTAAAAACTGAATTTAAAATCAAGTCGCCATTAATCCATTGTCCCTGCACAGCCAAATCCTTTTTTTGCGATCGCAGTCAAAGTCATGTCCAGAGTGGGGTAAGCACGTGCGTCGCGACTCGCACAGATTTGTTCAAATGGAGAGCGCGAATTAGTACTCACACATATTGCACCGGTAGCGGTTAAAACTTCGTAGCGTCTTTGTTTACATTTGTACGCACATCGCTTTGTTTTAACTTTTGTACTGCACAAATATAGTGCACGCCAAAAGTAAGATGTCGAGTGCTACTGAAAAATTACGCCGCTATAAGGCATTACGGGAAAGCTGTGTCGATGAAATGGGCACTATAGAGAAATTAGGGGAAGCTTCGAAAGCTGACTCTAAGGACACTAAAAAAGTTAATTTATTTCGGGTTAGATTTTATCACGCAGAGGAAATAAGGGATGATTTTTTTAAACACCATGGTAATATTCTGCTTATTTTGGCAGCCGATGAGGAAGCCGATTTAAAAACGGAAGACAATAAAAAAAAAATTTTTAATTCGTCGTTTTTTAACGCAAAAGTCATTTTTGAAGAAATTTGTAAACCTAAGGAGGATCCTAATGCGTCTACAATGCAACCGTCTCCTGCGCAAGGTAAAATGGGACCTAAATCAGGTTGCGCAAAATTAAAAGATTTAGATATTATTACTTTTGATGGTGATTTAAAAACCTTTCCGACATTTCGAGACATGTTTATTGTTTTGGTTCATGATGACGACACCAAATCAAACATAGAAAAATTTTCTTATTTAATTAGGTCGCTTAAGGGGCCTCCTCTTGCACTTGTGCAATGTTTGCCTATGACTGCCTTGAATTACCAAACCGCATACGATAAATGAATCGTTATTATAATAAACGGCTTTTGGCCAATCATTATTGGTCTAATATTGAAAAAACGCAAAAAAATTAGTCGCTTAAATTACACACAGGAATTACGGAAGCTTTTAGATGTTCTTAATGAGAATTTAAGTGCTCTAGAAAACTTGGAATTTCAAATTTCAGATTGGAGTTTTCCTCTTATGCAAATGTTAATGTCAAAATTAAATGATGAATAAGCACGCGCATTTGAGTTGCAACATAAGGATTCAGCCGATGTCCCTGATTATTTTGTTTTAAATGATTTTTTAAATAAGCATTGCTGATTTTGTGAAATAACTGAACACAGTTATTTCACAAAATCATTCGCACGACACACAGAAAAAATTCGCAGATAAAAGTAATAAAAATAATCGCAATACTCGCCATTCTTTTTCAATTTTGTTAAAAGTGTACATTTATGTTTTGTATGCTTAAGCTTATTACATATTATTTATAGTTGTAGGTCGGTTAAAAATTGTAGACACTGTAGTGGCCGACATAACAGTCTGTTGTGTAGAAGGCAAAATAACGAAAATTCTCAAAATTCACAAACTTTTCGTCAGCAAACTACTCTGGTAACGAATTCTTCGCAGGCAAGTAATAATAGCTCAGGTAATACATCTTACTCAAATCATGCTGCGATTGTTGGAGTTACTAAGAAAACTTCTGGTGTATTACTTTCGACCTGCATTGTAGAAATCCAAGACAATTGGGGAAATTATCAAAAAGTTAGGTGTTAGACAGTGGTTCAATGATCTCGCTAATTTAACAAAAATGTGTAAATTCCCTGGGGTTAAGGAAATATCATTCCGACGTTCAAATCCAAGGGCTAGGCGAGTTACCCCTCCAGTCAAGTAGTGGTCAAGTTACCTTTTGTTTTAGGCCTATTGGAAAAAGATCCTACTTATATTAATTTGTTATTAATAAGTAATGATGAAAACAACCATTATTGTTAGATAAAGGATATGTCCAAGATCATAAAAAGTACTCTCTTGTCTGTGTTACGCCCCTGCGTAAGATTTTGGGGTTAAAAATAATTAAAATTGTAATTCTTCACAATTTTGGAAATAATCAATCAAATCCTTAATACATGTTAAATTTCGGAAATTTCCGGATCTTTTCGCGTAGATAGGTGTTGTCGCGCGCCACTTTGTCTGTGATCGATATACCTTAAAATTTTTATTGATTCCAATTGATTCGAGTACGAAAAACGCAGTGTTATTTTTAGGGGTTTCACCCACGCATTTTCTATTATTTCCTTATAAAGGAACGCATTGCTTTTCATGCAATTTCGCGTATTTCTTTTGTGTTTTACGAACTCGGAAGACTCCTAACATCAAGAAAGAAGAGCTGCCCAAAGAGCTCTTGTGAAGAGGCAAGCACGCTATTTTTGAAGTTTTCTACCTTGTAAATCGCCTCCATCTTGGTAAGTCGTTTTTACCGTATTGTTTATTATTTTGTGATTTATTATACCTAATTGATATCTGGTTTTAAGCCTGAACTATTCCCTTGTATAACTTTTGTCGCGAGCCGACGGTCTATCTTTCGTAACCACGTCGAGTTATTGGAATGGTTATTTTTTAAGGGTTGAAATAGTCAAACTTGTAGATTTTTCATCCCCGTGCGTACACTCTGGATGTCTAATTTATTTTATATCTGAAGAAAAATTGAAAAAACATCAATTACACGACTGCAACCAAACAGTAACATTATTACCCACAACCAACATTAAAACAAATAAATATGGAGAAAATATTCCAGAAAATAAAATTTAGTTTAGAACTTTTCAAAAGCAACTTAAAGTTTCTTTTGTTATATATGCTGATTTTGAGTACCTTCTTAAACCACTAATGTATAAAGATCCCAAAAATCATATTACTCCATACACAAAAAATACTTTTAAACATGAACGGTTTGCTTTTTGTTTTTTCATTAAATGTTCTTAAGATGAATCATTACTATGGAATATTACTTTGGTGAAGATTCTGCAGTAGAATTTATCACACCCATCTGAAATATGTTGTACCCATGACTCAGTTAACATATAATGAAAACATTGATTTTAAATCAGCAAAAGTATGTCACATATGTTCCAAAAATTTTAGACATGAAGATGAGAGATCATGATCACCTAACAGGAAAATATAGAGGTTTAGCTCACAGTATTTGTAATCTAAATTACAAAATACCAAATTTTATGCCAGTGTTTTTCCATAATTTGACGAATTTTGATAGGCAACTCTTTATAAAGCAGTTATGTTGTGAAAAAGATCAAATTGATGTTTTAGCGCAAACTAAAGAAAAGTACATCTCATTTTCCAAAGTAATTTTGGTAGACAAAAAGGAAGAATTTGGAAAAACTAAAAATATTTATACCAAAATTAGATTTCTCGACTCGTTTCGTTTTGCATCAACATCATTGGAAAAGTTAGGTGAAAGTTTAGACACCTCTCAATGTATCGAAATTAAAAAACATTTTAAAAATCAATTCAATGGGATACGAAGAAAAGGTATTTATTCTTATTCATATATGGATTCTTTCGATAAGTTGTATGAAAAACAACTGCCAACTATTGAGAACTTTAATGATAAGTTAAAAGAAGAACCATTAAGCCTTACGGATTATAACAGAGCTCTTCACTTTTGGAACTTGTTTAATTGTGAAACTTTATGGGATTTTTCAAAAATTTATTTATTTTCTGACGTCTTAATTTTAATACTTATTTAAATCCAGCCCACCACTATACATCTCCTGGTTTAAGTTGGGATGCAATGTTAAAAAGTACAGAAGTTAAATTAGTTAGTTACTTACTGATATAGATATGTTGCATTTTTAAAAAAATTATTTTTGAAATAATATAAGTCATTGTAGTGTACGTACGAAAAGCTGAAGCAAATAATGAACTGGTTCCAAATTATAATAGTGAAAATCCAAAAACATTTATAATGAATTTATATGCTAAAAATCTCTACGGTCACAGTATGAGTCAGTATTTACCTATTGGCGATTTTACTTGGGTGACTAAATCTGCAATAGATCTACAACCCATAGCAGATAATTCGGAATACGGCTTTGATTTTGAAGCAGATATTGATTATCCAGACCATCTACATGAAAAACATAATGAAATTTCATTTTTGAGTGAATCAAAAAATAACAAATTAATATGTAATTTGGATCACAAAAAGAATTATATTTTGCATTACAAAAATCTTCAACAGTCTATTCGAAACGGACTACAGTTGGTTCAAATTTATGGAGGAATAAGATTTAAGCAGTCACCTTTCCCAAAATCTTACATAGATTTAAACACTAAATTGCGAAATAAGTCCAAAAATCAGTTTGAAAAAGATTTCTTTAAGTTACTCAATAACGCAATTTATAGTAAATCACTGGAAAACGTTGACAAAAGAGAAGATATCAAATTAATTACACATTGGCAAAATATTGGAAAAAAGTAAGCAGCTCATACATTAATTGCTAAACCAAATTTTAAAAACTCATCAATTTTTACTGAAAACTTGTTTGCCATTCAAATCGAACGAGTAAAAGTCACATACAATAAACCTGTTTATATTGGATTTTCAGTCTGGGAATTATCCAAGACAGTAATGTATGATTTTTATTATGAATATATAAAAAACAAATATGAAGAAAAAGCAATTTGGCTCTATACAGATACTGATTTTTTAATACTAGAAATTTAAACCAATAATTTTTATTCAGATATTCAAAAAAACCTGGAGAGGTTTGACACATCAAATGACAGCGAAGACAATTTACATAACATTACGAAAAACCAATATATAGTGGGTCGTATGCAAGACGAATTTGCAGGTCAACCTATAGTAAGCTTTTATGGCATAGATGCTAAGGCGTATTTTGTTGATTTGGCAGTTAGAACTGTAAAAAAGCAAAGGGAGTGAAAAAGTATGTTATTCAAAACAACATTACTTAAGGAGATTATCAAGACGTTGTTGAAAATGATAAAACAAAATCCAGAAAAATGAATTGCTTCCGTTCCATTCTTCATGATATTTACACACAACTAAAAAATAAAGTAGCACTATCACCTAAATATTTCAAACGATGCGTTGTTCCTGAAACTTTTAAAACATTAGCCTGGGGTCATAAAAATATTAAGTAGTTTTTAGGATATGTGTTGTTAACAGACGTTAAATATAAAATTATTTCTTATTACAAATAATGTTACAATACATTATTTTTATTAATCCACGAATTGTAAGTTTTATTTAATCCTAACCATTTTACAAAAACTTGGTTTCCTTTTTTTCTCAAAACTTTTTCAACAAGATAAACATCTGAATATTTTACTTTTTGCAATTCTTTTTTATAGAAACCTTCTTGAGTTTCTTTCCTATTTTGATCTTCAAGCAAATAAGTGATCGGATTAGTCATTTGTATTTTCTTTACAAGAAATATTTCATTTGACCAATTAGGTGCGTATCCTTTTAAAAAATGTTCCCTATATTTTTAAATACGAACAGAATCTCCTGTTTTAAATTTTGATTTTAGTGAATCTATTATTTTTGTATGACAATATACTTTCTTAAATAATTCGTTTTCATTTGTTTTAGAAACATTGATTGGTTTTATTCCAATTGTAGAATGTATTGTTTGGTTATAGTCATTAAAAATTTCGTTGAGGATATCAATCCAATTGTAAGATCCACGCATACTAATTTTTTTCCACATTTTATTTTTTTAAGTTCTGTTTACCCTTTCCACTATATTAGCTTTTAAATTTGAAAAAGTACTATAATGATTTACGTTGAAATCGCTCATAAGTTTTTTAAACCGAGCATTTACAAACTCCGTTCCTAAGTTTGCAAATATTTGGTGCAACTTTAGCATCTTCAAATAAAATAACAAAGCAACTTTTTACAAAGTAATATGTCTTTTTTAATTCCTACAGTCAAATTTTCATAGTGTGACTGGTTTCGAGGCTAATTACATCCTTATCATCAGACCCAATAACTACAAGTGAAGATACAAATTAATTATTAACAAAATTAAAATATTATCAATTAATCAACTAATCATGCTCTCTACAAGAACTCACCTTAAAAAAATCATGCTCTAAGAATTGTCAAAATATTGAAAAAGCTTTGTATTTTGCACGTCACAATTTGTAATTTCTTCTTGTTAAGTTTTGTTATTTTGCGATGATAGTGCAATTTTTCTAACCTATTGTTAAAGCAATTAATTTTTGGTTTTATAAAATATTGTGTAGCGCTATCTAAGTATAAATTTTAAAACGTTTTTATTTTGTATTGCAAGAGAACAAGATTAATTTTCAGTAACAACTACTAAAATTTAAAAAATTATTATTAAATTGTGTAAGAGTATTGTTTTCATTAAAAAAAAATAATTAAAAATAATTAGAAAATGACTGTTACTGATTAAAACATAAAAACATTGAATAAAATAAAATCAGAGATAAGACGTAAGAAGCATCATTAATATAAACATTATGACATTTAACATATAACAGATAAAACCTAGAGAATACGATTATGTAACCACCAAACAGAAAATTACACATGACTAGAATTAAGGAACTAAAGTGACTGTTTTTGTTAGCTTTCAAAAAATATTTTAAGTAAACTATTGTTTTCTAGATTAAGTTTTTTATTTATAGTGTTATTTGTTCTTTTTGTATATAGTCTATAAATTTCTAGGTCTTCCAAACATTCTTGGACCCTTAAGTTATTATTGATGTGAAGTTTAAAACGTGAGATGCAAAATGTGATTTGTTGTCTTGTGTCAGACGTATGTTCCTATAATGTTCGTTAAATCTAGTCCTAAAATTAAGATGAGTGCGACCAACATACTTCGCAGAGCAAGGAAAGGATAGTTGATACACTCCTTTATTAATCAAAGGATCATTTTTGTCTTTATTATTAAGAAAGAGTTCCCCCAAAGTGTTCTTATTTCGAAAAGCTGTTTTTATTCCGTACTTGTTTAAGGTTTTGGATATTTTATAAGACGCTGCTCCATTAAAAGTTATAGCACAGTATTTTTGTTCTCCTTGGTTAGGGTTATTTGATATGTGGTAAACAATATCGTAGCTATTTTTTAATCTACGTTTATATACTAATTTGTCTACCAGATTGTCCGGAAAGTGATATTGACGAGCTATTTGCTTTATAATAGTGTGCAATGCATCTTCCGTCATTGGAATGGAAAGGGCTCTATAAATTATATTGTATATTGCATTGTATTGTCTATTATAAGACCAGTGTTGGATGATTTTCTAAAGATCTCAAATGTATGTTTATTATTTGATCTAATTATTGTGAGGTCAAGAAAATTGATTCTGCAGTTTTCCTCGATCTCTACTGTAAAATTAATTAGCATCTTCCAAAATTGATTTCATGGCATTTGTTACGTGTTCAGCTCCTTTAGTTCTATCAGGTCTTGCCCAAACATATTTAGAAAACGCATTTATCACAATCAAAATATATTTACTTCCCCTATTATATCGAGCATATGGAATCATTGAAACTAAATCAGGTTTCCAAAGGTCATTTAGTGACTTAATAATGACTTTTCTTCGGGTATACTTTTTTCTTGCCGGTTTATGTAACTAATCAACAACAGACTTTTTTAGATCCATATTTGAGTAGTACTGATATTTCTTACGAATTTAATTGATATTTAAGTAAAAGCGTTGCATGAAAATTAGTTGTGATAGTATTAAATAATCTTTCAAAAGAAATTATATAATTTTTCTTTAACTCAATATTTAAAACCTTTTCAAAGTCATATGATTTAAAACCACCTTAATTTCTTACAACCATTATTAAATCACTGGGTTGAAAATTTGCTGATTCTATTATTCCAGTTTTCAATGGAAATATATCTTGACTTGACTTAAAAGAATCTGGTTTTTTAAATGAATTTACCTTTCGTTCTAATGATTTAAGTTTGCTGGTGTGACTTTTTGTTTTTTTTCATTATCAATAAATCGTTTTTCGACAGATAGCAAAGAATTTCTTAATCCAGTTTGAACAGTAATTAGCTCCTGGTTAAAATTTGTTTCAACCCTAGTAATACTTTGTAAATTTTTCTAAATGTTTTCTTGAAAAGAAACGAATTTTTTATCCACCTCTATGAAAGCTTTATCTAGATTATCAAAATATTTTTTTTAAATATTAAAGTTTTCGGTTATTTTGTGTTTTTGATTACTTCTTTATTCAGTTCTTTCTTAAATTTTTGATTAGTTTCATCGACGATTTTAGTTATTTTTTAGTATATTCTTTAAGATCTTTGGTTTTGGTTTTTTCTAAAACATCACCAAGGGAATTAATACCTTCATCATAAGATAATTATATAATATTTAATTCATTTTGAATAGAATCTTGAAATTCATTAAAAGTAACTTTAAGTTTTAAAAATTTCTTTATCATATTATCTTCCAATTGTTAAAATTTGATCTTGTAGTAATTCATAAGATCTATGTCCCTGTTTAAATTTATCATCAATAAACTTATTAATTTTTTTTTTATTTTCATTTATATCTTTTATATCATTTTGAATCTTTTCAAACTTTTTTTCAAAATCTGACTTTTGTTTATTTTTTTTATTAAATCATGTATTTGAGTAGTATGTTCTTTACCTTTCTTTTTATAATCTTTAATTTGTTGATATATATGTTAGATTGCGACTACGCAGTTTAACTTTTTAAAAAAACCCATTTATTCAAAATACAAAATTAGACCGACATAGGTTCGAGTTGAGCTTAATACTAACTTAAGATTACAAGAACATTCGTTTTTATAATAAAATATTATGCTGAATAAGCTGGGAAAGAAATAATAATCTTCTTCTCAAAGTCTTCTCTGAAATGATAAATCATGGGAATGCAAGGTTTGCATATTCCTGGAAATCTTCTTGAGATAAAAAACACGTGTGTCATCTGAGTACTGTGTGACTTGATAACTGGGTTATTTTTCCATATAACAGCTCCCGTTTTAAGAGAAAAGTTGGTGTGAGCTAAACAGCAACTTTTAAGCAGAACTTTTGTTAGCGTTCAATTCAAGTTCCTCTTCAAGGTCTTCTCCCAAGTGGATACTAGGGCGTCTTCTTGGAAGAATACTGGAGAATTGCTTACGAAATGATTCCATTCTGGGTTTTGGTTGAAATGGTGGGAAATCGTTATTATCGGTAGTATTTGCAATAATACCAATTTTTGGAGATCTGGATCTTCGGCATTTGGATACCACGTAAAGAACTTTTAGCATAATTATCAATATGATTGTTAGGATGGTAAACCAATTGATGGGCTTCTCAATAAATGGCTGATTGATCAGTTTATCCAATTATTCTGAATATTGGTTCAGACTGTATTGTGCGATATTTAAATCTTCAACGTCAAGCTCTTTGATACGTACGGGCTTGAGTTTTGGCATCTTTGTTTTTTCAGGTAATTGATCGCAGCATTTTAAAAGAACTTTCCTTTGTTAATCGGTCTAGTGATGTGTCGGCTTAGATTCTTGTACTACCAACAAAGGCATTGCAGGTAGATCTTAGGGCGACGATACTATTGACTTCAATAATTTTTGTATTGATTTATTGGTCTTCGCATCTGATCGTGATAGGAATTGGATCAGACGTCGTAACTAACCATACATTTGGATGAATTGACTGGACGTGGTAACCTTCGGCATAGGCAGTTTTGATTGTTGCCTTATCAGTTGAGCTTCACAGATGGCGTCGCTATCGATTCGTATTCTTGTCGATATCCTTACAGTGGTCTACGTCTTGGAACGTAATATAAACAATTGATATTGTGTAATATAAACTTGTTCGATTATCTAAAATTGGGATTGGGTATAAGCGGTATAAGGTATAAATCGAAGGGTCAATTAGGGTTATTTTTAAAAGAAATACTATTTTTGTATCAGATTGATACGCTTCTAATTTAATTAAATCAATGTATTGAGCAATAGTTGAAGTTGAAATTGGCAAAGGTAAATTATTCTTTTGAAGAGAGTGAGAAATTTGTCTCACGGAATCAACCAAATCTGATGGTTTTATAATCGATCCATGCAATATTTTAAGGCGTGCAAAGGTAACTGCATTTAACGCATCATGAAGTGTGTCTTTTATAAACATATAGCTTTCCACTAATGATTCACATAAATCTAAAGCTTTGATTTGTGCGCGATAAAACCCTAACTGATCTGAAAGTGTAGCGATTGAGTTTTCGATTTCGTCGATATTTTTGTTGAACGTCTCTTCATCGATTCTTAATTTTTGAATTGTGGAATTAAAACTTTTAATAGCTGAAGTCGTCACCGAAGTTTGTTTTTGCATGAGTCCTTCGATTTTATCGTTGCGGTTGATTTTATCGATACAATCGTTAAGATATTGTCCGTCTGACGCATCTAGATTTCCGGTTATTGTTTTCCAAACAGTACCGACGCCGTTAAATATTCGTCACTTGTATCTTAAATTAATATCTTTAGTATCTAGCATTAGTTCTTGGTATTTTGAATTTATGTATTTTGAAATTTGTTTAAGAAGACTCGCGTGAGTTTCAATTTCTGTTTTAAAAGCCATTTTTCGATTGGATTTTTCCGATACCAAAGTGTCCAATAAACCGTCTAAAATTTTGTCATTAAGTGCGATAGCTTTTTTGAAAGGTAATAAATCTCGATAAACTAATAGTGTCCATTTGTCATTTGATATTTTAACGTTAAGTCCTTCGTGGAAGAAGAGTCCGACTGTATTATTGATTGGTGTGATTTGGTATTGGCTGCTGGCGATTGCGATCAATCCCAATAATCTATAAAGAAATAAAACCTTATTCAAAATACAGTTTCATTCTATCAAAATTGACTTTAGTTTTTTGATTTGTTTCAGGGTTAAGAAGGACGGCTGAGTTTAAAAGATTTTCGGTTTTAGTAAAAGGATCATTAAATTTATTTTCTGATTTTGATTTTATTCGTGATTCTCGTGTATAGACTTTGTCGCCAACATTAAATTCGGGAAGTTATTCTGATACATGTTGATCAAATCTATCTTTTTATTTTTGGTTAGTCTGTTTAGTTCTTTTACGAGCAATTTTGTAAAAATAGGTCATCCTATTGTTTAAATCACGTATGTATTTGGAAATAAGTGCCTCTTGATTGTAAAGCTTTTCAGGAGGTCTGTTACACGTGTGTTCAAAGACAAGTTCGTACGGGGTAAAACCGTGCGTTTTATTTTTTGTATTGTTGTAACAAATAACTGCGTAGAGTGAAACAGAAATGGGGTGATCTTCGGGGTGTTCGGCTTGATTATCTCTAATCATTTCACCTAAGGTTGCGTGAAATTGTTCCAGTGATCCGTTCGATTTGGGGTGACCAACACTCGAAAATGTTAGTTTGATATCAAAAATTTGGCAAAGATCTTTTAAGAGAGCGTTATCGAATTATTTACCAGAATCGCAGTGAATTTTTAAAGGCGTACCGTAATGTTGAAAATACACCATAAGAGTGTTTATCTTTTAACGGATAGCCTTGAATAAATTTAGTTAGTTCGTCATTTATTGTTAATGCGTAATTTCGCGAAGGGTGTTCAAAAATATCAATACTAATTCTTTCGAATGGCGTTCAGGGTGTTTCGGTTATCACGAAGGGTCTGCTTAGATTTTTCCTAACAATTTTTACTTTTTGGCAAATTTCATATTTTTTTATGTAATCTTCGACGGTTTTGTTTAAGTCTCGCCAATTGTATTTTTGTCGGATTCGGCGACAGGTTTCATTTATTCCGCGATGTAAATTATTTTTACCAAGGTGGTATTGTTCGAGAATAATCGGTATTTGATCTTCATCAGGGGTTGTAACAATATTCTGACAGATTTTTAGTTTGATTTCCTTATCAGCAAAAATAAAGGACATAATTTCTAAAGAAGGTAGATCTAAATTATTTTCGATGCTGTAAGTTTCGTTTAATTCAAATATCTGTTGATATTTTAAAAAAAACAGTAGGACAAGTGTTGACAGCAATCGTCATTATCAAAAGGTAACGGAATGATTAAATATTTCCTATTTTTAACAGATTTGCTATTTGTTATATTGATTTTTAATTCTTGAAAATCTAATTCTTCTTCAAAAATGTCGTCAATGATTTTAAAATGTAGTTCTTCCATTTTGTTTTGTCTGAAAAAGGCATGTATTTCTGTTTCATTTCTCTAATAGTGTTCATTAGTTACTTCGATTTTAGAGTAATCAATTAAAGATCTGGTTTTATAGTTTTCAACAAATCGATTAAATTCGTTCGTTATTTTTTGATCGTCATCCTCGATAAGCGGAGACTCTTCTAAGGCAAAAATTTTGACTTTGTTATGAAAATCTACGCATTGCTTAAAATGATTGATTTTAAACGTTTACTCCTCGAGTTTGACACGCCAACACGTTAACATGATGACGTGATAGGACGGTGGTCGGTAACGAGTGTAAATTGTCTGCCAAATAAGTAGGACGAAAATGTTTGACTGCCCACACGATGGCTAACAATTCGCGCTCTATTGTCGAATATTTTGTTTCTGCGTTACACAAGATTCTAGACGCGTAAGCAATTGGTAGGTCTTTACGATCGGTCCTTGTAAAAGTACTGCTCCAATAGCAAACGCACTTGCGTCCGTTGTAAGTACAAAAGGTTCTTCAAAGTTCGGGTAAATTAAAATGGGATCGGAAATCAAGGCGTTTTGTAAATCTTTAAAAGCGTCTTGGCATCCTTTTCCAAAAACAAAAGGGCTGTCTTTTTGAAGGAGTCTAGTTAGAGGTATCGAAATCTTAGCGAAGTTTGAAATAAAGCGTCTATAGTAGCCTGCTAAACCGAGAAATGATTTAATGTCTTTTTGATTTTTGGGTTCCGGAAAATTTTTTATACATTCTGCTTTTGCTGGGTTAGGTTTAACTCCGTTTTCAGTGATTAAATGTCCAAGGTAAGCTACTTCCTTACGCAAGAACTCGCATTTATCTGGTTGAATTTTGAGGTTAGATTTTCGTAGACGTTTAAATACTTCCTTTAGACGATCAATATGTTCGTGAATAGTGGGTGAGTATACGATGATATCATCCATGTATACAAGACATCTCTCGTTTGAGATGCCCATAAGAATGTTATCCATCACACGTTGGAATGTAGATGGCGCGTTTTTTAAAACGAAGGGCATACGCACGAATTCATAATGGCCATTTTCTACAGAAAACGCGGTTTTAGGAATGTCTTTGGGATCTATCTCAATTTGGTAAAAACCCGATGACAAATCTAAGGTGGTAAAATATTGACATTTGCCCAATTGATCAAGAAGATCAAGATCAAGAAGAAATGTTTGGGAGAGAATATTTATCGTTCACGGCCACCTCGTTTAATTTACGATAGTCAATAACGACGCGGCATTTTTGTTTACCAGATGCATCGAATTATTTCGGGACTACCCATATAGGAGCGGACCAAGGAGATATTGACGGTTTTATTATCTTTTCGTCAAGCATTTTAGAAATTTGTCTTTTTACTTCTTCCTTATGAATCTGCGGATATCGATAAGATTTTGTGTATATAGGTTTTGCGTTATTAGTTTTAATTGAATGTTTTATTTCGTTGGTGAATGTCAATTGATTACCTTCGATATAAAATATATCGCAATATTCTAAACAAAGTTTTATTATTTCATGCTTCGTTTAGATGGTCGATTTTTAATTGCTCTCCTATTAAGTAACGTCTGTCGATAGGTTCAAACGTATCGTACGAGTTAAAATTATTTATTGATTGAAAGTCAGGTAAAGGTTCAAACGACAAATTTGAAAAATCAATAATTTTATCGATGGCGTTAGCATTAATAATTGTTGTTAAAAATTCACCTTGCTTGTTTACGTAAACAACAGCGTTCGGCAGTCTTACTTTTTCTTTTTCTGCTCTAATAAAATTACATCAGTGTTATTCAAATCGCATATTAACTTATAGACTTTTTCTGTGAGGGGTTCTATTTTTATTACATTTCTTGTTTGTTTAGAATTTTGAAAATTTTGGTTTATCTGAGGTTGGGAAACAACAACTGGAGGTGCGTATGGTATTACCAATTTTTGATGTGCGTTTAATTCGGTGTTTTCTTGTTCTGGTGAAAATGTATGCATAGGAATGTATTTAAAGTTTGTTTTAAGCAACTTGGATTTTACATCAATAATGCATTCGTAATGCTGTAGAAAATCTGGACCTAAATTACCATCGAATTCGATATCTAGATCACAGATATAGACATTGCAGGGATTATTTGCGTTAAAAGGAATCAAGGTATATTGTTGGATGAATATTTTTTGATCAGTGATTCATTGAACAACAATATTTTTGGCAAAACGTTGTTTCTAGCTTTCTGCAACTTAACCTTTAAAAACTGAAATACCTGCGCCTGTGTCTATGAGTAATTTGTGTTTTTTCGAAGCATCGTAAATGTAATATAGATTTTTAGAGCTTACTGTATGCAAGATACTTAAAGAAAGCTTTGTTCGGGGTTTTGACTCAACAAAGGATGGTCGTTGATCCGTAAGGTTTAGATTTGCGCTGCAATCTGCGTCATATCGTTTTTGGTTTGAGTTTGATTGGGCGGATGGTTTTGGTTCGCTAATGGTGGAAAATTTTTGGTTTGGTGGGGTTAAACTATTATGGGTTTGTTGAGAAACAAAATTATCAATGCATTGGTATTGATTTTCGATTGGTTGCATTGGTTGTAAAAACTGTATACTGTACTATAAGTGTTATCGGGGCAATAGTTGTATTGATCAAAACTGTTATCAGTATAACTTGTTTCGTCATAATAGTTATTTTCGTAAGATAGGGAATATTCGTCAAAATTCATAACATGATCTCTTTTTGATTGATAGCTTGGGTTTCTTTGTATTACCGATGGACGGTACCGATTTTGGTTATTTTGCGAAAAATTTGGTCGCGGTTGGGAATTAAAAGAGTTTGGTTGATAATTAGGAGGACCGGCTTGATTTTGATAAAATGGTATTTGAAATGTTTGGTTTGAATTTTGATTTTGTGCAGAATTTACAGGACCGTTGGGTCTAGTAATTTGTACTTTGCAATCATTTGAGTTGTGACCCATTGGACCGCATCTAAAGCATTTTATTTGTTGCAACTGGGGTCTTCTTAACGGTTAATTTTGCCTGGGTGGCTGTACAGGCCTGTTTTGTTTTTGATTTTCCAAACTGCAATTCGCGCCTAATGCGTATTTGAGCTTCGAGCAAGCTGATGGGGTTACTAGTGCATACAATGTGGCCAATACGAGGAACCAATCCTGTCAAAAGGGTATTTAGGGCCATAGAATCAATTAAATTGGTTTGAGCGACTTTTTGGAGGGCGGTTAAATTTGAACTGCGGAGTGCATTTTGGAATTTAAAGTTTGTAATCTGCTAAAGATTACTAAAGGAGCTGTTTAGCAATAGCTGTTTAATTTCTAAATAAGAAAGTAAATTTCTTGAACTCACCAACTGTGCGGCTCTGCCTCTTAATTTATTTTTTATGTGAATGACTAATAAATTACGATGCTCGCCAACTGCCATATGGTAAGCACAATCACAAGCTTGTAAAAATGTGCCCAAAAATATTGCATCACCATCATATTCGGGGATTACGAGAAAATTTCCGATAAACGGTATGGTTCGAGAGCTTCGGGTTCTGGCGTTTTTACGCGAATATTATTTTGTACGTTCGCTTGTGGTTCTGATTGAGACTTGGTTCTTATTACTAGTAGATAGCACACGCGAATTCGGCTATAGTCCTTTTTTCGCGGGGTATTACTAATCCTACCGACTGAGCCAATATTAGATTGCGACTACGCAGTTTAACTTTTAAAAAAAAAACAATTTATTTTCAAAATACAAAATTAGACCGACATAGGTTCGAGTTGAGCTTAATACTAACTTAAGATTACCAGAACATTCGTTTTTATAATAAAATAATATGCTGGATAAGCTGGGAAAGGAATAATAATCTTCTTCTCAGTCTTCTCTGAAATGACAAACCATGGGAATGCAAGGTTTGCGTATTCCTGGAAATCGTCTTGAGATAAGAAACACGTGTGTCATCTGAGTACTGTGTGACTTGATAACTGGGTTATTATTCCATATAACATATATCTGAGATTTTTAGACATTTTCTTGAATATTTTTGAAGTCATTGTTTTAAACAAAATTGTTTAAATTTTTTTTAAAGAATCAATTTCAGTAGTGTTTAAAGAACTTGTGCTCTTTATAGCAGAATAATCATTAAAAATGGGGTCTTTTTCCAAATAGCTTTGTACTATTTTTTCTGTTGCTTATGAATCAGTTTTTTTACCGCTCATGAGATCTTCAATTTTATTTCATCACGAAATTTATTATCTAGTTTACTTAAATCACTTTGTGTAGGTAGAATTAAAATATTCTCGAAATTTTTTTGAATTTGTTCTTTAGTCTCCTCAATTTTATTTACACTTTCATCATAAATTTTAAGTGTGCTTTTTAAATTTTCTATAATATCTTGGTTTAAATTAATCTTTTCAATTACTTCCTTTATTTCATTTTTAGGAAATATAGTCTCTGATATGTTTGGTATAATTTTATTTTCCAAGTTTAATAGTTTTTTAGTTAAAAGAATGTCTTGCTAGTTTTTAAAGTTTTTTTCAGTTTTTTTTATTTCTTTTTCTAAATAAACTTTTTTTGCCAATATGTTTGTATCTGGAGTATTTGCTTGGAGTTCTTTTTTTAAACTGTCTAGTATGGAGTTATATATATAGGTATCAATCTTACTTTTTATAGCATTGATAAGTGTATCATTAAGTGTAATGTATTTGTTTATGTTTTCAATTTCATTAATATTTTTAATTATTAGATTCTTATCATCCTTAATTAAATTTAGTTGTCGTTGTAAGTCACCTAGGTTTTCATTTAAAAATTTTTCCTGTTGTTTTCTAAACAGTGATTGGTTTCATTTAATTCTTTTGTTAAATCGTCTTTTCTTTCAAAAAAATTTTTGTTTACATTATAGACTTCAATATATTGTTTTAGACTTTTTAAAGAAGATGAGTCAACACAATTTTGAATACTCTGTTTTGATGTTATCGATTGTATCAACATTAAGTTTAAGTTTTTTGTTTATATTTTCAATACTAATATCATTTATATTAATCCTTTTTTTCACCTTTTCAGTCTCAATTTCTGAAACACTGCCTGTTGCAGCAAACTGTGCAATGTGTTTTTGTACATTTAAAAAAACTTTATTTCCAATACCAGACAAGTTAATTTTGGATTTTTTATGCTTGGAAATATGTTTTCAAAACTTATATATATGAATTAGTCATATGTTTTGTCACCCTTTTATAGGATAATTTTAGCCTCTTTAAATTCTTCAATTATTGACATTATTTTGTTGTTATGTCTTGTATTTCGCGCTTCCTGCGAAGCCAACAAAAGCCTTAGTCGTTTAACTAATTCATTGGGATCATCAAAATATACATATTCTATTTTTTTGTTGGATAAAATCATAGAACCTCCTTTTTTTTTGCTTGACGCTAATGTATTTGTTTTTGACCTTGTTGTTCTTGGTGGTAAAGGTTTTGAAAAGGAAGTTTTTTGTGCAGGACCTGTTTCTTGTTTTAAAATACCCTTTTTTAATAAATATGGTCTAATAATATCCAATTCAGATAATCCAACTGTCCCTAAATATTTAATATTTTTTACTTCAATGTCTTTCCCGATAATTTTAAGCTCTGAGTCTCTAATATAAAATTTTTCTTAGTCTGTATTATAAAAAACTCCAAAAGTATGATAAAATTTATCATCAACATCTCTAATTGATTCATCTATATATGTTCTGGGAAGGTCGTCAAATGAATTTAAATATTCATTGTATGCAGTATGTAAAGCAGATAAATTTTGAAAACTCTCTCTTATTTCGTTACCAGTTTGATCTATAGTAGTATTACTTATATTACTAGAATTCATATCATTTTCATGTAGGAATTGATCTTCCAAAAATTTAGTAGAAATCAATTTTTGAGGCGGAGATACAATAGTAGAGTTAAATCTTTGAGACTGATTTGGTGATACAGGTGAACTTTTTATTTCTTGCTTTATGTTTGATAAAAATTCTTGCAATGGTTTCGTGATTGGATACAATTCCTTTTCTCTTTTAGAATGGAATGCAATTAAATCCGCTTTCAAGCCTCGTAATTTCCTTTTTATGGCATTTCTTGTTTTTACTAATTTGCTTGTTTTTTTTTTCTATCCATGTTTTCTTAGCACGTTAACATAAGTAGTGATATACAATTTTTTAATTGTATGGTATTTATAGAAAAATAAACGTGTCAAAACCTTTCCTGTATTTACCATGCTTCACATTACAATCTTTATCCACTACAATAAAACCATGTTGTTCTTTCCAACACAATGAGCAAAGTTCTTTAATTTTTTATATGATCATCATAAATGTAATGTAAATTAGTATTGTCTAGTTGAAATATAATCAGTAAATTTGCATTATCTCTTATAATTTGTTTTGATATTAAGGAATAAGTTTGACTTGAAAACAATCAGCACTTTTATGTCTAGAAAAACAAAAATAATCCCGTATTTTACTTTGATTACCACAAACCATATCATCAAATATTACAACTGAATTATCCCTTATTTTACTTGGCGAAATAATTTCATTTTCATCATTGTTTTCATAATAATCAATTTCTTTAATTGGTCTGAGTAGTTGATGTAAAGATTTGGAATAAACATAAAAGTTTTGAAAAAGTAATCCGTTTTTGGTCTCTAATAAACTTATAAGAACATTAGTTTTTCCACAGCCTGAAGGACCAACGATCAATCCTCTTTTACAAGTTCCTCCAAAAAGTTGTCTATGCTTATTAAAATCAATTTTTTGATCATCATGATTTTTAATAGGAAGTGAAAAATTTTGCTTTACTGTTCGCATGATTACGTCAGCTATATAAGTAAGAGAAAATTCTTGATATATCAGTATATATATAATGCGTGTACGGAACAAACATAAGATTATTAGACAACCAACAGTTAAAAAGAAAGGAAGGGGTTTGTTAAATACATTAATCAACAAATTACCTTTCGAACAAAGAGATTAGCAAGAGGCGACCGAGGAATTAACAAATTGGATGAGGCTTGCAAAGAACACGACATTGCATATTTAAAAAATTTAGATCTTAAAAATAGACATAAGTCTGACAAAGTTCTTGCTTCAAAAGCAGCTGAGAGAATAAATGCATCCGACGCAAGTTTAGGTAAAAAAATAATAGCAACTTGAGTAACTGGAGCAATGAAATTAAAAACACCTTTTGGAATAGGTTTAAAAAAACGTAATCGACGTAATGTTAAACGAAAAAACACAGGAAGGGGGATATATTTCGGCAATGCTAATAAAAATCACGCAAAAGTTTAGTTGGAAAATCTTTTAAGAACTTAAACACAGCTGCAAAAACGGCACTTTCATCATTAAAATTTAAAGTTATTCTGTTATGTTCTATCTGCTCTCTCAGCTCTTGGAGCTGCAGGAATAGCCAAAGCTGTTAATGATGCCAAAGCGGCAAAAGATAAACTTATTGAAGATAAAAGACATAATCAATCCATGGAACAAATTATTGATCAGGACGATGATCTTCTAAATTTTGGTGGTGAAACTATTACCGTCAGACTACACATTGAAAAAATTGAATAATGGTCTTTCGTTACAATAACTCATTAATATCATATAATAAAAATTAAAGAGGTGTTTAAGCAGTAAGAGGAAAACTGTCAAACGGTTAACACCAACAAATTATAGGTTTTTAAAATCACTTGGATTTAAAGGAAATACAAAGTGAGTTTTTTGAATCTTACCGAAAAACTTTTAGAAGACAGTTTTATAGTAATATATGAAACGTATTCTTATGATCCCTTTTCACCAAACAAATTAAATAATAATGATGAAATAAAAGTTATTATACCTGATATCGAAGCCTATACTTTACCATGTGAAAGCTTTCTTTTTATTGAGGGACAGTTAACTAATGATCTTTTTAAAGAAATTCGTTATGATCTAAACGATGTAACCATAGTTTCAATTCGAGATGTAGGCACCACTTCTACTTTAAAAGGATATTTATCATTTACTGAAAGTGAAAGTAAAAAATTGCAGAAAGCTGGTTGGTTTCCTAAAATGGATATTTCAAAATCGAGCATTTTGATTGATAAAAAGGCTAATTTTAATGTATGTGTCCCACTCAAAATTTTAATGGGATTCTTTGAAGACTATAGAAAAATAATCTTAAACTCAAAACAGCAACTTATTTTAATAAGATCCAATTTTGAAAATAACTGTAACTGTAACTGATATTGTTGGTCAAAAATTAAAAATTTCGATCACAAAACTAACATGGAATATGCCTCATGTAACCGTTAATATCCCTACTGAATTTGTCAAAGCTTATTAACAAAGATGTTGAAATACCAATAGCTTTTAGAAGATGGGAGTTAATAGAGTATCCTGAATTGCTTAAAACAAACAGACATAATTGGCAAGTTAAAACATTAACCAAATCTGAAGTTGCACGACATGTTTTAGTTGCTTTTCAAAAAAAATAAAACATGATAAATTAAATAAAAATATTAGCAAATTTGACGATGTTAGAATCCGCAATATTAATGTCTTTTTTAATTCTGAAAGATATCCATACAATGATTTGTATGTAGACTTGGAAAATAACAAATTTTCTTTCTTATATAAAACGTATTCGAAGTTTAGGGCTTCATACTATCAGCTTCCTAATGAATCGTTGTTTCTCCCCTCAGAATATAAAGAGATATCACCCATAATATACATTGATTGTTCTTATCAAAAAGAAGCTGCACAGAGTGCTAATGTTTCAATGAGAATCACTTTTGAATGCCACGAAGATGTACCGGAAAAAACGACAGCATACTGTTTGATTCTTCATGATAAACTTTTTTCATACCAGCCTTTGACTAAAACAGTGAAACAGTTTTAATGCGCATGTACAAAAAATATTTTTTCTCTATAAAATCGAATTATTACATATTTTGATATTAGTTTAAGAAATGTGTTCAAAAAACACTTGTAAAATTTGCTTACACCTTAAAAATTTAAGAATACTGAAAGAAGCCATAAGTTTATACAGCGAAAAACAAATTATTTTAAAAAAGCTTTACAACTTAACGATATGAATTTAATAATAGATGTTCCAGGATTTAAATTCGAAAACAACAAATTTGTTCCTAAAGAATTGGCCGCTTATGATGGAACGAGAATTTCCCATTATATTTTTAAACCACCCTATGGAATTTAACATCTTTCACCACAGTTACATAAGGAAGCCAACTGGTTGATGGAAAATGATCATTGTATACCATGGAATGCAGTTTTTACCCCGCTTAATATTATAAAACAAAACAGAAAAAGTGGATACCGTTTATATCAAAGGAAAGGAAAAAGCTACATATTTAAGGAGGTACTCCTTAAAACCAGTTAGTGAGTTTGAAGAGACCCCAAAACTGCTCAAAAAAGACCCAATATTTTGATTGACATAGTCAATGGCGTTTAACATCATTTCCATTTTGATGATTTATTTTGAAAATGTATGCGATCCACTGCTAAGTTTTTCCAATGTTTTTTTCTCGCTTCTTTAGATGCATAACTATACACATATAATATTTTCACCTTATTAAATTATTCACTAAATGTTCACGATTTATTCATGATCTTGTTTTAGTAGTTCCTCAAGGTGGTATCAAGAGCTAAAAGGGATTCAACTATGATGTCTTTATACCCATAAAAGTTTTGCCAATCGAATTCTCTGAACTGGACAACATCGTTTTTTATTCCACCAATTAATACACATGGAAAGAAAATTCCATTATAGCTTAAACACACACTAACAAACTATGTTTTTGATTTGTTAAGAATTCTATCTTCTTTCTCCCAAAAAGACATTTTTGTGATTACAATCTAAATAATAAGAAGATATTTTTTTTCAGACTGTATAAAAATTTCCAAAACAAATCATTTATATTGCGTATAAAGTGGTGGGAATGAGAGCATAAACCGGTTTTTTATTACAGCAGAGACAAGACTTGTTATTAAGACATATTTTTCAAGCCATTGACCAAGACAGATGTGACCTGGTTTACTGCAACCGACCAAACCAGTTTGCAATACGACTGTAAGAGAAAAGGTGTGGTTCAATTTATTTCCTAGTTTCTAACAGGTTTTTTAAGCTATTGAGCAAGACAGCGGTGACCTGGTTTACTCCAACCAACCAAACCACTTTGTAATACGTATGATAGACAAAAAGTGTGGTTCAATTTATTTCCTACTTTCTAACAGGTTTTTCAAGCTATTGAGCAAGACAGCTGTGACCTGATTTACTGCAACCAACCAAACCAGTTTGTAAGACAAAAGGTGTGGTTCAATTTATTTTCTACTTTCTAACAGGTTTTTCAAGTCATTGACCAAGACAGCTGTCTAAGCTGGATTACCCCTACCCCATGTATAGCTGAACATTTGGCTCTCAAAATTCCTATGTTATTTCTTATGGGCGAATCTTTGAATCTTGAGGCAGAACCGGCCTAAACACACTAATGTCCATCCATGTTGTTGCCCACTAAGTTTGAACATACATAGGCTCGTTTTTCTGCAGATGGCTCCATTGAGGTGGTGAATGGATGCCCGCCAGGGTGGTGGTTCCTACCTAATAAGAGAGAAAAACACCACTGTAGCTAAGGCTGTCAGGAACGCATAGAGAAAATACAGCAGGACTGCTCAAAAAAAGTAAAGATACCAGCGAATACAGAGACGGCTCAGCAATTATTAGACACTTAAAGCAAATATTTTAACGCATCGGTATCGGTAGACGTAACGCGTTCGAAACAAAGTCAAAATACACTACATTTTTTACTTTTTTATGCGATGTTTTGAACGATGCCCGCTTTCTTGAAGGTTGCAATGACAGAACTGCTGATTGAAATCGTTGCGTATGTTCGTGGGTCCGTAACGATACGTACATCCTTCCGTACGCAACGAGATTCTGTCATCACACAAGTCAAAAATGTAGTGTATTTTGACTTTGTTTCGAACGCGTTACGTATACCGATACCAATGCGTTGAAATATTTACTTTAAGTGTAAAGTTAAGTGTTAAGTGTTAACTAAAAAAAAATGATATAATTAGCAGAGCAATCATTAAAAGAAACAAATAAACATAGTCAAAATAGGGGACCTGGTCTTACCTAGAAATTAACGAGGGAATCCCAGTCGTCATTATCCTGGTGGCATGGCTGCCCGGTGTGAGGAGGCGGGATATTTTTCAGCCTACGACAAGGGAACAAGAAAGAAAATAGAAAAAAATATCTCAGTGAACGACAGGCAAAAATTGAGAAATAATTGAAAACACGTTTGACTGATAGTAAAATAGAAAATAGTTCTGTTGCAATTAGGCCTTAGTGGCCGTTTTGGGCGTTTAAGCCACCATATTAGTCGTCGAAAGACTAAATAAAAAAACTAGAAAGTCCTTAAGACACTGTGCCCCACAGGCCTGGGTCTCGCACTATCCCTAAGGGGAATCACACCACTAGTAATTTTTATTATAAAACTGTTCTCGGGTAATAATCTGCCAAAATCTTGGCGTTCACTCGCGACCTTTTTTAGGTGGCGTACGCCGTGAAATTTCTTGAACCAGTGCCTTGCCGTAAAACTGAAAACCCATGCCAACCTTAGCGTTACTCGCAAATCTCCGGGGATTCAACCAATCAGACCCACGGATTGTCTCAATCACCTTATTTGGGCACGATTTTTCATTACCAAAAAAAAATCGACAAAAACTCTCAAAATAATAGGCTGCATCGACAGGCCAAAATTCTCCAAGTGTTGTTCGTTTATTAAATCTGGAAGTGATCCCTGGCGTTCATCACGTGCGCTTCGATCGTTAGTTACATAGTAGACGCACATGACCATTAATTTAATTAATTGTTTTCAATTAATAAAATACATATAAAAAGGTTTAAGTTGAAAAATTATGAATCATAATTTGGCGAAATTTTAAAAAAACTGAAAATATATAATAATTTCCTCAAACCGTAAAAAAATCCAATCCTAAAATGATTGTGCGTTGATTACTGTGAATACATATAAATTTATACTTATAGGTATATTTTCCCTTTTGTGGGAAGTTATCAAAAAAATCGCAGAATTTTCATAAAAACAATAAACTTTGTGATATCATTCCTTACTTTTCCAAAAATTTTCTCCATATTTGGGTTAAAAGTTTCATTAATTTTGGAATTTTTACATAAAACTAACAATTGTATTTAGTCATTTTCCGATAAGCAACCATGTAATTGTTTTAAAGTTGACATTAATTGAGCTCACAATACTGCTGCTTTTATGTGATCATTAAAAGACTAAACTTGTTTCAACTTTGATGTTTATTAACTCAGTAGCGCACCCAGGAATTGACTTCGGGGGGGGGGGGGTTAGGGTTAAATAATAAACAAAACTTAATTTGAAGTAAAAATGTGTCCATAACCAGGCTCCTTGGGGGGGGGGGAGTTAAAGTGATAAACTTTCAATATTGTATTTTGTCATGTCACAATAAAGAAAAAAACTTATTTTAAATTTTACATTTAATAAACTTGCAATATTGTGTAATATCATGTCATTTTACTGTAAAGAAGCAAATTTGTTTCGACAGTGACATTTATTAAACTTTAAATAATGTTATTTTTTAGTTACTTTATCATTTACATTTCTTGTTAAATGCAAGATTAAATATTAACGTAAAATTAGTGCTTCTTTCGTGTATCAGCGATACTTTCACATAGAATGTTAATTTTGAACTTACGTTTTACTTTTTTTAAACATTTTTCTTAACGTATTCAAGGTTACCCCAATTTAACACTTTTTCAACGTTGAAAACCTGTAATGTAACAGACCTTGCTTAGTGGGCGTAGTATTTTCGTGTATTACCGACATCTATTATAGGTTTTAAAGTTAATAATATTTTAATAGTATTATCCGAAGGTTGCTTTGCTATAATTGGGTATTAGCGTATTTTTGTGTATACCAACATTTTTTATTTTTCTATTGAGTTTATATATTTTAGTAGTAGGTATTATTATGCAGTTAAAAGACACTTACAGTCAAATATCAGTGGTATCGGTATCCCCATCCCTATCTTGTTGACAACTGATCAAAGTGACAGTGTTTGAATAAACGAGCAATGCGTTACGGGCCAACCTACGTAGCGTTACGTGGCTCTTAACGCATTTATTTCAGGACTTATCCGCCATAAGGTTCAAAGTTTAACTGCTTTATTGGTCAACACGATAGGGATGCGAATACCGATAATACTGATAATTTAGTATCTTATTTTCACTGTATTATCTGAAAATTGGTATGTTTTAATATCAATATTTTTTTTAATAAATGTCTTTTTTGGATTGTATTCAATAGACAATGTACTTTTTTTCAATCGTACCTTTTTTAATGCTGCAAAATGACGTCACTTATCCGACACATGACGTCGATAATTTAGTTACTTTTACTTAAAATATTACGTCACCTTACGTCATATAATGAGGTCAAAAAGATGAGACATATTGCCGTCTTAAATACGTTAATAATTTGTTGGATTTGACGTAATCGATGACGATTCATCAACGTCATTGTGACGCGTCCTTGCTACTTGGGATAGTATAAATATATCATATAAGTACCTATTCAATGCATACAAAATTTATGTGAATTTTTAAATCATATTTGATTTTTATTTAGCTTAAAATACGGTATGAGGTATACGGCAAGAAGCAAGGAAAATGCACATTGGCAAACAATACACACATGCTACTCTTACTGCTTACCGCTTGCTGCTTACGGAACACTCTGAAGAGCATTAGGTGTTTTCCATAGCTTAATTTATCTTACGCTTACCGCATACCTCATACTGGCTACCTTACAGAACTCTGAATCCCCCTTTAGAAAGAAAAATAAAAAAATATAAATGATTTTTCACAAAAATATTAAAAAGTAGGGTTATTTTGGCATTTCTCTACAGCCTACGTAATTGTAAATGATGTACAGTTAATTTCAGATAAAATGCGTACATGGAAAAACAAAATACAACGTTTTTCTTTTTTTGACTTTAGTCAAAATTACTTTTTTAAAATGGTTCCGCAACTTTCGGCCTTTTCGAAATTGCAGATAATAACTCGACTGCAAGATGGATGGCCAGTAAGAAAGGTCGCCAAAAATTTTGATATTAATAAAGCCACTGTGGTTAGAATTTCGAAAAGACGGCAAGAACATCAGTCTTTGGAGCGAAAGCGGGGTACCAGTTTGCAAAATAAGGTAAGCATAGAGGAAGGATAATTTGCGAGAGAACCCATTTTCCACAGCTGTCGAAGCCATCAACACAACTGGTTTTCCGGGTTCCCGATCTACAGCATGCAGACGAGTGAAAAATTCTGAACTTAAACGTCGCATTGCAGCAAAAAAGCCCCTCTTGACAGAGCAACAAAAACAAGCACGACTGATCTTTGCTCTCAATCACGCTGCAGAGGATGAGGAATATTGGGACAGGGTGATTTTTACTGATGAAAAAATTTTTCAATCTTCTTCAGATAGCCACCCCGAAGTCGGTTTATTGAGCGATATACCCACCAGGTTAATAGAGCAGGACACTTTTCAGTAACCATGTGGGGTTGGATGTTTGCTAGAGGGTTAGGCGATTACTGTCAAATTGAAGGAAGAGTTACCGCAGTGATATATTTAGAAATTTTAGAAGGGGTAGTTGATTTTTTATATCCAAACAATGAATTAATTTTTCATCAGTACAATTGTCCTATTCACATAGCTAATGCTGTGCGTCGCTGGTTTCAAGACGAAAATATAGAAGTGCTGCTTTGGCCATCGAATAGTCCCAACCTTAACCCCATCGAAAATATTTGGGAAAGATTAGTAAAAATAATATATGAACATAATTGGAGACCCCAAAATGCCAAGGAACTTTTAAACGCTATACGTAATGCATGGGATTTGGTTTCTAACGATGAAAAATATTGTCGAAATTTGGCTTATTCCATGCCACGTCGATTGGAAATGGTTATTGAAAAAAATGGAGCCGCCAATAAATATTAGTTTTTATTTTGTTTTCATCTTTATATTACATGAAATTAAAATAATTTGTTTGTTTATGACAACGCATGCATTAAGTTCGCTTTTTACTAAGTCCATGAACTTGCCTTGCTCGTGTGTACAAAGAGTTGTGCTTTAGCTTTGTTTAAAAATACTATTTTCTATTGCTAAGAAGTGTAAATTAGATACTGACAAAATAATAAATAATCCTCCAAGAGTTGCAGTTTTTAATATGATTAGGTTAATTAAATTTAAAAAAAAATAATAGGTAAACTATAACAATAATAGAAATATCTTACGTACACTACAATTAGCAGGGAGTGCCCCAGGTGCATACTAAAAAGCGTGGGCATAACTAAATACACTGAAAAAAAATGTAGTTTGGTTTTTCATGTACGCATTTTATGTGAAACCAACTGTAGCTACTAGTTTTCACAAGCGAATTTTTTTTTAAAACTAGCTTTCCCCCGAAACATACAAGACTTTTGTGTCTAATTCTGAAACGTTATAATATAATTCTTTGTAAAACAGAACACGACGCTAGGCAATCCAACCTCCTCCATTCGTGACCTTCGGTCACGCTCCATTCCATTTTTATTTAGAAAAATCATAATCCCACTTTCCATAGAACAAAAACCAGATTTTTAAGTTGCCAAAATCAAACGCCCTAGGTTTTGGTAATCGGCATTATAACTACACTGCTAACCTTAAATCACTCGGAATAACTCCTTATATTACGCTTTCATATCAGTCAAATGCACCAGAGTGAAACAACATGTGTGATGGTCGACATGCCCCAAATTCTTTAAAGATAAGCAAATAATCTTATTTTGGTCACACTTGAGAAAATCTAAAAATGATTGGCACTCTACCATCAAAAAAAAATATTGAAGTATTCTAATGAACAAAATATATTAAAATTGTAGTTACTCTAGCCCGCTTGCGGCGATGATCTAGAACCAAAGGAATGTTCAGTGCTTGAGTCATACCTAACGAGGACAAAATAACAATTAGTCTTCCACAATATTTCGATCATTTTAATGATTGTATTGACTCCACGTGTCTAGGTCACCAGATAGCCTAGATTCGCGGAAGGTTATAAAAGCTTACATGATACATTTAAATAGAGATTCAAGTAGTAGTTGCTGAATTAAACATCGGCAAGAGCTCTTATAAAAAAAATTGTATAGGTTAAGATTCAAGTTAGTTTCGAAAATAAAAAAGATTGTTTAAATTTTAAAGTCAAAAAGCCAAACAAATTATTACGAATCAGAAAGCCCAAGGATTTATAAATACAATTTATTAACTAATAGTGAGACCAAAATGTGAGGTAAATAACCAAATTTAGTGTCTAAATTTTAAATAATAGACAGTTAAGCGTAAAACAAAAACAAGTCAATGATTAGTTGGTATAGCTGAAGGTTAAGAGCTATAATAAATTTAGGGTTCAATTTAGATTTGAGGGTTATAGATTAGGTAACTTATAGACTAACCAGTTAAGGAAGCTATTAACGCCATAATTTTAAATGTTCACAGAATCTAATCGGCGGATAATTAGAAATATATTTCCTTGGGTTGAAGTAGTGGTAAGAAAAGAATAAAACCAGATGGGATTACTAAGGGAGTTTTGCTATTCAAATAATATTGTATTTCCTAATTGTAATTAAAGAGCAACCGTTGGGTTTTATTACAGCATTACCTTATTTCTGTGTGTTTAATGTGAGTGGTGACTTCCTATATACCCTTATAGCTCATAAGATAAAATTATAAAAGGCCTATTAAATCTAAATCCAATTTATTTTTTTCCGCCTAAAAATATGGCCTTATCTAACCCTTGTGACGCCGCCAGTGGTATCTGCTTACTTCTAGATTTGAACAAACAGCAAAAGCTCAATTTTAAGCCGCTTTAAAGACAGGTCAAAATAAAGACCCCAATAAAAATAAGTATAGAAATTCACAAAAAGGTGGTTGTAACAAACGTTAGGTGTGGGGTTCAAAATTTAGATTTTTTTTCTTACAAATTAAATTTTTCGGTAAGCAGAACTTATTGATTGTCGAGTTTTCCTGCTAGCTATAGGGGTGTATGCCTAAAAACCAAAAGCATAGCAAAAAACTTAAGTCCCACACACACGTTGCCAAAATGCCGAACAACGAACCTATACATCCGGCACCGCGTGTTATTTCCAATTTAGTGGTTAATAATAGGAACTTGGGATTGGAATCTCTCCCATTTTATTATGGACAAGGAAGTGTGTAGGAATTTTTGGACGCCATCGAAGAAACCGCTCTTTTTGCACAATGGAAATACAAACAAAAAGTGGCAGTCACTCGATTAAAATTAAATCATAGGGCAAAACAATTTTTAAAATCAGATTGGGACATATTCAAGACCAGCCTACGTCAAGAATTTACGAAGCAACAAGTACAAGGGGCTGCTTTAAAGAATTTAATTGATTGTAGGCAGCGTAGTGGCGAAACAGTAAAGCAATTTTTGACCCGACTAAAAGTTTTAGGCAATCGAACACTTACAGCGACACAGACGACGAGCTGAGACTTAAAGGATAAGTTAGAAAAGGATGTAATAACACAGTTTATTTTAGGACTTTTGATGCCCATTAAACAAAGAGTTTTATCACAGCACCCAGATACGTCAGATAATGCCTTGAATATAGCCGAAAGAGAGGAAGCAATCGAAAATATGTTAAAAGCATCATCCTTTCACCGAGAAATTCGAAAGGTGAATAGAAATGATAGCCACTCATTAATAAGGTGTTATTTGTGTTCAAATTATGGACATATGCAGATAGATTGCCCTAAAAGGAGAGAAAATCAGCGCGCAAGAAAAATGGTCACATGTTTCCGATGTAATAAAGTAGGACACGTATTTGCTTAGTGCCGTTCTGAAGTTTATTTTCAAAATAAGTACCAAAGTAATTTAAACGAAAAGCCGACTCTCGTACAGAACCCCGGGGTTCAGTCGAAAGCACCACACGTGTGGACTAGATAGACGTAGGCGAGTAGAATTGAACAGTTGCACAAAAATTGGAGTCACGAATAATTGCAATCTTTAAGAGATAAGGATCAATAAGAAAAAAATATTGGCTATGATAGATAGTGTTGCAACTGTCAGTCTAATCAAGGCCCACGCGGTGGAAGGGTTCAAACGAATATATTCAGACCATTGTTTAGTGGATTTTTCGGGAAATATTATTCCGTCAGGAGAACGAGTACTAATGTCCATAGAGCTACCAGGAAACGTAGAGTTGCAACACGAGTTCACAGTAGTAAAATCCAATGTAAAACGACATGTTACTTGGACTTGATTTTTTGAGTGAACATAGTGTTAAGGTGCCACGCCCCTTTTTGGCTTACGAGTTCTAGCAAAAAAAATTATGTTTTGTAAATAAAAAAAACAAATTTTAAAGTAAACAGAGCCGCTATCTGCGTTCAATTGCTTTGCCCGGGAGTGTCCAGAGTTAGAGAGCGGTTGGGGGGGGGGGGGGTTTGTGAAACAAAATTTACTGAAATAAAAAAAGAACACTCGAAATATGTAAGCGCCAGGAAGTAGCAGACCTTCCAATCCCTCAATTGGTCTGAGTACTCTAGTTTTACGATAAATAAATAATGACGATAAACTATTTCATAATATAATTAATTACTTACCGTGTCGTGTACTTATTAGTTCATATTGTTAAATAATTTATTAATTCTACAGGGGGAAAAAAATTTTCTGTATAAAAAAAATCCATAAAATAGATAAACGACTTTGGAATCATTCTGTATAATAAAATGAATATATTTTTTTTATAATTCGATCTATTTTTTTTATGGCCATCTGGCCACAGGCCAACTGGGCCTGCAGGGTGGTCAAGCACTAATGTAGGCTAACTTGATTAAGGGATTAAGTGAAAGATGAAAGTTGGTTTATATATTTTAATAAAGTAAATGCCTGCCAAAATATATACAATTTACAATAATTGGTCTAATACGATATGTTTAGAACGAAATGATTATGCCCTAACTTAGCCTATGAAATCATTAAAAAAAAGACACGTTAGTGTTATTGCTTAACATGCCTAATGGTGATCACCACAAGTTAACATTTTTGTGTAACGCGCAAACCTAATTAATTCACTGATAATTAACATATATTAATTACTATTATAATATTAATATGACACTTAATTTAAAACGATTAAATTTCGCCATATAACTGAAATAACCATTTATTTGAAACCTAATAAGTGGTTAATTAATTCATTAACCGAACTTTCATTAAAAAAAAGCTTCATTGTAATGTAAACTGAGGAAAAAAACTTATAAGGAAAATATTTTTGTTTGTCACCTCAATTTTACTGCATCGGCAGTGTACGTCACAAACCAGCCGTCAGGAGAGGCATAGGGGCTGTTCCAAGAAACAGGTAGGTCCAAAAATTGTAGCAGCACAGATGAATTTTGTTGGCTGCTCCGTGATAGCAAGGTAGGACTACATGAAGAACTGTGGAGTGGCCGGGGTGCTAGACTGTAGCAACTCGGTAGGGTGTTCCAAGAGCCCTATAATAATTCCACTCATATAGCAAATAAATGAAAAAGAATAAAGAATACTTCTGATGATAATGAAGTATAAGTTAAAGATAAAAACATAGTAATTAAATAGCCCAAAAAATCAAATTAAAACAAAGTATTGTTATTATTCAAAAAAAAGGCAAAAAAAACTATTAAAATAAAAATAACAAAAATTACCTCGAATAGAAGTCTTGAGGGCCTAATCCTTTATATTGCCGATGGAAGAGGCAATCGATTCGTGCAACGTGAGTTGGCCATTATATCCTCTTAACGAGTTTGTACGTTCAGCTTCTCCAAAATCCAGAAATATCAACAGCAACCAATCAATTAAACCACTGAACGTACTTTAAAGTATATTTAACCAAAATCTGCAAAGCGATGGTCAAAATAAAGCCAGATAGGTAAATCACTTTTCTGTTGGCGACCACTACGTGTCACGCCGGAAACGAGAAGGCCAGCTCAAACTTAGAGCAAAAACTTCCTTTCAAAAATAAGAATTCAACATGGAGTGGGAAAAGTATATTCCAATTATTAGAGTTAGAGCGTATTTTGATTCCTAAACACTTGTCGTCTTACTTATATACATTGCTATCAAATCTTATTATTATCGTTGGGCAATTTTATTTAATTGGGGTAACCTGGGCAACATCCGACATAGCTGTCTTTGTTTAACACATTATAACTAATCTATATTTTTCCAAACTTCTTGATATTCTTTATTTAAAACTGATTTTCTTGTAAATATATGTCTAAGAAATAACTAGAGTCCAATTTGGCAAATAGCATGGTTAGCTATATAGAAAATGCTGCATTGCGGTATCGTTGAGATATTGCCACATTGCGAAAGAAAAAGGTCCTTACTAAGGCGATCTTAATTAAGTGGTAAATAAAAGAGCACATTACCAGCTCGTAAGACAATAATTAACTAATAAAATAATTAATAGATCAAGTTCGGGAGATTTATCAATGAATAAAAACTACAACGTAATAATTTAAAGGGCACATGGCAACAATGCCTCTTTAGCTAAAAACCTGTATAGCTCATATAGCCGCGAATGACGTCTATAGAGATTCGACCAAAATAGAATTTTGTTGTTAACAAGCGTAACATTGGATATTTTAAGCAAAATTATTTGTTTGTGCAATAGAACATAGTGCAAAATTTAGCTATTTTATCTATAAAACTTATGTGAAGGGGTAGAATTGCGCAAGACTGAAAAGTGCTAGGAAAAGCAACATAGAAAGATGGATAAGGTAATTACAAGAACTGCCAAATATAATAGTATCAGAAAATGGTAAAAATAAAACTTATCTTTATCTATTTCTAGGTAAATGTCTATGAATAGATGAGTCATAGAAGCATAGATCCTAGACCAGCTAGAAAATGCCAGTGATAACTTATAATAGAGGTAGAAAATGAATGGATACTAGAAGCATGTATCGGACAAGCAAAATAGGAGACCGGACAAGGAAATAGATAATAGAAATAGATAAATCACGAGCAGGATAGAGTTGGAGGATCAAGGGAATGGAGTTGATTAATATTTTTCAGGTAAATACAAAATTAATGGGTAAATAAGTTATCTTACTTTTAGATGCATACTGACAGAATATTTCTGTATTTTTAGGTCTCAGAGACAAGAATGTATCATAGATCAAGATTAATGGTAGAAAACAAAAATCTCGAATGGGTCTTAATAGATACTAGGGTAAGGACATAAGGAGAAACTAGAAGAAATATAAGTAGACAAGACAGAATTAAGGAATATACAGACATCTGAGTAAGGACTAAACTAAAATTGGAGAAAAGTTGCATAAAGTTATGATAAAACTACATATTTCTAAAAAAACTGATAAATGCTTATTTTTAGGTAAGAAAGTTATAACCTGATATTTACAAAAGAGCAAAAAGAAAATACAATTAGAGCAAAAAAAGTCAACCTCTAAGTATTATTATTATTATTAGGTTAAACGAGGCTCTAATAATATATTAACTTATTTAATAAATAATCTGGTAGTAAATTAAACAATCGCCTAATTTATTTATATTTTTTATTTATTATTATTTTTTTTCTTTTTGTTAATGAAAGAAACATGTTAATTAGAATATGTCTCTGAATTTAAAGCAAAAATAAACATATTTCTAAGCGAGTTCGATAATATTAATTAAAATAATGGAATAGATGTTTCTTTTTTTTTATGTTTATCCTTTTAGTTTTTTTTTTAAATTAGGTTACTGTTACTGTTACTGTAAGTCAAAGCAAAATCGACTAGGAAAAAGTTAGTTTTCATCGGAGCCAGAGATTATGCCTGGATCTGGTGGTTCGGGTGAATACAGTGGTTTAAGGTCTTGTACATGCCAATTACCTTTATAATTACCTTGGTCATCAACCAGTTCATATGTCCAACTACCAGTTTTCTTTTTAATGGTAAATGGACCCAAAAATTCTGGAGTCAATTTGGCACTATAAAATTTGGTTGCATCAGAAAGGCTTTTATTTTTACGCCAAACTTTTTGTCCAACTTTGTACTTCTCTTCTCTCTTCTCTTCTTAAGTTATACCGATCTTTGTTTCGTTCTCTAGAAGCTAAAATTCGTTTAGAGATTTCTGCATAAAGCTTGTTAAAGTTTAGGTGCCTTTTCTGATTCAGATTATTTTGATCAAGTTTAGGTTCGCTCTGAGTGATAATATTTTCACTGTGATCAGTTCCAAATAATTTATGGTCACGACCAAAATTAATAAAATATGGACTGTAATTTGTGGTTTCTGATTTGGATGTTCTTACTGCACAAGAAATTGCCGCTAAATTCTTATCCCAGGTTTTGTGATTTTCTTTCGAAATATAGGAGAACACGATTTACACGCTCAGTAGGATTTGCTCTGGGATAGTAGCTGGGGTATAAAATATTTTTTTTTTCTACGATTTACAGAGATTTTGGAATATTTTAGACTTCATTTGAGGTCCATTGTCGCATGTAAGATATTGTGGAGTTCCATAAGTAAGGAAAATGCCTTCTTCGACGAATTTGCAAAGTGATTTAGATTCTGCCGAACGGCAAAAAAATAAAACGACATATTTGCTAAAATAGTCAGTTACAACAAGGAGAAAGGTATTCTGTGATTTAGATCTGGGTAATGGGCCAACATAATCAAGACTGATAGCCTGCCAAGATTCCTTAATTTCTGGGCGATCTCCCATATGTCCTGCGGCGAGAATGTCATGACACCTATTTAAAACTTCTGTTCTTTTATCTTTTGGGACAACAATTTTCCATGAACTAGAAGGGCCTGTAAGCTCTGGATAAGGGAATTTTACATGTTTGTATAATAAACTGTTTTCTGATCTCCAACCAACAAATTTATCCGGCTGCTTTTCTAATCTATTGAACATATCCCTGTACCACCTATCTTTGGTCTGAGAAAAGGACGAAAAATTGTCGTTTAACTCATTAGTATCAATCGTATCCACATTGACATTTGGAACGGATCTGGATAAAAAATCTGGAACGATATGTTCCTTGCCTTTTCTATGACATAGGGCTGCAAACATAAACACCAACGCGCCAAACGTCCCTGAGGGTCTTTTAAATTTTGTAAGTACAACAAAGAGAGATGGTCGGTTATAACTTTGAACTTCTGACCTTCCAAGTAGTGCCTTAGTTTTTCTATACTCCAAATAACTGCATGACATTCTTTTTCAGTCACCGTTAGTTTCATTTCTTGTCGAGTCAAAGAGCGTGATAAATAACAAATTACTTTTTCTCCGTCTTCAAATTCTTGAGTTAAAACAGATCCTAAACCAAAATTAGATGCATCGGTTTGTAAAGTAAAAGTACTAGTGAAATCTGGACAGGTTAATACAGGTGCTTCTTTTATTAAATTAAAAGACTCTTGACATTCGTCAGTCCAATGCCATTTAACATTCTTTTTAAAAAGGTTATTTATTGGTGCCATTAGGGATGAAAAATTAGGAAAAATACCAAGACGCAGTTCCGGAAAATCTTCTAATCTCATGGACTTTTGTAGGAGGAGGTATGTTTACAATTGCTTCAACCATTCCAGGGTTGGGACGTTAGCCTTTTTCATCAACTAAATAACCAAGGTATTCGAGTTGTGGTTTACAGAAGAAACATTTCTTTTTAGAGATCATTAGTCCAGCATCTCCTAATCTATCGAATACAATACCAAAAATTCTTAAATGATCGGAAAATTCTCTTGAAATTATAATGATGTCGTCCAAGTAGACCATAACGTGTTCTTCCAAATCATAATCGAGAACTCTATCCACTATTCTCTGCCAAGTAGCTGGAGCGTTGCATAGTCCGAATGGCATGCGGTAAATTGGGGTGGACGTCCAGGAACAGTAAAAGCTGTGTATTCTTTGGATTTTTCGCTAAGAGGAACTTGCCAAAATGCGGATTTGATATCTATAGAACTTATGTAACGGGCATCCCTAAGACGATCTAAAATTGACGAAATATATGGTAAAGGGTAGCTGTCTTTCTTTGCATTCACCTTTCTAAAATCTATAGAAAAGCGATAAGAATTATCCTTCTTTTTAGCCAAGCACACTGGGCTAGACCATGGACTTTTAGACGGCGCTATGACACCCAAACGCAACATTTCTTGCAACTCGTCATCTATAATCTTTTGTTTTATTGGAGATATTGGATAGTATCTTTGTTTAATAGGCTTAGTATTAGGCAACAACTCTATCTCATGCTCAGCAACTTTGTAACATCCAAGACTTTCAGGTAGTTCAGAAAATTTTAGTTCAATTAGCCTATTCAACGCTGTTCGCTGTTCCAATGTGAGTGTAGACTCATCCTGAATACTACAAATTTTGGTTTCACATTCTTCTGAAAAATGCCAAATATCCTGCCTAAGATCTGGAACAATCTCCATAGACTTCCAAAAATCTATTCCTAATATTAGTTGATGAGATAACTCAAGGATGTCAATGATTTTAGTCTTATGCATTAATGTGACTGGAACTTGAAAATAGCCTGTAATGAAACAGCTTTGTCCATTAGCAACCGTGCAATTCATATTATGTTTGAGCATTTGAAGTCCTAAACTTTTTAAAATTTCAAAGCCTGGCAAGCCAACTATCGTGCGTGAAGCACCAGAGTCAAGCAAACCTCTCATGGCATATCCCAGAATTGAAATTTGTAAATATGGTCTCTGGTCTCCATGGGCATGTCCGATAATATAATCCAAAAGAATTTTCTGTGGAAAATCTACAGATATGGACGATAAATCAACAGTCGGGAAAATCGGACGGCCTAATGACTCTCCCTTGACCCGTTTCCCGAACATTTTGGACAAGATCTTACAGTTACATTAGGAGTCCCACAATGATAACAATGTGTCTTCCTGGGTTTGGTGCATTCCCTATTTATAGGTCCTGAGGGGCGATTACTGTTAGCAGGTCGATGATAAGAGTAATTGTTAACAGCATTAACACTGGCAGCTGCTTCATCGGAATAATTTGCCATAGGCGAAATGGTTGACAGAAACGCAAAATCCGGTTCGACCATAGTGTTTCTTTTTCTGGAGGGAGGTACGTAATGATCTGCTCTATATTTCTTTGTTCAAGCTTTAGGCATTCATCTTCTAATTCTTCAAGTGAATTTACAACAGAAAGCTGTGTACCATAAAATGGAGCTAAATTTCTTATTATAATATCCAACTGTACTTCCGGAGGTATATTTCCATAGCGTCTAAATAAACTATTCATATCCGTCAGATAACTAACTATAGATTCAGAAGAGTCTTGAGTTCGATCCAAAATCTGCCTAAAAAGTCTAGGTTTGTAATCCGGGTCTTCATAGTGTTTAGTAAGTAGGTCGCATAATTCTTTCCAAGTTTTAAAACGATGGCAATTTGATCTGTACCAATCTTGGCCTTTTAACTCAAATAAATCAATTGCAGAATGAAAAAGTTTTATTTCTGTAATATTTCTAGCTTTTCTAAGTTCCTCAACTCGTTCTATGAAACTGTGCACTGATAACTGCTTAATGTTTCCAGTAAATTTGATTCCCCATTTATCTATCTGGGGTGGTTTCAAAAAAGTAGCTTGTGTGTTACTACTAGAACTCGCCGCAACAGCCTTCGTGACATTTACAGTAGAATTTCGTTGTGATGTTCGAGAAATTATGGAATGTTTCTTATCTTCATCCGTATTGGAATTATCATCAATGCGAGTGTTCTCTAATAAAACACTCAAGTTAGGATCTTGTTTGGTGCACTTTTCTAATGAATCCATTGCTTTTTATCGTTGACCATATGATTTGTTCTGTTAATGAAATGAACTAGTCTTGATTGTAGACGTTCGAATTTAACCTTCGCCTGGTCCCCTGTAAATGACTTAATCAATGTGCTTATTTCTTTGACTACATCTTGAACATATCTTCTTTCGTCCTCAAAGGTAAATTCATATTCTGGGCAACTTAATGATTTATTTTTAGTTTCAAATCTTAGGAGAAGACTAAGTGTAGCTCTCATTTGTTCTACAGTAGATAAGTCATCAGCAGGCAAACCACGCCGTTTCAGTTCCCACTGAAGCTCGGGTTTCCTTAAATGTTCGATCTTCATTTTATAATCCATCTTAGAATTTTTCACTATAGGCACAAGCACCAAACTCAAAATCCGAATAAACTAACTAAACCGTCTTAGTTAAAATCAAAAATGGTAAAAATCGAAATCAAAATCGAAAATAATGTAGTATATACCGACTGCGCATAAAAAACTTACATGCGCATGAGTATAACTGAAGATTGGTTAACCGCGCATACCCAAAACAAAAAATCAATAATTTTTGTTTGTTTGGATCAACCAATTATTTTAATTTATAGTCTTAGTAAGTTTAATTAATTTCTAATCACTCAATTTCAAAATATCTGTGGCTCATGCGCACCCAGATAAACAAAAAAAAAAATAATATAAATAAGAATAAATTTCGTATTTAATACTTTAAATAAGCTATATATTTGTCAAGGAAAAACAAAATTTGCTTCTGTCCATGCGTCAAAATTTTTTTTTAACTTTATTAAATAATGTAACTTTAGTCTTACAAGTAACCTGTAAAAATTTCACACAAAAATCTTCAGTAATAAGCAAGTTAGCTAGTGCGCAGGTGCAAGAAAAATCTTAATTGACTCACCAATTCTAACGATTTTATCCATAGATTTTTTTCTATCAAATAGGGGGGATCGGAATTTAAAAAAAGTCATCGGCTAAACTACAGTACCTCCCTAAGAAAGAAAAAGGTAATATATACATAGGTAGATAATAAAAAGTACACCGTGGCAGAGTACGCTGTAGATGGTGTGAAGACAGCTGTGCGGTTTTTGCCACTACCGCAAACCAAAAAAAAAAACAAAATAATCCGCAATTGTTTCAGCTTACGACTGCGCAAGATTAATAAAGGGTAGCAGCAAAATATGAAGAAAAAAATCAGTCCAGGTTTCACTTCACTTTTGACCAAACTCAAAATATAAAACAACTTTCATACATCTATGATTTTCAAAAAACCAAAGCCTTAAAACAAAACTTTAAAGTCGCTTATCAGTAAAACGGTTCTGCGCATGTCCACGTTGGGCGCCAAAATTGCCAGGCACCGTGTCGGTTCTTTTTAGTTCATATTGTTAAATAATTTATTAATTCTACAGGGGGAAAAAATTAGCTGTATAAAAAAAATCCATAAAATAGATAAACGACTTTGGAATCACTCGGTATAATAAAATGAATATATTTCTTTTATAATTCGATCTATTTTTTTTATCACAGGCCAACTGGGCCTGCAGGGTGGTAAAGCACTAATGTAGACTAACTTGATTAAGGGAGTAAGTGAAAGATGAAAGTTGGATTACATATTTTAATAAAGTAAATGCCTGCCAAAATATACACAATCTACAATGATTGGTCTAATACGATATGTATAGAACGAAATTATTATGCCCCAACTTAGACTATGAAATGATTTTAAAAAAAACACGTTAGTGTTATTGCTTAACATTCCCAATGGTGATCACCACAGGTTAACATTTTTGTGTAACGCGCAAACCTAATTAATTCACTGGTAATTAACATATATTAATTACTATTATAATTTATTAATTAATATGACACTTAATTTAAAACGATTAAATTTCGCCATATAACTGAAATAACCATTTATTATTCGGATAATTATTTACTTAAATAACCGAGAGCAAAACCTAATAAGTGGTTAATTAATTCATTAACCGAACTTTCATTAAAAAAAAGCTTCATTGTAGTGTAAACTGAAGAAAAAACTCATAAGGAAAATATTTTTGTTTGTCACCTCAATTTTACTGCGTCGGCAGTGTACGTCACAAACCAGCCGTCAGGAGAGGCATAGGGGCTGTTCCAAGAAGCAGGTAGCTCCAAAAATTGTAGCAGCACAGATATATTTTGTTGGCTGCTCCGTGATAGCAGGGTAGGACTACATGAAGAACTGTGGAGTGGCCGGGGTGCTAGACTGTAGCAACTCGGTAGGGTGTTCCAAGAGCCCTACAATAATTCCACTCATATAGCAATTGTCAGGAGAAAAATAAATGAAAAGGAATAAAGAATAATTCTGATGATAATGAAGTATGATTTAAAGATAAAAACATAGTATTTAAATAGCCCAAAACAAAAAAAATTAAAACAAAATTATTGTTATTATTTAAAAAAAGGCAAAAAAAAACTATTAAAATAAAAATAACGAAAATTACCTTGAATAGATGTCTTGAGGGCCTAATCCTTTATATTGCCGATGGAAGAGGCAATCGGTTCGTGCAACGTGAGTGGGTCATTATATCCTCTTAACGAGTTTGTACGTTCAGCTTCTCCAAAATCCAGAAATATCAACAGCAACCAATCAATTAAACCACTGAACGTACTTTAAAGTATATTTAACCAAAATCCGCAAAGCGATGACCTAAATAAAGCCTGATAGGTAAATCACTTTTCTGTTGGCGACCACTATGTGTCATGCCGGAAACGAGAAGGCCACCTCAAACTTAGAGCAAAAACTTCCTTTCAAAAATAAGAATTCAACATGGAGTGGGAAAAGTATATTCCAATTATTAAAGTTAGAGCGTATTTTGGTTCCTAAACACTTGCCGTTTTACTTATACACATTGCTTTCAAATCTTATTATTATCGTTGGGCAATTTTATTTAATTGGGGTAATCTGGGCAACATCCGACATAGCTGTCTTTGTTTAACACATTATAACTGAGTTTTTTCCAAACTTCTTAATATTCTTTATTTAAAACTGATTGTCTTGTAAATATATGTCTAAGAAATAACTAGAGCCCAATTTGACAAATAGCATGGTTAGCTATATAGAAAATGCTGCATTGCGGTATCGTTGACAGATTGCCACATTGCGCAAGAAAAAGGTCCTTACTAAGGCGATCTTAATTAAGTGGTAAATAAAAGAGCACATTACCAGCTCGTAAGATAATAATTAACTAATAAAATAATTAATAGATCAAGCTCGGGAGATTTATCAATTAATAAAAACTACAACGTAATAATTTATAGGACACATGGCAACAATGCCTCTTTAGCTAAAAACCTGTAAAGCTCATATAGCCGCGAATGACGTCTATAGAGATTCGACCAAAATAGAATTTTGTTGATAACAAGCATAACATTGGATATTTTAAGCAAAATTATGTGTTTGTGCAATAGAACATAGTGCAAAATTTAGCTATTTTATCTATAAAACTTATGTGAAGGGGTAGAATTGCGAAAGACTGAAAAGTGCTAGGAAAAGCAAAATAGAAAAATGGATAAGGTAAGTACACAAACTGCCAAATATAATAGTATCAGAAAATGGTCAAAATCAAACTTATCTTTATCTATTTCTAGGTAAATGTCTATGAATAGATGAGTCATAGAAGCATAGATACTAGACCAGCTAGAAAATGCCAGTGATAACTTATAATAGAGGTAGAAAATGAATGGATACTAGAAGCATGTATCGGACAAGCAAAATAGGAGACCGGACAAGGAAATAGATAATAGAAATAGATAAATCACGAGCAGGATAGGGTTGAAGGATCAAGGGAATGGAATTAATTAATATTTCCCAGGTAAATACAAAATTAATGGGTAAATATGTTATCTTACTTTTAGATCCATACTGACAGAATATTTCTGTATTTTCAGGTCTCAGAGACAAGAATATATCAAAGATCAAGATTAATGGTAGAAAACAAAAATCTCGAATGGGTCTTAATAGATACTAGGGTAAGGACATAAGGAGAAACTAGAAGAAATATAAGTAGACAAGACAGAATTAAGGAATATACAAACATCTGAGTAAGGACTAAACTAAAATTGGAGAAAAGTTGCATAAAGTTATGATAAAACTACATATTTCTAAAAAAAGTGATAAATGCTTATTTTTAGGTAGGAAATTTATAACCTGATATTTACAAAAGAGTAAAAAGAAAATACAATTAGAGCAAGAAAAGTCAACCTGTAAGTATTATTATTATTATTAGGTTAAACGAGGCTCTAATAATATATTAACTTATTTAATAAATAATCTGGTAGTAAATTAAACAATCGCCTAATTTATTTATATTTTTTATTTATTATTATTTTTTTTCTTTTTGTTAATGAAAGAAAGATGTTAATTAGAATATGTCTCTGAATTTAAAGCAAAAATAAACATATTTCTACAGTCGAAAATTCCAACAAATGGCGAGTGCGCTAGTCTACGTAGCGAGTTCCACAATATTAATTAAAATAATGGAATAGATGTTTCTTTGTTTTTTTTTATGTTTATCCTTTTAGTTTTTTTTTAATTATTATTAATACTTTAGGTTAATGTTTTAATAACTTAATTGGAATGTTACAAAGGTTGATTTTTGCGTGGAGTGTTTGCACGCTTTTGGCATTGAGATGCCACTATACTAATAAAAATTATTATGCAATGTTTCAGAGTCCTTATTAACTACGAAAGATATTAATTCAGAAATAGCAGGAATTAAACGGCAATTAGCGGAAATTAAGGATATTTAGGACTCGTATGGATTTAGCAGGAGGAATTCATGAAAAATATTCTGTACCACGGCTAATGGTACCGAATTTGCAGTTAACGGCAGTTGGCCGCTGTCAGTTGATGCAAGAACCATCAAAATCATTCTATGAAGGAACCCTGGAGAAATATAAGGAGACGGCAGCTCCTAGTTTGGTTTAAGAAAGTATTAATTCTTTGCATACGTGCTGTGAGACATTTAAAAGAAATGAAAAAAACGAGAAGCAAAGAGAAAAAAAAGAGAGGAAAAAATGAAGGACAGCAGTGAAAAAAGAGACAACAGGAATTGCGCACTCCTGAAAAGAATATGCAAGAGAGGAAAATTTGCGAGAGACTGAATGTAAGTTTACCAGAGGATTTAAATATCCCTGCTCATCATCAAGTATGCTGCATGGCTACAGTTTGCAAATCGTCAAGGGCGACCGGCCGTTGCTTGGTTTTAGAACCAGCTGATGGTTTGTTTACAGGTGTGCTAGTGGCAGGTATTTTAGTTAAAAGCGACCCTCAAGTGCCGATAAGATTAATGAATGTAACAGCAGGTCAAATTTTAGTTAAGAGAAAAACACAGATGGCTTGGGCCTACGAAGCCGAAGTAGACTCTAAAAATACTTGTTCACCGAGTAGCATTAATTGCATAGAATGTGTATCGAATGGTGATTAAAATGAAATACTGAAACAACTTAATTTATCTGAAGAATGTTTGTCACCGACCGATAAAAAGTTAAAAGATTTGATACGAAACTACATCGATATTTTTAAAGCCCCTAACCAACTAACTTGCACTACTGTCGTCATTCATAAAATCATTACTGGGAATGTCCCGCCTATCTTTATTCGACCGTATCGCGTGCCATTTCAGAGGCAAGAGATAATGAAACAAGAAATAGAAAAACTTGTAGCGGACGGGATAATAGAAGAAAGTGAAAATCTGTGGAGTTTTCCAACTTTATTGGTGGAAAAGAAAAGACAACCAGAAGAAGAACAACAGTTTAGGCTCTGTGTTGATTATAGAAGACTGAACCAGAGTGGCAAAATAGATTTTTGGCCTCTTTCAGTGATTTCTGAAGAAATTGATAAACTATCTGGAGCAAGTCTTTTTAGTACTTTGGACTTAGCCTCAGGATATTTTCAGATACCTCTTGATTCAGCCGATAAATAAGAAAGTTTTTTCTCCACTCCTCAAAGGCGCTACAATATGTTGCGAATGGGCATGGAAATGAAGAACAGTCCTGCCATCTGGTGCCGAATGATGAACCATATTTTTGCTAACCTTACGTATAAAATTTGTCTAATTTATCTAGACGATATCTTAGTTTTCAGCCCCGATGATGTCGATATCCATTTAGAACGACTAGAACTAATATATAAATTCTTAAAACGAGAAATCTCTTTTTTATGCCACATTATCCAAAAAGATGGCTATTCTACACAACCAGGTAAGATTAAAGTCATTAAAAACGTACCTATATCCAAAACAATCAAGGACATACGCAGTTTTCTCGGAATAGCAGGCTTTTATCGACGTATGGTATCTAACTACGCTCATATTAGTCAGCCGTTAATTAATCTGACAAAGAAAAATGTAAAATATCAATGGGGTGAGGCAGAACAGCAAGCTTTTAATACGCTTAAGTATGCCTTAATTAAAGCACCTATATTAAAATTCCTCAATTTCAAGAGACCCTTTTTGGTCATTACTGACGTCAGCGGCACTGCCCTGTGAGCAATATTAGCCCAAAAATATGACAACTTAGAACATCCGATTTGTTATTCTAGTAGGATCTTGAGTCAAGCAGAACGACGCTACTCGACCATTGAGCGCGAATTATTAGCGATCTGGTGGGCTGTTAAACAATATCGACTTTATTTAACTGGTACCCATTTTACTATCATAACTGACCATAGACCATTAAAATATCTTTTAAATCTTAAAGATCCATCGTCACGCCTAAGCAAGTGGGCCATGAATTTGATGGAATATACATTTACTACCAAAATCAACCAAAACGCGAATTTTTTCAGCAGAATAACAGGAATATCACCCTTCGGGACGACAGAACAAATATCAGTAATAAATAAATTAATTCCCGAGGATAATGCTTACAGCCCATATGGACCTGGACAAAAGAGGAGTTAAAACAATTACAAGCCCAAGATACGACACTTCAAACGTTGCAAGAAAACCGTACCGAGGAAGACCCGTATTATTTAAGCTCCCATCAACTCCTGTACAAAAATCGCGCCGAAAATCAACGAATCGATCCCTTAATAGGCCCAAAATCGATTGTACCCGATTTAATTAGAATTTTTCATGATTGTTTGTTTGGTTTCCATCCGGAATTCAAAAAACTGTTCTTTTATGAAAAAAGATATACAAAAATATGTCGAACAATGCCTGTCTTGCACAATGCATTAAACTCACTCATCCGCAACTACCAATGCAATTGCAATGCATATCGGTACCTGCAATGGCTTGGGGAAGAATATCGTTAGATATTGCAGGCCTTCTAAATCAGCAGCATACAAATATATTTTAACGGGTATTGACCATCTAACTCGTTACCCAGAATGCATTCCTTTGCCTAGCATAAATGCAAAAAACAGTAGCACGTGCCTTCGTAGAAAATATCCTAATAATATATGGGGTGTCAAGACAGATTTTAACAGATAATGTCAATCAGCAAGCTATTGCAAGAAATTTGCAATATTTTAGCTATCACTCGTCTTAATACTACGCCCTGACACCCGGCGGGAAATGAGTTATTGAAACGTTTCCATAAATCATTAAAAACCATGATTATTCACTATCTAGACGCAAATAATTCCGACTGCGACGACCAACTACCGTATGCCTTGATGAATTACCGAAATCAAGTGAACTCAGTTATAGAGGAAACGCCTTTCTTTTTGATGTACGCTCGAGATATGGAATTTCTTTGGCATTCTATTATTCAAGACAGTGGCATAATAAAATATGACTTAAATGACAATTACTGCAGCAAAATGGTTCGGCGATCTGCAAAAGCCCATCAGAAAGCAAAAGAAAATATAGAAAAATCTGTGGAATACAGGAGTTCTCGTATGAATGAGAGAAAATTAGGCGATGTGGTATTTTTAAATACACCAGTAATCCTAAAACCCGGAATCGAGTGATGAGAGCGAAACCGAAGTACCTCCGGTACGTAGGACTAGAACACGCGTAATTACTACTCCAAAAAGATATCAGGATTTTGTTATAGATCTGTATAATCGCCCTCAGTAATAGAATAAATAACAACAAAAACAAACAAAAAAATTAATTAACAGAATCAACCCATAAAAAAAATGAACAACTAATTTTTTTAATAAGCTAAGTTTTTTTAATCTTCATATTCATTACCGAGACTACATAATGCCCTTTTGTTTAAAAACCAAGCGTCTTGCTTATTCTGTGCTGGTTTTTGGGACAACTTGATACTCTTTGTTTTGCATAAATTTCAGACTAACGACAAATTCTGTGAATCTACCTATAAAGAGGTTCAACAACCCGACTTATATATAGGTCAAGAAAGGGAACCTAGTCAGTTTTAACCATCTGTTATTTCGGTAGTCGAATCAAATTCAGTTCTCGCTGTGAACAACCCATTTTTAAAACCTAATGTTTATGGTCAGTTAAACAGTGAATTACATCAAATACCTACGATTCCCCAAACGACTAATGAACCTTACGGAAAAATTATATTTAGTATGTTTTCTAGAAGCAAATAAATGTGTCATACGCTCGATATTATTATATATTTAGTCATTATCTTTAAGCCACCAGAAGTTCATTAGTTTATCTATTAATGTCTGACATTTTGTACTTTAAAAACCAAATGTATGGAGGCTGACTATCACACCATTGATAATTTATAGTTTTATTGACGACGGCAAGCTTCATACAATTCGGTTATTAAGTCTCGTTCTTTTAGTTATACAAAATTAAGCGATAGTAGAGTCTATTGTTTAGAAAAAAATACTAGCGATTTCTGTTAAAACATAACACATAAATTAGGAATAGTCAAGAAAAATAGGAATATGGATCGGTGACTATTATAAATTAGTTTAGATTTAAATAATCTTTAAAAACAAAACCATAAAGCCAAGGTTATTAAAAGTTATTGCTTGAGTGGTCTCCCAAAATATAATCCAGTTCGGCACACTAAAATGTTATTCTAATTAAATAGTCCCAGTCGTGAAGAACAATGCTTAGTTAAAAAACGCATGGTTAACAAAATAAAAGCACGCGGAAAAAGTGTATAGTGCAAAGAACTGTTTAAACAACAAAAAAACGGGAAACCAAAAAGCAAAAAAAAACAGAAAAACAATGATATGGTTAAATGTCTTTCTACATTTTGTAAAAAGTATTACGGATGTGGGCCGAAAGTCAGGCCTATACTGGATGGCCCTGTACCACTTACTTGAATTGGGCCTACTATATAACAGTTTCGGCCAATCTCATCCTGCAGCCGCCACTCTCCTCGCCATGTTGGAACTGTGGAAGTTTACCATCCACAACGAGTATAGTGTACTACGAATTGTCAATAATCAAATGGAGCTCTATGATTGTGCACTGTGCTATCCCAGCAGTCTCGGCCTCTACACTGCTCGAGACATGTGAAACGCCTACCTGGATTTGGGGGGTCTCTATTGTTCCTGCTTGGCCTGCCTAATGGACATTACCTACCCTGGAACCACTACAAGAGTACCTCCCCTACACCTACCGTATGCCCGTCTACCAAGGTGAGATGATTTTGAAGACCAGTCATGGTTACCTAAACATTCTGATCAATTGTGCGCTTTCAGGGAACCGCTAGAGCTGTACTCCTTGGAAGTATCGAACGTCCCACTCACCGCAGAACTAACCGCCTTCGATTTGAAAGTCGAAGAAAAGCTGGACCAAGTTCAACCGGGCAGCCCATGGACATTTCCATGACCCCGCCCGGTGATCAGTCAGCCGAAGCGTTGTCCCAACGACAACTTTAACTACGGTCTAATCTAGACCCTTACGGGAAGAGCTGATAGCCCATATTAAGTGGAACGCTGGTCTCCCCCCTCTTATTCCCATCATCCGTGGACCACGGGGAATTGTTAATTCCGGAGTCCGTTTTAACCGGCCCCCGGAGATCCAGATTTTTTTCCGGCATGTGGATACGCCGCGACCAAACAGTTCTGTTTCCGATGTAGATGAAATTGATTACCATCAGGAATAAAATTTGTATATATATTAAGTAGGTTTTTTTGTACAATTTCATTTTTTTACCATTCTTATAGCGTTTAGGTATAACATACATTTTTTAGTAGTACTTTGCTCGATAGATATCGTATTTAAATAATATAATCATATATATCATATTTCAACTAAAACCCTACCTGATATAATACGGAAGACGCTTCTTTGCTACATGAAATAATAGGTAAGGGTAGGTTTGTTTCAACAACCAAAACTTATATCTTAGGGTATAACTTTTTAAAAATATTAGGGGATGACTTGTGATGATCGACATGCCCCCAAATTCTTTACAGATAAGCCAGTAATCTCATTTTGGTCATACTTAATAATTATTAAATATATTTAAAAATAATTGGCACTCTAACATCAAAAAAAAATATTGAAGTATTCTAATGAACAAAATATATTAAAATTGTAGTTACTCTAACCCGCTTGCGGCGATGATCTAGAACCAAAGGAATGTTCAGTGCTTGAGTCATACCTAACGAGGACAAAATAACAATTAGTCTTGCACAATATTTGGATAATTTTGATGATTGTATTGACTCCACGTGTCTAGGTCACCAGATAGCCTATATTCGCGGAAGGTTATAAAAGCTTACATGATACATTTAAATAGAGATTCAAGTAGTAGTTGCTGAATTAAACATCGGCAGGAGCTCCTATAAAAAAATTAGTGAAAAGTTTTGAGATCTTTTATTATCTGTAGAGGTTAAGATTCAAGTTAGTTTCGAAAATGAAAAAGATTGTTTAAATTTTAAAGTCAAAAAGCCAAACAAATTATTATAAATCAGAAAGCCCAAGTGATTATAAACACAATTTATTAACCAATATTTAATTATATATTATAATATAATTTATTATCTAAATTTTAAATAATAGACAGTTAAGTGTAAAACAAAAACAAGTCAATGATTAGTTGGTATAGATAAAAGTTAAGAGCTATAATAAATTAAGAGTTTAATTTAGATTTGAGGGTAATAGATTAAGTAACTTATAGACTAACCAGTTAAGAAAGCTATTAACGACTTAATTTTAAATGTTCACAGAATGTATACTAATCGGTGGATAATTAGAAATATATTTCGTTGGGTTAAATTAGAGGTAAGAAAAGAATAAAACCAGATGGGATTACTAAGGGAGATTTGCTATTCAAATAATATTGTATTTTCTAATCGTAATTAAGGAATAGCCGTTAGGTTTTATTACAACATTACCTTATTTCTGTGTGTTTAATATGAGTGTTGACTACCTATATACACTTATAGCTGATAAGATAAAATTATAGAAAGCCTATTAAATCTAAACACGGTTTATTTTTTTTCCGCCTACAAATATGGCCTTATTTAACTCTTGTGGAGACGCCAGTGGTATCTTCTTACTTCTGGATTCGAAACCGCAAAAGCTCCCTTTCAAATTTAGGCAGCTGCTCGCCAGTTTACCATGCAGATAAATTAAAGACAGGTCAAAATAAAGACCCCAATCAAAATAAATATAGAAATTCACAAAAAGGTGGTTGTCACACATGATGCCAAACATACTTTATGGATAAAGAATAAATATTCCTGTTCCGGTGACAATACAATACCCTCTGGAGGGGGGAAAACGCGTCAGTTTGTCCGATTTCAACCAAAATTGGTATACGGGGGTTTTTCGTTATAAGGAATACGAATTTTTGATGAGCTGTTGAAAATTCAATATGGTGGATTCAAGATAAACGATTTTTGGTCATGTTTTCCTAACCAATTTTTACTGACTTATATACATCCGGCTGTCTTAAAATTTACTATGCGTTTATAGTTTCTGTAACAATACAATCATATAGCATTATTACCCAATAAACCAAATCCCCACGGGCCGAAATCGGCAAAATGAAGGCTTTTCGAAATGATGGATACAAGCCGAAAGTAACCGCCGGAGCGGCGTGCTTAACGTTTTGTCCGTTCTGCCTCCAGGCGGCCGCGAGTCGGATACCGGGGGCATGCTGCCTTCTTTCCGAACATCAACCGCGGCGGATTACCGCTTTCGGCCATCCAGATTTTACCACGGTAATTATGCAGTATACGGTTTCCTGCCATTTTTTATTTTTTATGAAAAATTCTTTATGGGGCACCTACTAGAGTCCCTAGGACCTAAAATACAAAACAATTAAATTCAAACCAGGTTTAACGCAGCTGTTCAATTTGCAATAATAAGAAACATAATTTTATGTAATTTTTTATTCTTTAAAATTATTACATTTGCCACGCACTTAGCTTTGTTGTAGAAAAAAAATCATGTCATGCTTGTGCCATACGTACGTCTCTCTCTATCTCAAGCTCTTTTGTCTTTCCTCTCCTTTATTCTTTTCTCCTACATGGTCAGGGCGGCGCTTCGGATCCCCACTCTTCCGATTCACTCTCGAAGACGGGATCGAAAGCGGCGACTCTTCAATACGATTCGATCCTTTCGAAAGTTCGCATGTCTCTCAGCCAGGATTAACGCCGAGTGCCGTTCGAGATTTAACAAAATTCAATTAAATCGCCGTGGTTCTAAGGTTACTAAAATAATGTTGTGTTTATAATCAATGGTAAGATTGTATTTTTATTTATTTTGCAGCACAGGACATGTATAATAACCATGTCCTGTGATATATAAGAACAAGGAGTTTATACTGGTTTAGTGCCCTTAGATAACAGCAGATCTGACTACTAGGTTTTATCTTAAAAAGGCCATCCGTTCTTACACGATGCCTTTACATAATCCTCGATCATTAGACGTTATATAACCGATCAAACGAGATCTAACGCTCGATCGGACGAAATATATAAAGCTTGATCAGATGAGGAGGTAGGACGCTCGATCTGACGAGATAAAACTATCGATCAGATGAGGTAAAACGCTCAATCAGATGAGGTAAAACGCTCGATCAGACGAGGTAAAACGCTCGATCTGACGAGGTAAAACGCTCGATCAGACGGGGTAAAACGCTCGATCAAACCAGGTAAAACGCTCCATCAGATGAGGTAAAACGCTCAATCAGACGAGATAAAATGCTCGATCAGACAAGGTGAAACGCTTGATCTAAAAATAATAAATGTGCTATCAGAGGTTCATTTCAATGCGCAAATTGCTCGAATATGTATTTTCAAGCGGATCAAATCTCTTGAAAAAGTATTGACATTTGTGTTCGTTTTTGTTTTGCAGATGGCCAGTCTCCTTACTCTGGAAAAATTCAGCTTGATTCCCGATAAAAATGAAGAGTCAAATCAAATTTTTCAGAAAATTAAGAATCTGGCAGAATTGCACCTACCACCTGACTATAAATTATGGAAAGCGTATCCATTAACGCCGACTGAGATTTTTGGTGAAGAACTGGATCCTCAGGTATTAAATAAGTTGAGATTGGGTCTCCCTACAGTTGGCTTAGCGCAGGCCTTCCGTCCGGAGGCTACCAGTCTGCCTCAGAAAATTTATAGAGATATGAAGGTGAAAATGTTACAGTGGCCTTTTTGTGTGGGCCTAATTGTTGGACCCCCAACTTTAGCGGCTCGCATTCGTGGTTCAGCAGTGCAGAGTGAACTGATCAATGCCGCATTAGCGGAGGTTAGACCTTTATTGATCGCACGAGCAGCTGCTTCAATGGAGTTATCCGATGCTTGTTCATATGTAGCTTCTGATTCTAAAATTGTAACAGCGACTGCTTAAAAACCCACTACAGCCTCTAGACTTGATAAGTTAGAGCAAAATCATGATGAACTTAAATCACTGTTACAGGAAGCTTTGTGTAAATTCAGTCAGTCCAATGTTTAGCTCCAGGTAAATGAGGGAGGAAATGTTGAGGAAGCTGACGCAGAATTCGATTTGGAGTCTGATGCGAAGAATTTGGATCCAATTATGGAAAGCGATATTGAGCAGGAAGTACATTCGTGGAACGCACCAGGTTTTTCCTTTAAGGACAAAGTTACTTTCGACTTTACACCCAAAACTAAGGAACAGGAACTTAACATTCCTGTTCCTAAAGATGTCATAGCTAAACATCGAATGTCAGCGCCTTGGTAATTAATCCTTTAACAAAATTAGATATTTTGATATTCAAAAACGACTTCATGCTTCTCCAGTTTTCAGTGCTCTAAAGGTAAACACTCATCTTGCTTTTGCATTTCCCTCTAACCTTGTTCAAGAAGTATTAGCTAAAATCGATAATACTTTGGCTACTACCACACATGGGCTGCTCCACCAAAGAAAGGCCTTCTCTGACATTATGCAGGAAATTGTGCCCAAATATTAATGATTTGGTCCAGCAAAAATGCTTTGCTTCAGAGTCGCGTTTTAAAAATATTTCTGATGACATACTTCAGTATACCTGTGGAAGCCGAGCTGAAGCAATTGAGTCTAGGCGAAAATTTTTTAAACTCAGAGATAGCTATGCTTCATCTCAGTTGGAAGCGATTCCCCCATCTAGTTCGCATCGTTTCGCAGAGCAAATTTTTTCCGAATTTTTCAGATAATTTGGAAGGTTTTTTCCTAAGGGCAAAAGCCAATATAGAAACAAACAAGTTTCTAACTACAATTAGTCAAAATATTCCTCTTCCAAATATTCAGCTTTCAAGCCCCCCACTAAAAATGTCAAAAAATCTGTGCGTTCCAACTTCAAAGGGGTCGTAAACGCTCATACCCGCGAGACGACAAAAAATATTTAAAGTCAAAACGCCAGAAGTGACTATTTCCAGATGGGAGGGCGTCTGAGATTTTTTGTGTGAAAGTAGGAGGAAGCCGGGGCACCAGGTCCGATTTTAAATATTATAACGGGTTACAAAATTCCATTTGTCTCAAATCCATCATTAATACGCCTCAAATCAACTCCTCGTTACGCTACGAAAAACATGACGAAAGTCATACAAAATTTAGTTCTTTAGAATGTTCTAGAATCCTCAAACGAGAAGTGGGGATCAAGGATGTTCACGGTTCCAAAGTTGGACGGAATGTTAAGGCCGATTTTCGATCTTCGGGGACTAAACAAATATATTGCTCCAAGAAAGTTCACACTTCTAAATCATTTAAGAGTTCCTAGCTTCCTTCAACCGGGCGATTATATGGTGAAGATAGACTTAACCCAAGCATACTTTCAAATTCCCATATTCAAAAGCGACCGAAAGTTTCAGTCTTTAATTCATCAAAACGTAGTGTATCAAATGGATTCCCTTCCTTTTGGTTTGTCAAGTGCCCCCGTTACATTCGCGAAGGTTTCAAATTGGTTAGCAAGTTGTCTGAGAAAGCAGGGAATTCGAGAGATCGCAAATCAAAGCTCTCATCAGCTTTTATTAGAGGTGGAAAAAGTTCTTTCATTCCTCAAGATTAGTAAATCAAGAAAAATCGATTATTGTCCCCCAGAAACAATTAGAATATCTGAGAGTTCAGTGGAATACGGAAAAAAATCAGATGGCTTTACCAAGAAAAAAGATTCTATCTATAAGATAAGACCTGATATATCAGTTATCCAAAGTCATCGTTGGAGTTGGTCCCTATCGAGAAGGCTTCTGGGGAAACTCAATTTTGCTTCTTTTTTAATTCCTCTGGGAAGGCTCCATTCAAGAAATATCCAGAAAGCCAATCTGAGCTTATCAGAATGGCGCCATTAAACAGTTTTTGGCACCCGAGAAAGTTGTTATTCAGTGCCATTGGTGGCTGCGCCATCTAAAATCCAAGTCAGATCTTTTCCCAAGAAATCGCGAAGTGTTCCTAACGAAACAGGTACTTTTCTCGACAGTGGTCGAAAAAACAAAAAATGGAACATAAACCTATAAGAATTTTTTGCAATCTACGCAACAATTCGGCTGTCGGCACCCAAGCTGCAGAACAAAACGGTTTTAATCCAGTCCGACAACAGGAGTGCTGTAGCATATATAAGGAATTAGGGAGGAACAAGATCAGCGCAGTTAATAAGAAACTGCTGATTTTCGCCAAATCTATGAACATAAATCTTATTGCCCACTATATTCCCGGAATGTACAACCTTACAGCCGACAGTCTGTCTCGCAACCAATTTGAGGTCACCTGGACTCTTTCTCAGGAAGTAGTTCAGAGGATTTTCCGAAAGTGGGGGATTCCAGTGGTTGACTTGTTCGCTTCGAAGGAAGCGAAAGTCGTCCAACCTACGTAACAAGGAATGCTCAGGATATGCAAGCTGCGTTTATAGATGCGTTCAGTCGGAGTTGGAATTATACTCTGGGCTGGATCTTTCCTCCACCGGCATTGATTCCTAGGGTGCTCAGTCATCTAAACTCCTAGGCACATACATCATAATAGTGCCAAAATGGGAGAAAGTGTTTTGGAGACAAGACTTGAAAAACAGGGCGGTGGCTCCGCCTTTTCAAATTAGGAATCTTCAACACCGTCTTCTAGACGCACAGACCCAGAAAACCATTCCCAATGCCAAAGATCTTTTTTTGGAAGCATGGAAAATTCGGGCTGGTCGAAACTTGTCAGGGATTGGGAAACAGAACATGTAAATTTGTTGCTTTCTTCTTAGAGAAATTATTTTCTTAAAACTTATTTAGCACCTTGGAATCATTGGCTATCTTGGTCAAAAAGAAATGATATCGGTCCATCTAATCCTGAAGTAAAGGATCTTGCTAAGTATTTAGTTTTTTTTTTAATTTGAAACAAAGAAATTAGCGCCCAGGACTATCAAACTCCACAAGTCGGTAATTACAACATTTTCCAATCCTGAAAAATCTGAACTTTTGGCTAGTCATTCTTTTGTTAAACATATTTTAAAAGGTATTGATTTATCTAAGCCGCCTCTTCCAAAGAGGTCAATTTGGGACATAAATAAATTCATTGATTGGATAAAACATGAAGATATTGACGAGTCAAGTTTATTTCAAGTGTCCAGGCGCGTTGCTCTTATTCTTCTTTTGCCATCTGGCAGAAGGATACATGATCTAACCTTGTTAAATATTGATTGTCAAAGCGCTGACATTAATGAATGTGAAATTTCTTTCTGGCCTTCCTTTGGCTGAAAGACAGACTCAAAGAATTATAGGTAATCGCGCTGGAAATTATTAAACTGCACTAATACCACTATTGATCCAATCTACTGGGTTCAAAAGTTAATAAGCTTATCGGCGTCGGGTTCAGTTATTGGGGGTTGGGTAAAATCGGTTTCTAAAATGCCAATATTTCCTTTTCACACGGAAGTATTTGTTCTGCAGTGGCCTCTTTTAGATTTGATAATCAGATACCTCTTGATGTAATTCTTCAGAAAGGAAATTGGCGGGGTAAGACTAATTTCTTTAAATTTTATTATAAAGAGATTTATAAAGAAGGTACATATGAGGGGAATACGACTGAAGGAAACTTTGTTCCTATATAAGCACTTTTAGGTTAGTTTTTGTTTTGTTTTTTTGGAGTAGTCAAACTAGAATTAGATGTTTAAGCCTAGGCAAGACCTGAAATAAATCGTTTTCTTCCCTTCGGAGGGAAAACGTTAAATACTTGACAAACACAATAGAAAAGTCCATTACAGTTTTCCAGAACTCAATCGTAATCAAGCTATACTTGCAACAACGCAAAAAAAAGGATTTTACATAATATGACTTCTCTTTTACAGTTTACTACTAGGATAATAAGTAGTTAGTGTAACGTTTATATCGTTACATGTTTCAAATATCATATTTTTCAATAAATAATTAATATCTTATAAAAGCAAGCTAATTAAAATAATATTGTATTCTTTAAAAAATAAACACAGTGGATCAAATACACCTGATAGAACTGTATTTTCAATATTTATATAGCTATGCCTTCTTCGGAGCTCCGCGATAAGCATTTACTGTTAATATTGTTCAGTGTTTCATGTGAGTTATCGGTTTCTCTTTTCAATACGTAAGAGTGCCCTGGAAATGGAACAACGGGGTTGCGGCGGCATCAAATGTCTCTCTTAACTTGGCAGACTTCCTATACGGAAAGCTATCGGCCAAGTGTAATCGATTACATTTTTGCCGACATTGAACATGATTTTTTGTGAAAAATAGTCTACCCATGCACATGGTAAGTTTTAAGACGAAATTTAGTGCCTGGATGACGTCCGAAGATATTAGACACGAAGTTTTATCTGGTTAGTATATCTGTTTTTGCGAAAAATATGCCTTTGAGTCTTAATTATCTTAAATTTTACATATTCAACTTAATTTTCTAAATGATTTTCTCCTGAAATATTATCTTTCAGGAGTTTTCTAAATTTTTCTCTCTAGGATTTCTGGAGGCTGCGACGTTATGATCATTTTTATCTAAAAAAATTATTTTCTTTAGGGACGAGGATCCGTAAACCCTGGTGAGGTTGAAATGAAGTTTTTGTGAGTTTTTTGGTTCTTTTGCGTAAGTTTTAGGTAATTCGACGTTGATGATTCCAAGTGCTAAATGGTAAAACCAGAAGTCAAATTTTGTCAAATTAGTGGAGCCTGGAGCATCAATAGTCTGACCAGATGACCCCATCACATTTCGGCGTGCCTGGCTGTGGATACTGGATTTGCAGATTTTCTCGGTAAGTTTTCTTTTACTTAATTTTCATTTTTATGAATCGTCTTTATGACAATTTTCTTTTAAGTAGAGAAACTTATCGAGAGATTCTGCAGTCAGACAGGATCGATTTCTGATTGGTTAGCTCACAGATTCAGAAAGTTTTATTTTTCCCTATGCCTTTAAAAGGATTTTTCAAAGAACTTTCCTAAACTTTGACTTTAATTTCATTCAAGATTTAGAGAAATATATAAAACTTTAACTTTATTCTCAGACAGAAAATTCCGCGTTCAGATTTGTTTTTCTACAAAATAAATTGTTGTAAGTAGTACTTATTTTTCTAATCGTACACTCAGGAAAGGGTCGAAAGGAAGATAGACTGTTAAATTTTCTAGTTCTAGTTCTCGTAAAAAGGTAAACTGTTTGAATTAAACGATTACCTTATTTTATCTAGACGTTACATAATGCTTTAAAGCTTAAATTTTGGGGTTGTTGTAAAATTAAACCATACGAGATTGTAAAGATTTTTTTTGTAAAGAAAACCAGGGAATAAAGTAAATTGAAATTTGTATAAATTTAGACGTAGTCTTGGGCTGTTCATTTTTTAAAAACAAATGTGATTTCTCAGATATATTTTGAAAGTTATGAGAGGGTCAGAATTTGTAATTTAGGTTCCGTTAGAGCTTTCTGCTGAGCTTGTCAGAAAACAAACCACGGGTTTTTTCACAAATAAATTCTTATGGTTAAGCAACAACTTTTGTTTTTTCGGTATTCGTCAACCTGTGAGCCTGCCAAAGAGTCAAACTGAGAGCTGTCAAACAGACCAAAATCCTCCACAGAATGACAAACCCTGTCTAGTAGTTCCCGTCCTACTGAGGTGAAGAATCTTAGTCGACCTCCAGTTCCGCATTTTGGTGAAGGTGTCACGAGTTACAGAGTTGATTATGACGGACCTAGATGGTTGATGGGCTTGTTGAAAGATTTGTGAACCGGTGATGTTTTCTTTTTATTTTATTAATCAGACAAACAAAAGTCAGAAAGTTCTAAAATTCTCGAATGTTTCAATTTTGGTTAATTTTCATGTTTGGTAAATTTAATATTGTAAAAAAAGGAAATTCTTGTGACCAAATTTAAACTCAATGATTTTTCTCATTAAACTTGCACTCGCTGGCAAGGGAACATTATTATAAGAACTTTCCTTTAAGGTCAATTTTCAATGTTTCTATTTCTAAACTTCAGTATTCGTTTCCTATTACAATTTAAAGTTCTTAAGATAGTGTTCATGGCGCCTCTATCCTAATGAGTTAAGTAGAATGATAAATCAGTGGAAAGGTAGAAAACCCTACCTCTTGAGATTAAAAAAAGGAAAAAAATATAAGCAAAAAAAACGATCATAGAAAAATATTCAGCTAGCGAAATAACGATTTAAACATGAGTCTTATGCCACAAATGGCTTTTAATGCTGTTTGACAGGCACAAATGGCGCCCAACGTGGGGCTCGAACCCACATAAGACACATATTTAAATCGTTATTTCGCTAGCTCAATATTTTTCTATGATCATTTCTTTTGTTTATATTTTTTTATTTTCACCTTTTTACTGATTTGTCATTCTACTTTTTAGATTGGATGTTTCAATTTTGGTTAATTTTCATGTTTGGTAAATTTAATATTGTAAAAAAAGGAAATTCTTGTGACCAAATTTAAACTCAATGATTTTTCTCATTAAACTTGTGAAATTTAACTTCAATCTTTAATTTATCCTCCACTCGCTGGCAAGGGAACATTATTATAAGAACTTTCCTTTAAGGTCAATTTTCAATTTTTCTATTTCTAAACTTCAGTATTCGTTTCCTATTACAATTTAAAGTTCTTAAGATAGTGTTCATGGCGCCTCTATCCTAATGAGTTAAGTAGAATGATAAATCAGTGGAAAGGTAGAAAACCCTACCTCTTGAGATTAAAAAAAGGAAAAAAATATAAGCAAAAAAAACGATCATAGAAAAATATTGAGCTAGCGAAATAACGATTTAAACATGAGTCTTATGCCACAAATGGCTTCTAATGCTGTTTGACAGGCACAAATGGCGCCCAACGTGGGGCTCGAACCCACATAAGACACATATTTAAATCGTTATTTCGCTAGCTCAATATTTTTCTATGATCATTTCTTTTGTTTATATTTTTTTATTTTCACCTTTTTACTGATTTGTCATTCTACTTTTTAGTTTTACAACAACCCGAAAATTTAATCTATAAAGCCTTATGTAACGTCTAGATACAATAAAGTAATCGTTTAATTCAAACGGTATACCTTTTTACTAGAACTAGAATTAAATTTATTTTACTCAGGAGACGATAAACAATGTTTATCGTCTCCTGGTGATGCTAACGTTGTTAGCGAAACGCGCGTCGAGTGCAAAAAAGTGTAGTTTTGGTTTGTGGAAAACAATCATAATTTTGTTTTAGTGCAACCAAAGGTTCCAAATTCCCAACATAGTCTTTCATGGAAGAAAATTTAACAATCTATCTTCCTTTCGACCCTTTCCTGAGTGTACACATTCTAAGAAAATCTTAGAAAAATAAGTACTACGTACAAAAATTTATTTTGTAGAAAAATAAATCTGAACGCGGGATTTTCTGTCTCAAATTATGTCCAATAATCTGAAAGAGAACAAAGTTAAATTTTTATTTATGTTTTCGGGGAAGAAAATTTATTCGATTTTCCAGGAAAATCTTGAATGAAATTTAAGTGAAAGTTTAGGAAAATTCAGGAAGTCCTTTTAAAAATTCTTTTAAAGACATAGGGAAAAATCAAACTTTGTTTGATTTTCTCAAGAAAATCGATGAGTGCTAGGCTGAAGCCATTGGCACAGAATCACTATTTTTGCAAAAAAAATATGGAAAATAAACATAAAAACTGAATTTAAAATTTCAGAATCTGTGAGTTAACCAATCAGAAATCGATCGTGTCTAACTGCAGAATCTCTCGATAAGTTTCTCTACTTTAAAAAAAATCTGTCATAAAGACGATTCATAAAAATGAAAATTAAGCAAAAGAAAACATCGAGAAAATCTGGGAATCCAATATCCAAAGCCAGTCATGCCGAAATGTGATGGGGTCATCTGGTCAGACTATTGATGCTCCAGGCTCCACTAATTTGACAAAATTTGACTTCTGGTTTCGTTCGAATCATCAACATCGAATTACCTAAAACCTACACAAAAGAATCAGAAAACTCACAAAAACTTTATTTCAACCTCACCAGGGTTTAAGGATCCACGCTCCTAAAGAAAATAAATTATTTAGACAAAAATTATTATAACGTCGCAGCCTCTAGAAATCCTAGAGAGAAAAATTTAGAAAACTCCCGAAAGAAAATTTTTCAGAGGAAAATCATTTAGAAAAGTAAGTTTAATATGTAAAATTTAAGATAATTAAGGACCAAAGGCATATTTTTCGCAAAAACAGAGATACTGACCAGATAAAACTTCGTGTCTAATATCTTCGGACGTCAGCCGGGCACTAAATTTCGTCTTAAAACCTAACAATCCTCCTTTCACCCATAAAATTTTGTGAAATTGTGAGCAAAATTTTTATTATAAATTTATTGACTTCAATTTAATTTGAATGATAAAGAAAACCTAATCAATACTCGAGGAGTGCAACATAATTCATTTGAAACAATACTAAGCTGTTAGGGATTGAAATCGAAACATTGTCAGGTAAAAGTCATTTTAGGGATGGGTGAAGACAAGTGTAGGTATAAATAATTGTAAAATGATTGTTAAAAATTATGAAATAGTCAGTTAATTTTCTTCCTGTTCAGAAAGAGCAGAGTTATAATCATTATTTTCTGGAGTCATTGTGCAACATTTTTATATAATTACCTAAATAATTTCCATCTAAATCTTCTAAATTATAAGATATATTAGATAAAACTTTGTTGATGATGCAAGGAATATATTTTGGTCCTAATTTAGCCGTATAATTTTTTGAGACATTAGAAAGAGACTAACTTTTTTTCCATACTCTATCTCCAACATGAAATTGTAAAGGTCTTTTTCTTGAATGGTAACGCTTTGCATTTTTTGTATATCAATTGAGTAAACGTTTACGAATATCTACAAAAAGTTTAGGAAGTTCCTATTAATCGTCAACTCTGGAATTTTTACCTTTAATAATTTCAAAATGTTGGTCTTTTTCCTCTAATTTGCCATAGTAGTCTCCTGTGAAAGAATATTCCTGCCAAGAGCCAGAAAACTAGGGCTATAATTCGTGTTTTACTGTATTTATAGCTAAACAAATTTTATGAATACAATTATCCCAAGATTTTTGGTTGTCACCAATATATGAACGTATTGCTGTGACAATTACTCTATTTACCCTTTCTACGTAATTTGATTGAGGTTGGTATAACAAGGTGTAAAATAGTTTTTGAATTTTATATGAATTAATAAAATTAGTAAATTCATGTCTTTTAAAATAAGAAGCATGGTCGCACATGAGAATCTGAGGTACTCCATGCAGTAAGAATATATTATTTTCTAAATATTTATTAATTGCTTTTGAAGTTACATTTCTGAGAGGATGTATAAAAGTATATTTTATAAAATAATCGGTAACTACTAAAGCAAACTTATTCCCAGAGAAAGATCTAGTATAGGGACCAATTAGATCGCACGATAGCATTTGAAAAGGAAACCTTATGTCTTTATATGTAAACGTCCATAAGACCAGAAGTAACAGAGTTAGGACTTTTACATGCCATACAAACAGAACATCTCCTTAAATATTTGGAGACATTTTTCCTGATGTTCGGTCAGTAATAAATTTCCAAAATACTGTTAAGGGTTTTAGAAATACCAAAATGAGAAGCTGTTTCATTTTTATGATAAAATTTTAAAATGTCATTTCTATTTTTTGTAGGTTTGACAATTTTCTATTCAACGAGATTACTGACTATTCCATGATTTTGAAGAATATGTTTATATAAAATATTGTTTTTAACTAAATATGTAGGGGTCATTTTTTACCTTTTCCAACATTGATATATATATCATTTGTCAGGTTTTAAAGTAGAAAAGTCAATAACTGAAGTAAATAAACTTTGATATTTTCCTCGTCTTCCTTATTATGTAAATTATTTTCAGAGACAGCTCTGGATAGAGCATCGGCCACGACATTTAAAGAACCTTATTAGAGACGTTAAATTGAGATAAACTTAAAGCCCATCGAGTTAATCTACCTGAACGGATTGAAATATTATGAAACCATAAAAGGGAGGAACAATCAGTTACTAAAGTAAATTCTGAGGCCTCTACATAAACTCTAAATTGTTCTAATCCGAAAATTACACCAATAATTTCTTTCTTTGTTGCACTATAATTTCTTTGAGACTTGATAAGAGTTTTACTACCAAAAGCAATCGGGTTTTCCAATCCTTCGTCGTCTAATTTATATAAAACAGCCCCAAACCCTAGGTTGCTTGCATCAGTTTGAATATAGAAATGTTTAGTAAAGTCTGGATTTGCCAAAACTGGAGCAGAAATAGGATTTTTTTTATTTGTTTAAAAGCGTCATCAGCCTCCTTCATTTAAGTTATTGGTTGTCCTTTTTTCCGACCTTTTAGCAAATCATTGATTGGAGAACAAACAGAGGCAAAGTCTCTTAAAAATCGATTGTACCAGCTTATAAGACTAGTTAAACGTTTAATTTCGGTGGTTGTTTTCGGAATAATAATATCAAGTATAGCTTTAACTTTTTCTGTGCTAGTTATTAGCCCGTCTTAATCAATTACGAAACCCAAGTAATTTAAAAAGAGACGACAAAAAAAACATTTGTCTAAATTAATAGTTAAATTAGCCTTTTTTAGCCTACAAATATATCTTTTAAAATTGATATATGTTCAGAAAATGAGGACGTTACGGCAATAATATCATCGCAATAATTAAACCAATAAGGTTCTAATGAGGGACCGAGCACCAGATCCATGACACATTGCATAGTTGCACTACTATTACATAAACCCATAGGAAGAACTTTGTATGAAAATGTATCCATACCATATACTGAAAAACTGCATTTTATTTTGCTATCATTATCCAATGGAATTTGGCAAAACGTTTTTCTAAGATTAATTGACGATAAAAATGACGCGTCACGTAGTTTTTGAAGTATCATGTCAATTATAGATAAAAGATATTTGTCTTTTATTGTTATTTTATTGAGTTTTCTCCAGTCTAGCGTTACTCTGAACTCTTCAGGCTTTTTTTCAACTAGGCAAAGAGGAAATGACCAAGGAGAATTAGTTTCTTCAATCAAATTCAAATCTAACATTTTTTGGACTTCTTTTTTAAATGTCCTTGCATGACAGGTGAAAGAGGGTACTGGCATTGTTTAATAGGTAAAGCATTTCCTGTATGAATGTGGTGAGTGATAACATTTGTTAAACACAATTTATCCTTTTTATTTATTCAACACCTTTATCTAATTCCTGTTTTTGGTTTTCAAAAAGAATATAAACAAATTTAATTGTATTTATTGTACAGAGAGAGACTGATACTTGGTATCAAAACCCTTTAATTTACGAGATATTTTGTTTAAAGTTATAGGCAGATAAACATAACCATTACATTTAGATTTGAATCACAAAAAAATTGAAGATTAAGTTTTTTTAAAAGATTAAAACAACTAGCTCCTAAAATGCAGTTATTTGCACCTGAATCAATCAGACGGTTATCGTTGATTTTTTTTGTAAAAATAAGGCTTATGGAAATGTTGGAAAAGAAAAAACTCCTTACGACAGATAACCAAAGTTTCCAATGTTCCATATCGGTAGTTATTGGCGTTTGTTTTGTTTCTTTTTATTTGTGGCAGTCAAACAGCATTAGAAGCCATTTCTGGCATAAGACTCATGTTTAAATCGTTATTTCGATAGCTCAATATTTTTCTATGATCTTTTTCTCTTGTTTATATTTTTTTCCTTTTTTCTTTTTTTTTTTAAATCTCAAGGCGTAGGGGTTTTCACCTTTTCACTTATTTGTCATTCTACTTAACTTATTAAAGTAGAAGCGCGATATCTTAAGAACTTTAAATTGTAATAGGAAATGAATACTAAAGTTTAAAAATAGAAACATCGAACATTGACCTTAAAGGAAAGTTCTTATAATAATGTTCCCTTGCCAGCAAGTGGATGATAAATTAAAGATTGAAGTTAAATTTCACAAGTTTAACGAGAAAAATCATTGAGTATAAATTTGGTGACAATTAGAATATTAGATTTACCAAACATGAAAAAGAACCAAAATTGAAACATTCGAGAATTTTAGAACTTTCTGACTTTTGTTTGTCTGGTTTACAAATCTTTCAACAAGCCCATCAACCATCTAGGTCCATCATCATCATCAACTCTGTAGCTCATGACACCTTCACTAAAATGCGGAACTGGAAGTCGACTAAGACTCTTCACCTCAGTAGGACGGGAACTACTAGACAGGGTTTGTTATTCTAGCCGTCATATGGAATGTGGAGGATTTTGGTCTGTTTGAAGGCTCTCAGTTTGACTCCTTGGCAGGCTCACAGGTTGACGATTAACGAAAAAATAAAAGTTGGTGCTTAAGCAACCATAAGGATTTATTTGTGAATAAACCCGTGATTTGTTTTCTGACAAGCTCAGCAGAAAGCTCTAACGGAACCTAAATTATAAATTCTGACCCTCTCATAACTTTTAAAATATATCTTATAAATCACATACGTCTAAATTTCTAAAAATTCTAATTTACCTTATTCCCTGGTTCTCTTTACAAAAAAATATCTTTACAATCTTTACAGCAACCCCAAAATTTAAGCTATAAAGCATTATGTAACGCCTAGATATAATAAAGTAATCGTTTAATTCACACGGTATACCGTTTTACTAGAACTAGAAATAAATTTATTTTACTCTTTCATGGAAGAAAATTTAAGAGTCTATCTTCCTTTCGACCCTTTCCTGAGTGTACACATTCTAAGAAAATCTTAGAAAAATAAGTACTATTTACAACAATTTATTTTGTAGAAAAATACATCTGAACGCGGGATTTTCTGTCTAAAATTATGTCCAATAATCTGAGAGAGAGAGCAAAGTTAAAGTTTTATTTATTTTTTCGTGAAAGTACATTTATTCGATTTTCCAGGAAAATCTTGAATGAAATTTAAGTCAAAGTTTAGAAAAATTCAGGAAGTCGTTTTAAAAATCCCTTTAAAGGCATAGGGAAAAATCAAACTTTGTATGATTTTCTTAAGAAAATCGATGAGTGCTAGGCTAAAGCCATTGGCCCAGAATCACTATTTTTTCGAAAAAAAATATGGAAAATAAACGTAAAAACTGAGTTTAAAATTTCAGAATCTGTGAGCTAACCAATCAGAATTCGATCGTGTCTGACTGCAAATCTCTCGATAAGTTTCTCTACTTCATCAACGTTGAATTACCTAAAAGTTACACAAAAGGACCAAAAAACTCACAAAAACTTCATTTCAACCTCACCAGGGTTTAAGAATCCTCGTCCCTAAAGAAAATAATTTTTTTAGATAAAAATGATCATAACGTCGCAGCCTCCAGAAATTCTAGAGAGAAAAATTTAGAAAACTCTTAAAAGAAAATATTTCAGAGGGAAATCATTTAGGAAATTAAGTTGAATATGTAAAATTTAAGATAATTAAGGCCCAAAGGCATATTTTTTGCAAAAACAGATATACTGACCAGATAAAACTTCGTGTCTAGTATCTTCAGACGTCATCCAGGCACTAAATTTCGTCTTAAAACTTAACATGTGCATCGGTAGACTTTTTTCACAAAAAATCATGTTCAATCTCGGAAAAAATGTAATCGATCACACTTGGCCGATAGCTTACCGTATAGAAAGTCTGCCAAGCGTAAGAGAGACATTTGATCCCGCCGCTACCCCGTTGTTCCATTTCCAGAGCACTCTCACGTATTGAAAAGAGAAACCGATAACTCACATGAAACACTGAACAATATGAACAGTAAATGCTCATCGCGAGCTCCGAAGAAGGCATAGCTATATAAATATTAAAAATACAGTTCTATAAGTTGTATTTTGTCCACTATGTGTTTTTTTTTAAACAATTTAATATTATTTTAATTCGCTTGTTTTCATAAGATATTTTTTATTTATTTTATTATATTATTACTAAACGTTACAGTAGTTAAAAAAGATACAAACTTTACATTTACTGCATGCTCATGTTTTTAGAAAACGTTAGTAAGGGGGGGATTGAAATATATTTTAAGACGAATGCTAATATTTAATTATTAGCCTAGTAATGGTGTACGTATGTCTTAAATTGTTTTGTGCTATGGCAGCAAGGACAGTGACTTAGTATATTTGAGCCCCCTCCCCCGCTTACTAACGTTTTTTGAAAAGATGACTATAAAGTAAAAGTTAAGTAACTATAACTAACCTAACTTATTATCCTAGTAACAATATGTTAGTTGTGCTTTGCTAAACAACACCTGAAACTTATTCTCGATTTTATAGTATTCGTAAAAACAAGGATTGGTGAGGTACAAAATAGTAAATTTTTAAACTTTAACTTTATTTTCTGGCTCACACTGTACCTATTGATAAAAAAATTATTAAAAAAATTGTCTGACCCCACCTATAACATAATTTGAAAAATTTCATAAGAAATTAACACGGTTTTTGATTTTTTGTCCGTTGATGCTAATATATAAATAAATAAATCGAGTAAAGGTTTACTCTAAAACTTCCCTCGCTCAGAAGAACATATAAAAAAACCGCTACTCATATATGCATGGGTTAGATTGGGTTGGTCAGACTTTTTCAGCGTAAGTCCAGACTTTTCTTGCGTGTGTCTACACTGTTCAGGGGTGTATTCAGACTTTTCCATGGTGTACTCGGACATTTTCACAGTGTATCCAGGTTTTTCCAGAGTGTATCCAGACTTTTCGGGGTTTTTAGAGACTTTTCCAGAGTATATCCAGACTTTTCCAGGGCTTTTCAAGACTTTTCCTGAATATATCCAGACTTTTCTAAGGGTCTTTCCAGACTTTTCCAAAGTGATTCCAGACTTTTCCAAGGTCGTTCCAGACTTTTCCGGAGAATATCTAGACTGTTCCAGGGTTTTTCCAGACTTTTCCAGAGTGTATCCAGACTCTCCCAGTGTCTTTCCAGACTTTTCCAAGGTCTTTCCATTTTATATGTGCTATATATATTGTTAAATCTGTACGTTCGCTATCCATGAATAGATAATTACCGAGATAATTACACATTAGTTGATATTAATTTAAAAGGAAAAGTTCTAGTCATTGCTTGAACATTAAGAATCAACCTTTTTAATGTAAACAAAGCATTATAAAAACAAATGTACTTTTCCTGAAGAATCATTCTTGCAGTATAGTTCATAGTCTATAGTTAGAAGTCATAGTAGTAAGAGCAACCTAGCTGTAAGCCTTTTAGTCATAAATAATGTTTTTAAAAAGTTATTTTCTGCGTGTGATAATTTAACTGGCGCTGCGAACAGGATAGCTGCAGCTCTTCTTTATTGGGATACTATTGTAAGAGTTTGGTTTTTAAGCCTTTAGTAGCTATTCCTGAGAAAATTGGTTCAGCAAACACAGCAGTAAAGTGATCCTTCTTTATTGGGGTACCACTGTGACGGATCTGACGACGCTGTTTGCAAATTCCCAAAGAAAAACAAGCAAATTTTCCTTCCCGAACCTCAACGCACTAGAAGTCATCAAAGAACACAGCCTGCGCTTACCTTCTGCGTAGAAATTTCTACATGGAGATGTCTATCGGTTTGCCATTGCTCTTCGTGTAAGTTTTTGCTGTATCTTTTTAAAAACTTTTTAGTTTAAGTAACTATTTTTCTTGAGTAACGAAAATATTGAAAATTTGACTAGTTTTCTAAAAAATTTAAAACTAGAACAAACTACTAACAAGAATCAATTAACTGTTAAGGGCACAAAAATAGAAGAATTTAAATTATTAGCTTCTTATTTACCCAAATTTGACGGAAGACCGGAATATTTAGATTAAAAGTAGATACTGCCCAAGATTACCTACTATCTAGACCAGACCTGACCACCTGGCCTAACATTAAAATCGCCTTAAGACAAAAATAATTAAGACTAATTATTTCACAAAAAGTAAAAATGAAAATAATATGGACTTTTTCAACAGATTAAAATTATTTTTAAACCGCGTTCATTTAAAAATTCATGCAGAAGTAACTGATGCAAAAATCAAACAAGCTTTCATTTCGCAGACTAATTATCAAGCTGTAATCACTTTTATGGCAAATGTTCCACCAAACTTGCAAATTATCCTAATGCAATAAAAACCTAAGACATTAGATACGGTATACACCCTTTCGACAGATTTTAATCTTCTTGAATCTCAAGTTAAATTTACAAATCAACACATACACACCCCACAATTCAAACATAATCATTAAAATATCATACAACCCGCTAGACTGACCTTCCCACACAGATCTTCCCTTCATCAACCTTTGTTTTCTCAAACCCAAAATACATTTTCACAACAACCTAGACCTATTTTTATCTAACAATTAAATCCTAACATAAGACCGGAACAATTTCCGCAACCAACCAATGTTTGGAAATCTCAACCTATACCAATTCAACCTCGATCGCTGCCTCCAAGTCCATTTCCTACCAACGCCCAAGTTTTCGGGAAACCTCATAATGTTTTCCACCCGAAGAGTGCCATTACTTATAGAGGCATACCTCAACCGATGTCCACATCTACGATATTAACATCCACACAACGCCAAATGCTCAATATTGAAATAAAATATGAAAATTCCAGTTTCCCTACTTGCGAAAACTTCGAAGATTATTCATACGATAATACATTTTCTCAAGAAACTTTTAAGGACAATAATTATTATTACCCTACACAGAACGAATTTGAACCCTTTTTTAATAATACCGAGATATAATCCGATGAATCACAAAATTTTCACAAACCGCCTCAGGAGCAACCCTTGACCTTGACCTAAATAACCTTGGTATACTAACGTTGTTAGCAAAACGCGCGTCAAGTGCAAAAAAGTGTAGTTTTGGTTTGTGGAAAACAATCATAACTTGGTTCCTGACAGTCTTGTCAAAGTACGAAATGGCCTTTGTTTTTTGCCAAAACCGCACCCAGATATTAAAATTAATTTTACGGAGCGCGTACATGTCATCCCACAAGAACATTTTGATCTTAAAAACTCAGGTCTTTCAAAGAAACGAAGTAATCGGTCAACTATGATTAAGTCACCTATCTGAATTAGAGAAAAACCTTTTAACAAAACTACTAATCAAATTAAGGATTCCATCAGAATGAGTAACGAACATCCTATCTATGTAAAATCTTTCAGGTATCTATCTGCTATGAATGCAGAGATTCAAAAACAAATCTAAAAGTTGCTTGGTAACAAAATTATAAGACCTCTATCTTTCCTTATTCTGCCCCTGTTTGGATTGTACCGAAAAAACTCGATGCACCTGAAATAAAACACTATCACATGGTCATCGACTATAGACAACTCAACACCCAGACTATTGAAAACAAATATTCTTTACTCCGCATAGATGATATCTTAGATAACTTAGGAAAATGTAGAACTTTACAACACTTGATCTAGCACAAGGTTTTCATCAGATCGAAGTCGATCCCAAATCAATAGAAAAAACCGCCTTTGCTGTCAACCATGGACATTTCGAATATCTAAGAATGCCCTTTGGTCTAAAAAATGCACCTGCCACCTTCCAACATATGATGGACGAAATATTACGAGACTATCTTTTCTTCTACATGGACGATGTTGTCATATTTTCTAAATCTCTCGAAGACCATCTAGTTCATCTGAGAAAAATCTTTCAAAAATTCCGAGACGTTAATCTCAAAGTAAATCTGAGTTCTTACAACAAGAAGTACAGTTTTTAGGACATATTATTATACCCGAAGGCATTAAACCAAATCCAAATAAAATTGAAGCGATAATTAAATATCCCTTAGCTAACGCAAGAACAGAAATTAAATCTTTCCTTGGATTAATTGGCTATTAGAGAAAATTCATTAGCAATTTTGCAAAAATTACGATACCTTTTAAAAAATGCTTAAGAAAAGATACAAAAATATATCTTAATGGCCCACATTATTTAGAAGCTTTTGAAAAATGCAAAGAATTAATTACTAACTCACCCATACTACAGTTCCTGACTATACAAAATCTTTTAAACTACTTTACTACTACCTTTGTCTCAAAATGACAAATCTATTGCTTTTTATTCCCGTACTCTTAATACAGCGGAACGTAATTATTCCACTATAGAGAAAGAACTCTGGGCTATTGTTAATTCAACTAAACATTTTAGACGTTATCTTTACGGACAAATATTCCTTATCGAAACAGACTATAATTCTCTCGTTTGGCTCTCTAAAATAAAAGAACCAAATTCGCGATTAATGAGATGGAAAATAAAAGTAAAAGAGTTTAATTTTGAAATAAAGTAAAAAAAAGGAAAAGAAAATTATGTAGCCGACGCCCTCTCTCGAATAGAAATTAATAACAACGACACAGAATCTATCGCCCCTAATATAGGTCACGATGTTGCCAATACAAATGACTTTATTATACCTGACTTAAACGAAGACAATAAATCAGGCATAACAGTACCCTCAAATCAAGATAATACCGGAAAATATTTACCCATCTGTGAAGAGTCGTTAAATTTTGCACAAAATCGCTTGGTCATTGATTACGGAAAATCCTATCATTGTACTCATAGTAGGTTCCAGAGTAATTTTGGGTCCCCAACCGAGTGTTAAAGACAGTTTGAGACCTTAACGGAAGTAGATAAGCAGAGGGGGTTCCAGGCCACTTTTTCCATGTAAATCCCCATAAGAGGAAAACGTGGTATTTTTTGATCTACATAGAAATTTGCATATAACTCTTATATTATATATTTATTATGTATATATATTTAGAGATAGGTGTATATTTAAAATTATCTAGGTAAGAATTTTAGATCTATTGATCATAAGTATTATTTTAAGAATATTTATTAACTTTGAGTTTGGAAGGTATTATATATATAAAATTATTTTGTTTTTAATTTCATATATTTTATAATATATTGTTAGTTATTCTTACATAATATTAATACAGTTGCTATTACACTTTATATAGTATACTAGTATACATTATACTATTTAGAATCTAAACGAGCCATTACAATCTAAACTTTGTCTTAAATTTACATATTATTATGTTTATACAGACCGCTTCAAGCTACTGCGAACATAGGGGGAATCAAGTCCAATTTACTCTCCGTGCCGTACGACCGAGGTGGATTCGAAGCACGCTGCAGTGTTATCTTTTGGAAATTCATTTTGTTTTTATTATTTTGTTTTATTTCTGCCTTGCTCGAGAAACAGATGGGTAAGTTCTTAATTGAAATAATACATTTTTAAAACTAAAAATGGATGTCTACGAAGTTGCCGAAAAAGTGCAGATGGTCAAATCGTCATAACCCAACACACGTTCGATATTGGTCGAGGGAAAATTTGCATTTGTATTTTGACGTAAGAACACAGTATCCCCAAAAACTAAATGTTTGGGGGGGGGGTATTGTATAAATAAAATAATTGCAATTTGAATGGTCCTAGATACTTGGATCTACTGCAGCAGCACATTATTCCAACTGCTAGGTAGTTGTTAGGTGTAAGATTTAGTGAAACATGGTTTCAACAAGATGGTTGTTCCGCTCACAATGTTGGCCTTGTTAGGGAATATCTTGATAATTTATTTCCTAATCGGGTTATAAGTACACGGGGAACTATTTTATGGCCAGCTCGATCTCCCGATCTTGCTCCTAATGACTTCTATCTGTTTTTGAAGAAGCTTTTCAAATTATCACCCCTAACATGCTTGGAAACGTTGGAAGGGGTTTTTATAGTAGGCTCGGATATTGTCTAGCTGAGCAAGGAGGACTTTTCGAACATTTGCTTTAATTTTTTTTTGACTGGGAGAATCTTTTTGGTTTTTAGAATGTATTATTTTATTTTGAGAACTTGCTTTTATTTTGTTTCTCCTTACTATTTTCATTGTAACACGTCGTCAATGATAAATCTGAGCAGTTGACAATAAAACGCTCTTATTTATCAGTGACAAAAAATAAGAAAATTACGTTATAAAAATTTGCGTATTTATTGACCAAATTCCGGTTTCATTGACTACGCTCCACACAGCACCGTGGTTAGAGGCGTACTAAATACAAGGCGAACGGCAGCGAATGGCGATCGGAAGCCTGAGTGTTGGTTGCTTCACTGATAGGCGTGCGGTGTCTCTGCATGTACGTACACTGGCAAATTAGACTTCTTTCGCCCTATGTTCGCAGTAGCTTGAAGCGGTCTGTATATGATTTTGCTCTAATAAATCCATACTCATGTATGTTTTTATAGCCTAGGTACGTATATCTTATGATATAGGCGTAATACTATAATGTCCCTAAGGTAAAGTATTGGGCAAATTATTTGATATACATCGTTTGTCATCATGGGGGCTTAGTCCTACTTTGGTTTGCTTGACGGAATATAGTTCATGTTTGTTTGATTGAACCGACCTTTGTGTCATAATTTTTTTATTGAATGTACTAAGACACTCTACATAGTCTTCAAAGGTTATATGAGTTTTAACCACGGATTTCTTTACACCTTTTGCCTTTTTTGTTATTTTTGTATTAAAGGTTCCCTGAAAGATGTCACATACAAGATTTTCTTGGTGCTCAATATTAAGAAGCTTTATAGCGTACGTTTTTGATGGAAGTCCAACGAAGTGACTCATGATTTTTCCATTGTTCTCTCAAGGAGAGCTATGACTCCCCCACTTTTTTGATTCTTTACTCCGGTTTGTGACGTGTGTTTGGTGTGATATCTTAAATTTTTAAAATTTTACCGGTGGTGCTAAGACGTCATTAATCTTAACAACAATTTTAGTTCAATCCTACGCAATTTTTCTCACCAGCATTCAAAACGTGTAATAAATGGCATTTTTTTTTTAAATTTTCATCTGCGGCGCATTTATGATTGGGCAACAAATTTTTATATACCACCGCAACCCACCCCTTCTTGGCATTTAACCCAACGTACTTTTCCAAAAATATTTTACAGAAAAATTTAAGAAAAAAAAATTTTTAAGAATGTTTTGTTATTTTTGTTAATGTTTTGGACTGTGGCGCTATACCAATGTCAAATATTACAGTTACAATTTTGTGTAATTTTAAGCAATTTTTTGTCAACAACACTTAAAAGCGTAAAAAATAGCAGTTTAGTGCAATTTTTTTTTAAACAATTTAATATTATTTTAATTCGCTTGCTTTCATAAGATATTTTTTATTTATTTTATTATATTATTACTAAACGTTACAGTAATTAAAAAAGATACAAACTTTACATTTACTGCATGCTCATCTTTTTAGAAAACGTTAGTAAGGGGGGGATTGAAATATATTTTGAGACGAATGCTAATATTTAATTATTAGCCTAGTAATGGTGTACGTATGTCTTAAATTGTTTTGTGCTATGGCAGCAAGGACAGTGACTTAGTATATTTGAGCCCCCTCCCCCGCTTACTAACGTTTTTTGAAAAGATGACTATAAAGTAAAAGTTAAGTAACTATAACTAACCTAACTTATTATCCTAGTAACAATATGTTAGTTGTGCTTTGCTAAAAAACACCTGAAACTTATTCTCGATTTTATAGTATTCGTAAAAACAAGGATTGGTGAGGTACAAAATAGTAAATTTTTAAACTTTAACTTTATTTTCTGGCTCACACTGAACCTATTGATAAAAAAATTATTAAAAAAATTGTCTGACCCCACCTATAACATAATTTGAAAAATTTCATAAGAAATTAACACGGTTTTTGATTTTTTGTCCGTTGATGCTAATATATAAATAAATAAATCGAGTAAAGGTTTACTCTAAAACTTCCCTCGCTCAGAAGAACATATAAAAAAACCGCTACTCATATATGCATGGGTTAGATTGGGTTGGTCAGACTTTTTCAGCGTAAATCCAGACTTTTCTTGCGTGTATCTACACTGTTCAGGGGTGTATTCAGACTTTTCCATGGTGTACTCGGACATTTTCACAGTGTATCCAGGTTTTTCCAGAGTGTATCCAGACTTTTCGGGGTTTTTAGAGACTTTTCCAGAGTGTATCCAGACTTTTTCAAGGCCTTTCCCGACTTTTCCAGAGTGTAGCCATACTTTTCCAGGGCTTTTCCAGACTTTTCCTGAATATATCCAGACTTTTCTAAGGGTCTTTCCAGACTTTTCCAAAGTGATTCCAGACTTTTCCAAGGTCGTTCCAGACTTTTCCGGAGAATATCTAGACTGTTCCAGGGGTTTTCCAGACTTTTCCAGAGTGTATCCAGACTCTCCCAGTGTCTTTCCAGACTTTTCCAAGGTCTTTCCATTTTATATGTGCTATATATATTGTTAAATCTGTACATTCGCTATCCATGAATAGATAATTACCGAGATAATTACACATTAGTTGATATTAATTTAAAAGGAAAAGTTCTAGTGATTACTTGAACATTAAGAATCAACCTTTTTATAGTAAACAAAGCATTATAAAAACAAATGTACTATTCCTGAAGAATCATTCTTGCAGTATAGTTCATAGTCTATAGTTAGAAGTCATAGTAGTAAGAGCAACCTAGCTGTAAGCCTTTTAGTCAAAAATAATGTTTTTAAAAAGTTATTTTCTGCGTGTGATAATTTAACTGGCGCTGCGAACAGGATAGCTACAGCTCTTCTTTATTGAGATACTATTGTAAGAGTTTGGTTCTTAAGCCTTTAGTAGCTATTCCTGAGAAAATTGGTTCAGCAAACACAGCAGTAAAGTGATCCTTCTTTCTTGGGGTACCACTGTGACGGATCTGACGACGCTGTTTGCAAATTCCCAAAGAAAAACAAGCAAATTTTCCTTCCCGAACCTCAACGCACTAGAAGTCACCAAAGAACACAGCCTGCGCTTACCTTCTGCGTAGAAATTTCTACATGGAGATGTCTATCGGTTTGCCATTGCTCTTCGTGTAAGTTTTTGCTATATCTTTTTAAAAACTTTTTAGTTTAAGTAACTATTTTTCTTGAGTAACGAAAATATTGAAAATTTGACTAGTTTTCTAAAAAATTTAAAACTAGAACAAACTACTAACAAGAATCAATTAACTGTTATGGGCACAAAAATAGAAGAATTTAAATTATTAGCTTCTTATTTACCCAAATTTGACGGAAGACCGGAATATTTAGATTAAAAGTAGATACTGCCCAAGATTACCTACTATCTAGGCCAGACCTGACCACCTGGCCTAACATTAAAATCGCCTTAAGACAAAAATAATTAAGACTAATTATTTCACAAAAAGTAAAAATGAAAATAACATGAACTTTTTCAACAGATTAAAATTATTTTTAAACCGCGTTCATTTAAAAATTCATGCAGAAGTAACTGATGCAAAAATCAAACAAGCTTTCATTTCGCAAACTAATTATCAAGCTGTAATCAATTTTGTGGCAAATGTTCCACCAAACTTGCAAATTATCCTAATGCAATAAAAACCTAAGACATTAGATACGGTATACACCCTGAATATGATTGCATTAATACAATTTTCCACAATGTTATAAATAATAAAATCTCAATAAAAAATGAGAAGTAAAAGAGGGAAAAATACGATTGCTCACTGAAACTTTCCACTTACTTGGTATTTGATTATCGCAGGTGGAGACCGGCCATTTTCCAAGCACAGGTTGCTAATTGCTGGGATGTTGTTTCTTCAACGATCTTTGGGCAAATAGGACCCCCGTCGGGTGGGGAGCGCGCGTGTCAAGTCATAAGTGAGCAAAAAACACGCGGACAACAAAAATAAAATTTTATGGGCATCAATTCATGAAATAAAAATATTGGGGAAAATCAATCAATCATAAACATTACCGCCCACTAAAAAATACAATATTTTTTCCAAGAATAAAAAAAAAAATAAACAAAAATAATTCTTGTGAGACCACACCAAATTTGGATTTCCATTCAACAAAGGAAAGGGAAAAAAAAAACAAAAAATAATTCTGGTTTGAACATATACGCACGAAAAAATCGATTTGGCAGTTATTGTGAGGGTAGTAAACATACTTTAACCAAAGGCCGATCTAAGAACCCTTTGGAAGTTCTTATTTTAACCACACGGGGAACTTGGTCAGGGCTGGGATATATTTTCTCCAGGCGCCCAATGACCCAACGGAGGGGGGGTTGGTTGTTATCTTTAATGACAACAAGGGATCCAACCTTAGGGGGGGTGGATTCAACATTCCATTTGTTTCGTTGGTGGAGAGTATTCAAATATTCTATTGACCACCTCCTCCAGAAATGCTGGTGCATTTGTTGGATCATCTGCCAACGCTTCAGGCGATTGGCAGGTACCTCAACTAAATCCTCGTCTGGAGGGGCGGTCAGAGCCTCAAGAGTCAGGAAATGGCCTGGAGTAAGGCACTCTAAGTCATTTGGATCGGGACTCATTTCACACAACGGTCTGGAATTAAGAGCAGCTTCACACTGAGATAAAACTGTCAAAATTTCTTCAAAAGACAGAACTTGCTGTCCAATGACACGGTAAAGATGGGATTTAACTGCTTTTACCCCAGACTCCCAGAGACCCCCAAAATGTGGGGCGGAGGGTGGGTTAAAATGCCAAAGAATGGATAGCTGTTCAGCAGCAGATTTACAATAGGACATGATTAGTTTCTTTGCGCCAATAAAATTTGTTCCTTGGTCACTATATAGGTGACTACATCTTCCACGGCGGGCTACAAAGCGTCTGAAGGCGGCAAGGAATGCCTCTGAAGTTAAGTCTGACACAGGCTCTAAATGTAATGCCTTGGTTGACATGCAAATGAAAATACAAATATAACCTTTCTGGCTTTGTACACCTCGACGTCTCGATATAGTTACAGCTATTGGACCCATGTAATCTACACCAGAGTGTGAGAAAGGTTTAACTTGGGAAACACGCACCTTTGGAAGATCTCCCATCAAGGGATACACAGGGTTTGGTTTGACACGAGCGCATCTGAAGCATTTGCTCAATACAGAGTGAATGGCTCGATTTATGGAGATAATCCAGACTCGCTGTCTTAGCAAATACTGAAGTAGCCGGGGACCAGGATGACCATTTTCATTATGGACAGATTCTATGATTAACAGAGTTAGTCTATGATCTTTTGGGAGTAGCATGGGGTGTTTGGCATCATAGGATAAATCGGAGTGGCGCAATCTGCCGCCCACCCTGACAACACCCTCTGCATCAATAAACGGAGAAAGTTTGCGAAACGGTTTGGAACAAGGTTTCCCAGTTTGAAGATTTTTAATCTCCTCAGAAAAACACTCCAATTGGATAGATCTAGACCATCACACATAAAGCTCTATATAACTCACTAGCACTCAGGGCAGTTGATTTTGGAGCCTCCTTTTTCTTGAAATACACAGCCAAAAACCGAATGCAATATGACACAATATGTTGGATGATTTTAAGCGAGGAAAATCTCAAAAGCAAGGATGTAAGTACTGGATTGGAAAAGGTTGTCAGATTACATATGACTTTACGCTCTTCTTGGAGAAAAGCAGGATTAGTTTGGGGATCAAATTCTAAAGGGACTGGCCATAATTCCTCAGATGATTTCAGCCATGATGGGCCAGTGAACCACAAGGGATGATTTGCTAGCTGGCCAGGCAACAAACTTCTGGAAAGACAATCGGCAGGATTTTCAGTTCCACTAACATGGAACCATCGATTGGGAGGAATTTTGTCCTGTATCTGTTGCACTCTATGTGCAACAAAAGATTTGCAATTGGAGGGATGATTTTTGATCCAATATAATGCAACACTGGAGTCAGACCATGCATATATTTGGTCGAATTTCATTGGGGAGTTGGAAAGAACAAAATGCATCAAATTGGTTAGCAACAAAGCAGCACAAATTTCTAGCCTTGGCACCGAAACTATTTTCAGGGGACAAACCTTACTTTTAGCACACAGTAAGTTTACAAATACTTCACCACTGTCATTAACTTGTCTAACATATACAACGCCACCATAGGCTAACAACGAAGCATCACTATAGCCATGTAGCTCGGTCCATACCGCGTCAGGTATGGTAACACAACGGGGAATAGAAATAGATGACAACATGGGAAGTTGGGACACATATAATTTCCATTGGTTGACAATATCCTGGGAAGGAATGTCATCCCAACCTAATCCTTGGATCCATAAACGCTGGATTAAACATTTTGCACCGAATACCACAGGCGCTATGAATCCCAAAGGATCATAGATTTTGGCTATTTCTGACAAAATTACTCTCTTGGTACAATCACGATCAATGGGTTTGACCGAGTAGGAGAACCTATCCGATATAGGATTCCACTCAAGACCCAATATTTTCAGGATGGAATGGTCTTTGTCAGAAAAGGAAACATTTTGCTGGTGTACTTCTGGAATAGAAGAAAGCAAATCTGGACAATTGGAGGTCCACTTTCGCAGTTCAAAACCACCACAACGAAGTAACCTTATTAATTGGTTTTGTAGATCCAAAGCTTGATCAATACAACTAGAAAATCCGATTATATCATCAACGTAGGTTGAATTCATAAGGGTATCTGATGCTAAAGGATACTCATGACCATGGTCAAGAGCCAATTGGTGCAATGTTCTGATTGCTAGATAGGGGCTACAGTTCAGACCATATGTGACGGTACATAGATTGTAGTCCTGAATGGGTTCGGACGGATTAAATCTCCATAATATTTTTTGATATTTGACATCTTCTTTATGAACAACAATATTCCGATACATTTGGCGGATATCTGAACTGAAAACTATTGGGAAAAATCTAAAAGCTAGCAAAATTCTTACAATATCATTTTGTAATTTAGGACCAACAAGGAGGACGTCATTTAGGCTGCAGTTATTTGAGGATTTTGAAGAGCCATCAAAAACCACACGGATTTTTGGAGATCCATTGTCGTCTTTCACAACACAGTGATGTGGGAAATAATACGATGGTGATTCTGGGTAAGGACAAGGTACCATATGACCTTGGTTCAAATAATCCTTCATGAAGTCGCAATATAATTTATGAAGAGTAGGGTTTTGGTTCAAACGGTTTTCTAACAGAGTAAAACGTCGCAATGCTTGACCTCTAGACTCGCCTAGTTCGGGACAAGAGTCTTTAAATGGAAGGCGCACAATGTAGCGACCACTAGGTTCTCTGGAATGGGTTGAAACAAAAAAATCTTCACACATCTGTTCTTCCGGACTTAGATAGACCTTTTGTGGAACATTTTCAAGTTCCCAGAACCTTTGCAAATTGGAATCGACAGAAGTAACACAAGGGACAGATGTGCATAATGAGACAAACTCATTGGGTAGTGAATTTTCTCCACCTATCAGGACCCATCCAAATATGGTCTTTATGGCACAAGGACCGCCATTGGTACCCTTTTTTAATCCAGGAGTAACAATTTCAGAGAACAATGGGATACCTAACAACAAATCTACACAATGGGGTTGTCCATAATGCGTGTCAGCTAAATCAAGATTTTTTAGGTACTTCCACTTGGTAGAATTCACTGGAGAAATGGGAGTGGACTCACAAATAGAGTTAACAATAATAGCTGTAAATTCCAGGCATGGAAAATGGGACTTCTTTGGACATAATTTTATAGTCACAGTACCAATAGAAGAAAAAGTGGACATATTGTTTATGCCTTGGATGGGAATAGTATTTGGAAGAATAGGCAGATTTAGCCGTTTCACACATGACAATGTTACAAAATTAGTCATACTGGCACAGAGACTTCGGCTGTGGCAAATAGGGCAGCATTTTCAATTGGGGATACACTAGCATAACATTGAGTACCAGTCGAAGTTTGATTACTATTGGAATTACTAGAAGGTGTGGAATCTGTAGGTGATTCTTGTAACCTTTTTTCTGGGAAATGAAGCAAACTATTATGTTTAGATGAACACACTTTACAAGATTTGGTATTTGGACACGATGGGACACTATGGGACTTTGAAAAACAATTGAAACACATGTGGTGTTGTTTAACAAAGGAATGTCGAACAGTTACCTCGGCTTCTAAGAATTTTGCACATTTGAATAACGGATGTGATCCAGATTTACAAAATAAACAAGGACTATACTGCTCGGTTGATGTCATATAGACTGGTCTGACTGGCTGAACCTTTTTTGGTTTATTTTCAATTGGTTTGGGGCTACTATTGGTTTTTTGGTCAAGAAACAAAGTGCTATTTTCTAAAGCTCTACAAGTTTTATTTAAAAATTTAGTTAAATCTAAATATTTTGGGATAGTTTTGTCGCTATGTTCAATTTCAAAACGCGTTTTCAGCGAAGGGTCAATTTTTTGTAGCATTAAATTTAATTTGGTAAAATCCCAGAGATCAATACCCTTTATAGATGACAAGGTATCCATGTTTTGGGAAAAGTTTGAAATAAGTTTTCTTAAATCAGATGCACAATTGTTTTTGGCAGGTAAAGCATTGTAAATTGAGAGCCAATAATCCGTGGCTAATGCCCTCTTATTGTCATACCGTTCAATCAATGCATTGTATGCAAGTGCATAATTGTCCTCGGTCAATGCAATATTTTTTATAACTTCGGCTGCCTCACCTTTTACTGCCATTTGCAAGTGCTGAAATCTTTGTATATCGGTAAGAGATCTTTTTTCATGTACTAATGTGCGGAATAAATCAAAAAAGGTAGGCCAGTCTCGCCTATTGCCAGAAAATGTAGGAACATTAATGCGAGGCAGGTCCAACTCTTCAGAGTGACTATGGTAAAAGGAAGTATTGGCACCGGGAGTGCCACTTTTGGGCAAAACATTAGCAGGGGTAAGTAGGTCTTTCCCTATGGAACTAACACAATATTTCATGTCATCAAATTTATTACCTATTTTATGCTCCTTTTCAACATTCTCCTCCTTGCACATACACACTATATCCAAATGCAAGGACTCAAATGAAGAGCAAACTACACTAAAATCGTCTAAACGTGATGAAAACTGTCCTAATTTGGAAGGGTCAGTTTGGCAGTCAACAGCTAAAGTGTACATAGATTCCATACGATTGAAAAAGCTTTGACGCTTTCTCGTCAGTTTAACAAGTAATTGATCGTCGTTAGACATTATGATAAGGTTCTAAACAATTTGGAAATAAAACACTACTAAAGTATTTTGCACTGGGAAAAAACACCTTGAAAAACGGGAAAATAATAGCAAATACGCACACAGGTGGTAGCGCACAACTAATATTCCTAATATGGGACCGATTCTAACTCAATTTTGGGCAATTGCACAACAATTCTGGTAAAAATTCGCGAAAAATAAATGTTTATTTTTATTTTACGAAAAATCACAAAATCGCGTAAAATTCTAGGGTTATGTCCACGTTGACGGGACACAGAACAACTATTTTGGTTTGGTTGGTTCGATCAGCTGTTTATCTGTCGGCAAAGAACAAAATTTGGTTGGAAAATGACACGGCTAACAAAAAGGCTTGGTTACAGTATGGTTACTATATTCACACACAATTTTCGAACACCCTTGGACAACAAAACAAAACCGACTTTTTTTTTTTTTTGCGCGTTTGAACGACTGGCTGAAGGTCAAACTCACAAATCAACAAAAAAACCGGGTCGGATACTCGAAAAGTTTTCACTGAAAGAAAATCAAATTAAATGATGTGGTTTTTATGGAATAAAATATCACGATATTATTTTTAATGAAATTAAATAACTGAAAATCCATGGGCTATTTCCTATTCGGGTCTGAAGGACCAATTAATGAATATGATTGCATTAATACAATTTTCCACAATGTTATAAATAATAAAATCTCAATAAAAAATGAGAAGTAAAAGAGGGAAAAATACGATTGCTCACTGAAACTTTCCACTTACTTGGTATTTGATTATCGCAGGTGGAGACCGGCCATTTTCCAAGCACAGGTTGCTAATTGCTGGGATGTTGTTTCTTCAACGATCTTTGGGCAAATAGGACCCCCGTCGGGTGGGGAGCGCGCGTGTCAAGTCATAAGTGAGCAAAAAACACGCGGACAACAAAAATAAAATTTTATGGGCATCAATTCATGAAATAAAAATATTGGGGAAAATCAATCAATCATAAACACACCCTTTCGACAGATTTTAATCTTCTTGAATCTCTGAGTTAAATTTACAAATCAACACATACACACCCCACAATTCAAACATAATCATTAAAATATCATACAACCCGCTAGACTGACCTTCCCACACAGATCTTCCCTTCATCAACCTTTGTTTTCTCAAACCCAAAATACATTTTCACAACAACCTAGACCTATTTTTATCTAACAATTAAATCCTAACATAAGACCGGAACAATTTCCTCAACCAACCAATGTTTGGAAATCTCAACCTATACCAATTCAACCTCGACCGCTGCCTCCAAGTCCATTTCCTACCAACGCCCAAGTTTTCGGGAAACCTCATAATGTTTTCCACCCGAAAAGTGCCATTACTTATAGAGGCATACCTCAACCGATGTCCACATCTACGATATTAACATCCACACAACGCCAAATGCTCAATATTGAAATAAAATATGAAAATTCTACTTTCCCTACTTGCGAAAACTTCGAAGATTATTCATACGATAATACATTCTCTCAAGAAACTTTTAAGGACAATAATTATTATTACCCTACACAGAACGAATTTGAACCCTTTTTTAATAATACCGAGATACAATCCGATGAATTACAAAATTTTCACAAACCGCCTCAGGAGCAACCCTTGACCTTGACCTAAATAACCTTGGTATACTAACGTTGTTAGCAAAACGCGCGTCGAGTGCAAAAAAGTGTAGTTTTGGTTTGTGGAAAACAATCATAACTTTGTTCCTGACAGTCTTGTCAAAGTACGAAATGGCCTTTGTTTTCTGCCAAAACCGCACCCAGATATTAAAATTAATTTTACGGAGCGCGTACATGTCATCCCACAAGAACATTTTGATCTTAAAAACTAAGGTCTTTCAAAGAAACGAAGTAATCGGTCAACTATGATTAAGTCACCTATCTGAATTAGAGAAAAACCTTTTAACAAAACTACTAATCAAATTAAGGATTCCATCAGAATGAGTAACGAACATCCTATCTATGTAAAATCTTTCAGGTATCTATCTGCTATGAATGCAGAGATTCAAAAACAAATCCAAAAGTTGCTTGGTAACAAAATTATAAGACCTTCTATCTTTCCTTATTCTGCCCCTGTTTGGATTGTACCGAAAAAACTCGATGCACCTGAAATAAAACACTATCACATGGTCATCGATTATAGACAACTCAACACCCAGACTATTGAAAACAAATATTCTTTACTCATATTACATTACAAAATGTAGAACTTTACAACACTTGATCTAGCACAAGGTTTTCATCAGATCGAAGTCGATCCCAAATCAATAGAAAAAACCGCCTTTGCTGTCAACCATGGACATTTCGAATATCTAAGAATGCCCTTTGGTCTAAAAAATGCACCTGCCACCTTCCAACGTATGATGGACGAAATATTACGAGACTATCTTTTCTTCTACATGGACGATGTTGTCATATTTTCTAAATCTCTCGAAGACCATCTAGTTCATCTGAGAAAAATCTTTCAAAAATTCCGAGACGTTAATCTCAAAGTAAATCTGAGTTCTTACAACAAGAAGTACAGTTTTTAGGACATATTATTACACCAAATCCAAATAAAATTGAAGCGATAATTAAATATCCCTTAGCTAACGCAAGAACAGAAATTAAATCTTTCCTTGGATTAATTGGCTATTAGAGAAAATTCATTAGCAATTTTGCAAAAATTACGATACCTTTTAAAAAATGCTTAAGAAAAGATACAAAAATATATCTTAATGGCCCACATTATTTAGAAGCTTTTGAAAAATGCAAAGAATTAATTACTAACTCACCCATACTACAGTTCCTGACTATACAAAATCTTTTAAACTACTTTACTACTACCTTTGTCTCAAAATGACAAATCTATTGCTTTTTATTCCCGTACTCTTAATACAGCGGAACGTAATTATTCCACTATAGAGAAAGAACTCTGGGCTATTGTTAATTCAACTAAATATTTTAGACGTTATCTTTACGGACAAATATTCCTTATCGAAACAGAATATAATTCTCTCGTTTGGCTCTCTAAAATAAAAGAACCAAATTCGCGATTAATGAGATGGAAAATAAAAGTAAAAGAGTTTAATTTTGAAATAAAGTAAAAAAAAGGAAAAGAAAATTATGTAGCCGACGCCCTCTCTCGAATAGAAATTAATAACAACGACACAGAATCTATCGCCCCTAATATAGGTCACGATGTTGCCAATACAAATGACTTTATTATACCTGACTTAAACGAAGACAATAAATCAGGCATAACAGTACCCTCAAATCAAGGTAATACCGGAAAATATTTACCCATCTGTGAAGAGTCGTTAAATTTTGCACAAAATCGCTTGGTCATTGATTACGGAAAATCCTATCATTGTACTCATAGTAGGTTCCAGAGTAATTTTGGGTCCCCAACCGAGTGTTAAAGACAGTTTGAGACCTTAACGGAAGTAGATAAGCAGAGGGGGTTCCAGGCCACTTTTTCCATGTAAATCCCCATAAGAGGAAAACGTGGTATTTTTTGATCTACATAGAAATTTGCATATAACTCTTATATTATATATTTATTATGTATATATATTTAGAGATAGGTGTATATTTAAAATTATCTAGGTAAGAATTTTAGATCTATTGATCATAAGTATTATTTTAAGAATATTTATTAACTTTGAGTTTGGAAGGTATTATATATATAAAATTATTTTGTTTTTAATTTCATATATTTTATAATATATTGTTAGTTATTCCTACATAATATTAATACAGTTGCTATTACACTTTATATAGTATACTAGTATACATTATACTATTTAGAATCTAAACGAGCCACTACAATCTAAACTTTGTCTTAAATTTACATATTATTATGTTTATACAGACCGCTTCAAGCTACTGCGAACATAAGGGGAATCAAGTCCAATTTACTCTCCGTGCCGTACGACCGAGGTGGATTCGAAGCACGCTGCAGTGTTATCTTTTGGAAATTCATTTTGTTTTTATTATTTTGTTTTATTTCTGCCTTGCTCGAGAAACAGATGGGTAAGTTCTTAATTGAAATAATACATTTTTAAAACTAAAAATGGATGTCTACGAAGTTGCCGAAAAAGTGCAGATGGTCAAATCGTCATAACCCAACACACGTTCGATATTGGTCGAGGGAAAATTTGCATTTGTATTTTGACGTAAGAACACAGTATCCCCAAAAACTAAATGTTTGGGGGGGGGGTATTGTATAAATAAAATAATTGCAATTTGAATGGTCCTAGATACTTGGATCTACTGCAGCAGCACATTATTCCAACTGCTAGGTAGTTGTTAGGTGTAAGATTTAGTGAAACATGGTTCCAACAAGATGGTTGTTCCGCTCACAATGTTGGCCTTGTTAGGGAATATCTTGATAATTTATTTCCTAATCGGGTTATAAGTACACGGGGAACTATTTTATGGCCAGCTCGATCTCCCGATCTTGCTCCTAATGACTTCTATCTGTTTTTGAAGAAGCTTTTCAAATTATCACCCCTAACATGCTTGGAAACGTTGGAAGGGGTTTTTATAGTAGGCTCGGATATTGTCTAGCCGAGCAAGGAGGACTTTTCGAACATTTGCTTTAATTTTTTTTTGACTGGGAGAATCTTTTTGGTTTTTAGAATGTATTATTTTATTTTGAGAACTTGCTTTTATTTTGTTTCTCCTTATTATTTTCATTGTAACACGTCGTCAATGATAAATCTGAGCAGTTGACAATAAAACGCTCTTATTTATCAGTGACAAAAAATAAGAAAATTACGTTATAAAAATTTGCGTATTTATTGACCAAATTCCGGTTTCATTGACTACGCTCCACACAGCAACGTGGTTAGAGGCGTACTAAATGTAAGGCGAACGGCGGCGAACGGCAGCGAATGGCGATCGGAAGCCTGAGTGTTGGTTGCTTCACTGATAGGCGTGCGGTGTCTCTGCATGTACGTACACTGGCAAATTAGACTTCTTTCGCCCTATGTTCGCAGTAGCTTGAAGCGGTCTGTATATGATTTTGCTCTAATAAATCCATACTCATGTATGTTTTTATAGCCTAGGTACGTATATCTTATGATATAGGCGTAATACTATAATGTCCCTAAGGTAAAGTATTGGGCAAATTATTTGATATACATCGTTTGTCATCATGGGGGCTTAGTCCTACTTTGGTTTGCTTGACGGAATATAGTTCATGTTTGTTTGATTGAACCGACCTTTGTGTCATAATTTTTTTATTGAATGTACTAAGACACTCTACATAGTCTTCAAAGGTTATATGAGTTTTAACCACGGATTTCTTTACACCTTTTGCCTTTTTTGTTATTTTTGTATTAAAGGTTCCCTGAAAGATGTCACATACAAGATTTTCTTGGTGCTCAATATTAAGAACCTTTATAGCGTACGTTTTTGATGGAAGTCCAACGAAGTGACTCATGATTTTTCCATTGTTCTCTCAAGGAGAGCTATGACTCCCCCACTTTTTTGATTCTTTACTCCGGTTTGTGACGTGTGTTTGGTGTGATATCTTAAATTTTTAAAATTTTACCGGTGGTGCTAAGACGTCATTAATCTTAACAACAATTTTAGTTCAATCCTACGCAATTTTTCTCACCAGCATTCAAAACGTGTAATAAATGGCATTTTTTTTTAAATTTTCATCTGCGGCGCATTTATGATTTGGCAACAAATTTTTATATACCACCGCAACCCACCCCTTCTTGGCATTTAACCCAACGTACTTTTCCAAAAATATTTTACAGAAAAACCTAAGAAAAAAAAAATTTTTAAGAATGTTTTGTTATTTTTGTTAATGTTTTGGACTGTGGCGCTATACAAATGTCAAATATTACAGTTACAATTTTGTGTAATTTTAAGCAATTTTTTGTCAACAACACTTAAAAGCGTAAAAAATAGCAGTTTAGTGCAATTTTTTTAAAAAATTTGCCTGCGGCGCATTTAAGGTTTGATTTTAAAACAAATTTGCAATAAGACTTGCTTTTAAAAATAAGTAGGCATTTTTGTTTCGTATACACTAGCTCAACAACTATTAAACTTTCCCTCTCCCCTCCCTTCATTTCAGGAAGTCAAGAAATAGGCACCTACCCAATTTTTAAAAATATGCCAAAGTAAATTTTTTAATTTTTTATTAAATGATGAAACCCACCCCAGAGTCGATTTCTGGCTACGACACTGTATATACATCATTCTTTATTTCATAAACACACGAGTCAGTATCAGTATATGCTAATTCACTATTTGGGAATCTTTTTTTTTATATAATTATAATGAAAATCATATATCGTTTCAATGCCCAAAATGCACATCCCTACGTATATTGGTTTGTTAAAGTAAACCTCTGTTTTCTGAAACTCAACTGCCACTAAATTTTTGTAAAAATACAAACAATTTTAAACTCAGGCCTTGATATTAACGTTTCGGCTCCATAAAGTTATTAACCAAATTAACGATACTATGGTTACGAATATTCTCAATAGTTTTACCAAATACAGCATTATTCATCAACTTAAATAAGTTTTTCTCGAATTCATTGTTTGCTGTGTGATGGTGGAGTGTATGATGGTGTTTAATGATGTATGGGGAGGGTGACCAGTGGAACCACTGACGAGCTCACACTGGTTACCAAGATCAAAACATCGTTTCATCATTTCTCTTTTCGCTTTCGTTCTTGAGTGTTCCTTGTGCGATGCTCTGATCCAGGTTTGAATTTTCGTTATTTCCACAGAAGATTTTTTGATCTTTTGTTTTTAGATTCTTTTGGGTTTATGTAACTCATTTAAAGGTTTTTTAACTTATTTTTTGATTTTTTTTTTCGTCGACAGGATAAAATCTATCCATTTGTAAGTACTGTCAGTAAATAAGGTTTTATTGAATTAATCCTAATAGGAATAGTATTTAGTCTTTTGAAATAGTAACTAAATTCTTAATAAAAATTACCCACCATCTAGTAATATTAAGTCAATGTAAAATTGAATTTGGCTTTTGAAAGATGAAATATATTATTACTTTGATAATAATAACTTTAATATTTCTTGAATGAATCTTACTAGAGACTGATTTAATTTTTGTTTTGATATTTAATCGCTATAAGAATAAATCAAACACTAAAAAGATAGATTTTATTCTATTTTGTTATAGTTTTAATTTTGCATTTGACCAAATTAAGCATTTTAGGGATAAAATCAATTTAATAATTTTGAGCATTTTACCTTTGGTAGGATAAATGTAACTTTTAAAAACTATTTTGATATAGTTTTAATTTATCATTTGATCATATAGACATTTATCTCCTTGTAAATAATTGTTTCAAAAAAACATTTATTTTCCAATTTTTCTAATGCCTGTACAGTCTAAATTTTACCCGTCTGTAATGACGTCATATTTTCTGACAAAAAAGTGTGTTGTCGGAAAAAAAATTAACAAGGATCAACAAAAATTTTCTGTAAAAAAAATTTGTCACCTCCTGTTGAAATATACTAAACAAAGATAACATGACGTAATATACAAAGAGGTAAAATTTCAACTTACACTGACAATAATCGATTGATTCATTCGTAGAAATTTTCTTGGCTATATAGTGTAATACAGAAAAAATTACACCCCAAAAAAAAAACAACCACAGAAAAAGAAACGGATTGTCACTCTAACAGTCATTCTTGTATGCGTAGACATTTGACTTCAAACTTAGTAATAGCTAGAGCATGCATGTTCTAATTGCGTGAATAAATCCATGAAAAAATTTGTGAATTTAATTGACCTTACATTAGATCAAGCTCCAACTTTTTGATCAAGAATAAATCTTTTGTTTAATTGAAAAAAAGGAAGGTTTCAATAAAAATAAGCATATTTAAATAAAAAAAAACTGTAGTAATATTTGAAAAAAATATGTACACTTAGCACCCAAAAGCCGGATCACACAAAGAAGATTTTTATTTTTATAAAATCAGTCATGTGTATCTAAATAATATATACATCGCTAACACAAAAACGCAAGTGTCACAGTTATTCAATAAATAAAATAATCTATATAGGATTGGCTATTTTAAATGGAATGCTAAATAGCGCGGCATATATAATCTTATTTAAAAAAAATAAAACCCCTGAATTAACAGGTTTTATTACCTTTAGATGTATGGTAAATTTTCTGAGACATTATTAATTTTATATATTATAGTTTACATCTTCAAAAACATGTGGGCAATACTATTTTTTACCTTTATGGTACTCAACGAAAACGAAACAGATGCGACTTCGGGTATTTAGAGTGTGTTTCTGGAAAAATCCTAGGACACGTCGATTTTGTTTTCAAGAAAGACACTTTTTGGCGAAATCAAAATATCTGCTAAACCATCCTTCTTTACGGGGTGAACTTCACCCTTAGAATTTAAATAGGAAAAGTGGTTCGACGTGTCCGAGGATTTTTTAAAAAAATATACTTTAAATATCCGAAATCGCCTCTGTTTCGTTTTCGTTGAGACACACTGCGTGTATCTGTAATGTTGTTATTGTTTTAATGTACCCTTGCAATAGTGCTTCAAACATGGAAAAATGAGCTCTCTGATACCAAGCCGTATGCAAATATTTTGAAAAAGATAAACGATAGTCATATACATTATTCCATTTGAACTTTCCACCCGGTATACCGTAGTTAAATTATAAGTGGGATTCTAGAATCGATCCGAGTCGTATTATGTCGATTGGATTCGACCGACCGATGGTAGAACCCCAGCTCATAGATGTTTGACAATATTTTATCGACTACACCTTAATTAACTAATAGATATAATATAATGGTAAGATAATTTGACTTAAATGTATTATTATTAAAATTAATAAATAAAAAAAATGAATGGTTAAACAAACTATAAATTAAACCTACTACCATATAAAATTCAATTCTCCTATAAACGCCACTAAACCTCACTAAAAGTAATTGTTTTTCACTATAACCGCTGTGACACCTGTAACCAATTTGGATGGCACCTGTCTGTTACACAATCAAAATAGAACTAATTCACATCGCCCACACAATCGCAGGAGGTATTCGCCACGCGCGAAAATGACCTTTAAAATCTATCCTTAAGGGAAGGGAACTCCACTATATAGCACAACCACAATATGGCAACGTTTGTTTGAAAAATTAAAATTTGTGTTATTTTATCCATCATTGACAAAGTCGCACTGGAAATGTCTGCCACATTGGTGACACCTTTAAAAATAAGGATACCATATTCACAAAGTTTCCAGCCACTATCATGTTAAGTAAACTGATAATCTGTGTTTTATTTATTTTTTGTTTATAATTGAAATAAAAGTGTAGACCAACCAAGTGAATTTGAAATCAGAAATTCGCTTAAAAATTGCAGTTTTATATCTAGAAAATAAAATTAAAATTTAATGTTTCAGATACCTTAGACAGTGGTTGCCATATTGTGCTAGATAGCAATTTTCGTTTTATGGAAATCATAGCCAAATGAAGAACACCAGAGAAATGAGATTTTGCATGCAAGCCTAAAATTTCACCTCCAAATGCGCTACAGAGAGCTTTTTTAGATAAAAAACTTTATTTAAAAAAAAAATAAATTCCAAAATCAAGATTTGGCACATTGGGCTCTGTAGCGTTCGGAGTCACATAATTAGTATGTGTGCAAAATTTTAGCTCTCTAGCACTTTTTGTTGGGCCAAGATTTCCAGAATACGATTTGCCTTGGGGGTCCTGGCTCTTAAAGGATTGATCTGAGAATTCGTGAGATAAATTCAACTCCCTGTTGATTATAAGAAATACATTCTATCTTTTTTGGATAAAAGCAGCTTTCTACATGCTAGAAAATATTCTTAAAAAGATTGAGTTAATAACAATAAAACAGAGATTTTCTATAATCAATAACACTGTTGTGTTTATTTTATTCTTATAGGAGAAAGTCAGTTCCTAAAAGAATTATTGATAATATAAATATTGATTTATAATCTTAATATTTCGAAATATAAAATCAATTTTACTAAGAATACATTCAATCATTTAAAAGGCATGTGAAAAGCCGTTATAAGATAAAATCAATCTTGCATAAATTAACGCGTACGGGAAAACCGAGTGGAAAACAAAACTTTAGCTATCTTTGCAACAAGGGCGGAAAGTACCTGATACTTTCAAGCACGCAACTGTCATTGTCCCGATCGACCCGTGACGGTAAGCTGAGTTCGGCACAGAAGTTAAGGGTGGGAAAGGCACTTTACGCATGAGTTGTGAACATATTTTTTGACGACCACCTAACTTTACATTTAAATGCCGTCGCCGATATATAATTCTATTGCGAAGAAGAAAAATGTTCTTGCCATAGAACAGGAAAAAAGGATCCGCCCAAGTGCCGGTTGTAAATTCATTTCTCCATTGAATGCACGAGAGTGTTGTTTCCGCACGCTTATAGAAAAAAAGTAAAAAAAAACGTGTGCCTGCGGGGAAAAAAAATTTCTCGTAGAAAATTCATCCCCACACTCAGTGTGTAAAGTGACACTTTCTGAACTAAAATGCGTGCGGGAAAATGCCGTTTCTCGCACGCTTCCGTTGACATAAACGACGCAACGTGGAGTTCGAGCAAGCCATTTATGGAGGCAAATGCGCTTTACTCATAAGTTGGGAACATTATTTTTCCTACGACCAACTGACTTTGCATTTAAAATTAAACGGCGAAAATAATTCGAGTGCGGGAAAGTTTCGGGGTAGGTAAATTGGTTTCCGTACTTAGTGACACTTTCCAAATTTAAAATACGATCGGGAAAGTGGTAGTTTCCGTACACAATATAGTAGAAGACCAAAAATTTTATCGATTAAAAAAACTCAAGATATAATTAATATTCTTTGGAAGCTTGAAAAGATTAGACAAACAGAATTAATTTATTTATTTATTCTTTTACGAAATATAAATTTTACATTTTGATGCACTAGAATGATTTTATTTAATTTACTGAATTTACTTCTATAAAAAATAAAAACAAAATTAGCTTTTATCAGAATAATAAAGAGAATGAATTATTATCCTTTTGAGATAAAATTAATATTACGAAAAATAAATTCTACATTTTATATAATTTAATCAAAAGACAAAGTTAATAATTTGATTGAATAGATACAATTGTAGAAAATATTAATCTAAGCTAATTCGAGTTAAACAGACTGAAATCAGAACTATCATTAATTACTGAATTTAATTTTTTGGGAGTTATACATTTTATGTCAAATAACATTAATTTTAGTAAAAATTTTATACTAAGATAAATGTTAGCAAATAAGCATTTTATTGAATTAATAATTTAATTTGATTAGTATTATCAAACCATTTCTCTCCGTGCCGTTGGGGCCATCCAAGATCTAATTACATTTTTTCGAAAATCGGTTCTGAGAAGAAAATTAATATCCAATATTTCCCGGTTATGTGAAACAAGAGCATCAAAGTTTCAAGAGAATTTTTGTGCTATACTAGAGGCTTTAGAAAACTTTCGAGATGGCAATAATGCGACAAGGAAACATGCATATCAGGTTCATGCCGTAGCTCCCATAGCTTCGTTTATTTTTAGCATTGTATTGCTGGCCAAATATTCTGGTATTATAGAACCAGAGTAAACGTGCTCCAATCAGTATCCTTGGACACAATTCAGGCATTTCAGCGTATTGGTCGCATTTTATAAGAGATGAAAAACTCCCGTGACGATCCCGAAAAAGTTACGGAGGATATTATAAAAGATGCTACTGCTATTACGGAAAAAATTGGACTGGCGAAAGATATGAAATTCATACCCCGTACTGTTGAAAGAACAGCACTGCATCAAACACCCGGCAAAAAGCCCTTCAGAATTCTGGCGGAGATAACGATTTCCTTGGACACAATTCAATTTGGACTCGATTATTCATTCCCTCGAAATAAAGTTCTCTGAAGAAAATAGATCATCATTTTCTCTCTCAAAACTATACCCTGTGCAAATGAAACACATATACCGGGAGCTGGACGTTAAAAAGTCTATGTATCAGATACCAGAAGAGGTTATAACCAGAAAGTGTCACATTGGTATGTTACAGCGTGTGCCAATTATAACTTTTTTCGAAATTTGGTCAGGGAGCCGGAATTAAGCTAATTACTGTCATAGCTTGACAGTCAAGGTAATGAATAGAGTACCTGCAATTTTTTTATGATACAGGTGTCATATTGACCCACTAATTATAAATTGACAATGCTGCCAAACTTTTTCTTGGTCATATGTGAGGCACACCACTGGCAAGTGTGGCAACTACTAACTTAGACTTATGGTAACTCATACCACTGTTATTTTGATGTCAGACGTGTAATACTGGAATTCCTGATTGAGAATATCCATGCTGCCTAATATCATCCTGTCCAGATCTAAATTGCGCCCACATATATGTCAATTTTCTTACGAGCCTACCTATGAATTACGTACCAGCATATTTGTTGTTTTAAGAATGTCATTTTAAAGCAGTGAGTACAGAACCGTTAGTAGATTCAACTTGAGTTGGACCAGAAAATTGGCATACTGCTATAGATTGCTGTCATACGTGACTCCAACCTAAGTCATAAGATACCTAAATGGCTTTTCTTTTATGAGTGTCATATTAACCTCTTTGTTACGAAAAGGCTATGCTGCCATACCTCCTCTTGACAGGATAGGCACACCTCCTTAAAGAGTTGGTTTTTTAAACATCTACCTACTTTATTTACTACCAGCATAATTTTTGTTTATTATGTGTCATTTAGTCACTTTAAATAAAATCCACATATCTGCCAAAACTTCTCTGCGCTAAAGAACAGATAGACCTCTATCATATAGATGCAGCAAATTCAAATTTAACATGCTGCCAACCCTACTTTTTTTCAGAGCATGGGCACACCCTTATAAAGGCATCCAGTTACTAACTTTTAGCTACACCATGTAATACCAGCAAGAATTTTGTGGCACACGTATCATCTGGACACCTTTTTTACAAAAATTTTGTGCTGCCCAACCTACCCTTGTCCAGTGCCTACTTCATCGAATATCAGCATAATTTTCGTGAAACATGTGTCATATGAACACCTTTTTTATAATTTTTGAATGCTGCCAAACCTACCCCTGTCCAGAGCCTAGGCACACCCTCGTACAGACATTCAATATTGAACTGTTACCCACTTTATCGAATACCAGCATAATTTTGGTGGCACACAGGTCATATGAATACCTTCTTTTTTAAATTGCCATGCTGCCAAACATACTCCTGTCTAGAACCTGGGCACACCCTTCTAAAGAGAACCCATAACTAACTTTTACTTACACCATCCCATACCAACATGATTTTTGAGGAACACGTGTCATATTGACATCGTTTTTATAAATTTGTTATGCTGCCAAACCTACCCCTGCCCGGGGCTTAGGCACACCCTCGTAAAGTCATCCAATATGAAACTTTTACCTACTTTATCGAATACCAGCGTATTTTTTGTGTCGCACTTGTCATATGGATACTTTTTATAAATTTGCTATGTAGCCAAACCTACCCCTGCCCAGGGCCTAGGCACACCCCTGTAAAAGCATCCAATATTGAAGCCTTACCTACTTTATCGAATACCAGCACAATTTTTGTGGCACACATGTCATAAGGACATTTTATTTATAAATTTGCTATGCTGCCAAGCCTATCCCTGTTCAGAACCTGGACACACCGCTTTAAAAGGACACTTACATCTATAATACCATTGTTTACAATATTTAAACAAGTGGCGTTGCCAGCAGTGGGAGGGGGGTTAACCTCCCCCCCCAGAGACCCTGAATAAGTAATATATAACACAATCATCCGAACTTTTATACAAACATAAAATTCAGAAAGAAGAAAGAAAAGACAGAAACATCCGAGCCGGAAAACTGCACGTGTCATGACCAACTTAAAGTGTCTGGAGTAGTAACAAAACCGATGAAAAATAATCAGTGGTAACAATCACCGGATAAAAATCCGATTGGCGGATTGATTTTTAAGGATCGGATTTTTTTCGGATATTGCGATTTACCGAATTTTTTAGGATATTTTAGAGCAAAACGGTGTTTTTTGAGGATTTTTCTTTATTTCCACTCGATACGATCGAAATATCCACCCAAAACCTGGTTTTTTAGTAGTTGAAAGACCTTTTTTTTTAACAAAAACTAGTGCAATTCATCAGTGTTCGTAGGAAATATGGCATACACAACTCGATAGAAAGTAACTTTCTTACACTCGCGTGTTGTTTCACTCAGCTAGCGCCTCATTCACAACTTTCACGCTCGTGTGGAATTTATCACTTTCTTCTCTTGTTATGTAATATACTATTTCACATTATGTTTGTTAGGCGATCTCAATTTTCACTTTGTGAGTCGTTTTTTTTTAAATATTTAATTATTTATAGGTTCTTTAGATTTAAGTTTTAGACTATTCCTAATACAATTGTAAATTTATTGTCTCTGGGGAAAATAAACGAAATAAATAATTAAATAAATGGTGGGCCCGCCGATGTTGCTCCAAACCAGGGCCCGCTGGCCTGTTGCTACGCCGCTGTCAGGACGTGTACTTTAAGTACGTTTACAAGTTTTATCAAAATAGGATAAAGATGAGGACCCGGTCAACAACTTTTTCGCTGGTCAATCGTGTTTATTCCCCTACCACCCTTATTTGGGGGGTGAGGAGGGTAAAAATTACTGGATGTGTTTGTTTATGCAGTTTAATTGTCTCTGCCAAAACTAACCTGTTTTATTTTAGATATTAACTTATCTCCTTTTTTGGAAGACGTCTTTGATTAAAGAGAGAAGAATAGTATAATACATAACGAGTGAAGAAAGTGACATATTTCACACAAGTGTAAAAGCTTTTGTGCGAGGCGTCAGCCGAGTGCGAAAATCACACGAATGTAATATTGTCACTTTCTAACGAGTTATGTAATTACGCTATTTTTCATACGACCACTCACCAGCGGCGACTCGGCAGGTGAAGTAGGTGAAGGGGCTCGACCGCCCGTCGCAACTCGCACCGCTCCTAAAAGAATCGAATTATCGAAAGCAAAGCAGCAAGTGAAGAGCCAACATACAGCCAAGTGGCTTTGATATTTACCGTTGCCATGGTTACTCGACGTCAGCCACGCGGCAGCATGTAATAATTTGTATTGCGATTAGAGATGGACCAACCCGTGATTCTAGTGAAGCAGTAACAAGACGTGACTGCTCCAGCCGGGTCACGGTGACAAATAGCAGTGATTTTTTGGAGCAGTTTACCCAAAACATGTAAATGCTACATCAAAATCGCGAACGAAAAAAATGTTGTCTATCTTGCAGCCAAAGAAATTTAAATTTGATTTGTCGCAGCGTCTTACTCCCATTTTCTGCATTAATTGCGATGCAGTTAAAAAATAGATTAGTCGTATGCACTATTGTTTTGGCATTGCTTCACGAAAATTAACGGTTATAGTTATTATGCCACACACAAGATATCAACCCGAATTTCCTTGTAATTTTAAAATTGACCTTTTTTACTTTCGTCCTTAGAGACGAAATATTTTCGTCAAAACAGTGGACCCAAAACACATCTAGGATCTATAGTGTGAGTCATTTTCCTATTCAGAGAAAAAAATATTTTCTTCCGTAGAGTGACGAAAATAAAAATTAATATGCCTGTGAAATATGCATGCACCTTCCTGAAACAGGAAAAAGTGCAAATTTGGCTATTTTCATGTGGTCGCAGGAAAAATCATTTATATTAATCTATTTTGTTTTTGTTAAGGATAAGTAAGACGGCAAACGTTACAAAAGTAGGGTGGTACTGCAGTTGATCACTCTAATCACATTAAGTTGGCTTGTCGAGCACTTTCCAGGAAATCTCAGAATTTTCATAAAAATTTAAAATTTTCGAGTGTGGCAGCATTTTGTAACTTTTTTTTTAATTAAACATTACTTATTTGAAAATCTCAGCCTGTGGCGTCATTATTATAAGTAATTATTTTTTTTTAATCATTCATTCCTTTTCTTAAATTTTCAGGTGCTGCGTCTTTTGGGTCATTTTTTGAAAGCAAACATTGATGTAATATTTTTGAAATGAAACATATTTTTCTGCAAAAATTTCGCCTGCAGCGCCATTTACGGTGACTTTTTTACAATCAAACATTATTTTTCCTAAAATTTTTGCCTGCGTGTGTTCGCTAGGTCTAGCAGGACTGTATATTTTGCTAAAAAAAAACGAAATACCACAGATTGCTTCCACGAAAAAATTTCGTGACGCCCCCTCCCGTTTTAGAAAGTTGCGACCGCCACTGGTTCTATATGTGAAAAATTGGTTTAATTCATAATAAGTATATTTTTGAAAATGTTAGGCTTTTTATGGAAAATCAGGTTTTTTTTGTCCTGGTTGTCCTCCTTGTGTTTGTACAAAAGATGAAACTTTTATTTGTTTTTGAAGTGATTTTCTTGGATTATGCCACTGCTGTGCATTAAAAAACCCATAAGACAAGGACAAGTGACATTTTGCAAAAATACAGCGATAGTTTTTCTTGACAAGTAAAAAAAATACACCGAAAATTCCACACCAGTACATTTAAACCAATCAAAATGGGTTTTTTGACAGGTCAACATGTATTTTTGCGAAAAATTTTTTCGCTTGGGTAGGTAACCAATAGCAAATTAAATCGGAAATTTTTTGGCATAATCACGCGACAACTGCCATCCTTCAATCATGATGTTACGATAAAGTGAACATATAAAAACTTAATAAAAACGAAAAAAAAGCAATTTTCCACCACTTAGTAGTAACTCAAAGCTTATGTAAAATTAAAGAATGTAACGCCATCTACCTGTAACCACCGCTAATAACATAACTCAAAAAATATCCGACCGATTTTGACAAAATTTGGAACTTATGTTGAGTTTGGGTTCTATAGTTGGTCCCATTCTTTTATTTAAAAATGATTAAAATGAAACCCATAGCCAGTAAAAATGGTGGGGAGTTCTCAAATATTAAAATTTCTATCAAAATAGTATGTATATGGTATCAAATGAATAGTACTTAAGCCTAAAGTTAAAAGTAATATATTTTTAACCAGTGCTGTACAATGAAGGAGGGGTCAAAATTATGTTTTCAATAAAATATAACTAATGTGATATGAAAATATTAATGGCAATTAAGTCTAAACCCTGCCAAAAAAACCTCATAAAAAACACACCTTATCAGTTTTTATAAAGTTTATAAGCTTTTGTGAGGTTTAATTTTAGGATTATAAAAGTTTGTAATAATTTATGAGGTATGTCTTTGATTTTGGTAAGAATTTCAAAAAATTACAGTAGCACTGTTAATCCCCGCAAAATCCGCAAAATCCCCCAAATCAAAAGAAGATCGCCGCAATTCGGAAAATTCCCCACAAACTGGCAATCCCCTGATCTCAGACTCGGGTGGAAGCCCAGAAAAAAACCGGAATGACTGCAGTTTTGTTATATCTTAACCGATTTTAATGAGTGTTATTTATTTATAGAACATGAAATTCGCCTTCAAAATTATAATAGAATCATAGAATCAGTTTATAATGAATTGAAAAAATAACACCGTTCTGAATCCTAGTCTCTACCAAGGTGATCGACGTATCGCTCATTAAAATCGGTTAGGTAATTTAGGATTATTGCTCAAAAATTTCTGAGAAGCTCTGGTGCTCTAAATGACAATTAAAAAGCTCAATTTGGGAAAATGTCCGTCTTTTGGGTAGCTAAAAAAATACGGTCACCTTATTATACAAGCATCCTTAACCTAATTAATTCAAAACATTACTCAACATACGTAGGTATGTACCTACTTTATAAAATTTAATAAGAATGCCTACAAAAAACAAAAAGCTTATTTTTATAATTACACATACAAAATTAAAGAAAATATGCAAATTATGGGTTATTCCAAGGAAAGAAATTTTAATCTAGTTTGCGTCAGGTAAGAAGTATCATTTTTGAGTCAATAAAAAGAATAGGCTATATATATTCTAAAGTGCAATAAAGAGGGAAATAGCTTTTCTAACGTGATTTCTATAATATAGTAATTATTTCTGTATACATGGTGTTCATTTATAAACTTCCCACTACCGATATTTTGAGAACCAAAAGAGATATTTATATAATCTTAAAAATGTATCAAGGATTTCGAGGAAAAACTGATAATGTATTCACTGACTTGCCTTCTTACCCCTCCCCCCACGTACCTTGTAATATCTTATTTGAAAGGGGGTTTCCTCAGTTTTAAAACGGTGTATTGCATTTCGAATTTAAACCAGTAGTTTTCGAGATATTAGCAGTTAAATTTCTGAAAATTTCAGTTTCAAATTTAATTTTCTTAAAAACTAATGCATAAAATTAAAAGAAGGAGACTTTGTTGTAAAGTCCATGAGAACGCCTTTTTAAAAGGGTATTGCAAACAGGGTTTTTATTGGCCCCTTAAGCCCGCTTGACATGGAGCAATATAACTTGCAATTGTCTGCAATTTGGAGTCATTCCAAAATAATAAAGGCGCAATTACAGAGACGAACATGCTCAAACAAAACCTCGTGGAAAAGATCTAAAATTTTTTTCTTGAACATTTTTGTGAGCTTTTCTTTGAACATTTTGTTCGGGTAAATTTTTGAACAAATTATTGCTATCTATTTTGGAACTTTTATTTTAAATTTTTGTGAATAAAAGCCGACGGCAAGCGAAACATTATTATTGGCTCTACTATTAGTTTTGTCATATGGATTAGGGTTACTTATAATATTATTTTGCCGGATTTTTTTGCCCGGGGGTTTTTGGGATTTTCTTGCGAGTTTTTTTATTTCCAAAGGTTTTTTTTCCTAAATTCAAAAAACAACCCAGGAAAATTTTTCTTTTCCAAAAAAAATTTGAATTTTTCAAATATCGGCAAAAAACTCAAAAATTGCACTTTTAAGCGGTAATCCGCGCCTCACGACTATCTATCAGGAGTGGTGGGGAGGGGGATTTTTTTTCAATATATTTTTGTAACTTTACTTTATCCTTAGCTTTGATTGTTTTTTTTTTAATTCCTCACACCAGATTTACCTAGTTAGTTTAAGGCCCCAAGGGTTGCTTAAAAAAGCAAAAGATTCATGAAAATGTTGAAGATATAGATATTTATTGTCAATTTAATGTAATAATCAAGGTCGATTACTGACACTGGACAAAAATCTAGTCTTTTACCACAGAGTACCGAACAGACAGGTGATCCGTGCTATTACTGCTAAATTATATTTTTTAGACAAGGGTCGGGATCGTAGGGTTGTAAAAGTGGGTAATAAACGGGTATTATTTAAAACGAACGTGCGTTTGTTCATATATTTGAGATTTAATAAAATGTGTATAGGTTTTACAGGCAACAGAAATAAATAAGTGCCAATTATTATTTTTTTTATTCTCGTTTTTTTTACAACCCCAAAAAAGTTACAGTTATAATGGCATATCCCCTATAAAAATCAAATCAATCGAAGTTGTTTATGAGGTAAAATGTGAATTTCGGCATCAAATCGTTTTTCCGTCGGAAAGTACTTGATTAAAAATACCTTGTTTTAAAACTTAGTTTTTCATATTTCAATATATATTTTTTGAATTTGTAAGAAATTTCTATACCAACATTTCTTAAAACAAATTTTGCTCTAACATTCCCTCCAAAATTTTCGTGAGTTTTTTTGTACGAGATTTTGCTCTTTTCTTTGAACATTTTGCTCAAGAGGCTCGTGTAAATGTTTGTCGGCATTTCAACATCAAAGGAAAGTTTGTCTGTGTAAATGCGCCTTTACAAATTTCTTATGGTCTTTTTTACTCCCTTCTTCTAAACGTCTCAATTTGTGTTGTGAAAGGGAAATATAACAAACAACACAAATTCTGACATTATTTTAGAATGACCCTGAATTGCAGACAATTGCAAGTTATATTGCCCCATGTCAAGCGGGCTTTACTCACCCTCCGATGCAGGCCACGCCCACCGAATATTAAAATACAAGAACTGACCCCTTATGGTCTTTAAAACTTTGAAAAAAAAATTATATTGACATTTCCGAAATTCAACTGCTACTGGTTTTAATTAAAAATACAATGCACCGTTATAAAGCTGATGAAAAACTTTTTCACACAAGATATCACAAGTTTTTAAGAATATGTGAATATCTCTTTTGGTTCTGAAAATATCGGATGTGGGAAGTTTTCAAGTATAGAGGTATATATATTTAGATATATAAAGGGTAAAAATAACACACGGCGTTTCATAATAAAATGTCAATATTTTAGGAGGTTAGTTTGTTTAACATTTTAAGACAAAAAGTTCATAAAGGTACCTACGTTCGTTTTGTCCTAATTTTTTGGTTGTAAGAGACAAAGTGCACTACTACAATCGTATGCAGGTAGGGATGTATTCTTTATTTTTTATCATTGCAAAACCGTTTAAAATACGAAAAAAGTAAGAGTATATCTTGTTTGTTAAAAAATCCTTTTTTTTTTCATTGGACACATTTTAGGAAATATTCGGGCGCCACTAATTAAAACTTAAAATGATTTTTATGGCAAAAGATGCGTCCTACTTTATTCGCACATTTTTTCATATAATACTGTGTGCAAAATGTGTTCGTGTGTTTTGTTCGTTTTGTCCTAATTTTTTGGTTGTAAGAGACAAAGTGCACTACTACAATCGTATGCAGGTAGGGATGTATTCTTTATTTTTTTATCATTGCAAAACCGTTTAAAATACGAAAAAAGTAAGAGTATATCTTGTTTGTTAAAAAATCCTTTTTTTTTTCATTGGACACATTTTAGGAAATATTCGGGCGCCACTAATTAAAACTTAAAATGATTTTCATAGCAAAAGATGCGTCCTACTTTATTCGCACATTTTTTCATATAATACTGTGTTCAAAATGTAGCTCATAAAAACTCACATTAAAAAGTTAAATAGTATATTGGGGAGTACGCACCTGACTGGTGGAAATCTCATTATTATGTCAGATTTGGGACTAATTACATTTGTGAACGGCTTTCGTATGGCAAAAGGTGCATCCTGCTTTATTCGCACATTTTTTCATGTAATACCGTGTGCAAAATGTAGGTCATAAAAACTCACATTAAAAAGTTAAATAGTATATTGGGGAGTACGTACCTGACTGGTGGAAATCTCATTATTATGTCAGATTTGAGACTAATGACATTCGCGAGTGGCTTTGCTGTCAGTTTGTTCCCGAGAGTGTAAAGTTGGAGATCAAAATCGCTCAAAACTGATAGAAAAGTGACACAAAGATGAGATTTTGATCAAACAGTACGGGGTTTCTTTTCGGTGACTACTCCTTCTCACCCGTTTCAAGAATTCTCGCACGCGTTCAGAATGGAAACGTGAGGTATTGTCATGAAGTTGATACTTTTCGAAAAAAATCACCAAACAAACTGGGCTGTTTGAAGGGGGTAAAAAGGAGTGTGCAGGCGTTGGATTCCCTGACACTTTTAGAATGTTGCTATTTAGTCTTATATATTATGAAGGTGTGCCTGTCCTCCGGTCAGGACAGGGTCTGGCAGCATATTAAATTTAAATTCAGGGGACCATATTATACAACTAAACTCAAAACCCCGATGGTATTTGATACATTGGATTTGTCCCTAACTTTGGCCCATCGGCCTGGAGAAGGTTTGGCAGCATATCGAATTTGAATTCAGTAGGTCCTTAAGACACATAGGAAACAAAAACTACGTTGGTATTAGATACATTAAGTTTATCTCCAATTTCGGTCCTCTTACGGAGGCGTGCCCAACCTCTGATCAAGGGGAGGTTTGGCAGCATGACGGAATTTTTAAAGACGGCCTCATATGACATAATAAAAGTTAAAATAATTCTGGTATGCAATGGTGTAAGTATACGCCTGATTGAGTGCCTCTTTGGGACGGTATAGGTGCCCTTGTACCAATGAAATAATTGGCAGCATGGTGTAAATAAAATCAGTACCTCTATATGACACAAATAACGTTTAGTCTATTCTGGTATGCAATAAAGTAAGTATAACTCATTCTCTGCATTGTTTCAAGGAGGTGTGCCTGCCTTAAGTAAACAGAAAAGTTTGGCAGCATAATAAATTTGCTATGTGGAGGACCATATGACATATATATTATAAAAACGACGGTGGTATCTAATAGATTAAAATACCTTCAATTTATCGTGTCCTTAGGAATGTGTGCCGGTCCTCTACCCAGGTTAAACTTTAATAAAGTACTAAAATTCGTAATCTGGGATCCATATGACACACCCAAACAAAAAATTATTCTGGTATTTGATACTTTAAGTATACCTCCAAATGCATTTACTTTAGAAAGTTGTGCCTGCCTTCTTGTCAAAAAAAGATTCGGCAGCATAAGAAATTTTTTGAATAGAGGGTGATATGACAAATATAATGTATAATCTGCGCTGGTATTCGATAAATTAAATGTGTCTCAATTTTTCATTTGTTTGACAAGGTGTGCCTGCCCTTCTTTCCAAAGTAGAGTTGGCAGCATTATAAATTTAATATAAGAAGGACCATATTACAGAAATAAATTTGAATCTACATTGGTATTAGATCTATAGATAAACCTCCTTCTTTTCTTCCTTTTAGGAAGCTGTGCCAGTTTTCTTGTCAGAAACGGAATTGGCAGCACATCAAATTTTAATATATTACATACTTATGACACACAAAAACAAAAATCTTTTGGGTAATACATACATAAGATTAAGTTTAACATTTGTCAGTTTTAAAATGGTGTGCCTTCGCTCTTGTCAAAAGGACACTTGGCAGCAGTATGTAATTTCGTCAACAAAATGCAAATAAAACGTGTGCCATAAAAATTGGGCTGGTATTAAATACAGTTATTTATACCTTGTTAGTGGGTGCTTTTTAAAGGTGTGCCTGTCATTTAACCAAGAATAACTTTGGCAGCATATTCAATTCCTATCGGTAATATTTAAATTACATTTATCCAACATATTTTTGGCTGGTATTAAAAACATAGGTATACTTTCCAGATGGGCCACTTTCGGAATGGTGTGCCTTGCCTTTTGACACGTGAAAATTAGGCAGCATGACATTTTCATATTTGATGGTCATATATTACATGTGTGCCATCATACTTACTCTGATATTTAACACCATACGTTTCGCTTACTATTTGACTTGGATAGTCGTGGTGTGCCTCGCATATAACCAAAAGAAAGTTTGGCAGCATTTTTAATTTATAATTGGTGGGTCAATATGACACCCGTATAATAAAAAAATAGCTGGTACTGTATGCATTATCTTGACTGTTAAGTTATGACAGTGATTAGCTTAATTCCGGCTCCCTGACCAAATTTCGAAAAAAGTTGTAGTTGGCACACACTATAACATATCAATGTGACACTTTTTAGTTATAAACTCTTCTGGTATCTGATACATAGACCTTTTGACGTCCAGCTCCCGGTATAACAGTTGGTCTAGAGAAAATAAATATATCATCTTTAAAATATAGATATTTGTTTTAGCGTAAAAAGTAAAATCAACTGCGTAGCCCTTTTCTGGGAGGCTATTTTTGAAAAATATTCCGAAAACTTTATATAGCATCTTCCTATTTTGAAGTCATATTTGAATTCTCGCTGAAATTCTCATTCTAATGTATCATTAAGTTTACTTTACCAGTCTTCGAGATATTTCCTTTCAAAATTTTAAAAATGCAATTTGCAAAAGCATATATCTTTGAAGCTAAAAAATATCTCTATTGCGTTTGATATCCATTTTAAGGGTTTTTTAAGAAGAATTAATAAATGACAGCAGTTTGGCGATGGCACATTTCTATTTACAATATATTGATTTTCAGTGATTTTAAAGTTAATATTCAATAAATAAGAAGTACAAGGTCAAATCGTCAATTTATTTTAATTTTTTAATTCCTCTTAAAAAACACTTAAAAACGATATCAAACACAATAGCGATATTTTCTTTAGTTTCTAAGGGCTTTTGAAAATTGCATTTTTGACATTTTGAGAGCCAATATCTCGAAAACTAGTAAAGTAAACCTTATGATATGGGGTACCATTGGAATGAGAATTTTAGCGATAATTCAAATATGAAGTCAAAATAGGAAGTTGCTACTTAAAGTTTTCAGAATATTTTCCAAAAATAGTCTCCCAGAAAAGGGCTACATAGAGGATTTTACTTTTTACGATAAATGGTAGTTGGCGATGTATCAAAAACAAAAATCTATATTGCAAAGATGGTATATTTTTTTTCTTAAAACCCCTCTCTAGACCAACTGTGAAAAACATATCAAATTATTGAAGTAGACAAAATTTTTTATGCCGTTTGCCTGTTTCAGTAACAGCTTACCAAAATACACTTTTTTAAATATCAATACTCATTTAACATCTATTGAAATAAACAACTGCAATAAAGTTTTACCTTACCTTGGAGTGATTATTGATAGCCATTTAAGGTGGGACCATTACAGAGAATATGTGACAAAGAAGCTTAGATCTCTCATATTAACGTTTCCCATACTTTAATAATAATTTAGTTAAATTGATTTAAAATAATAATTAACTTATCTGCATTATTTAAAAAAAAAACAGCAGTTTTGGACGAGTAAGAACCAAATAAAATTAAAATGCGCTGAACTAACGGATCATTAGTACCGTTAGCAATGGAGAAGTGAAATCAAAAAAGTAGAAATCAGCGAAAAATTCCCAAATTGAATCAAAAAAAATTAAGTTTTGAATACCTATGCTTACAGAAAAAGGGCTGGGAACCCAGATGTGGAAAAAAAACATATGTTTTAAACACCACTTAAATTCCACTTCAATTCCTACTGTCGTATACATTGACCCTTTGGGTTTTTACTAGTGGTACGCAAAAGCTTGTCTAATTTGACATTTGCATTATACAGGTTGTCCATCTTGACTCTTCATTTTTGTCAGAGTTTTTCCTTTTGATTATAAAGGGTTACCTAATATCTGAAAACTCAATTCTTGGATTTTTGATAGCTTATCAATTTTGGGAATTACAGGGGATTTTTGAAAAATTAACATTTTCTCGTTATTTTTACACTTTCTAAGGTTAACACTCGTGGCCGATAATTTTTTATAGTTTTGGTTACTGTAGACTCTTGTCAAAAAAAGGCAGTAGAAATATTTGTTTTTCGTGATCACAGGTGTAGCAGATAAGCAATGAACATCTATCTCGGTGTTAAGACGAGTTTCTTAAAGTTATATTGTTCTGTGAAAAGTTGTTTTAGCACTAGTCATATTTGCTCATGTTCAAATGATAGTTTGGAACATTATTTTGAAACGGTTTTTTTTTAAATTTTTTAAAAACCTCAGCCATAGGCGGAGAAAAAAGAGAAAAAAAAATTTTTGGAAATAATTTTGTGTAGTAACAATAACAATTGTTTGTTGATTTTCTTGAAATGTTTATTGACATATTTTTGTTAACCATTGGCGACGTTAAAAAATATTTTTTAGTTGTTTAAAAGATAATGGCACTTGCAGCAAATTTTAATTTACAGTCACGCTCTGTGTCACTCATAGGCGGAGCTGTTAAAATAATTTTAATATTTTAATGAGATGGTTGACATACATTGTTTTCATTGTTTTAGAAATTTTATGTTGTTATGTCGATCTAAAATCTATACCCTCCTGATGAAAGCTAGAAAAGAAGCGACTGTGCATCGGTTTGTTTTGCCATACATACTTCCTTATGCAAATACATACTTCCTTATGCAAGAACTCGCATTTATCTAGTTGAATTTTAAGGTTAGATTTTCGTAGATGTTTAAATACTCCCTTTAGACGATCAATATGTTCGTGATTAGTGGGTGAGTATACGATGTTGTCGTCCATGTATACAAGACATCTCTCTCTGTTATCTATTATGCGTTCTTTAAACCGAAAGGCATACGCACGAATTCATAATGGCTATTTTTTACAGAAAACGTGGTTTTAGGAATGTATTTAAGATCTATCTCAATTTGGTGAAAACCCGATGCCAAATCTAAGTTCGTAAAATATTGACATTTCCCCAATTGATCAAGGAGATCTGAAATGTTTGGGAGAGATCGTTCACGGTAACCTCGTTTAATTTACGATAGTCAATAACGACGCGCCATTTTTGTTTACCGGACGCATCGAGTTTTTTCGGGTCTACCCATACAGAGGCGGACCAAGGAGATATTGACGGTTTTATGATCTTTTCGTCAAGCATTTTAGAAATTAGTCTCTTTACTTCTTTCTTGTGAATCTGCGGATATCGATAAGATTTTGTATATAAAGGTCTTGCGCTTCAATTGAATGTTTTATTTCGTTGGTGAATGTCAATAGATCAGTCAGGTAAAGGTTCAAAAGACAAATTTGAAAAATCACTAGTTTTATCGATGGCGTTAAGATTGATTATTTTTGTTAAAAATTCCACTTGTTCGTTTACGCACACAAAAACGTTCGGGAGTCCTACTTTTTCTTTTTCCTGCCCTAATAAAATTACACCAGTGTTATTCAAATCGCCTTTTAACTTATAGACTTTTTCTTTGAATGGTTCTATTTTTATTAAATTTTTTTGGAAAATTTTTGTTTTTTCTGAGGTTGGAAAACAACAGATGGAGGTGCGTATGATATTACCAATTTTTGATGTGCATTTAATTCGGTGTTTTCTTGTTCTGGTGAAAATCTATTCATGGTTATGTCTTTAAAGTTTGTTTTAAGCAACTTGGATTTTACATTCGTAATGCTCTAGAAAATCTAGACCTAAAATACAATCGAATTCAATATCTAAATCACAGATATAGACTTTGCAGGGATTACTTGCGTTAAAAGGAATCAAAGTAGATTCTTGGATCAATATTTTTTATCAGTGATTCCTTGAACAACAATATTTTCGGCAAAACGTTGTTTGTAACTTTCTGCTACGTAATCTTTAAAAACTGAAATACCTGCGCCTGCGTCTATGATTAATTTGTGTTTTTTCGAAGCATCGAAAATGTCGTATAGATTTTTAGAGCTTACTGGATGTAAGTTACTTAAAGAAAGCTTTTTTCGGGGTTTTGGCTCAACAGAGGATGGTTTTTGGTTTGAATTCGATTGGCCGGATGGTTTTGGTTCGCTACTAATGAAAAATTTTGATTTGGTGGGGTTAAACTACTATAGGTTTAAAAGATGTTGGGTGGAAATAACGAAAATTCAAACCTGAGCATCCCACAAGGAACACACAAAGGACCAAAGTGAAATAAGAAATGATTAAACGATGTTTCGCTCTGGGTAACCAGCGTGAGCTCGTCAGTGGTTCCTCTGGTCACCTTAACCATACATCATTAAACACCATCATACACTTTGATTTTCAACTTTGAATCACTCACAAATAGGCATCATTCCGCACTGGTACTTATCCAAGTTACCTAATACGGATTCGTCCTGGCGTGTGAATATCTCCAACAGGATTATGCTCCTAAGACAATTAAAAAGCAAGAAACAAAACCAAAAAAAAAGAAGGTAAAAAACCTACAAATCGGTTACATCAACCGAAAAGAATCGAAAAACAAAAGATTAAAAGATCTTGGGTGGAAATAACGAAAATTCAAACCAGGATGAGCATCCCACAAGGAACACACAAAGGACCAAAGTGAAAAGTGAAATGATTAAACGATGTTTCACTCTGGGTAACCAGCGTGAGCTCGTCAGTGGTTCCACTGGTCAGCCTCCCCATACATCATTAAACACCATCATACACTTTGATTTCCAACTTTGAATCACTCACAAATAGACATCGTTCCGCACTGGTACTTATCCAAGTTACCTAACTTCTTTTTTGATTTTTTTTCCTCTACAGGATAAAATCTATCCATTTGTAAGTACTGTCAGTAAATAAGGTTTTATTGAATTAAACCACAAATAGTAACTAAATTCTTAATAAAAATTGCCCATCATCTAGTAATATTAGGTCAATGTAAAATTGAATTTGGCTTTTGAAACATGAAATATATTATTATTTTGATAATAATAACTTTAATATTTCTTAAGTGAATCTTACTAGAGATTGATTTAGTTTTTTTTGGTTTGATATCTAATTGCTATAAGAATAAATAAAACACTAAAAAGATGGATTCTATTCTATTAAGTTATAGTTTTAATTTTTCATTTCATCAAATTAAGCATTTTACTGATAAAATCTACATTTTATTTTAAAATACATTTATCTTTAGCAGGTGTAATGTAGGTATTAAATATATTGATTCTATTCTATTTTACTATAATTTTAATTTTTCATTTGACCAAATTAAGCATTTTACGGATAAAATCAATTTAATAATTTTGGGCATTTTGTCTTTGGTAGGGTTAATGTAACTTTTAAAAACTATTTTAGACATTTTTCTCCTTGTAAATAATTATTTAAAAAAAAACATTTATTTTCCAATTTTTCTAATACCTGTACATTCCAAATTTTACCCGTCTGTAATGACGTCATATTTTCTGGCAAAAAAGTGTGTTGTCAGAAAAAAAATTAACAAGGATCCACATCAATTTTTTCTAAAAAAATTTTGTCACCGCTTGTTGGAATATACTAAACAAAGATAAACGAAAATGACGTCATATACAAATAGGTAAAATTTCAACTTATACTGACAATAATCGATTGATTCGTTCGTGGAAATTTTCTTGGCTATATTGTGTGATGCAGAAAAAATTACACCCAAAAAAAACAACCACAGAAAACGAGTCAATTCTTGTATGCGTATATATTTGACTTCAAACTTAGTAATAATTAGAGCATGCATGTTCTAATTGCGTGAATGAATCCATGAAGAAATTTGTGAATTTAATTGACCTTACAATCAACCTCCAACATTTGACCAAGAATAAATTGTTTGTTTAATTGCAGGAAAAGGAAGGTTTCAATAAAAATAAGCATATTTAAATAAAAAAAAACCGTATTAAAATTTCATAGTTATTCAATAAATAAAATAATCTACACTGAAAGAAATTGGTTTATACAATTTTTTTATTGACCCTTGTTTAATAATGGTAATATAAAAAAACCTTGTCGGTATTAATTTTTTGTATTATTTCAAATAACATTCAGTATGGCTACAACATAATCTCATGCTCTGAAATGATTTGTATAATGGTAATATTTTTTTTTGTATTGGCACAGGTTATTTAAACAACGATAAAGAATGGTTAATAATGGTTATATAAGTGTTGCTTGGTTCATGAAGAAAAATAAATATTATTAATTAGACCAATGTTTTTGGCATAACTGTTATGTAACAATTTCATAGGTACTGGTTGTAAAGCGTTTTATCCGTATTAAAATCATTATTAAAATAATAAGAGCCTACCGATATGCAAAATACTCTGCCAATTCATGGGCACCGAAACTCACCTATTTTAATTCGCGATAATATCCTCCCTATTTTCTTGCGCCCCGCCCTCGCTTAATTTCAGCAAATTTTTTCCCAAAATTTTTTGGGCCCCCAAAAAAAATTTCCCCCCAAAAAAAAATTGACCCCTCATAAAAATTTGCTCCTACCAAAAAAACATTGACCCCCCATAAAAAAAAATGCTCTCCCCTCCCCTAAAAAAAAATCAACTAACATTTCTATCTTATTCATCGACACCTTTGCCCCCCAAAAACAAATTGACTCCTCATAAACATTTGCCCCCTACAAAAAAAAATTGACCCCCCATTAAAAAAAATTGATCCGTTATTCATTTCAGATTAGATCTTTATTTTGACATCGACAACTCGCACGCCATTTTTTTGTGACCAAATTTACGCATTTTTATATAAACACCCCCATTTTTTCCACCCAGGTTAATTTCAACCTTCTTAAAATGAGATAAATTACAATTTACATCTTGGCGAAAGCGCAGAAATTTTGGACTTTACCGCTAGGATTTATTTCCTTCAGCACTAGCAGCATTGTTATCATAAAGGTAAATTAAATATAGGTATATGACTATGTTGGGAATTTGGAACCTTTGCTTGCACTAAAACAAAATTATGATGAGAAAAACGATTCATTTCTTTTAGTTTTTTTTGAGGGGTTATTCCTCTGCCATAACTGATATAATTTTCAAAGGGCGCTACATTTTTGTGAGCAATAAATTTTATTCTATTGGGCTTTTATTTAGGCCAGTTTGGTTTTAAAAGTACATTTGTCAAATTATAATAGATACTCTGACATTTTGTGTGTCACCAATAAATACCTGTATTTAAGTATTACCCAGTGTATATCGCGCGAACCCACATTGATTTTGAATTTGAAAAACGGCGCAATACCTATACCGGAAGAGCTGTTAAATAGCATTTTCCTCCTACTTATTAGACCAAACGAAATAAATGGCAAGCTCACTGTAAGAGACGTACGTCTGTAAGAGCACGGATCACCGCTAAAAGCTTTTTATATCGGAATTCTTTTTCTTTTACTTTATAAAGGAGAAGGAAGGACATGTAGGGTTCTCTCATGGTAAATTCATTTCAGAATAATCCAAGCTAACTCGATCTATCGTTGAAATCGATAGGCTTTTTCTTTTTCCCATATGAAAGACAAAGAACACCGATATGGAGTGACCTGGCGATGGCGCTTTGTAACGTCGGTGTCACGCTTGCGCTCTGTACAACTCAAAGCGTTCGAGAAGGCGGAAGTTTCAATCTGTGTTTCTTGTGGTTACCTTTTTCGACAGAAAAAGTTACGCGGAGAAGTTTTCGGGGTGCAAATTTCAAAGGTGTCTAATTTTAATTTTTTCCGAGGAGCAAAAAAAGATCCTTGAAGGTGAGTGTATGAAGAATTCTATTCAAAACATCATAAAGCACTTGGATCGAGGAAAAAAATGTTACTTTTTTAGATTATCATTCATAGCTTGGGTAGCTTTTAAGTTTGTTTTTAAGTAACTGGGTGGTTACCTACATGAAAAATAATAAATGTAATTGGTAGCTTTGGAGGACTTCTTGGCACTGTTTATTAAACAGTATTAAAATGTGCAGTGATTGATAACATATTTTTGGATTAGATATATTAAATGGTAATCATCTCGCTGTTTTAAGGCCGGTTTACGAGGGGACTGTCTACCCAACGCTTAATTCATAATTCATAATATTCAGGGGAGATGAGAAGAGACGTCTTGCATGCAATTCTTGTTTTGGTATTTATACAGTATACGGTTTTCTGCCATTTTCGATTTTTTATGAAAAAATCTGGGGGGCACCTACTTCCTACTAGGGTCCCTAGGACTCCAAATCCGCCTGCGCCCTATTTTTTTTTTAAGAGAAAAAAGGGGGTAATTATGCAGTATACGGTTTTCTGCCATTTTTGATTTTTTTGAAAAATTCTTTATGGGGGCATCTTCTAGGGTCCCTAGGACCCCAAATCCGCCTGCGCCCGATTTTTTATTTTTTATTTTTTTACGAGAAAAAAGGGTGCCCAGGGGGAGGTTGTAATGTGTTTTTTTGATTGTTTTGGGTTGGTTTGAATTAGGTTGGGTTGGACGGTGTTGGTTTGGGTTGTTTTAGTGAAAAAAAAATTAAAAAAACCAAAAAAAATAAAAAAAAAACTAACCGGCGCAGACGGATTTGGGGTCCTAGGGACCCTGGAAGGCGCTCCCATAAAGAATTTTTCAAAAAAAAATCAAAAATGGCAGAAAACCGTATACTGCATAATTACCAAAAAGGGTGCCAGGGGAGGTTGTATAGTATTTTTTTTAATTGTTTTGGGTTGGGTTGAGCTGTGTTGGATTGGGTTGTTTTAGTGAAAAAAAAATAAAAAAAAACACAAAAAAATTGAAAAAAAAACAACAAAAATGGAGAAAACCGTATACTGCATAATTACCCTTGTTTTTTGCATGCAAGTTGTCTCTTGCCATCTCGCTTTAGTGGTACCTACCAGTAAAGTGAGATGGAAATAATGCAATTCTCATTTTATTGCTTCATGTCAAAAGCCGGATTAAAAATAATGTCATAAAATTTTTAGGGTTTTTTTACTGCCCCAACCTAATGTCACAATTTTTGTTGTGAATGGGGAACAGAACAAACAACACTACACAAGAGGAAGAAGTAATCAAAACCCTAAAAATATTGTAAATATATTTTAGAAAGACCCCAAATTGCAGGCAATTGCAAGTCATATTGTATAGGTGTGTATAAATTATTATTAAAAAGTGCATTACAAAAAACGAAAATTACAATAAAGTACACTTTCATAAACGTATTATGTAAAAACAATAAATATGCAGAACCATACTATCACAAAATCAAACTAGATCAAAGCTGACTGACCCAATCGTTACAAGGGCATTTTTATTTAAATTATACTTAAAACTAATAAAAATAGTTTTAACATGGCGCAGTCTGATCGAATCTATATATTTTAAGTTTATCCGCAATCATCCAGCCACAACCAAAATTGTTCTCAGATTTAACATGAAAAGTCCAACCTGAACAACATAACCTCAAGCCCAAGGGATGCATTGCAGCAAAAAGGGGGCAAAGTCTCGATTTAAGATGAATTTTAGGGGCGGTTTTCGACTGAAATGTTTTCGATGAGTGTGTTTTCGATGAACGGACAGTGACCCGATACATTACAGATAGGGATATGCGGGGAGATAGGTAGTATTCACTTATTTTTCCAATTATTCACTTCTAAGCCTTTTTAAAAATATTTATCTTTATATTTATAATATAATAATTAGATAATAAATTGTTTCACAAAATGTGCCATTAATCCATGTGGAATTTGGCAAATTTGTTGTTAAATCGGGAAAGATAAATTCTTGGATAAACTTTATTTCTAATGTTCTGTTGTTTTTTTAGAATTAGTATATAGTAAATTAGTATTATTTATTATTAGAAATTAGGAAATCCCTTATAGTTTTTCTATTTAAATTTGTTCCAAGGGTTCCGATTTTTAGTGAGAACGTTTACTTAGTTAGGTAAATAGTACTTTCTTTTGTTCATAATAGTAAAATTTCTTTGGTTAAATAAACATTTTTTTAGAGTAATTAATTGTTTGTTTCAAATCCTTCACTTTTTTTTACTGCACTTTTAGGCTAAGCTACATAGGAAAAATAGAGGAAAAAATTAGAACCCAAATTCTTTTTTTATTAACAAGCTTAGGAAGGTCCACCGCATTTAACATACTAAAAGTCTTCATTCCTACCCTCGGGAACTGTGATTTCTAATCTCCAAAAACGCCAAAAAAGCGTTTTTCTTGAATAACTCCTAAACGGTGACAGACTGTCAAAAGTGTCAAATGGGAAATATGTTTCAAATTTAATTTTCTGTCAAAAAAAAAATGATGATAGTGTAGCTTGAACCACCCCTTCTACCAGGAAAATTAAAAAAAAACCCAAGCAAAAATGCTGCCAATTTGAACAATTTCTTGCTTATTAGTTTTTAGCATTTTCTTCAAGATTTCTCAACCTACAAGGACCAAACTTGATAGGATTAATCTAAGAACAATGAACTAAGTTATATCAAAAAATTAAATTTTTCCAGTAGCGTAGTTCGATTTTCTTAATTAGAAAATTTCAAAATGTGCGAAAACTCTTTGATACGCTACTGTTACTGACATATTCAGAAAAAGGCTCCTCTTTTCACTGGATCTTATATTATATAAAATACATTTCCAACGACACCTTCCGCTTGTATTTGCTGCTATTACTAGTAAAATAAGAATTTTTTAAAGTCATAGTTGGTATTGGATTTAATCAATTTACTAAAAAAATATAAATAATTATGATTTTACTAAATTCTTATTTTATTACTAGAAGCAGAAAATAAATATAAGCGGAAGGTGTCGTTACAAAAGCGATTTTATCTGTTATATATGATCCACTGAAAAGCGGGGCCTTTTTTGGTTTTTAGGTCTGTGTTTTGTATACATCACTAACAGTGGCGTATCATGCAAAGAGTTTTGGTACATTTTTAAATTTTCTAGGTAAGAAAATCGGATTACGCCACTGGAAAAATTTAATTTTCCGATATAATTTAGGTTATTGCTCTTATATCAACCCTGCCAGGTTTGGTACTTGTAGGTTAAAAAATCTTGATGAAAATTCAAAAATGGAATGTGCAAAAAATTGTTCAAATTGGCATCATTTTTGCTTGGGTTTTTTCAATTTTTCTGGTAGAAGGAGCGGCTTAAGCTACACTATCACTGTTTACTTATTGATAGATAATTAAATTTTCAATATTTTTCCCATTTATCACTTTTAACAATCTGTCACCCTTTAGGAGTTATCGAAGAAAAACGCTTTTTTGGAGGTTAGAAATGCCATTTCCGAGGAGGTAGGAATGGGGACTTCTAGTATGTTAAACGGTAGACCTTCCTAAGCTTGTTAATGAAAAAAATTTTGTGTGCTAATTTTTTCCTCTATTCAGAAAATTTATATCTAAATTTCCTATCATATTTTAGGGATCTAAGGTGAACAAATGGTATATAAAGGTAATTCTAAGGTAACGGGTGTTACACTGGAACTATGGTTTTATAACTTTGAATGCCAGCTACTCACGGGTTAAAAATGTTGTCCACGAAGTAGTAACTAATAATAAAATGAAATTTCTTTAGTTTAACATGTGTGAACTTAAACTTGTAAATAACATTTCGCATACACTGTAAAATAGTGTAACGGTTGTTACATCCTGTATGTCGTAGAATTACCCATATATATGATTTTTTGTACTTTTCTGGTTTTATGAAAATGTTTATCAAAAAGCATCAAATACTCAAATACATCATTTGTAGTTGATTTCTTTAAATTTAATTTTATCCCCTAATTTTATTTTAGTTTATTGTATTTTAGTTCTGGGGCCTAAAATGTTTTAAAAACATAAAAGAAAATTTCGTTTTCTCGAATAGAACTAGCCCAACCACCAGTCTGGTTTTTTACTACGACAAATCCATTATCATTCGACATGGTTACCGGCGTAGATGGCAAAAAACAAATTATAAAATTTTTATAATTTTTATTTACACTAATTTTATTTATCAAATTTTTATATATTTTTTTTATAATATATTTTAGTTCCCGAGATTAAAAGTATTATTTTAGACCCTGAAATAAGGGACTAAAATACATTTTTGTTCCCTGAAGTGCAAAAACTAATTTTATAAACTTTATACAAATTTAATATAATAATTATAAAGATTTTGTACACCACGTATACAAATTTTTAGATATATGCTATACAAATTTTATATATCAAAGCCTTTTGTGAATCTCATACGTAAGTCCTTTTATATTCCCTATATATAGTTCTTTATATACCGGTAACACAAATTTTACATACCGATTATACAAACTATATTATTCCATCATATATTTTGTATGGTGTTTATACAAATGATTATGTAGTACCTAAGTTACGCCCAAATCAGATGGTTTGACCTTATACAAAATTTGTATACCTGTTACATAATGGAATATCTTGTTTCAAAAATTAAGTGTATACCCACAAAAAACAGATTAGTTATCACCAATTTTTGTATTGGTGGCATATAAAATTTATATAATGGTTAATTTTTGTTCTCTCAGTGTATGTAGGATTTTAAATGGAATATCAAATAGCGCGGCATATATAATATTATTTAAAAAAAAATAAAATCCCTCAATTGACAGGTTTTATTACCTTTTTCTAAAACATTTTTTTTCAAATATTTTCTGGATTATACAAACTATATTATTCCATCATATATTTTGTATGGTGTTTATACAAATGATTGTGTAGTACCTAAGTTACGCCCAAATCAGATGGTTTGACCTTATACAAAATTTGTATACCTGTTACATTATGGAATATCTTGTTTCAAAAATTAAGTGTATACCCACAAAAAACAGATTAGTTATCACCAATTTTTGTATTGGTGGCATATAAAATTTATATAATGGTTAATTTTTGTTCTCTTAGTGTATGTAGGATTTTAAATGGAATATCAAATAGCGCGGCATATATAATATTATTTAAAAAAAAATAAAATCCCTCAATTGACAGGTTTTATTACCTTTTTCTAAAACATTTTTTTTCAAATAGGAGACACCCGTATTTTTTACATCTTCAAATTCATGTGGGCAATACTATTTTTTACCTTCATGGTACACAACGAAAACGAAACAGATGCGACTTCGGGTATTTAGAGTGTATTTCTGGAAAAATTCTATAATAAAAAAAATTAATGATCAACAAACTACAAATTAAACCTACTACCATATAAAATTCAATTCTGCTATAAACGCCACTAAACCTCACTAAAAGTAATTGTTTTTCACTATAACCGCTGTGACACGTGTAACTAATTTGGATGACACCTGTCTGTTACACAATCAAAATAGAACTAATTCACATCGCTCACACCATCGCAGGAGGTGTTCGCCACGCGCGAAAAGGACCTTTAAAATCTATCCTTAAGAGAAGGGAACCCCATTATATAGCACAACCGCAATATGGCAACGTTTGTTTGAAAAATTAAGATTTGTGTTATTTTATCCATCACTGACAAATTCGCACTGGAAATGTCTGCCACATTGGTGACACCTTCAGAAATAAGGATACCATATTCAAAAAAAAATAAATTCCAAAAATAATTCGAGTGCGGGAGAGTTTCTTAGTAGGTAAATTGATTTCCGCACTAAGTGACGCTTTCCAAATTATAAAATACTATCGGGTTTCCGTACACTATATAGTAGAAGACCGAAAATTTTATCGATTAACAAAACTCAAGATAAAATAAATATTTTTTGGAAGCTTGAAAGATTGGATAAACAGAATTAATTTAACTTTATTAATTTATTTATTTTATTCTTCTAAGATCAAATTAATCTTACGAAATATAAATTCTACATTTTGATGCACTAGAATGTTTTTATTTCATTACTGAATTTACTTTTATAAAAAATAAAACCAAAATTAGCTTTTATCAGAATAATAAAGAGATTGAATTATTATCCTTTTCAGATAAAATCAATCTTACGGAGAATAAATTCTACATTTTATTTTATTTAATCAAAAGATAAAGTTAATAATTTGATTGAATATATACAATTGTAGAAAATATTAATCTAAGCAAATTCGGGTTAAACAGACTAAAATCAAGACTATCATTAATTATTAAATTTAATTTTTTGGGAGTTTTAAATTTTATCTCAAATAACATTAATTTTAGTAAAAATTTTATAATAAGATAAATGTTAGCCAATAAGCATTTTATTGAATTAATAATTCAATTTGATTAATATTATCAAACCATTTCTCTCCGGGAATTAAAATGACAGCAGTTTGGCCAGCCACTTTCATGTTAAGTAAACTGATAATCTGGGTTTTATTTATTTTTTGTTTATAATTGAAATAAAAGTGTAGACCAACCAAGTGAATTTGAAATGAGAAATTCGCTTCAAAATTGAAGTTTTACATCTAGAAAATAAAATCAAAATTTAATGTTTCAGATACCTTAAACACTAGTTGCCATATTGTGCTAGATAGCAATTTTTGTTTTATGGAAATCATAGCCAAATGAAGAACACCAAAGAAATGAGATTTTGCATACAAGCCTAAAATTGCACTTCCAAATGCGCTACAGAAAGCTTTTTTAGATAAAAAACTTTGTTTCAAAAAAATAAATTCCAAAATTAAGATTTGACACATTGGGCTCTGTAGTGTTGGGAGTCACAAAATTTCAGCTCTCTTGCACTTTTTGTTTGGCCAGGATTTCCAGAATACGATGTGCCTTGGGGTCCTGGCTCTTAAGGGATTGATTTGAGAATTCGTGAGATAAATTCAACTCCCTGTTGATTAGGAGAAATACATCATGATATGATAAAATCAGCTTTCTAAATGCTAGAAAATATTCTTAAAAAGATTGAGTTAATAACAATAAAACAGAGATTTTCTATAATCAAGAACACTGTTGTGTTTAGTTTATTCTTATAGGATAAAGTCAGTTCTTAAAAGGGTTATTGATAATATAATAATATGAATATTGATTTATAATTTTAATCTTTCGAAATATAAAATTAATTTTACCAAGAATACATTCTATCATTTAAAAGGCATGTATATACTAGCCGTTATAAGATAAAACCAATCTTGCATAAATTAACGTGTACTAGAAAACTGAGTGGTAAACAAAACTTTGCCCACTGGCAAGCAAATAGCTATCTTCCAACAAGGGCGAAAAGTACCTAATACCGCCGATAATATAATATTCTATTGCGCGGGAAGAAAAATGTTCTTGCCATAAAACAGGAAAAAAAGATACGCCCCAGTGCATTATTTTTCCTACGACCACCTGACTTCACATTTAAAATTAAATGCCGAAAATAATTCGAGTGCGGGAGAGTTTCTTAGTAGGTAAATTGATTTCCGCACTAAGTGACGCTTTCCAAATTATAAAATACTATCGGGTTTCCGTACACTATATAGTAGAAGACCGAAAATTTTATCGATTAACAAAACTCAAGATAAAATAAATATTTTTTGGAAGCTTGAAAGATTGGATAAACAGAATTAATTTAACTTTATTAATTTATTTATTTTATTCTTTTAAGATGAAATTAATCTTACGAAATATAAATTCTACATTGTGATGCACTAGAATATTTTTATTTCATTATTGAATTTACTTTTATAAAAAATAAAACCAAAATTAGCTTTTATCAGAATAATAAAGATATTGAATTATTATCCTTTTCAGATAACATCAATCTTACGGAGAATAAATTCTACATTTTATTTTATTTAATCAAAAGATAAAGTTAATAATTTGATTGAATATATACAATTGTAGAAAATATTAATCTAAGCAAATTCGGGTTAAACAGACTAAAATCAAGACTATCATTAATTATTAAATTTAATTTTTTGGGAGTTTTAAATTTTATCTCAAATAACATTAATTTTAGTAAAAATTTTATACTAAGATAAATGTTAGCCAATAAGCATTTTATTGAATTAATAATTCAATTTGATTAATATTATCAAACCATTTCTCTCCGGGCCGTTGATTCTCGAAAAAATTACATTTTTTCGAGAATCGGTTTTGAGAAGAAAATTAATATCCAATATTTCCCGGTTATGTGAAACAAGAGCATCAAAGTTTTAAGAGAATTTTTGTGCTATACTAGAGGCTTTAGAAACCTTTCGAGATGGCAATAATGCGACAAGGAAACATGCGTAACAGGTTGATGCGGCATTATTATTTTTAGCATTGTATTGCTGGCCAAATATTCTGGTATTATAGAACTATAGTAAATGTACTCCAATCAGTATCCTTGGACACAATTCAGGCATCTCAGCGTATTGGTCGCATTTTACAAGTGATCAAAAACCCCCGTGATGATCCCGAAAAAGTTACGGAGGATATTATAAAAGATGCTATTGCGGAAAAAATTGGACTGGCGAAAGATATGAAATGCATACCCCGTACTGTAGAAAGAAGAAGACAGCAGCAAACACCCGGCAAAAAGCCCCTCAGAATTCTGGCGGAGATCTATAACGATTTCCTTGGACACAATTCAATTTGGACTTAATTATTAATTCCCTCGAAATAAGGTTCCCTGAAGAAAATAGATCATCATTTTCTCTATCAAAACTATACTTTGTGCAAATGAAACACAGTTGGTCTAGAGAAAATAAATATATCATCTTTAAAATATAGATATTTGTTTTCAATACATCGCCAACCACCATTTAGCGTAAAAAGTAAAATCCACTATGTAGCGCTTTTCTGGGAGGCTATTTTCGGAAAATATTCTGAAAACTTTAAATACCAACTTCCTATTTTGACATCATTTTTGAATTTTCGCTGAAATTGTCATTCCAATATATCATTAGGTTTACTTTACTAATTTTCGAGATATTTGCTTTCAAAATTTCAAAAATGCAATTTGCAAATGCATATATCTTAGAAATTAAAGAAAATATCTCTATTACGTTTGATATTGATTTTAAGGGTTTTTTAAGAGGAATTAAAATGACAGCAGTTTGGCGATGGGACATTTCTATTTACAGTTTATTGATTTTCAGTGACTTTAACGTTAATTTTCAATAAATAAGAAGTACAAGGTCAAATCATCAATTTATTGCCATTTTTTAATTCCTCTTAAAAAACACTTAAAATCGATATCCAACACAATAGCGATATTTTCTTTAGTTTCTAAGATATGGGATTTTGAAAATTACATTTTTGATATTTTGAGAGCCAATATCTCGAAAACTAGTAAAGTAAACCTTATGATATGGGGCACCATTGGAATAAGAATTTCAGCGAAAATTCAAATATGAAGTCAAAATAGAAAGTTGCTGTTTAAAGTTTTTAGAATATTTTCCAAAAATAGCCTCCCAGAAAAAATCTATATTGCAAAGACGGTATATATTTTTTCTTAAAACCCCTCTCTAGACCAACTGTGAAAAACATATCAAATTGTTGAAGTAGACAAAATTTTAATTTTAATTTTTATGCCGTTTGCCTGTTTCACTAACCACAATACACTTCTTTAAATATCAATACTCATTTAACATCTATTGAAATAAACAGCTGCAATAAAATTTTACCTTACCTTGGAGTGATTATGGATAGCCATTTAAGGTGGGACCATCACACAGAATATATACCAACGTTTCCCATACTTAGGAAAATTTAGTTAACTTGATTTAAAATAATAAGTCACTTTTCTTTATTATTTAAAAAAAAAACAGCAGTTTTGGCCGAATAAGAACCAAATAAAATTAAAATGTGCTGAATTAACGGACCATTAGTACCATTAGCAATGGAGAAGTGAAATCAAAAAAGTTGAAATCAGCGAAAAATTCCCAAATTGAATCACCAAAAATTAAGTTTTAAATACCTTTACTTACAGAAAAAGGGCGGGGAACCCAGAGTTGGAAAAAAAAAAACATATTTTTTAAACACCACTTTAAAAAAAACATAGCTACTGGCGTATAAATCGACCCTTTGGGTTTTTACTAGGGGTACGCAAAAGCTCGTCTAATTTGACATTTGGATTATACAGGTTGTCCATCTTGACTCTTCATTTTTGACCAAGTTTGGTAAGTACAATTGCTTACAATTAATTGGTAAGTAATTACAGGGGATTTTTGAAAAATTAACATTTTTTCGTTATTTTTACACTTTCTAAGGTTAACACTCGTGGTCGATAATTTTTTTTTAGTTTTGATTAGAGTAGACTCTTGTCAAAAAAAAAAAGTAGAAAGATTTGTTTTTCGCGATCACAGACGTAGCAGATAAGCAATGAACATCTATCTCGGTGCTAAGATGAGTTTCTTAAAGTTATATTGTTCTGTGAGAAAGTTGTTTTAGCACTAGCCATATTTGCACATGTTCAAATGATAGTTTTGAACATTATTTTGAAACGGTTTTTTTTTAATTTTTAAAAAACGTCAACCATAGGCGGAGAAAAGAAAGTTAAATAATTTTTGAAAATAATTTTGTATAGAGTTGATAGTTATGCCTATCATAGTAACAATTGTTTGTTGATTTTCTTGAAATGTTTATTGACATATTTTTGTCAAACATTGGCGGAGTTAAAAAATATTTTTTAGTTGTTTAAAAAGTTAAAAAGTTGTTTAACAGTTAACATGGATTATTATATTAACAAAAGATTATTATCATCGTTATGTAACAAATTTTAATTTACAGTGACGCTGTGTGTCACTCATAGGTGGAGCTGTTAAAATAATTTTAACATGGAAATGAAATGGTTGACATACATTGGTGTAGAAATTTTATGTTGTTGTGTCGATCTAAAATCTATACCCTCCTGATAAAGGCTAGAAAAGAAGCGACCGTGCTTCGGTTTGTTTTTCCATACATACTTCCTTACGCAAAAACTCGCATTGGGTTTTGAGGTTAGATTTTCATAGATATTTAAATACTTCCTTTAGACAATCCATAGGTTTGTGAATAGTGGGTGAGTATACGATGTTGTCGTCCATGTATACAAGACATCTCTCGTTTAAAATGCCCATAAGAATGTTATCCATTACACGTTGGAATGTAGATGGCGCGTTCTTTAAACCGAAGAGCATACGCACGAAATCACAATGGCCATTTTCTACAGAAAATGCGGTTTTAGGAATGTATTTGGGGTCTATCTCAATTTGGTGAAAACGCGATGCCAAAGCTAAGGTCGTAAAATATTGACAATTCCCCTATTGATCAAGGAGATCTGAAATGTTGGGTAGAGATCGTCCACAGTCACCTCGTTTAATTTACGATAGTCAATAACGACGCGCCATTTTTTTTTACCACACGCATTGAGTTTTTTCGGGTCTACCCATGCAGGGGCGGACCAAGGAGATATTGACGGTTTTATGATCTTTTCACCAAGCATTTTAGAAATTTGTCTCTTTACTTTTTCCTTATGAACCTGCGGATATCGATAAGATTTTGTATACAAAGGTCTTGCGTTATCAGTTTCAATTGAATGTTTTATTTCGTTGGTGAATGTCAATTGATCACCTTCCATATAAAAGATATTGAAATATTCTAAACAAAGTTTTATTATTTAATCTTGTTCTTCTTCGTTTAGATGATCGATTCTTAAATGCTCTCTTATTGTCACTTAATAGTCTGTTGATAGGTTCAAACGTACCGTACGAGTTAAAATTATTTATTGATTGAAAGTCAGGTAAAGGTTCAAAAGACAAATTTGAAAAATCAATAGTTTGTCGATGACGTTAGGATTAATTATTGTTGTTAAAAATTCCTCTTGTTCGTTTACGTACACAACAACTTTCAGGAGTCTTCCTTTTTCTTTTTCCTGCCCTAATAAGATTACATCAGTGTTATTCAAATCGCATTTTAACTTATTTTTTTTTTCTGTGCGGGGTTCTATTTTTGTTACATTTTTTTGAAAATTTTCGTTTATCTGCGGTTGGGAAACGAAAGTTGGAAGTGCGTATGGTATTACCAATTTTTGATGTGCGTTTAATTCGGTGTTTTCTTATTCCGTTTAAAATTTATTTATGATGATGATTTATGATGATGTCTTTAAAGTTTGTTTTAAGCAACTTGGATTTTACATTCGTAATGCTCTAGAAAATCTAGACCTAAAATACAATCGAATTCAATATCAACATTTTCGGAAAAACGTTGTTTGTAACTTTCTGCAACGTAATCTTTAAAAACTGAAATACCTGCGCATGTGTCTATGATTAATTTGTGTTTTTTCGAAGCATGGAAAATGTAATAAAGATTTTTAGAGCTTACTGTATGTAAGTTACTTAAATAAAGCTTTTTGTGGGGTTTTGGCTCAACAAAGGTTGGTCGTTGATCCGTAAGGTTTGGATTTGCGCCGCAATCTGCGTCATATCGTTTTTGCTTTGAGTTTGATTGGCCGGATGGTTTTGGTTCGCTACTAATGGAAAATTTTGATTTGGTGGGGTTAAACTATTATAGGTTTAAAAGATCCTGGGTGGAAATAACGAAAATTCAAACCTGGATGAGCATCTCACAAGGAACACACAAAGGACCAAAGTGAAAAGAGAACGAAACATAGTTTAATTGGTCCTTTGTGCGTTTCTTGTGGGATGCTCCTCAAGGTTTGAATTTTCGTTTTTTCCACCCAAGATCTTTTAATTTTTTGTTTTTAGATTCTTTTCGGTTGATGTAACCGATTTGGAGGTTTTTTTTTATTTTGTTTTTATTATAGGATTTTCGATTTCATTCGTTGTTCAAACTGGTAATCAATTTGGTAAACTTGGATCAGGGAAGTAGTTATAAGGGTTATCAGGGCAATAGTTGTTTTGATCAAAACTGTTATCAGTATAACTTATTTCGTCACAATAGTTATTAGTCAAAAATTATTAAATGAGCTCTTTGTTACCGATTGCTTGGGTTTCTTTGTATTACCGATGGGCGGTACTGATTTTTATTATTTTCAAAAAATTTGGTCGCGGTTGGGAATTAGAAGAGTTTGGTTCATAATTAGAAGGACCGCATTGATTTTGGTAAAATGGTCTTTGAAATCTTGGGTTTGAATTTTGATTGGGTGCAGAATTTAAAGGACGGTGGTTTGGGTCAGTTGTACTTTGCAATCATTTGAGGTATGAACCATTCGAACGCATCCAATGCATTTTATTTGTTGCGACTGAGGTTTTCTTAACAGGTGATTTTGCCTGGGTGGCTGTACAGGCCTATTTTGTTTTTGATTTTCAAAATATGACAACTGCAATTCGCGCCTAATGCGTATTTGAGCTTCGAGTAAGCTGATGGGGTTACTAGCGCGTACAATGTGGCCAATACGAGGATCTAATCCTTTCAACAGGGTATCTAGGGACATAGAATCAATTAAATTGGTTTGAATGAGTTTTTGGAGGGCGTTTGAATTTTGTTTTTGAACTGCGGAGTGCATTTTTGAATTTAAAGTTTATAATCTGTTAAAGAATACTAAGGGAGATTCGATTGTTTGTTGTTTTAATCTTTTTAGGTCTTGTATCAAAGAAGAGTCATCTCTGCTATCGCCAAAATGTAGACTCAATAGCTGTTTAATTTCTAAATAAGAAAGTAAATTTCTTGAACTGACTAACTGCGCGGCTCTGCCTCTTAATTTATTTCTATGTGAATGACTAATAAATCCCGCTGCTCTCCAACTGCCATATGGTAAGCACAATCATAAGCTTGTAAAAATGTGCCCAATAAATGGTATGGTTCGAGAGCTTCGGGTTCTGGCGTGTTTACGCGAATATTATTTTGTACGTTCGCTTGTGGGTCTTTACCGTCTTGAGACATGATTTTGCATTATTGGAAAAATTAGAAAATCGAACAGTTTCTTTTAAATAAAATAAACAAAAAAATAATAATAAAGTAAACGATTGATTCAATGCTTTACTTAGAGTAAAATCTTCTTAACCATTGTCTTTTTCTCTGCTTGTTGGATACCAGGGGCTTCACTAGGTGTTCCTTCCGTAGGACGCGGGGGTGCTTTGGGGCGGTTTTTCTTGGGTTGCTACTTAGTTCTTTTACTACTAGATAGCACTCGCGAATTCGGCTATAGTCCTTTTGATGTTTTAAAAACAATTTATTTTCAAAATACCAAACTAGACCGACATAGGTTTCAGTTGAGCTTAATGCTAACTTAACATTACAAGAACATTCGTTTTGATGATAAAATATTATGCTAAATAAGCTGGGAAAGAAATAATAATCTTCTTCTCAAAGTCTTCTCTGAAATGATAAACCATGGGAATGCAAGGTTTGCATATTCCTTGAAATTATCTTGCGATAAGAAACACGTGTGTCATCTGAGTACTGTGTGACTTGATAACTGGGTTATTTTTCCAAATAATATAAATATTGATTTGTCACTCATACTCATTTTAGGGGGTCATAAAACAAAGCTGGGTTAGGTCTGTAAAAAGAGGAAACCCTTTATTTGAATTTGTCTGTAATATCTTTTTGTAAAGACTTGGAAACTTTTGTTTAAAATGGTCATAACTTTTGTTTCCGTAAACCTTTTTCATTTGAGTCTATGTACTGCCCAATTGAATACATTAGGGAAACTACCATTGAAATCTGTCTAGTAGTTTTTGTGCGATACTGCAGGAATAAACAGCATATTTTTCATTGTCATTCCTAAGTTTAGTAAAATCTATTTCAATATTCTAAAGCTCTAATATTTAATATCTTTTGCGGTCAAAATAAGAGCTTTAACAGGGTGTAAGAATCTGGAAAAATATTAAGTATGAAAGGTCAGGGAAAAAAAGTGGTAATCAAAATTAAGGGAACTTCTTGGGAAACTTACTCTATTCATAAACTCTGGTTTTCTAATTTATTGTAATCGGTGGTCCAAAAAAAACCCTGCCCAGGTTACAATCACCTTTATAAACCTACCTTCTATAAAAAAATATATTCCATAATTATGTGTTATTTGTGTTCACTTTGTGCTGGCATGACAAAACAGAATCAGTAAAATTAAATCCCGAACTTACATAGAATAAGGAATTATCGGTACATTATAGGCTGAATTTAATTAAAGTGGGCACTATTTTTGACAGTTTCGCATAAAGGTAAATAATTACTACATATTTTTAGGTACTGACACATCTGTTATGGGACGGCGAGGCGGGGCCCTCTGCTTGGTTGCTGGACTTATCCAAAACCTACGTATGGGCTATCCAGCCAGAGCTCTTTTGATGGCAGCGCTGTCAAAATAATGTTGACTTACATAATGTTTGTGCCTACTTTTAATAAAGGACGGCATTAACCTTAATTTATGATTGTTTTCCACAAAACCAAAACTACACTTTTTTACACTTAACGCGGGTTTCGCTAACAACGTTAGCATCATCAGGAGACGATAAACAATAATCTAAATTAATCTACGCTCTATCTTATATACAATCCTTTAGTGGGCGGAGATAAGACTAACAATTTGTGATTGATCACGATTTTTAATCCTATCTCCCCTCAACCAAAGAATAAAGTGTACTAAATGGGATGGGTCCTCTATCTTTATTTAAACTATTTCTGGATTTAATGATCTCCATACTTTCATACGCATTCGTCTTTTGTTTGGTACACTTTTTAGAAGTTTTAGGTTATCTAATGTGAATCTATGATTGTTTTCAAAAGCATGCTCGGCCACACTTGACTTTTCTGATCTTCCGTATTTTAAGTGTTCTAAGTGTTCTTTAAAACGTGTTTGAATAGAGCGTCTCGTTTGGCCAACATATTTTTTGTCACAATCCATGCAACTAATTTCGTAAATTCCACTTTTTTCTAGAACTGTAGTTTTATCCTTGGGATTTCCTAGTAAGCTTCTTATTGTGTTAACGGATTGATATACTAATTTGAGACCGGTGTTATTAAATACTTTGTGTAATCGTTTCGTATAATTAGGGTTATAAGGAATTGATACAAATTTTGAGTCGCAGGTATCTTTTTGTCTGAAAAAGGTAGAATTCCGAAAGGTCTCTTGAAAAGAATGTCTATTTATCAGCTTATTTATTAAGCCTTCGTCGTAACCGTTTTCGCCAGCTATATTCCTAATCCTATTCTTTTCTGCTTCAGATCTTTCTTTGTTTAAGGGGAAATTTACTAATCTATATGTTAAAAAGTGCAAACTTGCAAGCTTATGTTGTAAGCAATGAAAAGAGTCATTTGGAATATACCTGTTGGTGGCCGTGCCTTTTCTGTATAGGTCAAAGTCCAATTTATTTTTATTTCTTATAACTAAAGTGTCTAGAAATGGCAGTGTACCGTTGTTCTCTGTTTCATAAGTAAATTTAATAGTGGGAAATTTTTTATTTATTTTTTCCATAAAATTTTCAACACTAGTTACTTTAGTGTTGAATACTGCAAACACATCGTCTACATACCTGAACCATACTCTGGAGAAATACTCAAATTCTTTACTTATATCTGATTCAAATTTGCTCATAAATAGGTTTGCGATAAAAGGTGGTAAACTATTACCCATTGTGGTTCCTTCTAATTGCTGGTAGTAGTTATTTTTATATTGAAAGTAATTTTGATTTATGCAGAGTTTTGTTAAAGATAGGTATTCTAAAGTCTGTTTGTCTTCTAGATTGTTTTTTCTTAGTAGTTCCTCCAGGTATTGTAAGGTATTGGGGATCGGCACACTAGGGAACAACGAACTAACATCAAACGAGATTAAAATTTCACCTTCTTGGAGTGAAATATCTTTAACTTTGTTGATAAATTCAAGGGAATTTTGAACAGAAAAACCTTTTTCCTTTATCGGTAAATTTTCAAATTCGTTTGCTAGCCATTTCGAAATGTTGTAAGTAGGTGATCCTACAGCGGAAACTATAGGTCTAACCGATTTTCCAGGCTTGTGGATTTTCGGAAGACAATACAGTTTCGGCATAGTGGGATTGCTTACTTGTAGTTTGTATTTAATATTGTCAGTAATAATATTGTTACATTTTTTAATTGTGTTTTTTACTTCGTTAATCATTTTTGGTAAGGGGTTCTTTGGGACTTGTTTGTAGGGTCCATTTTTTATTAGGTTATCTACCCTTTCGAAATAATCTGTTTTATCTAATATAACAACTTTATTACCCTTGTCAGCCTTTAGATAGAAAACATCTTTTTCTCTCAAACTCTTAATTGTTTTATTGTGATTTAATGTACTATTTTTATTGTTTTGAATGATGTTTTGAGAGATCTGATATCGGCAAGCATCTCGCACATAGCCCTTTGTGCCTTCTGAAAGATAAGAGATTGAACTCTTAATATTTGCAATAATATCACTTAAATTATCTTTTTGTGGGGGCAGAGCAAAATTAAGACCTTTGTTTAAAAGTGATATTTCTTTGTTATTAAAAGTTTGAGAGGATAGGTTTTCTACAATGTTTGCGATTTTCTTCGACTTTTTTGGTTTTGTTCAGAACGTTTTAACTTTTGTAGCTTTTTATTAAGTGAAGACATCTTCTTGTGTTGAAAATTTTATGGAAAAAATAAATAACAAATTTCCCACTATTAAATTTACTTATGAAACAGAGAACAACGGTACACTGCCATTTCTAGATACTTTAGTTATAAGAAATAAAAATAAATTGGACTTTGACCTATACAGAAAAGGCACGGCCACCAACAGGTATATTCCAAATGACTCTTTATATTGCTTACAACATAAGCTTGCAAGTTTGCACTTTTTAACATATAGATTAGTAAATTTCCCCTTAAACAAAGAAAGATTTAAAGCAGAAAAGAATAGGATTAGGAATATAGCTGGCGAAAACGGTTACGACGAAGGCTTAATAAATAAGCTGATAAATAGACATTCTTTTCAAAAGACCTTTCGGAATTCTACCTTTTTCAGACAAAAAGATACCTGCGACTCAAAATTTGTATCAATTCCTTATAATCCTAATTATTCGAAAGGATTACACAAAGTATTTAATAACACCGGTCTTAAATTAGTATATCAATCCGGTAACGTAATAAGAAGCTTACTAGGAAATCCCAAGGATAAAACTACAGTTCTAGAAAAAAGTGGAATTTACGAAATTAGTTGCATGGATTGTGACAAAAAATATGTTGGCCAAACGAGACGCTCTATTCAAACACGTTTTAAAGAACACTTAGCACACTTAAAATACGGAAGAACAGAAAAGTCAAGTGTGGCCGAGCATGCTTTTGAAAACAATCATAGATTCACATTAGATAACCTAAAACTTCTAAAAAGTGTACCAAACAAAAGACTTTTGAATGCATATGAAAGTATGGAAATCATTAAATCCAGAAATAGTTTAAATAAAGATAGAGGACCCATCCCGTTTAGTACACTTTATTCTTTGGTTGAGGGGAGATAGGATTGTGATCAATCACAAATTATTAGTCTTATCTCCGCCCACTAAAGGATCGTATATAAGATAGAGCGTAGATTAATTTAGTTCATTGTTTATCGTCTCCTGATGATGCTAACGTTGTTAGCGAAACGCGCGTCGAGTGCAAAAAAGTGTAGTTTTGGTTCTGTGGAAAACAATCATAATTTTGTTTTAGTGCAACCAAAGGTTCCAAATTCCCAACATAGTTAACCTTAATTTGTCAATTTTACGGACAGCACAATATGAGCATGTTTAGATGACATGTTTATGTGACAAAAATGTCAGAAACCTTTCAGCCTTCGTGCGGAACTATCAAAAATAGTGCCGAGTCAGGCTATGCCTATTTTATGTACCGATAAGTCCCTAATGACCTTTCATTACATGCTTCTTGTCTTGTGAACTATTAAAATATTAATCAAAGTGATTAGTGATACCTCTAAAAGTGACATTAAAACGGATCTACTTGCACCTGTATCTGTAAAATCGGTCGGTCATAATCGGTCTTACAATGGACTGGTATATTCTTATCTTAGTCGTCCGAGATACATTTTTAGATTTTATTATTTTCTGTAACGCAAAACAGCAACATTGATGTTAATTTCCTTGGTCATGGTATTGTCTGACGTGATAGTGGCACCCAGATATTTAAAATCATGGACTTTTTCGAAGTTGTATTGGTTCTTGATGTGGTCATGTACTTGGTTTTACTCTCATTTATTTTTAGGCCTACATTTTTTTTTGCAGATCCTATTTTTAGAAATTCTTCTTTGACGTTCACAGTTGTGCTTCCAATGATGTCCATATCATCCGCAAAGGTCAATATCAGACGAAGTCACCGATTTCTGAAAATAAGAGTCTTCGTTTTTGCCTCCCTTCTCTAGGCTATATTAAAAAGGAGTGGCGTGATGGCGTCTCTCTGTTTTAGGCCATTATTTATAGAAAAAAAGTTTGAGAGCTTTCTTTCGATCCGTACGGCACTTGCGCCGTCTTCCGCGCTCATCTTTGTTAAACTAAAAAGTTTATTCGGGATTCCTAGTTCTGTCATAGCTTTCCACAGTTCCACTCTCAAGACGTTGTCATATGCTTGTTTAAAATCAATAAAGACATGATATAGGACTTTATCGTATTCCCACCACTTTTTGGTCGATTCCAAGAAAAAAAAATTATTTCTTAAGTTATGTATTTTTGTGTTTAGGCCATCCAGCACTATGATTTAAGGTAAAAATTAAAATCCTCCATATACATCTTAGCGAGTAACACCCTGTAAACCTATAAAAAAACGCCAACATTTCTCAAAATAAAAAAAATTAAAAATACATTACAGCATTCAATTTTAAGTAAAAAATATCGAATAAACTTTTTTTTATTCCTTCATTAAAAACATGATTTTAGTAACTGACTGTAAATAACTAAAACATGGCTTTTGATCACGAGTGCAAAAAAATATTTCTGTCCGTTTTTTACCCAAAATTAAAGAGAAAAGCGGAAAATAGTAATATTGAGGGTATCTAATTATTCTTGCGTACAAATTAAGCCATTTCCGCCAGTTTTCACAAAGTATTTACGAAAAAATCATTTAAAAGCATCGCCAAAATATCAAACTGTCAAAGATTAAGATGTCGCAACAATGAACCTTACCGAGTAAAGAGGCACATAGCTTTCCTTTTTTTCTTGAATTTTTTGATAAGGGTATTAAAAAAAAATAGTGTTAACAACCCGCGGCTAAACTGTACTTTTTTTGCTCGCGTTTTTAAATACCCCGCTCGTTATTTAAACCAACGCTTGTAAAAAAAAGCCCTAGTGTAGCCACTAGTTGTGAAGACAACTATTTTAGCACGTTTAGTTTTTTAGGAAAATTTTTGAAATATTTCAAAATTTGCAAAAATTGGCGTTTTTATGCGCCATTCATTAAAAATCGAACGTTTTAACAACGAATTTTTGAGGGTTGTTTTTGAGCAAAAAGTATTTCATAGTTTTTTTTAGCATCTACACTTTTTTTACAAAAAAAAAATATTTGAAATTCTGCAAAAAGGGTCAATTTTATTGCCTTATTTGTACCAAGGTTTTACCAGGAATTTGGCGATAAAAAAAAGACCACATGCAAAAATAGCAAGAAAAAATCAGCTCCACTTTCGTTTCTATTAATTCTGGCACTTACGAAACTTGGGCAATAATGAAGAGTCTAGATGGACAACCTGTTTAATCCAAATGTCAAATAAGACAAGCTTCTTCGTACCCCTAGTAAACACCCAAAGGGTCAATTTATACGACAGTGAAAACCGCGGTTCAAAATGTACATTCTCTACAAAAATATCTAACTTTAAATTTTTCGAAATTTTGTGCAGTTCATTTGCTCACCAGTTTATATTAACTAGCATAATTCCCCACGCATTAAATACATTGAAAACCGGTCTCGGTCAATTTGCATTATATTGAAGTATGTTGTAGCCCTATGAATCCTCTTCAAATAAATGTAAAAAACTGGGGGGCAGGTGGGCCGTTTGGCAGCTACGGCCCTTTATAAAGTCGCCACTGTAGGGCCCCTTTAAAATCCACAGAAAGTAGATAAGGGCGTATGTTCGAATGTGATATATTATTTCAGGGGTTTTTAGAAATGTTTAATTGAGTAATGATATTTTCGTTTAAATATGTGACAGAATCCAATACGGTCGCTATACTTTAAGTCATTTTTATTTAAGGGGTTAACGGGTGTGATATAGCTAAGGGTACAGATCTGTACCTAAATCTGATAAACTTATCATCCTAGGTGATTTCAATGCTCGAGTTGGTACGAATTCAAACCTATGGAAGGGCGTCATTGGCAAGGAAGGTGTTAGAAACATGAACTCAAACGGACTGCGCCTATTAACCTTATGTTCGGAATATGACCTCACAATCTCAAATACAATTTTCCAACAAAAAGACAAATTCAAGACCTCCTGGCAACACCCGAGGTCAAAACACTGGCATCTGATTGATTACATTATTGTACGTTCCAGAGATCAAAAAGATGTAAACATTACAAGAGCAATAACGAGTGCAGACGACTGCTGGACAGACCATCGCCTGATACGAGCCAAAATGAACTTGCACATTCCACCAAGAAGTAGCCGTCAAAAAAAGCAAATCAAAAGAAGATTCAATGTAGAACGCCTTAAAGATGATCAAACCAGAACAAAATTCCAAGTTTTTCTGAATCAAAAGTTGGGTAGTTTAGAATACCCGGAGAATATTGACAATCACTGGGGAATTTTTAAGACAGCAATAACATCTGCCTCCGAAAAAACGGTCGGCTACACACAAAGAAAACATCAAGACTGGTTTGATGAGCACGACAAAGAAATTCAAGACCTTATTGAGAGGAAGAGAAAAGCCCATAATGCTTGGAAAAGCCACCCTAACTCTAACGAAAAGAAAAGGCTATTGCCAAAGCAGAAGTACAAAGGCAAACACGTAGATTAAAAAACCAATGGTGGACAACAAAATCACATGAAATGCAACATCTAGCTGAGTCCAACAACACCAGAGCCTTCTTTCAAGCTACTAAGATGATATACGGTCCCACTACACAAGATATCAATCCCCTATGATCCAAAGATGGAACAAGGCTGCTTAAAGACAGATCCTCTATCAATTCACGATGGAAAGAACACTTCCAAGAACTACTCAACAGAGAGTGTCAAGTCGATAATGACATATTCGACAAAATTTCAGAGAAAACTACACAACAACACCTAAGTGAGATTCCGAGATTAGAGGAGGTCAAAAAGGCAATCACACAGCTAGAGAATAACAAGTCAGCAGGCACAGATGGTATTGCTGCTGAAGTCTACAAACAACGGGGTCCCGCACTTAATTCCCAAATGCACATTCTAATAAGTAAAATATGGACCACTGAGACCATTCCTGCCGGACTCAGAGACGCCTCTATAGTTTTTCAAAAAAGGCGACAAGGACCAATGTGGAAACTACAGAGGTATATCTCTGCTTTCTGTTGCTGGAAAGATACTTGCACGGATACTATCAAACCGATTAATTCCGATTGCTGAACAAAATCTGCCAGAGACACAATGTGGATTTAGGCCCAATCGAGGCACAGCTGACATGATCTTCAGTGCCAGACAAATGCAAGAGAAATCTAGAGAACAAAATCGCCCTCTCTTCATGGCCTTCATAGATCTAGTCAAAGCATTTGACTCAAAAATATATTCAAATTCTTAGACTACTACACGACAATATGAATGCAACAGTCCTGAGCAACGATGTACCAGGAGAGTCATTCCAGATTACGATAGGCGTTAAACAAGGGTGTATTATTGCGCCCACCCTATTCTCTATATTTTTAGGTGCCATGCTTCACCTTGTTGAGGAACATTTACCGCCGGGAGTGGAAATTCTTTATAGATTCGACGGTGGCCTACTTAACCTAGGCAGACTGCGAGCAAAAACTAAGGTCTCGACAACCTCGGTAATCGAACTGCAGTTACGCCGATGACAACGTCTTAATGGCCGACACAGAGGAAGGTGTACAACTGGTAATCAACGCATTTAACCAAGCCTACAAACGCATTGGCCTAGAGGTCAATCTTGCTAAAACGCAAATTCTTCACCAACCAAAACCAGGTACGAATCCCCAAACTCCAAACATTTCCATAAATGGCCATCCTCTGCAGAACGTGGAACATTACCCATACCTTGGGAGCCACCTATCATCAAATGCAACTATTGACGCAGAAACACAGCATCGCCTAAAATGTGCTAGCGCAGCGTTCGGACGGCTTTCGGAGAGAGCCTTCAACAATCACGACATTAATGCCGAGACCAAGCTTCGTGTCTACAACACAGTTATAATACCAACTCTACCATACGGATGCGAAACGTAGACCACCTACAGAAGGCATATCAAACGACTAGAAAAATATCACCAAAGTTGTTTAAGACGAATACTGAGAATCAAATGGCAAGACCGACGAACAAACATAAGTGTTTTAGAAGAAGCCAGAACAACTAGTATAGAAGCCCTTATCTTCAAGCACCAGCTTCGTTGGACTGTCACATTATCCGCATGCCTGAAACACGTCTCCCAAAGCAGATATTTTATGGACAACTGAAGGAGGGAAAGAGAAATCAAGGTGGTCAACAAAAAAGGTACAAGGACGTTCTCAAAGGCAATATGATGAAGGGTCACATCGATATAAACAACTTCGATACCACGGCAAACGATAGGGCTACATGGCGCCGAACAGTCCATGAGGGAGCACAAACTTTTGAAGAGCAACGACGTAGACTAGAAACGGAAAAGAGAGAACGTAGAAAGGGGCGACAAAATGGAAGAATGGATGACCAACAACACCCGGCTGCTGCCGGAGACTGGGTGTGCCAGGACTGTGGAAGGGTGTGTGGCTCGAGAGTTGGCTTACATAGCCATCAAAAAACGCACAACATATAGCGACGATACAGAATAGAGGAAAATAGGTATCGAGTGATTGCCTATGATATGATAGCTAAGGGATTTTAAAGCGAAATATATTTACATATCTCTAAAATAACGCCCTTGCAGGAGGTGTTCGCCACGCGCGAAAATGACCTTTATATTCTATCCTTAACGGCGCAAGAACAATTCAGAGATAATATAAACTTGTCAATCGATTTCAATACATCCTCTACCACTCATTATCTATCTCTGGTTTCTTTACTGTATTCTCCTGTTCACAGATTGCGCCGCGAATCATTGGGGATTAGGGTCACTGGATCCTAAAACCTGCGGCTGGGACCGCAGGTCGCAGGATCCAGTGACCCTATGGGGGATTGTTTATTTATCACCTAGGTGATCGAATTGAGAGCAGTGACAACTAGTCAAATGGCCAGTTTCTCAACTTCCACTTAAGTTCTAAGTGCTAGTTATGGTGTGTCTCTTTTTCACTTTTTAAAAATGTATTTGACAGATTGTAGGGGAAATTAGGGCAAGGGCCCTATAAAGAAAAATCATGTCACATCAAAGGAGATCCACAAAAATCTCTAATAACTTTAATAAATTTATCCTGGAGGCAGCGCCTAAGTTAGTCGCCTCATTACCACATCATATAGCACACTTCATCACAGGGACGTACATTTTACGTCGGTACGTTCCGGGACCGATTACGAACGTAATATATATGTTCGTATAAACGGGTAAGCAGTACGTACAAACATGTACATAAATACACGTATAAGAGCGAGATGTAAAAACCTTTATAAAGTATATGTCACAATCTTAGCAGTTTCCTACGTATAGGTTTTGGTCTAGTGATAGAGTATCTGGGTCTCAGCCGGGAGACTCGGGTTCAATTCTCGGTATCTCCAACACTTTTTTTTTAAAATTATCGGTTAAATATCCTTGCCTGACCCAAGCTCACGTACACGATTTTGGTCCCTAAATTGTATATACCTGAAATGTACGTACATAGGACGTATATAGTACATACGGTACCACATCCAAGGTACATACTGGGGACATACAAAGCGTTGGAAAATGTACGTCCCCGATACGTACATAGTACGTCCTTGTGCGTACTAGGAACGTGACGTATGTCCCAGCAATTATCTGCTACTTGAGAAATCAGCCACCAAAATCACTAGGTAAGTTGCCAAAACTGTATCACTAATTTACCTATGCCACAAATTTACCTTACCTCACCCTAGTAGTTTTGCATTTGTGTTTTAGGAAAAAGTTTAAAAAGCAAGTTCCTGTAAGGACTCTTCCGAGAACACATAGAATATAAGAAAATGTCAAGAATAAATATAGTATTTGATTACCTATCCTATATTTCCATTATTTTATGAAATAAAAAATATTTAAGCCTTACGTAAAATGTGTTTTGTCTAAAAGACAGTTTTTTGTTTGACTATGTTTATGGAAAAACAATTCAATATCAAAAAGAAAATTAATAAAGCCTGGATAAGGTACTTCGTTGGTTGGTAATTATTTACTAGCATACTATAGTTACATGCAAGTAAAAACAGAGCAATAAATAATAACACCAACATAAGCTTTAATAATAATTATTACATAAATCAATCAAGATACAAACTTTTTTTTTCTCCTGAAACCTTTTTTGTCCAGTAAGGCAGCCTTTTGTGAAAAAAGGACACTGCTGTCATATAAGTGTTGGCTCTTATGATGACTGATTATCCAGCAGTATTTCAGTTGTCATTAATTTTTTTGGACGGCAACTACTCGTGAGCTTTTTAAATTGTTGCAGGAATACACCTAAAAAAGAAAAAATATAATTCACAGGAAAAACTTAGGGACCTTTCTCCACTTGGTATTATCCAAGGATATGTATTGGGGCCATAAAACATACCAGGGGGTTCGCAGATGTTTATTTTTGAGAACGGGCTCCCCAGTCTCCCTCATTCAAGAAAAAGTTACTTACTTATGTGCTAAGGCTATATTTTTTGTTTTAAATTTTAGATTTATATTTGATTATTGAATTTGTATTTCTGTGATTATTTTTTATATTATGTACAACCACCGGCCTTCATGGCCAATGTTTGTAATTTTGAATAAGTAAAGTCCAGTAAAAAATATCAGTCAGAGTTCAGGTATATATTTTATCTCGAAACTTATTTGTGCCGGCCCCCCAGGGAGAACTTCGGCTATTGGTAATATATTTAAAAAGGGCCATGCAACTTTTTTGCTATAACTTTACCCCCCCCCCTCCTTGAGAGGAAAATAAAAAAATACATACAATAGCAAATATAAAATACCTCATAGAAGCAAAGCTAGAGTGGTGGGCCTCTTGTCTAACCATAATCTGAACATGTTTACTAACCAACTGCGTCAAGATTTCGTTTCTTAATATTCCGTTCATGATAACCCTAAAAAAATGGCAAAAAAGTTAAATTTGAATTTGCCTGAATGTCAAAAGGTCGCGGTCGCTCATTCCACACTAGAGAACTTAATGTTTCATTGGCATGTACACAAAAGATTTAATTAAATTAAATTAATAATTAAATCATTACCATTTTTTGAAATAAAAACAAGTATATGTGTTATTCCACCAAAAGTGTGCATTGTTATTGTTAAAAAACCGAAAAGTAATCTAAAGTCATTATATTTGAAGGTGCACTAGAAAAACCTATTAATAATCACATATTTAGGGAGATTTTTAGATTTTTTTAAAACGACTCCACACGGGAATGAAGCTTAACATGGCAATGACAAAACATTTTTTTGTACTATTGAATGTACGGGAATTATTTTTTTAACATGATAATGATGCACAATTCGGTTTTTAAGTTTTATTTACACAAAAATAAGTTGACTGAACATGGACTAAACTGAACAACTACTTATTGTTAACTTATTTATTTTAATAACTCAAATTATAAAAAATACTAGCTATTTAGGCTTTTTTGTCAAACTTATAGTAAATCCTGTTTCCTTTTGAAATTATATTTGTTTCATTAAGTTTAAAATGTTAAATATCACTATCTGCATTATCGGAATTTTCACAAACCCTTAGAAACGTGACTTTTACATCTCAATCAATCAAGTTAACTTATTTATTTTAAAAACTCAAATTTTAAAAAATACTGGCTATTTAGACTTTTTTGTCAAACTTATAGTAAATCCTGTTTCCTTTTGAAATTATATTTGTTTCATTAAGTTTAAAATGTTGAATATCACCATCTGCATTATCGGAATTTTCACAAACCCTTAGAAATGTGACTTTTACATCTCAATCAATCAAGTCAATGTAATTTTGGCATATTACTACATATTGATAAGTTGCTGTTTTTTTTGTGAATTTTGTGTTCATACTTGACCAAAACATAAGCATCCCTCGGCTCTTGTTTCTAGAGTTAACATAAAGCAAGCTTGGTGGTGTCTGTGGTATGTTTAGACACGAATAAACGCGCTCAAGCCAAGCTCTTCTGTAGTGGTCAACGTTATCAACGAATCTTCCCACCACTTTTTTTCAAGGATAAACGCCGCGTGAGCTTGAGCGCGTAAATACCCAGGGACAGAATTTAAATAGGGACAGAGTCAAAATTATTTTATATAATTAATTTTTTTTAGTCAGGATAAAAAGCTAAAGTATTTTATTATTATTGGTTTACTGATAAATAACTTTTTAAACCACTATTAAATTTTGCTAAGGTGCATTTTCTATTACAATTTTGACAATGACGTTTGCGGGATAAAAATAACAAATTCCTATACTTTTTGTAAAAGCTTTAAGAAATAACATTGTTCTCAATAAAATTTTAAATTAAAAACCGTATTTTTATTTATTTTTTGGCTTTTGACCCTTAGGGACTAATGCACATTTTTGGTGGAATCACCCATAACAACTGTGCTAAAAAAAAGGTCTACAATGACAAAAATGTAAAATCATGATAATTCTTGACATAAGAGTAAACTAGAGTTTTAAACTTCCATTGTTTTTAACTTTTTCACTATGTTTTGATAGGTTATGTATGTATCTGCAATTGTCATCACATACTGACAATTGCAGAGACATAAGCAGTCGGGACATTGAAAAACAGAGTTAAAAAAAATGTCAATGGAAGTTATATTCACCTTCGAATAACAATTCTTAACAATTCTTAACATATATTACTTTTTTTGAGCACAAGTGTAAACCAACGTGTAAACATAGTTCCTATGTTTCTCTTGACAGTTATTAAAATTTGTGAAACGTTACAGCAATGTCAGATAAAAGTGGACACATTTATAAGAGCAAAGAATACCTACCTATGTCCATGATATTATTAACGAAAAATAGGGACTTTACTAAACTAAAAACTTTGGTATAAATTATAAAATTATGAAAACCAACCTTTTTATATCAAAATATTACGAGATGATCGATAAGCTTCACCGCTCTTGTTATGTTGATTTTTTCATTATTTCTTCCTCGCTTTTTGTGTATCTAAAAAATTAACAAAAAAAAATCAAAATTAACAAAAAATATAATATTTTGAATAAATTAAATTAAGGGGCATCTGTATTGATACCAGTAGGGTGATTTTTGTTGGTTGTTTGGCTACTCTGTTATGTTCAGCTTTATTCTGCCTGCTTTAGTAAGGCCCTGTAATGTTGTTAACTTTAATAATGATGCAAGGGCACTTTTGTTTTGTTGCATCTCTGATATAGTTATGTTTATTCTGTGCAGAGCCATTTTTTGTTGTGATGTTAACTTAAAAGATAACCACACACACTAATTACAGCCACAAGACAAAAACAAAACAAAAACAATTTAAACTAATGGTATGACTTATGTAAGTATTGCTTAAGGGTGCCTACATAGAATAAAAATAAAGGTATCAAAATGACAAAAAATCAACCAAAAGCATCCTGGTACACCTTTGCTTACTAATGTAGTTCCGGTTAGCGTTTGCAGTTTGGTTTTGTGAATCAAGATTCAGATTAAATTTTTTCTTTTTTATTACATTTTTGTTCTTAACTAATTTACATTCATTTTTATGTAAACTAGATTAAAAATTTAAATAGGTTGCAAAATATTCTTTACTCTGTCAATTTATATACTTGAAAACTTGCAAATATCATCTCAAATATCAAATTATGACATTAACTTTTATATTTTAAATGAAATACTCGTATGTTTTTTAAAATTAACGTGGTTTTTTTTTCTTAATTCCAAAAAATACAAATAATAGATCAGGTTTGTGGTTTACCTTTGTTGGTTTTCTAGTAACTTATAAATACTGTCCCATTATCATCTTTGGCTTTACCAAAATGTAAGTTTCAGAATAAATATGACAGTGCAGCATACTAACCTGTAACTGTGAATGGTTTTAATAAATGCCAGCGTCTTCCTCTTGGTATCACTGCTGCTGGTTGATGTATAGCTGCTTTGAATTTCTTGATTTAATCTGAAAAAGGTTTAAAGCAAAATAAAGCGGAATATTGCAGTTGAAAAATCAAACATTTTGAACAGGAAACTCTTAACAGAAAAAAACTAAAGTAAATAAATAAAAACTGAATTTTAAAAATGTAGCAGTAACATAAAAATTTGGTAAAAATAGTAAAAATAATAAAAGTAAAATCAGTTTAAAAAATGTGGTTTTCTATATCATAACAAATATCAGAGAGCAAAACATACTCTCTTTTTCTTACAATTCTTTTCAATGTCTTTTCCTTAGAAATGCTTCCTGATGAAAACGCAGATGAAACAGCTATAGGTGCATTTTGTGAAACTTGACTTATGCTTGCATCTGAACTCATCAAAGTTAAGTTTTGTGATATATCACTGATGCTGGTACTATGCAGACTTAAATATTGAATTTCTATGTCCAAAAGTAAGGATGGCACAGCATTAAATTTAGGCATCTTTCTCTTTTTATCTGATAAGAAGTCTTCAACTTTAAAATGCGTGGAGCACACTAATTTGTTCCTGTTCCTTTGCTACTCTTCAGGATTCACTTGAAGAGCCTGACGCCATATTTTGGATATCGGACCTTAGTTTGGAATCCTAAAAAAATGTGAAACCTTTTGTTATTGAATTATTCACAAGATATTTTGTAATTGTTTGATTACAAAACCAATGTTACATTTTTTGGTGGAAAGGACTTTATTTTTCATGATAAATTCAAACATACTAAAAATTGATAGAAATAAACAAATTAATGTATCAGTTTCTCGCTGTGTATTAGCTAGGTAGGTACCTACCATATATTTTATTTAAAATTTAGCAATTTTAAACTGTTTGGTTTGTATAATTATATTTATTTCCTCTAATTACTTAATTTGCAGTGCCTGTATGGAAACATTTACTTGTCAAATATCAGTCTGACACTAGATATACCAAAAAAAAAAACTAATAAAACTAACTGGGTATGCATGCTTTAAAAAAAAATGTTTTTCTTGTATTTATTTTATTTTTTTATAAGTATGTTTTCCTAAACCAGAAAATTCAAATTGAGCAGCATTTTTTTGTGCAGCTAAACTATTAATGTAAAAGTAAATGAAATGTCCTTGCTTCTAGTTGCACTTCTAGAGCACAAAGTATGGTTAAGTGAACCCACAACATTTAGAGCACAAATAAAAAAAAATTACTTATTGTATCACGCAACCGAGGGGGATTTCACTTTTTTTTGTAGAGTTAACATGTTTTTAGAAAATGTGAAACAAAGGAAAAAAAATAAGAATTTTTTTTTGAAACTAGAATGAAAACTAAGAGAAAAAACAGAAAAATATTTAAAATAATGTAAAAAAAAATCAAATTAATATGTACCAAAATATACATATATACCTGCCAGTGAAATTACCCTTGCAACTTTACACTCATTTTCTTCACCAATAATTACATTTTTTGCAAAAATAAAATAATTTTGGGGGTATTGGCATTGCTTACCTATTTCATACATGACAACTTACCACCATTTCTAAAAATAATGTTATTGTTCCTGTCACCATGAACAGCAACATCAAGTTTGTAACGGTGATACAAAAGACCTTGTATTTAGGCACATCACATATTTATGAATTGGGTACTCTACTTGGTACTCGATGGGATTAACACATTAAAACTTAAAAGGTAATGGGGCCTTAAAGGTCCAGTCATGGTTCCATAAAGTACCTAAGAAGTAAGATATAAAAATTATTAATTTCTTACTGTAAGCTAAGCTGTGAACTATTAACAAATGCATGTATAGTATGTAGTTTATTTTTCTTTGCATCTTACTTCTTCTGCTTAATTTACGGAACAATGAATCCGGCTTTAAGGTCAATTTATGCTCGTATCTTAGATCAACAAGCAGTACAAAGTTTGCAGGTTGTTTAATTACCCTGTAAAAAATCCGCAAAGAATGTCTTAGCTTGATCTAAGTTGCGAACATAAACTGACCCTTACACTTACTTGTGAAAAGAAATGTTGACGTCCTTCGTCAGCCTTCCTCCTCCGATTTACAATTTTTCAGTGCACAAGTCATATTCTACAAATACACACAGACCACTTAAGGGTTCTAAAAAGTAGCTTTACACCAAAGGAAAAATTATTAAATAAAACACAAAAACCAGGCCGACGAACTCAAAAACAAAACTAAGGTTATGAAGAATGTCAGGCAGACACACTGACATTGGTTAGTTGCAAATACAGTGAGTCGACCAATTATGATCTTTGCATGGCATAAATTTTTTTTCCTGGTAAGGGGTGTTACCTAGGTATATATGCTGGATCTCTCTTAGCCGAATACATTTAGGAAAGGAGAACACTAGAAACTATGCCTAGGGTAAGCTCACAAAAAAAAGACGTGGGTGGTTAATTTTGATGGTGGCGGTATCTATAATATAACCATTTAAGTACTTTTTGATGCTAGGGATATAACTAATATTGATAGGTAACCAGTATAGTCCATGTTTTTACATTTCCGCATGTTTTAGCTTTAGAGGAAAATAATACTCAATTTGTTTTTTATTAGAGGAAGAGGATTACAAAGCTTATTAATACAATCTAGAGTGTTTTTGAAATTAGGTGTCCATTATTTGGAAAATTACAAATATTTCCAATTTAGTTTTACAGGTCTCTATAAAGAGTATTTCTGACTGTTTCTGACGTAATATGGGCGCGCCAATTTTGAAACACCACAAAAGCTAAAACAGTTTTTTTCAAAAAATAAACAAAATTTTAAAAAAGTACCAAGATTTGATGGAAAAACATAGTCCAATAAACAATTTAGGCAAAATTTCAGGCCATTTGGAAGTCCCGTTTCCGAGAAACATGCGGAAGAAGAATTGCCTAATAAACGGACCCAACAACGTTGCCGGTTTAACGATGTAATTGGGCCGTTAAGAGAAGAGAACCCCACTATATAGAACAACCACAATATGGCAACATATGTTTGAAAAATTAAAATTTGTGTTATTTTATACATCACTGACAAAGTCGCACTGGAAATGTCTGCCACCACCACCACCATATTGGTGACACCTTCAGAAATAAGGATACCATATTCACAAAGTTTCCAGCCACTATCATGTTAAGTAAACTGATAATCTAGGCTTTATTTATTTTTTGTTTATAATTGAAATAAAAGTGAATTTGAAATAAGAAATTCGCTTAAAAATTGAAGTTTTACATCTAGAAAATAAAATCAAAATTTAATGTTTTAAAGAGCTAGATAATTGCTAGATAGCAATTTTCGTTTTATGGAAATCATAGCCAAATGAAGAACAAGCCTAAAATTTCACTTCCAAATGCGCTACAGAGAGCTTTTTTAGATAAAAAATTTTGTTTAAAAAAATAAATTCCAAAATTAAGATTTGACACATTGGGCTCTGTAGCGTTGGGAGTCACATAATTAGTAAGTGTGCAAAATTTCAGCTCTCTAGCACTTTTCGTTTGGCCAGGATTTCCAGAATACAATGTGCCTTGGGGGTCCCGGCTCTTAAGGGATTGATTTGAGAATTCGTGAGATAAATTCAACAACAACATTCAACAACAACTGTTGATTAGCAGAAAGACATTCTATCTTATTTGGATAAAATCAGCTTTCTAAATGCTAGAAAATATTCTTAAAAAGATTGAAAACAGAGATTTTCTATAATCAATAACACTGTTGTGTTTAGTTTATTCTTATAGGATTAAGTCAGTCCCTAAAAGGATTATTGATAATATAATAATATTGATTTATAATTTTAATCTTTGGAAATATAAAATCAATTTTACTAAGAATACATTCTATCATTTAAAAGGCATGTATATAGTAGCCGTTATAAGATAAAATCAGTCTTGCATAAATTAATGTGTAATAGAAAACTGAGTGGTAAACAAAACTTTGCGCACTGGCAAACAAATAGCTATCTTTCCAACAAGGGCGGAAAGTACCTAATACTTTCAAGCACGCAACTGTCATTGTCCCGATCGACCCGTGACAGCAAGCTGAGTTCGGCACAGAAGTTAAGGGTAGGAAAGGCACTTTACGCATGAGCTGTGAACATATTTTTTGACGACCAACTAATTTTGCATTTAAACGTCGCCGCCGATAATATCATATTCTATTGCGCGGGAAGCAAAATGTTCTTGCCATAGAACAGGAAAAAAAGATCCGCCCTAGTGCATTATTTTTCCTACGACCACCTGACTTTGCATTTAAAATTAAACGCCGAAAATAATTCGAGTGTGGGAAAGTTTCGGGGTAGGTAAATTGATTTCCGCACTAAGTGACACTTTCCAAATTATAAAATACTATCGAGTTTTCGTACACTGTATAGTAGAAGACCGAAAATTTTATCGACTAACAAAACTCAAGATAAAATGAATATCTTTTGGAAGCTTGAAAGATTAGATAAAGAGAATTAATTTAACTTAATTAATTTATTAATTTTATTCTTTTAAGATGAAATTAATCTTACGAAATACAAATTCGACATTGTGATGCACTGGAATGATTTTATTTCATTACTGAATTTACTTCTATAAAAAATAAAAACAAAATTAGCTTTTATCAGAATAATAAAGAGATTGAATTATTATCCTTTTCAGATAAAATCAATCTTACGGATATAATTTGATTGAATAGATACAATTGTAGAAAATATTAATCTAAGCAAATTAGAGATAAACAAACTGAAATCAGGACTATCATTAATTACTGAATTTAATTTTTTGGGAGTTATACATTTTATCTCAAATAACATTAATTTTGGTAAAAATTTTATAGTAAGATAAATGTTATCCAATAAGCATTTTATTGAATTAATAATTCAATTTGATTATTGTTCAGAATACCATTTATTTAATTTTTCTTAGTAATAATTAAAATGGTTTACCTAGACCATTTTATTTGTATGTACAAAAATACGTTAGCTCTTTTAAATTCAAATAATTATTGCCGCGAAAATATGTTCGCCCTCCCAAAAAGAGGTATTTTCAAGATGCGCGCGCATGCTTCGCGAAAAAGACAGAATGAAAAATTATTAGATAGAAGCGCCATATTCGCGATCACATAAAAGAAAAAAAAATAATCTAACCCGCAATTACCGCAATTTACTAAAAACTATTACCCTTAAACTAAATTAAGTGATATTGTGCATCAACTACATCATAAGAAATTATTGGATCCAGTGAAACTCGCCAGAAAATCACCCACCAATTTTGGAATACGCAGGAGCACGTGAACAAGGTAGGCGAACATTCGTTTTTCTTTAATTCAAATTAGGTTTCAAAATTAAGGTTCGTGGAACCAGCCTTTATCGAAAGGTATTTTTTGTTTATTTTTGTACATAAAAATAAAATGGTCCTTCGACCACGAATTCTTTTCTGAAGTCCTTCATTTAAAGTTAAAATCCTTTTTATCGCCATTTTTATCCAGGTCCCTCAAAATTTAATTTACAAAATTGACCGCTAGGTGTGCAAAGTCGCGTGACGTTGTTTCGAACCTCCTTCCTTGATCGGTGGTGGGAGCGCCTACACGTAGTATACTTACCAAAACAAAACAAATTTATTTTCCAAATTTAGTACGAAAATAGCCGCGGTCCAGTGAGCGCAATTTTCGCTCACTGGACTATCTCCTTTTTTATTTACATTTACTCGCGACGGAGTTTGAATTTTTTTATCAAATAAAATTATACTAGTGTATTAGTTGAGAGTCAACAATAATTTTTTTTTACTGTACACGCTAACTCCTGCTAATTCTTACAAAAATAATAAGACACAATGTCTGCTGAAAAGCTTAAAAAGTATCAAGCTCTGCGGAACATAGAAACAAACAGGATTGAAGAAATGTTAGATGTCGGAAAAAAGGCTATGGTAACTCAGTCTTTCCAGAATAACTTTTTTGGTAGATACGAACATATTAACACTATTTACGAGGAGTTACATAATAAAATTATGCAACTGATATCTGAAGATGCTGATTTTACCGCTCAAGATGTAGTCAGAAAATCTTTTGATAACAATTATTATGAAATTAAATCAATCTATTTACAGTTAACAGGTAATAAACACTCTGCCGCGAATTCCAATCAAAACACCTCTGATCACAGGGTACCGCTAGAACCCTCGCTAAAATTGAGAATTTTTCGGGGTGATTTTAAAGAGTTTAATACATATATTGATGTTTTCGATGTTCTGGTACATAATAATTCGAAACTATCAAATATTTCAAAATTTTCCCATTTAATTAATTCACTGGAAGGTCCGCCAAAAAACTTAATACAATGTCATCCCCTATCTGCTTCTAATTACATAATAGCATACAACGCGCTAAAACAAAGATATTGCAACAAAAGGGCAATTTCTTCCCAACACTGGAGAGAAATTATGAAAACCCCGCGATTAACAGAAGATAACCTGCAAATGCTACGAAAATTAGTAGATACCTTTGTAGAAAATCTCGCCGCGCTACAAAATCTAGGTTTTCCCGTGGACCAATGGTCTTTTATATTGGCAGAAGAGCTACAAAAACGCTTAAATACTGATTTATTAACCCGCTTTGAAAATAGTTACGCATCAACAGAACCTCCTACTTACGAAGATATCATAGAGTTCCTCAAAAAACAATGCACTATGGAAACCCGCTCACACTCTTTGAAAAAACAGCAATCTAATTCACAGAGCCGCTATAATACATATTTTACCGCAAAAAATGAAAATAGTAATAATAATACACGCCCTTGTCCCATATGCAAAAATATAGATAATCATAATATATACAAATGCACAGTTTTTCTCAGTAAAAATCCAAAAGAAAGATATAATTTAATAAAACAAAACCGTTTATGTACAAATTGTTTACAAAATCATAATGGGCAGTCGTGCAATTCTACATTTACGTGCCGCACATGCGCGAAAAAACACCATACCTTATTGCATGATAATAATTTTGTTTTTCAACCTATGAACAGCAATAATAATGAACAAAATTCTTACCTCGCTCGCAATATGCCACAAAATAATCAAAATCGCACTCAAACGCACAATAGCGCGCCAATATGTTACCCAAACGCAACCACTTCACAAAATGAAAGCTCTCAATCTTCTACCAATAATTTATGTGCTTTACATATTCCATCAAATATTACTTCTACTGTTTGCAATGTAGCTTGTTCTTCAGGAGTTCTTTTATCTACATTAAAAGTTCATATCCAAGATAGTTTTGGAAATTTTCAAGTAGCCCGCGCTGTACTTGATTCTGGAAGTGAATCTTGCTACATTAGTAAAATATTAGCTAAAAAACTTTGCTTGAACAAAAACAAATTCTCCGTAAATATTCAAGGCGTGGGGGGCATGCAAACTCTCTCGAGTAATGGCTTTGTATGCTGCACTATAAAACCAATAAATAAATCAAATCCAACTTATGAATTTGATGCCATAATCATGGAAAATCTGACCTCTAATTTACCAAGGTGCAATATTGACAAGAGTGATTGGACTTTCTTGTCAAATTTGAGCTTAGCCGATAAGGATTTTAATATTTCAAGCCCAATTGATTTACTGTTAGGAGCCAACCTATTTCATAAAATTTTGTTGGATGGAAAAATCACTATAAATGAAAACCTACCTACCTTTATTAATTCTACGTTTGGCTACTTAGTTATGGGCAGTATAAATCAACAAAATAACAGGGAACCTTTTACAATAAATACTTATTTCACTACCAGTTTTTATGATACTTTAAACGAAACAATATCTAAATTTTGGACACTTGAAGAAGTGCCAATAAAAACACTATTATCTCCTGACGAAACAAAATGCAATGAAATATTCACAAGCACCACTTACCGCACCGATTCTGGCCGCTACGTGGTCTCGCTCCCGTTCAAAGATATCAATAATCCGCCAAAATTTGAAAATTCAAAATTACCCGCTTTAAAACGATTTTATTCACTTGAAAAAAGACTGATAAATAATCCCGATGTACAAAACCAATATTGCGATTTTATGCGCGACTATTATGACAATAATTACATGGAACTCGCATCTACAGAAGACGATTCTGCTTTTTTTCTCCCACATCATTGCATTTTGCGCCCTAATGTCGTAACTACAAAAATACGCATTGTTTTTGACGCTGGATCAATGGACAGCAATTTTACCTCGCTTAATAGCAATCTATTAGTAGGGCCTAAACTCCAAAAAGATCTTTCAAGCATATTACTTAATTTTCGAGTTAATCCTATAGCTATTACCGCAGATATCAAAAGCATGTATTTAAGAATTTTACTAAACCCCTCCCAAGCTCAAAAATACCAAAGAATCTTATGGAGATTTTCTCCAAGTGAACCATTGAGACAGTATATTTTAAAAACAGTAATTTTTGGCGTTAATTCTTCACCTTTCTTAGCATTGCGTACTTTGCAGCAATTAGCTACTGATGAACAACAAAATCACGAACTTGCTGCGCAAGTTTTATCCTCAGACGTGTATATAGATGACCTAGCCACTTCTTGTAAAGATATATCTACTGCTATAGCCCTTCAAAAACAATTAATCTCTTTATTAGGTAAAGGTCAGTTTGAATTAAGAAAATGGGCTAGCAATAGCAAAGAATTTCTATCTTATTTACCCAAAGAACATTTACAAGATGAAGCCTACGTTTTTGATTTAGATTCCACCAGCACCATAAAAATTTTGGGTTTAAAGTGGAATCCTAATTCTGATACTTTCTTCTATTCGGTGACTCCTTTACATACGATTTGTACTAAAAGAAATATGTTAAGTGATCTTGCAAAAAATTTCGACCCGCTAGGCTATCTTACGCCTGTCACTGTTGTAGCTAAATTATTAATCCAGCATCTATGGAAACTTAAAATTGACTGGAACGAACCAGTCCCGCATAATATAGCGTCTCAATGGGAAGATTTTAAAACACAATTACCACAAATTATCAACGTTCAGATTCCGAGATATTTAAACACAAAAAACGCAAAATATTTTGATTTATGTGGTTTCAGTACTCATTTAAACGTAAGTGACTGCGCAAGCAGAGGTTTGTTTTCTGAAAAATTTGTGCAAAATTTGGTGTGGTGGACTGGTCCAGAATTTCTTAAATTACCTGTTTCTCAGTGGCCTACAAATAAAACGCCAGAAGTTCCTATTGAATCAATAAAAAATGAAGAACGTAAAATTATTTTGGCTACATTCAGCACTTTAGATTCCATTGATTTAATTTTACAAAAATATTCTTCGTTAGATAAAATTACCAGAATAATTTGCTATGTTCAAAGATTTATATTGAACCTAAACAATCAAGAACCAATTAAAACCAAATCTTTTACGCAATCTCATTATCAAAACGCCTTATTCTTAATTATTAAACGCACGCAAAGTTTATTTTTTAATGCTGATATTCAAAAATTAATTGATAAAAAATTACCTTCAAAACAATTTCGAAAATTGGGTGCACTTTTAGATCAAAACGGCATCTTACGCGTAGGAGGTCGCCTACGGAACTCCTTATTAGAGTACGATAAAAAATTTCCCATAATTTTACCCCGTTCATGCCGCTTAACAGACTTAATTATCGAAGATACGCATAAAAAACACTTTCACCCTGGTCTCCTTACTTTACAGTTTCTTCTAGCTCAGAACTATTGGATTTTATCATCACGTCGCCCTATAAAAAATATCTTATCTAGTTGCATAAAATGCTGGAGACTAAACCCAACTTCTTTAACCCCACCCATGTCTAGTTTACCAACATTTCGCGTTACGCAAGCTAAAGCTTTCTCCGTAGTTTCAATAGATTTTGGAGGTCCCTTTTGGATCACCCTTGGAAAACATAGAGGCGTTAGAAAGGTTAAATGTTACATTTTAGTTTTGGTTTGCACTGCAACCAAAGCAATTCACATTGAATTGGGCACTGAGCTTTCTTCTCAAAATTTTTTGTGTGCGTTACGCCGTTTTATCGCCCGCCGTGGACGACTATCTAAAATAATATCTGATAACGCGACGAATTTTATCGGCGCTATAGATACCTATTAGACATTATGCAAGACGCCGCCGCTGAAGAAAAAATTGAATGGGTATTTTTACCCCCAAATAGCCCCCATTGGGGCGGTTTACATGAAGCAGGAATAAAATCTGTAAAAACACATTTAGCTCGAGTTATCGGAACGCAAATACTAACCTACGAGGAATTAAACACCGTATTAATCCAAATAGAATCCCTTCTTAATTCCAGACCGCTTCAAGCAATGTATTCAGATGCAACTGATTATAATTATATTTCTCCAGGCCATTTTTTAAGCCTTGAACCGCTCACTTGTTTACCAGACCCGGATCTTTCGCATTTAAAATTAAATAGACTTGATCGGTATCAACTTTTACTTAAAATGCACAGAGATTTTTGGTCAAAATGGCACTCCGAATACCTACACACATTACAACAAAAGTCTAAATCGTTCAATCCTGAAAACTCTTTAAAAGAAAATTCCCTTGTGGTTATTAAACAAGATAACGCTCCACCAATGAAGTGGAAACTAGCAAGAGTTACACGAATTATCCCTGGGAAAGATGGTGTAGTACGTGTAGCCGAGGTACGCACCGATCAAGGAACCTATTTACGCCCGCTGGTAAAATTATGTCTACTTCCGGACCCAAAAAACGACGTATAATATTTGTACTTTGCATACCTACGTTTTACATTTAAGTTTAAGTCAAGCATTCTTTTTTATTAAGAATTATTTTATTTTTATTTTTTTTTTGAATTTCGCAAAATTCTCCTTTGCAAAATTAAGGGGGGAGTATGTTCAGAATACCATTTATTTAATTTTTCTTAGTAATAATTAAAATGGTTTACCTAGACCATTTTATTTGTATGTACAAAAATACGTTAGCTCTTTTAAATTCAAATAATTATTGCCGCGCAAATATGTTCGCCCTCACAAAAAGAGGTATTTTCAAGATGCGCGCGCATGCTTCGCGAAAAAGACAGAATGAAAAATTATTAGATAGAAGCGCCATATTCGCGATCACATAAAAGAAAAAAATTAATCTAACCCGCAATTACCGCAATTTACTAAAAACTATTACCCTTAAACTAAATTAAGTGATATTGTGCATCAACTATATCATAAGAAATTATTGGATCCAGTGAAACTCGCCAGAAAATCACCCACCAATTTTGGAATACGCAGGAGCACGTGAACAAGGTAGGCGAACATTCGTTTTTCTTTAATTCAAATTAGGTTTCAAAATTAAGGTTCGTGGAACCAGCCTTTATCGAAAGGTATTTTTTGTTTATTTTTGTACAATTATTATTATCAAACCATTTCTCTCCGTGCCGTTGGGGCTATCAAAAATATAATTAAATTTTTTCGAGAATCGGTTTTGAGAAGAAAATTAATATCCAATATTTCCCGGTTATGTGAAACAAGAGCATCAAAGTTTTAAGAGAATTTTTGTGCTATAATAGAGGCTTTAGAAACCTTTCGAGATGGCAATAATGCGACAAGGAAACATGCGTATCAGGTTGATGCGGCATTATTATTTTTAGCATTGTATTGCTGACCAAATATTCTGGTATTATAGAACTATAGTAAACGTACTCCAATCAGTATCCTTGGACACAATTCAGGCATTTCAGCGATTAATCGTATTTTACAAGTGATCAAAAACACCCGTGACGATCCCGAAACAGTTACGGAAGATATTATAAAAAATGCTATTGCGGAAAAAATTGGACTGGCGAAAGATATGAAATGCATACCCAGTACTGTAGAAAGAAGAACACAGCAGCAAACAGCCGGCAAAAAGCCCCTCAGAATTCTGGCGGAGATCTATAACGATTTCCTTCGACACAATTCAATTTGGAATTATTAATTTCCTTGAAATAAGGTTCTCTGAAGAAAATAGATCATCATTTTCTTTATCAAAACTATACCCTGTGCAAATGAAACACATATCATCTTTAAAATATAGATATTTGTTTTCAATACATCGCCAACCACCATTTAGCGTAAAAAGTAAAATCCACTATGTAGCTCTTTTCTGGGAGGCTATTTTTGGAAAATATTCTGAAAACTTTAAATATCAACTTCCTATTTTGACATCATATTTGAATTTTCCCTGAAATTCTCATTCCAATGTATCATTAGGTTTACTTTACTAATTTTCGAGATATTTGCTTTCCAAATTTCAAAAATGCAATTTGCAAATGCATATATCTTAGAAATTAAAGAAAATATCTCTATTGCATTGGATATTGACTTTAAGGGTTTTTTAAGAGGAATTCAAAAATGACAGCAGTTTGGCGATGGCACATTTTTATTTACAGTTTATTGATTTTCAGTGATTTTACCGTTAATATTCAATAAATAAGAAGTACAAGGTGAAATCGTCAATTTTTTGTCATTTTTTAATTCCTCTTAAAAAACACTTAAAATCGATATCAAACACAATAGCAATATTTTATTTAGTTTCTAAGATATGGGCTTTTGAAAATTGCATTTTTGACATTTTGAGAGCCAATATCTCGAAAACTAGTAAAGTAAACCTTATGATATGGGGTACCATTGGAATAAGAATTTCAGCGAGAATTCAAATATGAAGTCAAAATAGGACGTTGCTGTTTAAAGTTTTCAGAATACTTTCCAAAAATAGCCTCCCAGGGATTTTACTTTTTACGATAAATGGTAGTTGGCGATGTATCGAAAGCAAAAATCTGTATTGCAAAGATGGTATATATTTTTTCTTAAAACCCCTCTCTAGACCAACTGTGAAAAGCATATCAAATTGTTGAAGTAGTCAAAATTTTTATTTTTATTTTTATGCCGTTTGCCTGTTTTACTAACAATTTACCACAATACACTTCTTTAAATATCAATACTCATTTAACATCTATTGAGATAAACAGCTGCAATAAAATTTTACCTTACCTTGGAGTGATTATGGATAGTCATTTAAGGTGGGACCATCACAAAGAATATGTGGCAAAGAAGCTTAGATCTCTCATACCAACGTTTCCCATACTTAGCAAAATTTAGTTAACTTGATTTAAAATAATAAGTCACTTTTCTTTATTAATTAAAAAAAAAACAGCAGCTTTGGCCGAATAAGAACCAAATAAAATTAAAATGTGCTGAATTAACGGACCATTATTACAATTAGCAATGGAGAAGTGAAATCAAAAAAGTAGAAATCAGCGAAAAATTCCCAAATTGAATCAACAAAAATTAAGTTTTAAATACCTATACTTACAGAAAAAGAGCGGGGAACCCAGAGTTGGAAAAATAACATATGTTTTAAACACACTTGGGGTTTTTACTAGGGGTACGCAAAAGCTTGTCTAATTTGAAATTTAGATTATACAGGTTGTCCATCTTGACTCTTCATTATTGACCAAGTTTGTCAAGTGCGAGAATTAATAGAAGCGAAGATGGAGCTGATTTTTCCTTTTGAATATAAAGGGTTACCTAATATCTTCTCCATTTTGGTAATTACAGGGGATTTTTGGAAAAATTAACATTTTTTCGTTATTTTTACACTTTCCACTCGTGGTCGATAATTTTTTTTTAGTTTTGATTATAGTAGGCTCTTGTCAAAAAAAAGACAGTAAAAAGATTTGTTTTTCGCGATCACAGGCGTAGTAGATAAGCAATGAACATCTATCTCGGTGCTAAGACAAGTTTCTTAAAATTATATTTTTCTGTGAGAAAGTTGTTTTAGCACTAGTCATATTTGCGCATGTTCAAATGATAGTTTGGTACATTATTTTTAAACTGTTTTTTTTTTAATTTTTAAAAAACGTCAACCACAGGCGGAGAAAAAAAAGTTAAATAGTTTTTGAAAATAATTTTGTGTAGAGTGGATATTTATGCTTATCATAGTAACAATTGTTTCTTAATTTTCTTGAAATGTTTATTGACATATTTTTGTTAACCATTGGCGGAGTTAAACAATATTTTTTAGTTGTTTAATTACAGTTAACATGGATTATTATATTAACAAAAGATTATTATCATCATTATGTTACAAATTTTAATTTACAGTGGCGCTGTGTGTCACTCATAGGCGAAGCTGTTAAAATAATTTTAATATTGAAATGAGATGGTTGACATACATTGGTGTAGACATTTTATGTTGTTGTGTCGATCTAAAATCTATACCCTCCTGATGAAGGCTGGAAAAGAAGCGACCGTGCATCGGTTTGTTTTGCCATACATACTTCCTTACGCAAATACATACTTCCTTACGCAAAAACTCGCATTGTGTTTTGAGGTTAGATTTTTGTAGATATTTAAATACTTCCTTTAGACAATCCATAGGTTCGTGAATAGTGGGTGAGTATACGATGTTGTCGTGCATGTATACAAGACATCTATCGTTTAAAATGCCCATAAGAATGTTATCCATTACACGTTTGAATGTAGATGGCGCGTTCTTTAAACCGAAGGGCATACGCACGAAACCACAATGGCCCTTTTCTACAGAAAACGCGGTTTCAGGAATGTATTTGGGGTCTATCTCAATTTGGTGAAAACTGAAATGTTGGGTAGAGATCGTCCACGGTCACCTCGTTTAATTTACGACAGTCAATAAAGACGCGCCATTTTTGTTTACCACACGCATTTAGTTTTTTCGGGTCTGCCCATGCAGGGGTGGACCAAGGAGATATTGACGATTTTATGATCTTTTCGTCAAGCATTTTAGAAATTTGTCTCTTTTTTTCTTCCCTATGAACCTGCGGATATCGATAAAAAATTTTATATAAAGGTCTTGCGTTATCAGTTTCAATTGAATGTTTTATTTCATTGGTGAATGTCAATTGATCACTTTCGATATAAAAAATATCGAAATATTCTAAACAAAGTTTTATTATTTCATATTGTTCTTCTTCGTTTAGATGATCGATTCTTAATGGCTCTCTTATTAAGTGACGTGTGTCGATAGGTTCAAACGCACCGTACGGGTTAAAATTATTTATTAATTGAAAGTCAGGTAAAGGTTCCATAGACAAATTTGAAAAATCAATAATTTGTCGATGACGTTAGAATTAATTATTGTTGTCTTACTTTTTCTTTTTCCTGCCCTAATAAGATTACATCAGTGTTATTCAAATCGCATTTTAACTTATAGACTTTTTCTGTGCGGGGTTTTATTTTAGTTACATTTTTTTTGAAAATTTTGGTTTACCTGAGGTTGGGAAACAACAGTTGGAGGTTCGTATGGTATTACCAATTTTTGATGTGCGTTTAATTCGGTGTTCTCTTGTTCTGTTGAAAATTTATTTATGATGATGTCTTTAAAGTTTGTTTTAAGCAACTTGGATTTTACATTCGTAATGCTCTAGAAAATCTAGACCTAAAATATAATCGAATTCAATATCTAGATCACAGACATAGACATTGCAGGGACTATTTCCGTTAAAAGGAATCAAGAACATTTTCGGCAAAACGTTGTTTGTAACTTTCTGCAACTTAATTTTTAAAAACGGAAATACCAGCGCATGTGTCTATGATTAATTTGTGTTTTTTCGAAGCATGGAAAATGTAATACAGATACTGTATGTAGGTTACTTAAAGAAAGCTTTTTTCGGGGTTTTGGCTCAACAAAGGTTGGTCGTTGATCCGTAAGGTTTGAATTTGCGCTGCAATCTGCGTCATATCGTTTTTGCTTTGAGTTTGATGGGCCGGATGGTTTTGGTTCGCTACTAATGGAAAATTTTGATTTGGTGGGTTAAACTTCTTTTTTTTTTGTTTTTAGTATAGGATTTTCGATTGGTTGCATTGGTTGTTCAAACTGGTAATCAATTTGGTAAACTTTGATCAGGGAAGTAGTTATAAGTGTTATCGGGGCAATAGTTGTTTTGATCAAAACTGTTATCAGTATAACTTGTTTCGTCAGAATAGTTATTTTCGAGATTGGGAATATTTGTAAAAAATCATTCAATGGGCTCTTTGTGATCGATAGCTTGAGGTTCTTTGTATTACCGATGGGCGGTACTGATTTTTATTATTTTGCAAAAAATTTGGTCGCGGTTAGGAATTGATTTTGGTAAAATGGTCTTTGAAATGTTGGGTTTGAATTTTAATTGGGTGCAGAATTTAAAGGACGGTGGTTTTAGTCATTTGTACTCTGCAATCATTTGAGGTATGACCCATTCGACTGCATCTAAGGCATTTTATTTGTTGCGACTGAGGTTTTCTTAACAGGTGATTTTGCTTGGGTGGCTGTACAGGCCTATTTTGTTTTTGATTTTCAAAATATGACAACTGAAATTCGCACCTAATGCGTATTTGAGCTTCGATCAAGCTGATGGGGTTACTAGCGCGTACAATGTGGCCAATTCAAGGATCTAATCTTTTCAAAAGGGTATTTAGGGCTATAGAATCAATTAAATTGGTTTGAATGAGTTTTTGGAGGGCGTTTGAATTTTGTTTTTGAACTGCGGAGTGCATTTTTGAATTTAAAGTGTATAATATGTTAAAGAATACTAAGGGAGATTCTATTGTTTGTTGTTTTAATCTTTGTAGGTCTTGTATCAAAGAAGAGTAATCTCTTCTATCGCCAAGATGTTTAATTTCTAAATAAGAAAGTAAATTTCTTGAACTAACCCACTGCGCGGCTCTGCCTCTTAATTTATTTCTATGTGAATGACTAATAAATCGCGCTGCTCTCCCACTGCTTTATGGTAAGCACAATCATAGGCTTGTAAAAATGTGCCCAATAAACGGTATGGTTCGAGAGCTTCGGGTTCTGGCGTGTTTACGCGAATATTATTTTGTACGTTCGCTTGTGGGGCTTGACCGTCTTGAGACATGATTTTGTTTTATTGAGAAAATTAGAAAATCGAACAGTTCCTTTTAAATAAACTAAACAAAAAAATAATAATAAAGTAAACGATTGATTTAATGCATTACTTAGAGCAGAATCTTCTTAACCATTGTCTTTTTCTCTGCTTGTTGGATACCAGGGGATTCACTAGGTGTTCCTTCTGTAAGACGCGGGGGTGCTTTGGGGCGGTTTTTCTTAGGTTGCTACTTGGTTCTTTTACTACTAGATAGCACACGCGAATTCGGCTATAGTCCTTTTGTTACTAACCCGTTTCGACTGCGCCAATGTTAGATTCTGACTACGCAATTTGACTTTTCTAAAACAATTTATTTTCAAAATAACAAACTAGACCGACATAGGTTTGAGTTGAGCTTAATGCTAACTTAAGATTACAAGAACATTAGTTTTGATAATAAAATATTATGCTGAATAAGCTGGGAACGAAATAATAATCTTCTACTCAAAGTCTTCTCTGAAAGGATAAACCATGGGAATGCAAGGTTTGTATATTCCTGGAAATTATCTTGGGATAAGAAATACGTGTGTCATCTGAGTACTGTGTCACTTGATAACTGGGTTATTTTTCCAAATAATATAAATGTTGATTTGTCACTAATACTCATTTTAGGGGTAATTAAACAATGCTAGGTTAGTTCTGTAAAAAGAGGAAATCTTTTATTTGAATTTGTCTGTAATATCTTTTTGTAAAGTCTTGGTCATAACTTTTATTTCCGTAACCTTTTTCATTTGAGCTTATGTACTGCCCAATTAAATACATTAGGGAAACTGCCATTAAAATCTGTCTAGTAGTTTTTGTGCGATACTGCAGGAATAAAAAGCATATTTTTCATTGTCATTCCTAAGTTTGGTAAGATCTATTTCAATATTCTAAAGCTCTAATATTTAATATCTTTTGCGGTCAAAATAAGAGCTTTAACAGGGTGTAAGAATCTGGAAAAATATGAAGTACGAAAGGTCAGGGAAAAAAAGTGGTCATCAAAATTAAGGAAACTTCTTTGGAAACTTACGTTATTCATATAATCTGGTTTTCTAATTTATTGTAATCGGTGGTCGAAAAAAAACCCTGCACCTTTATAAACCTAGCCTCTATACAAAAAATATTCCGTAATTATGTGTTATTTGTGCTGGCATGACAAAACTTGCAGTTAACGAGGCACTACAGAATCAGTAAAATTAAATCCCAAACTTACATAGAATAAGGACCTATCGGTACAGTTCCGCACAAAGGTAAATAATTACTACATATTTTTAGGTACTGACACCCCTCTTCTTGGTTGCTGGACCTATCCAAAACTTAGGGTTGGGCTATCCAGACAGAGCTCTTTTGAGCGCGGCGCTGTCAAAATAATGTTGACTTACATAATGTTTGTGCCTACCTTTAATAAAGGACGGCATTAAACTTAATTTGTCAATTTTACGGACAGCACAATATGAGCATGTTTAGATGACATGTTTATGTGACAAAAATGTCAGAAACCTTTCAGCCTTCGTGCGGAACTGTCAAAAATAGTGCCGAGTCAGGCTATGTCTATTTTATGTACCGATAAGTCCCTAATGACCTTTAATTACATGCTTCTTGTCTTGGGAACTATTAAAATATTGATCAAAGTGATTAGTGATACCTCTAATAGTGACATTTTCTGTAAATCTGATTTTATATTTTTCGCATGTTTTAGGATTAAAAACGGATCTACTTGCACCTGTATCTGTATAATCGGTCGGTCATAATCGGTTACAATGGACTGGTATATTCTTATTTTAGTCGTCGGAGATACATTTTTAGATTTTATTATTTTCTGTAACGCAAAACAGCAACATTGATGTTAATTTCCTTGGTCATGGTATTGTCCGACGTGATAGTAGTTTTACTCTCATTTATTTTTAGGCCTACATTTTTTTTATGCAGATTCTATTTTTAGAAATTCTTCTTTGACGTTCACAGTTTTGTTTCCAATGATGTCCATGTCATCTGCAAAGGTCAATATCAGACGGAGTCACCGATTTCCGAAAAGAAGAGTCTCCGTTTTTGCCTCCTTTCTCTAGGCTATATTAAAAAGGAGTGGCGTGATGGCGTCTCTCTGTTTTAGGCCATTATTTATAGAAAAAAAGTACTGCACTTGCGGAGCCTTCTGCGCTGATCTTTGTTAAACTAACAAGTTTATTCGGGATTTCTAGTACTGTCATAGCTTTCCACAGTTCCACTCTCAAGACGTTGTCATACGCTTGTTTAAAATAGATAAAGAGTTGGTATGGGACTTTATCGTATTCTTCCCACCTCTTTTCCATTAACTGATGGATTCACACTTCACTTGTGCTTTTTTTGCTCGCATTTTTAAATACCCTGTTCGTTATTTAAACCAACGCTTGTAAAAAAGCCCTATTGTAGTCACTAGTTGTGAAAACACCTATTTTAGCACGTTTAGTTTTTTAGAAAATATTTTTAAATATTTCAAAATATGCAAAAATTGTCGTTTTTATGCGCCATGCATTAAAAAATCGAATGTTTTAACATCAAATTTTTGAGGGTTGTTTTTGAGCAAAAAGCATTTCATAGTTTTTTTAGCATCTACACTTTTTTCACAAAAAGAAAATAATTTGAAATTCTGCAAAAATGGTCAATTTTATGGACTTATTTTCACCAAGGTTTTACCAGGAATTTGGCAATAAAAAAAATGACCACATGCAAAAATAGCAAGACAAAATCAGCTTCACCTTCGTTTCTATTAATTCTCGCACTTACGAAACTTGGGCAATAATGAAGAGTCTAGATGGACAACCTGTTTAATCCAAATGTCAAATTAGACAAGCTTCTTCGTACCCCTAGTAAACACCCAAAGGGTCGATTTATACGGCAGTGAAAACCGCGGTTCAAAATGTACATTCTCTACGAAAATATCTAACTTTAAATTTTCCGAAATTTTGTGCAGTTCATTTGCTCACCAGTTTATATTAACTAGCATAATTCCCCACGCATTAAATACATTGAGAACCGGTCTCGGTCAATTCGCATTATATTGTAGTATGTTGTATCCCTATGAATCCTCTTTAAATAAATGTAAAAAAATGGGGGGCAGGTGGGTCGTTTGGCAGCTACGGCCCTTTATGAAGTCGCCACTGTAGGGCCCCTTTAAAATTCACAGAAAGTCAATAAGGGCGTATGTTCGAATGTGATATATTATTTCAGGGGTTTTTAGAAATGTTTATTCGAGTAATGATATTTTCGTTTAAGTGACAGAATCAAATACGGTCGCTATACTTTAAGTCATTTTTATTTAAGGGGTTAACGGGTGTGATATAGTTAAGGAATTTTAATGGACGCCAAGTTGGAAAATTGTATTTTCATTTAATTATTTTTACGTATAAATGTAATAATTTAGGATGGCAGACAATGCACATTATTGCTCTTCTCCTTGCTGTTATTACAAGCTTTAACTGGCAGTATAATGCATTCGGAGAATTATATTATTATTTGAAAGAATACTATTTAACTATTTTATGGTTTTAATGCAATAGTCGTAAAGAAACTGTAAAATGACAATTTGGATGTACCTAAAACGAAATATATTTACATATCTCTAAAATAACGGAATGCACTAAAACTTAATTAAACGTGGCTGAAAATCCAATAATAAATAAAAGTATTTTAACCCAATTTTTAAGGGGACCACCTTTCTAGAATATGCGTCTTAGGATATTTAATATTGTCTTAATGTCTTGTGTAAGCTGGTATTTTGTGGAGTTACTTTGCCTTGAAAAGATGCGTACTCAAATTATGTTGAATATGCGTAAAGTTCAAAGTAAAGTGCCTTTTCCCCCTCGATGGCTTGCGCGTAGTTCCTGCAACTGCCACCGTGTGCGAAAAAGTGCCGCTTTCTGAACTTGTTAGGGAAATAACTTTTAAGCGACCACTTTTTGGCAATAGCCCAGGCGTCCTTTATATTTTCTGACACTCGAAAAGAACAATATACTTAAAATAATAATATAATTCTCCGAACGCATCATATTGCCAGTTAAAACTTGTACTAACAGCAATAATGTGAATTATCTGCCATCTTAAATTATTACATTTATACGTCAAAATAATTAAACGTTAATGCAATTTTCCGATTTGGCGTCCATTAAAATCTTTCGACTACATCACACCCCTTATAGTCGGGGGTTTTTTCAAACCTATAAGGAAGATTTTTGGTGATTTTGTTCTAATTTGGCACACACTTAAGCATGACTCCGGGGACCACCAAACCAATATAAAATTTTTCGGCGACGGCGTACGTTAGACGTCGCGACGCCCTAAACTTTTTTTAGGACTTAGGGTCTTATTGACAGCTATATCTTGGTCAAGTGACAACATTTTAAAATTTTGGTTACATCTTTTAAAAGGCTATGACATGGCCTTTAAAATAGTATGCAAAACATTGTATTTTACTTCCGATTGATTGCATAAAAAAATAATCAATTTGAAATTTTTTCAAAAAATTGTATTTTTTTATAAAAATTTACAAAAAAAATACCTATTATCTATTTATGAACGGGATTATGCAAATTAATTTTGAAGTGACTGTAAAAAGGTCCTAGCTATTCGATGATATCAAAAAAATTCAAATTCATGCCGCGGAAAAATCACAAAAAAATCGGAAATTGACGCATGTTCAGAAAATTTACAAAATCTCAATTTTTTGACCCCGGCTGCTTAAGTTCAAATTTTTTAATCCACATTCCCTTTACAGATCTGCCAAATATGATTTTTGAAAGCGTGTTATATACGCTAGAATATTAAATGTAATAAGTCACGATGGGCGCCCAAGTTTTAATAAAAATAAGCTAAATTGGTTTATATTTTATTGCACCCTTGAAACCACTACAAAATTAAATTAATGTTATTTATATTTACTTGAGAAGAACCTTAAAGGGCATGGTCAATCTGAAAGAAGAGTAGAGCAGTTTTCGGAGGAGTGAATCAAAGGCAAAACGCAACAAAATAATGAGTAATTAAAATTCGGCGGTAGCGGCGTGCCGGTCTGGTGCGCGCACTAGTTTGCCCGGCCTTGCAGCGGCCTTGATGAGTATTAAATTTTTTGACAACTCGAGAAATGCTTTGGACTTTTGAATTCCATAAAAATAGTAGTGTCAATATACACACATACAATAATATAAAAAAATACCAGAAAAGAAAACTGAAAATGCAATTTTGTAATATTTAATAATTTTTCATTTTCTAACCGTCTCAACGTTACCTAAACTCCATAAAATTGTTTTTGAACAAATTATACTTAAGTAGTGTTAGAGACCTTTTGCATCTCTTATAAAAAATCATCGTTAGGTGACCTTATCGATTAATAACGCGTTGTGAGGTAGCTAACGTCACGTTATTTTTAAGACAGCATTTTTAGTTTTTGGCCGACTTTATACGGTATTTATTATTATAGAGATTTACAAAAAGAATTTTTCCAATAATATTTTTCATTTAGAACATCTTATTCTTGTGTTTTTTACGGTGAATTTTAATTATTATTATTCTTTAAAAACAGAAAACAATAGAGAAAAGAGAGGTTATGATAAACAGATCGGAATCACTTATCATAGTTGCCAGTGCAAATCAATGTTTTACATATCTTACAAAATTCTAGCAAAGAAAATGATTAAATAAAAATTGGCACTTATCTTTACAATTAAAAAGAATACAGAAGATTCTTGCATTCAAAAATCAATTTATTTTTTTTTGTTTTTCTACTTAACGTTTTACTATTGGCAATCATGTCAATTTTAAGGGATACGGTATTCTCCCGCAGGTAACGTCAAACTTTATCGCTTAGAAAGGGATTCCGTTATTACCTCGTAACTGCGCATGCCCGAAATAAGCGATGAAGTGAAAAGGCATCAAAATTATAGATGCAAAAGGTCTCTATTGTCAGCTTTATTCTATATTTGGGTGCGTATTAATAGTATTCAGCAGATATGAGGTAATATTTAAAAAATGGGAAAAGTAATTAATACGAGGTCAAATAAAATATTGACTACTTTCTTCTTTAAGAAAAATTTAAAAAAGTGCAAAATAAAAAGCAATGTATCAGAAAATAATTTACATATAAACACTGTAAGTAAATATGAATATATACAGATTTATAAATAGGTACGCCGAGATCAGTTTAAGTTAAAAGTGGGCAAGACGAGATCATTTTTGAAAGGCGAGATCCAAAAACGGATCTCGCCTTTTTTTACGTGTATATCGAGTTTGTTAGACTTCTTGTCTCTAGCTCTGTTTCCTGGCAAATTTTTCCTCGGATCTCGTTTTTCCCATTTTTGTCCAAATTTATACACCGAAGGCAAGATCCGAAAACGGATCTCGCCTTTTTTTACGTGTATATCGAGTTTGTTAGACTTCTTATCTCCAGCCCTGTTTCCTGGCAAATTTTTCATCGGATCTCGGTTTTTCCATTTTTGTCCAAATTTATACACCGTTAGTGTGCAAACCCAAGCTATAGGGGGCGCCAGTAGTGATGCGTATAAGTTTGATAAATGTAACCAAATCGAGGTCCGGTGAGCTGACAACGTTGCGGACCTCGCCTTGCTCTTTTTTTATATATATTTTAAATTACGATTTTTTCTGCGAAAAAGTACTGTTCGGGCAAAAGCGAGCATTTTACGTTTGATTGTTTATAGAGAGGTATATTTTTGTTGACAATTTTAGTAAGAAACATCGTAATACGCCTGGCTTTTTAATAAGGCTCCCTATTATATATAAAAATAAATGGCGCCAGCAGGCACGTTTATTTTTTTTAAATTTTTTGCTTGAAAATGCAATTACCTATCTTACTGTGAAAACCGCGTCTCGCAAGCTACTACGGTTCGTGAGTTATGTTTCGATGAGTATATTTTTCGAGATATTTTTTGACACTTTAACATTGATACAGTTTTTGTTGAAAATGCGTCTAAATATTAAAACCGTGTGTCCTTAGCTGCTACAGTTCGTGGGTTACATTTTTTTTTGTTTTTTTTTTAAATATCTTAAAAACTATGGATCTAACAGACTTCATCATAAATATAGTTTTTATAAAAAGTACATTTATCCATCTTAGCGGTTCGCGAGTTACGATTTTTTTAATGTTTAGCCCCCATTTCTGCCCTCTTCGCAACCCTTTTGTGCCAAATTTGATAAAAAACTGGTTGGCGGATTTTAAGTAATCGTGTTACAGACCGACAGACAGACAGACAGACACCCAGAAAGACAGACACCCAGACAGACACACACCATGGCAAAATTTTGTAATTTGGTCTTTTTTGACCCAAATAACTTATTTTTAGTCTAAATAATATACTATGTAATACTATGTAATATAATATGTATGAATGTCAATTGATCATCTTCGATATAAAAAATATCGAAATATTCTAAACAAAGTTTTATTTTTTCAACTTGTTCTTCTTCGTTTAGATGATCGATTCTTAATTGCTCTCTTATTAAGTGACGTCTGTCGATAGGTTCAAACGTACCGTACGAGTTAAAATTATTTATTGATTGTAAAGTCAGGTAAAGGTTCAAAAGACGAATTTGAAAAATCAATAGTTTTATCGATGGCGTTAGGATTAATTATTGGTGTTAAAAATTCCCCTTTTTCGTTTACGCAAACAACAACGTTCGGGAGTCTTACTTTTTCTTTTTTCTGCTCTAATAAAATTACATCAGTGGTATTCAAATCGCATTTCAGCTTATAGACTTTTTCTGTGCGGGTTTCTATTGTGATCACCTTTTTTTTGAAAATTTTGGTTTACTTGGGGTTGGAAAACAACAGTTGGAGTTGCGTATAATATTACCAATTTTTGATGTGCGTTTAATTCGGTGTTTTCTTGTTCCGGTGAAAATTTATTCATGGTGATGTCTTTAAAGTTTCAGTACTTGGATTTTACATTCGTAATGTTCTAGAAAATCTAGACCTAAAATAAAATTGAATTCAATATCTACATCACAGATATAGACTTAGCAGGGATTATTTGCGTTAAAAGGAATCAAGGTAGATTCTTGGATCAATATTTTTGATCAGTGATTCCTTGAACAACAATATTTTCGGCAAAACGTTGTTTGTAACTTTCTGCAACGTAATCTTTAAAAAATGAAATACCTTAGCCTGTGTCTATGATTAATCTGTGTTTTTTCGAAGCATCGAAAATGTAATACAGATTTTTAGAGCTTACTGTATGTAAGTTACTTAAAAAAAGCTTAGTTCGTGGTTTTGGCTCAACAAAGGATGGTCGTTTTCCGTAAGTTTTGTGTTTGCGCCGCAATCTGCGTCATATCGTTTTTGGTTTGAGTTTTATTGGCCGGATGGTTTTGGTTCGCTACTAATAGAAAATTTTGATTTGGTGGGGTTAAACTATTATAGGTTTGTTGAGAAACAAAATTATCAATGCATTGGTATTGATTTGGGATTGGTTGCATTGGTTTTTCAAACTGGTAATTAGTTTGGCCAGAGTAGGGATCGTCAAAACTTTGATCAGGGAAGTAGTTATAAGTATTGTGGTTGTCAGGGCAATAGTTGTTTTGATCAAAACTGTTATCAGTATAACTTGTTGCGTCATAATAGTTATTTTCGTAAGTTTGGGAATATTCGTCGAAAATCATAAAATGAGCTCTTTGTGACCGATTGCTTGGGTTTCTTTGTATTACCGATGGGCGGTACTGATTTTGATTGTTTTGCAAAAAATTTTGTCGCGGTTGGGAATTAGAAGTGTTTGGTTAATAATTAGAAAGACGGCATTGATTTTGGTAAAATGGTCTTTGAAATGTTGAGTTTGAATTTTGATTAGGTGCAGAATCTAAAGGACGTCTAATAATTTGTACTCTGCAATCATTTGATTCTTATCGCGTGATTTTGCCTGGGTGACTGTACAGGCCTATTTTGTTTTTGATTTTCAAAATATAATAACTGCAATTCGCGCCTAATGTGTATTTGAGCTTCGAGCTAGTTGATGGAGTTACTACAATGTGGCCAATACGAGGATCTAATCCTTTCAAAAGGGTATTTAGAGATATAGAATCAATTAAATTGGTTTGAATGACTTTGTGGAGGGCGTTTAAGATTTTTTTTTGAACTGCGGAGTGCATTTTGGAATTTAAAGTTTTTAATCTGCTAAAGAAATTTAAAAAAAAATGTGTTTTTGGCGACGGAAATTGCCTGTTCCGATCAGTTAGCTGTTTTTTATCCGGAGTTGAAGATGCCTTTCCTCAAATCAGAAAAGAAACTGTTGATTATATTTCAAATAATTAAAATATTTAATATAATGGAAACAAGGGGAACGCTCTTACTTCAAAGGACGAATATATCGCAGGTATGGAGAAAAACGGAACTTACGCAACAGCTTTTGAATGCCTGGCCTTATCAGATATTTATAAACTGAATTTTCGTTTTTATTTTTAACCTGCAATATTTTGTGATGAAAACGTAACATTTTCAGAACAACCTCAAGTTGTCAGTCGCAGTAACCACCCCGAAAACATCTATCTAAATTGCTCAGGAAACCTTGATTGTGGACATTTTGTTTTACTGTTTCCTTTAGACGACATCTTATCTTCAATTTCTGACCAGCCTAACAAATGCGTTTTATGTAACAAATCTTTTAAAAACAAAAATGGCTTTAATATACATATGTCAAAGGTCCATAAGGATTTTGAATTACTAAATTTAAATTCCTCAATCAGTAACGTAACTATTAATAAGTCCGTTAGTTTTTTTAAAAAACTTGAAAGATGTGTAACTTTTATGAAAGTCCCAGGGTTGTTTGCAAATATGGTGAGGAATATTTGTGCAAAATATTATAGGACTTCGCCCCCCTTGAGGGCCCCACGAACCCATTTTCTATATTTTTAATACGTTAACGCATACGTTTGGCATTTTGCAAATATCTCCTGTACTATTTAGTTTCGACTTATGAAACGTATGTCGTTATAAATAGGATAGATTTCCCTGTGTAGGAAAGTAAATACAATTTTCACAGGTTAATTATTGTGGCACCAGTGGCATTCGAAATAAAACAAAAGACAATTTTTTTTTTTTTTGCACTTTACATTTTTTTTGTTTTTGCATTGTTTTAAAATCGGGTAACGTGCGGGGTAATCCAAAATAACTTAAAAACACAAACTTTGTTCTTTCTAAAAATGTAAAAATTTTAAAAATCAGATTAAAACTAAATGCACAAGCTGAGTTTAAATTAGTATTAGTTGTGAAAATTTGCTTTTTTTAGTTTTTGGCATTTCGTTTCTATTTATACAAAAGACACTTATCGTCACTGTTGGATTTACTGCTAGTCCATATATGACGGAAACTTAGAGTTTGCGAGACGCTCAAACGTAAATAATTGGATTCAGAAAAAAATTATGTTTTTCTTAGTTTTTGTATTTGCGACGTTCCTTATCAATATGACTAGAAGATCTGGGCTGATTTTAATCTGACCTACCCCATTTTGAATAAATTTTAAAACCTTCCATGTTAAAATTCTTCATTTACAATTTGTGCTATTTGACTTTTAGTATAGCGTTGCAACACGATTTGGTGGATTTTTACGGGTGAAAGATGTTTCTGGTCACCGAAAAATATATTCAATTACCGTTATATACAGTTTCTTGTTTATAAAATTTACACAAAAAAATACCCCCCCCCCCTCATTCTCTCGTTCTCGCCGTTACGTAATGATTTTCAACAAGTTTTGGCACATTTGTGTATTATACCTACATATTATTACACATTATTTAGCAAAATAAATTTTACAGTCATACCCCGCCCCCCCTACAGTCGTACTTCCCCCTCTCCACTGCGCTCGGTTTTTGGAACATGACAGTTTTACGATTAATTACAGTCACATGAGAGTTTTAGGATTAATTACATTTTAATGCATTATAATTATTATTATGCACGTCGAAAAATATATTCTATTTTCGAAACATACAGTTTTTTATTTATGGAATTTACCCAAAATAAAATTCTAAAGTAATAAAAAATTATCCCCCCCCCCCCGGCGTCGTCCTAGGTTCCACCTTCTGTGTGAGCATTCAAAATTCAAGAGGTTCATTGTGCACTGAAGTACAAAAAACTCTTGTGTTTTTTTGACATATTTATTATTCGCACACCGAAAAACTTTGCAGGGTGCACCCTATAGTTGTCATATCAAAAAGTTGTCATGAACTCTACAGTTATAATAGTATATTTATAATTTTGTTGTATAAAAAATAGCAATTACAATTTAGTATTAATGTTACTATGACAATAAACTTATTTTTATTACTTTTATGAAAAATACGATTTTAATCACTTTCAGCAAATAACAAAAACAAATGCAAAACATTTCTTTATACCTTGATCAAAAACGTGATTTTAGTAACTGCCTGCAATTAACTAAAGGATAGCTTTTTCGGTTACCGAGGCAATTTTTTTTGGTCACGTGTGCAAAAATATGCACTTGAATTTCCTGCTTACACCTCATTTTCATCGGGATATTCAATGTCTTTTTTAAGACAATCTGCCAAGACTGATTTGGTGTTCTGACGCAGTGAAATAACCATTGGTAATTCATATTTTAAATACTTAGAGATAACTGAAGGAAGTGGCTTAAGTTTTAGGCAAGAATAATTCAATAGTTTCTATATTACTATTTCCCCTTAATTTTGGGTGAAAAACGGATACATTTTTTTTGCACCCGTGGGCAAAAAAAAATTGCAGACAGTTACTAAAATCATGTTTTTGATAAAGTTATAAAGTTTGTTTTTAATACTTTTAAAAATATTTAAAAAAAGTTTATCGTCATAGTAAGATTAATACTAAATTATATATATACTATTATAACTGAGGAGTTGATGACAACTTTTTGATTTTAATTATTATACTTAAACACTGGGTATTATATAATATCGACACATCGAATAACACAACTATAGGGTGCACTCTGCAAAGTTTTTCGGTGTGCGAGTGATAGATATGTCCTTTCTTTAAGTACATCTGAATTGCAAAATGTAACCTTTCCCACCTACGACTTTTTCGTGACTGTCCACTTACGCGTCACATGATGTCAATATGAAATGTTATGACAGTCATGTGACGCGTGCGCGGACACGAACGAAAAAGTCGTAGGTGAGAACCGGGTTTTAAAAAAATGAGCCAAAGGCGACAGGTGTAATAACTTACTTGTAACTAAATAGTAATTCATTATAATGTAATTAATCGTAAAACTGTCATGTGCCAAAAACCGAGCGTAGTGAATAGTGAATGTGTAATAATATGTACGTATAGAAAAATGTGCAAAACTTTGCTGAAAATAATTAAGTAACGGTGAGAAGAAGAGAGGGGTGGGGGAAATTTTTTTAACTAACAAGTTTATTTTGCGTAAATTCCATAAACAAAAAACTCTATATTTCGGCAATAGAATATATTTTTTGGGTGTACATGATGCATTAAAATGTAATTAATCGTAAAACTGTCATATGCCAAAAATCGAACGTACTGGAGAGGGGGAAGTTCGACTGTAAGGGGATGGGGTACGACTGTAAAATTTATTTTGGTAAATAATGTGTAATAATATAAACGTATACAAAAATGTGCAAAAACTTGTTGAAAATCCTTAGGTAATGGCGGGAACGAGGGAGGGGGGTATTTTTTTTATTTACAATTTTACTTTGGGTAAATTCCATAAACAAAAAACTGTATATTCCGGCAAAAGGATATATTTTTCAGTGACCATACACATCTTTCACCCGTTAAAATCCAATAAATCGTGCTGTAAGGCTATATTAAAAGTCATATAGCAAAAATTGTAAACGAAGGATTTTAACTTGAAAGATCTTAGAATAAAGAAAAAAGATGACAAAACGAAATGAGGTTGGTCAGATCAAAATCAGCTTGGATCTTCTACTCGTATTGATCCAAAATCTAAGAATAAACATCATTTTTTTCTTAAAGCAATTATTTACGTTTGAGCGTCTCGCAAACTCTAAGTTTCCATCACATATAGACTAGTAGTACATCCAATGCAATCCAACGAAAATTAAGTTTATAAATATCTGATAAGGCCAGGCATTCAAAAGCTGTTGCGTAAGTTCCGTTTTTCTCCATAGCTGCGATATATTCTTCCTTTGAAGTAAGAGCGTTCCCCTTGTTTCCATTTTGTAAGAAATTTTTAAAAATATTCCAATTATTTGAAATATAATCAACAGTTTCTTTTCTGATTTGAGGAAAGGCATTTTCAACTCCGGACAAAAAATAGCTAACTGATCGTAACAGGCAATTTCCGTCGCCAGAAACACATTTTTTTTTTAAATTTACCATAAAAAAATCTCCTTTAATATTCTTTAGCAGATTAAAAACTTTAAATTCCAAAATGCACTCTGCAGTTCAAAAACAAAACTTAAACGCCCTCCAGAAAGTCATTCAAACCAATTTAATTGATTCTATAGCCCTAAATACCCTTTTGAAAGGATTAGATCTTCGTATTGGCCACATTGTATGCGCTAGTAACTCCATCAACTTGCTCGAAGCTCAAATATACATTAGGCGCGAATTGCAGTTGTCATATTTTGAAAATCAAAAACAAAATAGGCCTGTACAGTCACCCAGGCAAAATCACGCTATAAGAAATGGGTCATACCTCGAATGATTGCAGAGTACAAATTACTAGACGTCCTCTAGATTCTGCACCTAATCAAAATTCAAACTCAACATTTCAAAGACCATTTTACCAAAATCAATGCTGTCTTTCTAATTATTAACCAAACACTTCTAATTCCCATTCGCGACAAAATTATTTGCAAAATAATCAAAAATAATCAAAATAATCAAAATACAAAGAAACCCAAGCAATCGGTCACAAAGAGCTCATTTTATGATTTTTGACGAATATTCCCAATGTTAAGAAAATAACTATTATGACGCAATTAGTTATACTGATAACAGTTTTGATCAAAATGACTATTGCCCTGACAACCACAACACTACTTCCCTGATCAAAGTTTTGACGATCCCTACTCTGGTCAAACTAATTACCAGTTTGAACAACCAATGCAATCAATCCCAAATCAATACCAATGCATTGATAATTTTGTTTCTCAACAAACCTATAATAGTTTAACCCCACCAAATCAAAATTTTCCATTAGTAGCGAACCAAAACCATCTGGCCAATCAAACTCAAACCAAAAACGATATGACGCATATTGCGGCGCAAATACAAACCTTACGGAAAACGACCATCCTTTGTTGAGCCAAAACCCCGAACTAAGCTTTCTTTAAGTAACTTACATACAGTCAGCTCTAAAAATATGTATTACATTTTCGATGCTTCGAAAAAACACAGATTAATCATAGACACAGGCGCAGGTATTTCAGTTTTTAAAGATTACGTTGCAGAAAGTTACAAACAACGTTTTGCCGAAAATATTGTTGTTCAAGGAATCACTGATCAAAAATATTGATCCAAGAAACTACCTTGAATCCTTTTAACGCAAATAATCCCTGCTAAGTCTATATCTGTGATGTAGATATTGAATTCGATTGTATTTCGGACACGTGCAGCTTCTCCTGATTTTTTAGACGTTTTATCGAGATAAGATAATGCAAAAGTATCTCTGCAAGTGGCGTCTCAAATTAGGGATTTTCCTCTGCACCAGGGAAATAAGGACAGACCATCCGCTCGTTTTCCATCTCCCCTACACATACCAGGAGGTTCAAGCACTGATGGTATTCCTGCAGATACAAGAGCCCTCCTGATAATTTTATTGAGCAACCCATGGCGAAACGAACGACCGGCACTTTTGTAGCAGCTTAAGGCATGGTGCCCATAAATGTCTACAGTTTTGCCGCAAGTGCAGTCGTGCATCTCACACAGAGGCTGACCCAAACGTAAAGAGATGGAAATACGAAAGGTGGAATCATCCAAAAGATTCCCTAGTGCAGATGAAGGTAGAGCCTGTAGCCAGGCGTTGCTCTCGGATTCTTGCAGAGCTCGAAGCCTAGCACGATCTTTGGGATCACTGGATGAATTAAAAATTGCTTCGAATTTAGAACGAAAAATTATATTATCAAAATATTTTTGGCGATTGAGATTATTGAAAGGAATATTATTGGTAATAGAAATAGAAGTAAAAAAATCAAAAGCTTCTTTAAAATCGTAGTCAGATAATTTAAAATTTCGGATGATAATATAAGAAGATTGGAAGTATCATTAACTGACCCAAGAAATGCCGAAAGACAAATACTAGAAGCATCACGAATGCCGAGGCCTCCCATTTTTATGGGAATGTTACATTGAGACCAAGCAGTGTCACCTATATGGCAGTTGGTAATATTTTCTAACGTTATTTTTAAATTTTTATCAAAATCAGATGAAAGATTTGGGACCTTCCAGCAAGGAGCACAGCGAAGTAAATAGCTTATTCAAGGTACTACGAAAGAATGTCTTAAAAGATAATAGGCAGAGTGATAGTTTGTTAAAAATATTGATTTTCATTTGTAAAGAGTTAAAAATAGATCGTGTAGAAAAAGGGCTTCCTAAAAGTGTTAGGTCTTCTTTATCTATTTGTAATATGAAAAAAAAAATCGGATGATAAGATAAGAAGATTGGAAATATCATTAACTGACCCAAGAAATGCCGAAAGACAAATACTAAAAGCATCACGAATGCCGAGGCCTCCCATTTTTATGGGAATGTTACATTGAGACCAAGCAGTGTCACCTATATGGCAGTTGGTAATATTTTCTAACGTTATTTTTAGATTTTTATCAAAATCAGATGAAAGATTTGAGACATTCCAGCAAGGAGCACAGCGAAGTAAATAGTTTATTCAATGTGCTACGAAAGAATGTCTTAAAAGATAATAGGCAGAGTGATAGTTTGTTAAAAATATTGATTTTCATTTGTAAAGAGTTAAAAATAGATCGTGTAGAAAAAGGGCTTCCTAAAAGTGTTAGGTGTTGTTCAACAAAATTAGTTATATTAAAATCTTTAGAAACAGAAGGTAATTCATATTTTTTTAAATTTACTTGAAGGCCAGAAGAAGAACATTCTTTAAGAATTTTTTTAAAATCATTTAAAACAAATTCTGGCTCACCAGCAAGCCTGCCGTCGTGTAGGTAACATAAGTTTACTTCGGATTTTAAGGAAAGAGTGATAGGGTGAATTGATATGCAAAATAAAAAAGGACCTATAGGGTCCCCTTGCTGCACTCCCCGCTGAGAAAAAATCAACTCTTTATTAAAAGATAAAAATGATTTTTCCTTGTAACAAAAAGCAATAAAATTGTAAAATTGGTGAATAGACTCTTTTACTTTATGTAGTAAATCGCCTCTACTAATCATGTTAAAGGCATTGAAGAAATCAACTTTTAACAATATTTTTGGGCTTTTACGAGGGAAAGATATATATTTTCGAACAGCATGAACGGTAGCTTCACAGACGGATTTGGTAGCAAAACCCAATTGATGTGGACGAAAATATTTGCCGGGTTGTGAAGAAAGTCAAGCAAATATATTTTTCTACAAGCCTGCGAAAACACATACCAACTGCGATAGGTTGTACACTGCCATCTTTCTTGTTTAATACACATAGTGACGCACCAAAAAAAATTGGACGGATTGAATTTGGAGAAGAATCAGTTAAACCATAAACAACAAAAGAGCAAATTGCTTCAATAAGAATATGCGATGTGTTACCTAGTTCCTCTTCAATTAGGTCTTTCAGATGTTGCGGACGGAGGGCGTCTAAACCTCCAGACGATCCTGTTCTAAGGGAAATAATTAAAATTTTAATTTCGGAATTCGACACATCATGAGTGGTGGGTCCGGGAAAACTTCATTGAGGGGAGATGACGGATGTTTTTCTTTCAGTTTTTCCAATGTAGTTGAATCGTTGTTTGCTAATGTATCTTCTGAACTGAGAAGTCGTATGGACCCTTTGATATCGTTTTCGGAAAGTTTACTTTTAATTTTGCTTTTTGAATGGCCATGTTCAGATTTCTTCTTTTTTGATTTTGATTCTGAAGGTTTGTAAAAATCTTGAAGTAATTTATTGGATAGAAATTTTTGTTTTATCTATATTAAAAGGGTTTGTTTTATCAACAACAATTTTATAGTTAAAGAATGCATTTTATTTTTTTTTTATTTTTCGGGATGTCTTAAAACAGCATAGGGGAACAGGAACAAATGAAACCATGAACGGGTACAATTTTCGGACGTACATTTTCTTAAGAGGTATGATAGTTCGTTTGCTATACAGGAACAAGCACCTTTTGGAATACGGCGAACTACTGGGACAGCAGATCTAAGTTAGGCTAAATATTTATTTATTTCTTCTCTACTTAAATACAATTATCAGACATTTCTTTTGAGAAATGTTTTATTGATTTCTGTTGTTTTAATCCCCTTTCACCTTGAAAAAACTTTCCACAGATAGAACATTTGATTTTATTTATAAATTTGAAAGAATTAGAGGATTCGATTCTTTTACCAGGAAGTGAAGAGTTAACTTGTGATTTATAATTGTTAATAACTGATTTATTACATGATAGTACGTTACTTTTTTTTAAAAAAACTTGAAAAATGTGTAACTTTTATGAAAGTCCCAGGGTTATTTGCAAGTATGGTGAGGAATACTTGTGCAAAATATTATAGGACTGCGCCCCCCTTGAGGGCCCCACGGATCCATTTTCTATATTTTTAATACGTTAACGCAGATGTTTGGGATATCTCCTGTACTATTTACTTTTGATATATGAAAGGTATCATTATAAAGAGGACAGATTGCCCTATATAGTGAAGTAAATACAATTTTAACAGGTTAATTATTTTGGCACCAGTGGCGTTCGTAATTTAAATTAATTAAATTTTTGCACTTTACTTTTTTTTTTATTTTTACATTTTTTAAAATCGAGTAGCGTGCGGGACGACCCAAAATAACTTCAAAACATCTTCAAACTTTGACCTTTGTAAAAATGTAAAAGTTTTAAAAATCAGATTAAAACTAAAAACCCAAGCAGAGTTCAAATTAGTATTAGTGGTGAAAATTTGCTTTTTTTTAGTTTTTCGCATGGACATGTCATTTTTGCTGAGAAATGCAGAAAGATAATTTTTTCCCGTTTTTTCTTTTTCATTTATATAATATATATAATATATTAATATTTTCCCGGACCCACCACTCATGTTGTGTCGAATTCCGAAATTAAAATTTTAATTATTTCCTTTAGACCAGGATCGTCTGGAGGTTTAGACGCCCTCCGTCCGCAACATCTGAAAGACCTAATTAAAGAGGAACTAGGTAACACATCGCATATTCTTATTGAAGCAATTTGCTCTTTTGTTGTTTTTGTTTTAACTGATTCTTCTCCAAATTCAATCCGTCCAATTTTTTTTGGTGCGTCACTATGTGTATTAAACAAGAAAGATGGCAGTGTACAACCTATCGCAGTTGGTATGTGTTTTCGCAGGCTTGTAGAAAAATATATTTGCTTGACTTTCTTTACAACCCGGCAAATATTTTCGTCCACATCAATTGGGTTTTGCTACCAAATCCGGCTGTGAAGCTACCGTTCATGCTGTTCGAAAATATATGTCTTTCCCTCGTAAAAGCCCAAAAATATTGTTAAAAGTTGATTTCTTTAATGTCTTTAACATGATTAGTAGAGGCGATTTACTACATAAAGTAAAAGAGTCTATTCACCAATTTTACAATTTTATTGCTTTTTGTTACAAGGAAAAATCATTTTTATCTTTTAATAAAGAGTTGATTTTTTTCTCAGCCGGGAGTGCAGCAAGGGGACCCTATAGGTCCTTTTTTATTTTGCATATCAATTCACCCTATCACTCTTTCCTTAAAATCCGAAGTAAACTTATGTTACCTACACGACGGCAGGCTTGCTGGTGAGCCAGAAATTGTCTTAAATGATTTTAAAAAAATTCTTAAAGAATGTTCTTCTTCTGGCCTTCAAGTAAATTTAAAAAAATATGAATTACCTTCTGTTTTTAAAGATTTTAATATAACTAATTTTGTTGAACAAAATCCTGAGCTTTCTTCCATATTACAAATAGATAAAGAAGACCTAACACTTTTAGGAAGCCCTTTTTCTACACGATCTATTTTTAACTCTTTACAAATGAAAATCAATATTTTTAACAAACTATCACTCCGCCTATTATCTTTTAAGACATTCTTTTGTAGTACCTCGAATAAGCTATTTACTTCGCTGTGCTCCTTACTGGAAGGTCCCAAATCTTTCATCTGATTTTGATAAAAATCTAAAAATAACGTTAGAAAATATTACCAACTGCCATATAGGTGACACTGCTTGGTCTCAATGTAACATTCCCATAAAAATGGGAGGCCTCGGCATTCGTGATGCTTCTAGTATTTGTCTTTCGGCATTTCTTGGGTCAGTTAATGATACTTCCAATCTTCTTATCTTGTCATCCGAAATTTTAAATTATCTGACTACGATTTTAAAGAAGCTTTTTTTTTTACTTCTATTTCTATTACCAATAATATTCCTTTCAATAATCGTAATCGCCAAAAATATTTTGATAATATAATTTGTCTTTCTAAATTCGAAGCAATTTTTAATTCATCCAGTGATCCCAAAGATCGTGCTAGGCTTCGAGCTCTGCAAGAATCCGAGAGCAACGCCTGGCTACAGGCTCTACCTTCATGTGCACTAGGGAATCTTTTGGATGATTCCACCTTTCGTTTTCCATCTCTTTACGTTTGGGTCAGCCTCTGTGTGAGATGCACGACTGCACTTGCGGCAAAACTGTAGACATTTATGGGCACCATGCCTTAAGCTGCTAGAAAAGTGCCGGTCGTTCGTCTCGCCATGGGTTGCTCAATAACATTATCAGGAGGGCTCTTGAGTGAGTGCTTGAACCTCCTGGTATGTGTAGGGGAGATGGAAAACGAGCGGATGGTCTTTCCTTGTTTCCCTGGTGCAGAGAAAAATCCCTAATTTGGGACGCTACTTGCAGAGATAGTTTTGCATTATCTTATCTCGATAAAACGTCCAAAAAATCAGGAGAACTTGCACGTGTCCGAGAAAATCAAAAAATAAAAAAATATGAAGAGTTAGAAGCCAAAAGGTACATTTTTGTACCCTTCAGCATCGAAACTTTGGGACTCTGGGGTGAAGAAGCTAAATCTTTTGTTAATAAATTATCAAAATTAATAAACAATAAAAACGCAGATTGCTTCATTAAACAATAAATAGGTCTCGCGATTCAACGCGGTAACGCAGCTTCATTTCGAGGAACAATCCCAGACGATTCTTGTTTAGAGGAAATTTTGTATTGTTAAATTTTGTTTTGAGCTTCACAATTTTATATATTTGTACTATAAATAATAATAAATATCTTTACATGACAAAAAAAAGGAGATTCGAATGTTTGTTGTTTTAATCTTTGTAGATCTTGTATCAAAGAAGAGAGATCTCTGCAGTGCACCAAAATGTAGACTCTATAGCTGTTTAATTTCTAAATAAGAAAGTAAATTTCTTGAACTGACCAACTGTGCGTCTCTGCCTCTTAATTTATTTTTATTTGAATCACTAATAAATCGCACTATTCGCCACTTGCCATATGGTAAGCATAATCACAAGCTTGTAAAAATATGCCCAACGGTATGATTTGAGGCTTCGGGTTCTGGCGTGTTTACGCGAATATTATTTTGTTCGTTCGCTTGTGGGTCTTGACCGTCTTGAGACATGATTTTGTATTATTGGGAAAATTAGAAAATCGAACATTTTCTTTTAAATAAAATAAGCAAAAAAATAAAATAAAGTAAACGATTGATTCAATGCTTTATTTAGAGTAGAATCTTTGAAACCATTGTCTTTCTCTCTGCTTGTTGGATACCAGGGGCTTCACTAGGTATTCCTTCCGTACCCTTGTTGCTGAGTGAAGGCGCAGGTTTGCGTTGGGCGGTTTTTCTTAGGTTGCTACTTGATTCTTTTACTACTAGATAGCACACGCAAATTCGGCTATAGTCCTGTGTTTGCGGCATATTTAACCCGTTGCGACTGCGCCAATGTTAGATTGTGACTAGGCAACTTAACTTTTTAAAAACTATTTATTTTCAAAATACCAAACTAGACCGACATAGGTTCGAGTTGAGCTTAATACTAACTTAAGATTAAAATAACATTCGTTTTTATAATAAAATAATATGCTGAATAAGCTGGGAAAGAAATAATAATCTTTTCAAAGTCTTCTCTGAAATGATAAACCATGGGAATGCAAGGTTTGCATATTCCTGGAAATTATATTGAAATAAGAAACACATGTGTCATCTGAGTACTGTGTGACTTGATAACTGGGTTATTTTTCCAAATAACATATTGATTTGTCACTAATACTCATTTTAGGGGGTCATAAAACAAAGTTGGTTTAGGTCTGTAAAAAGAGGAAACCCCTTATTGGAATTTGTCTGTAATATCTTTTTGTAAAGTTTTAAAAACTTTTGTTTAAAATGAGCATAACTTTTGTTTCCGTATACCTTTTTATTTAAGCCTATGTACTGACCAATTGAATACATTAGGGAAACTCCCATTAAAATCTATCTAGTAGTTTTTGTGCGATACTGCAGGAATAAACAGCATATTTTTCATTTTCATTCCTAAGTTTGGTAGGATCTATTTCAATATTCTAAAGCTCTAATAGTTAATATCTTTTGCGGTCTGGAAAAATATGAAAGATGAGAGGTCAGGGAAAAAAGTGGTCATCAAAATTAAGGGAACTTCTTGGGGAACTTATTCTATTCATATACTCTGGTTTTATAATTTATTATAATAGGTAGTCGTAAAAAAAACCCAACCCAGTTTACAATCATTTTATAGGGTATTAATTAAAAGCACCTTTATAAACCTAGCCTCTATAAAAAAATATATTCCAGAATTATGTGTTATTTGTGTCCACTTTGTGCTGGCATGACAAAACTTGCAGGTATGGGCCACTACAGACTCAGTGTAACTAAATCCCAAACTTACATAGAATACTACATATTTTTAGATACACTTGATTTAAAAAAAAACTCATACATGCATTTTTTCCTATGCCACAAAATTTAGCTTTCCATTAGTGTATACTATTATAAGGCACCACCAGCATAGTATGCTTGGCATCTTAAAATTCAGTATGACATCCTTAAAAATGCCGCAGATATCAACATTAACAAAAGTTCAAATTATTACTCGAGTTATAGAAGACGGCTAGTCCATAAGAAGAGCGGACCCATTTTGGAGTTGATAAAATGACGATAATGCGATGGAAAAAGCTCTAGATTGAAAATAATTCTACGGATAGGAAAGATGGATCAGTCAGTCAGTAAGTTCTGAAGTGCAAGATGAGAGACTTATTGACCAACTCAGACAAAATCCTTTTCAACGTCGCTTGAAGCAGCCAATGTAACATTATTTCCGGGTTCTTTAGCAACAGTAAATAGAAGAGTAACTAAATCAGAAGTCTCTTGTCGAGTTGCTACAAAGAAACCTTTTCTAACAGAAGAACAAAAACAGGCCAGAGTGATTTTCGCACTGAACAACGTTTTTCATGATAATGACTTCTGAGGGAGGGTGGTTTTCACTGACGAAAAAATTGTTCAATCATCTTCAAGCAGCAGGAGAATTTTAGTTTATTGTCCACCAAATTCTAGATTTGAACCCGAATATAAAAACCAAATTAAAAAAGCTGGACATTTTTCTGTAAACATGTGGGGCTGGTTTAGTGCTAGAGGTTTGGGTTTTTTTTGAGAATCGAAGGAAGATTCAATAGTGAATGATATATTGAAATCCTTAAAAACGTTATGCTGCCATCTGCACAGGCTTTACATGAAAATAATGACTTCGTTTATCAGCAAGAGAGCTGTCCAGTACACACGGCTAATGTTGTTCGCCAATGGTTTCAAAATAATAATATAGAAACATTTCCTTGACCAGCCAACAGCACTAACCTTAACCCAATGGAAAATATATGGGGTGGAATCGTTAAAATAATATACCAAAGGAATTGGAGACCACGAAATGCAGAAGAGTTAAGCGGTGCTATTTATCGCGCATTGGATCAGCTCTCAGAAGACCATCAGTATTTTCAAAATTTAACCTTTTCAATACCCAGACGTTTGCAGCTTGTAATAGAGAAAAACGATGATCCTATTAAATACTAAATTATTTATTTTTATTTTATCCACTCCAAAATGGGTTACCACCCTCTTTAAAGAACAGCCTTCGTCCGTTACTCGAGTGATAATTTGATATTGTTCAATAAAGACTTTACTAAAGCATTATTTTTGCCGATTTTTTAGTATTAATCAAAATTTAATATAAAAATAAGGTTGCCTTTAATTTAAGTATGAAATATTTTCAGTTTTAGAGACCTTTTTTTAAACAATATGACAAATTGTCGTACTTTTGAAGTTTGTAGGTATTTTAGCTGGTAGTCCGTGTATATTATACACTTTTAGAAAGGTCAATTTTGTAACTGCATGTATGCGTTTTTTTTTTAAATCAAGTGTACTTACACATCTTTTATGGTGGCTGGGGCTTGTTTGGGTTATCCAACCAGAGCTCTTTTGATCGCGGCGCTGTCAAAATAATGTTGACTTACATAATGTTTGCGCCTACTTTTAATAATGGACGGCATTAACCTTAATTTGTCAATTTTACGGACAGCCCATTATGAGCATGCTTAGATGTCAGAAACCTTTTAGCCTCCGTGCCGAACTGTGAAAAATAGTGCCGAGTCAGGCTATTCCTATTTTATGTACCGATAAGTCCCTAATGACTTTTCGTTACATGCTTCTTGTCTTGCAAACTATTAAAATATTACTCAAAGTGATTCGTGATACCTCTAATAGTGACATTTTGTGGAAATCTGATTTTATACTTTTCGCATGTTTTAGGCTTAAAAACGGATCTACTTGCACCTGTATCTGTATAAATCTGTTCTCGTTCTGTTTCGTCATGATTCAGGTCCCAGTGGCGTACGTCATAATCGGTCTTACAATGGAGTGGTATATTCTTATTTTACATAAAACAGCAACATTTTATTCTGATGTTAATTTCCTTGGTCATGGTATTGTCTGACGTGATAGTAGCATCCAGATATTTAAATTCATGGACCCTTTCGAAGTTGTATTGATTCTTGATGTGGTCATGTACTTGGTTTTACTCTCTTTTATTTTTACGCCTACTTTTTTGCTGCAGAGTCTATTTTTAGAAATTCTTCTTTAACGCTCACAGTTTTATTACCAATGATGTCCATGTCATCCGCAAAGGTCAATATCCAGACGGATTCACCGATTTCTGAAAAGAAGAGTCGCGGTTTTTGCCTCCCTTCTATAGGCTATAATTAAATTTAGGCAATTATTTATAGTAAAAATGTTTGAAAGCTTTCTTTCGATCCGTAGTGCAGTTGCGGAGGCTCCGTGCTGATCTTTGTTAAACTAACAAGTTTATTCGGGATTCCTAGTTCTGTCCTAGCTTTCCACAGTTCCCCTCTCAAGAAGTTGTCATACGCTTGTTTAAAATCGATAAAAAGTTGATACAGGACTTTACCGTATTTCCACCTCTTTTCCATTAACTGATGGATTCACACTTCACTTTTTGGTCGATCCTAAGAAAAAAAATATATATTTCTTAAGTTATGTATTTTTGTGTTTGCGCCATCCAGCACTATGATTTAAGGTAAAAATCAAAATCCTCCATATACATCTTACATAGTAACACCCTGTAAACCTCTAAAAAAATGCCAAAATTTCTCAAAATGAAAAAAATTACATTTAAAAAAAATAAAAATAGCATTTAATTTTAAGTAAAGAATGTCGAATAAACTTTTTTTTATACCTTTATCAAAAGCATTATTTTAGTAACTGACTGCAGATAACTAAAATATGATTTTTTTTGGTTACCGATGAAAAAAGAACTTTTTTTTTGATCACGGGTGCAAAAAAAGATTACTTTCCGTTTTTTACCCAAAATTAAACAGAAATAGCGGAAAATAGTAATATTGAGAATATATAATTATTCTTGCCTACAAATTAAGCCATTTCCGTCAGTTTTCACCAAGTATTTACGAAAAAACCATTCAAACACATCGCCAAAATATCAAACTGTCAAAGATTAAAATGTCGCAACAATAAACTTCACCGGGAGGAAACAGGAAAGCGACGTTTCCTGTTTTTCTTGAACTTTTTGATAAAGGTATTAAAAAGAATAGTGTTAACAACTTGCGGCTAAACTGTGCTTTTTTTACTCGCCTTTTTAAATACTCCGCTGCGCTCGTTATTTAAACCAACGCTTGTAAAAAATTACTATTTTAGCCACTACTTGTTAAAATAACTAATTTTCAAAAATTGGAGTTTTTATGCGCTATTCATTAAAAAATCGATTTTTTTAACAACGAATTTTTGAGAATTGTTACAATCTTATTCTGAGCAAAGAATGTTTTATAATGATTTTTTTTAACCTCTACACTTATCTCACAAAAAAAATTGATTTGAAATCTGCAAAAATGGTCAATTTTGTGGCCTTTTTTGCACCAAGGTTTTACCAGGAATTTGGCGATAAAAAAAAATTAAAGACCAAATGCAAAAATAGCAAGAAAAAATCAGCTCCGCATTTGTTTCTATTAATTCTCGCACTTACCAATCTTGAGCAAAAATGTCTAGATGGACAACCTGTATAATCTAAATGTCAAATTAGACAAGCTTCTGCGTACCCCTGCTAAACACCCAAAGGGTCGATTTATACGGCAGTGAAAAACGCAGTTCAAAACGCAAGTACCAACATTGAATGTTTGTTACTTCTGATTAATGAAAACGATGGAAAACCCACACAAAATTATCAAAGACATATTCCTTGTTCTATAGGGTACTACGTTAAATGTTCTTATGACAAATCCTTATCTTTTTATCGTTCATACACTGGACCTGATTATATGGACTGGTTTGCTAAAGAACTACTGGATTTTGCTGAAAACTTGGAGATTGTGTTTTTATGTCATTTATCTATGGAACCCTTAAGTAAAGAAAAAGAAGGTAATTTTTATGATGCCAAAAATTGTCATATTTGTGAAATATCTTTTCTAAATGGGGGGAAAAAAATGTGTGACCACAATCACTTAACATCTGAGTTTAGAGGAGCAGCACATGAAAACTGTAACTTAAGTTTGCAAGACAGTCACACGGTACCAGTAGTTTTCCATAATTTAAGTTCCTGTAATGGAAATCTAATAATAGGAAGTATTGCCAAGTTGGAGGGTTCTATAGACGTACTTCCCATTAATAAAGAAAAATACATTTCCTTTACTAAAAAAATGCAAGAGAGCTTAATTGAATTTCGATTTATTGATTCGTACCGGTTCATGGCTAGAAGTCATGGCAGTTTAATAGTTGTTGAGTTAGTGTATACGAAACAAAGATACCTACTTATTTTTAAAAGCAAGTCTTATTTGCAAATTTCTTTTAAAATAAACCCTTAAATGCACCGCAGGCAAAAATTTTAAAAAAATTACACTAAACTGCTATTTTTACGCTTTTAAATGTTGTTGACAAAAAAATTGCTTAAAATTACACACAGGCGAAAACATTGACAAAAGTAACAAAACATTCTTTAAAAATTTTGATCTCTTTTTCTAAAATATTTTTGGAAAAGTAGATTGGGTTAGATGCCAAGAAGGGGTGGGTTGCGGTAGTATATAAAGATTTGTTGCCAAATCATAAATGCATCGCAGATGAAAATTTCAAGAAAAATGTCATTTATTATACGTTTTGAATTCTGGTGAGAAAAATTCCGTAGGATTGAACTAAAATTGTTGTTGTTAAGAGTAATGACGTCTTAGCACCACCGGTAAAATATTTGAAATTTAAGATATCACACCAAACACACGTCACAAACCGGAGTAAAGAATCAAAAAAGTGGGGGAGTCATAGCTCTCCCTGCATGGGACTCTTGATCATGATTTATTATTTGTAGATTGAGTTGGACCTCCTGGGGGGGGGTTAACCTCCAATCCTTCCCCTCCTGGCTACGCCACTGGTATATAAGGTGATGAAAAAGAATTGCTATCAATATTTTGATACTTCCGATTATCCTGAAAATAACATTTATGGGATACCGAGAGTAAATAAAAAAGTATTGGGTATGATGAGGGATGAGAACAATGGAAAAATCATGACTCACTTCATTGCACTTCGATCAAAAATGTACGCTATAAAGGTTCTTAATATTGAGCACCAAGAAAATCTTGTGTATGTGTCTTTCAGAGAAGCATTAATATAAAAAAGCAAAAGGTGCAAAGAAATCCGTAGTATACTGTATAAACTGTATTTATATTATGTAAGAATAACTAAGAATATATTATAAAATATATGAAATGACAAACAATCTAATTGTATATTTATAATACCTTCCAATTTTAGATAATTTTAAATACAACTATCTCTAAATATATATACATAATAAATATATAGTATAAGAGTTATATGCAAATTTCTATGTAGATCAAAAAAATACCACGTTTTCGTCTTATGGGGATTTACATGGAGAAAGTGGCCTAGAACCCCCTCTGCTTACCTACTTCAGTTAAGGTCCCAAACTGTCTTTAACACTCGGTTGGGGCTCCAAGATTACTCTGGAACCTCAAAATGTTTTGACTCCGCTGAGGTCCCAAACTGTCTTTAAAACTCCATTAATCTGCTTTTAAGACTCCGTTGGGGCACCACGACTACGCTGGGATCCCAAGCTGTCTTTAGAACTCTGGTAAGGTTCGTAGAAATATAAAATAACACTATTTTTTCCATTGCTCGTCTCTCAAGCTCAATCTAATCATCAATGATCTGAATGCCCTGCATGATATCCGGATTATCCACGGAAAGCAATTTTGAGTAGTTGTTATAAGAAATATATTTATCAAATAAGGGATCAATATAGCACCAATCGCTAATTTGATTGATATTATCCAAGCATTTTATAAATTTCATCTACAGGATAAAATGTATCCATTTGTAATTAATGTCAGTAAATAAGTTTTATTGTATTAATCTTAGTAGGAATAGTCTTTTGAAATAGTAACTAAATTCCTAATAAAAATTAGCCATTATCTAGTAATATTAAGTCAATGTAAAATTGAATTGGGCTTTTGAAAAACGAAATATATTATTAGTTTGATAATAATAACTTCAATATTTCTTGAATGAATCTTACTAGAAATTGATTTAATTTTTATTTCGTTTGATATCTAATCGCTATAAGAATAAGTCAAACACTAAAAAGATAGATTCCATTCTATTTAGTTATGGTTTTAATTTTTGATTTCATCAAAATAAGCATTTTACGGATAAAATCAATTTAATAATTTTGTACATTTTATCTTTAGCAGGTTTAATGTAACTATTAAATATATTGATTCTATTCTATTTTGTTATAGTTTTAGTTTTTCATTTGACCAAATTAAGCATTTTACGTATAAAATCAATTTAATAATTTTGAGTATTTTATCTTTGGTAGGGTTAATGTAACTTTTAAATATATAAACTCTATTCTATTTTCTTATAGTTTTAATTCATCATTTGTTTCTAATGCCTGTACAGTCCAAATTTTACCCGTCTGTAATGACGTCATATTTCAACATCAATCAGCATCAATTTTTTCTAAGAAAATTTTGTCACTGCTTGTTGAAATACTCTAAACAAAGATTAACGAAAATGACGTTATATACAAATAGGTAAAATTTCAGCTTACACTGACAATAATTGATTGATTCATTCGTGGAAATTTTCTTGGCTATATAGTGTAATACAGAGAAAATTACACCCAAAAAAATCAACCACAGAAAACGAAACGGTTTGTCACTCTAACAGTCATTCTTATATGCGTAGACATTTGACTTCAAACTTAGTCCTAATTAGAGCATGCACGTTCTAATCGCGTAAATAAATCCATGAAATAATTTGTGAATTTAATTGACCTTAAATTAAATCAAGCTCCAACTTTTTGACCAAGAATAAATCCTTTGTTTAATTGCAAAAAAAGAAAGGTTTCAATAAAAATAAGCATATTTAAATTTAAAAAAAATGTATTAAAATTTCAAAAAAATATGTATACTTAACACCCAAAAGCCCCATCACACAAAGAAGTTTTTTATTTTTATAAAATCAGTGACTTGTATCTAAAAGTTTATATACATAGCTAACACAAAACCGCAAGTGTCACAGTTATTCAATAAATAAAATAATCTATATAGGATTGGCTATTTTAAATGGAATACCATTTCTGAGACAGTTTTTTTTAAATAGGACACACCCGTATTTTTTACATCTTCTAAAACATGTGGGCAATACTATTTTTTACCTTCATGGTCCTCAACGAAAATGAAACAGATGCGATTTTGGGTATTTAGAGTGAGTTTCTGGAAAAATCCTCGGACACGTCGATTTTGTTTTCAAGGAAGACACTTTTAGGCAAAATTAAAATATCTGCTGAACCATCTCTCTTTACGGGGTGAACCTCACCCTTAGAATTGAAATAGGGAAAGTGGGTCGACGTGTTCGAGGATAAAAATACAGTTTAACTATCCGAAATCGCCTCTCTTTTCGTTGAGACACACTGTACGTATCTGTAATGTTGTTCTTGTTTTAACGTACCCTCGCAATAGTGCTTCAAACATAGAAAAAGGAGCTCTCTGATACCAAGCCATATGCAAATATTTTGAAAAAGATTAACGATAGTCATAGACATTATTCCATTTGAACTCTCCACCCGGTATACCGTAGTTAAATTATAAGTGGGATTCTAGAATCTGAGTCGAGTCGTATTATGTCGATTGGATTCGGCCGACCGATGGTAGAATCCCAGTTCATAGATGTTTGACAATATTTTATCGACTACACCTTAATTAACTAATAGATATAATAGATTGGTAAGATAATTATATGGATTTTATGGATGGAATGAATGGATAAACAAACTAAACATTAACGGCCCAATTACATCGTTAAACCGGCAACGCTGTTGGGTCCATTTATTAGGAAATTCTTTTTCCGCATGTTTCTCGGAAACGGGACTTCCAAATGGCCTGAAATTTTGCCTAAATTGTTTATTGGCCTATGTTTTTCCATCAAATCTTGGTACTTTTTTAAAATTTTGTTTATTTTTTGAAAAAAACTGTTTTAACTTTTGTGGTGTTTCAAAATTGGCGCGCCCATATTACGTCAGAAACAGTCAGAAATACCCTTTATAGAGACCTGTAAAACTAAATTGGAAATATTTGCGATTTTCCAAATAATGGACACCTAATTTCAAAAACCCTCTAGATTGTATTAATAAGCTTTGTAATCCTCTTCCTCTAATAAAAAACAAATTGAGTATTATTTTCCTCTAAAGCTAAAACATGCGGAAATGTAAAAACATGGACTATACTGGTTACCTATCAATATTAGCTATATGCCTAGCATCAAAAAGTACCTAAATGGTTATATTATAGATACCGCCACCATCAAAATTAACCACCCACGTCGTTTTTTTTGAGCTTACCCTAGGCATAGTTTCTGGTGTTCTCCTTTCCTAAATATATTCGGCTAAGAGAGATCCAGCATATATACCTAGGTAACACCCCTTACCAGGAAAAAAGTTTATGCCATGCAAACATCGAAATTGGTCGACTCACTGTATTTGCAACTAACCAATGTCAGTGTGTCTGCCTGACATTCTTCATAACCTTAGTTTTGTCGTTTTGTTTTGGAGTTCGTCGACCTGGTTTTTGTGTTTTATTTTATAATTTTGGTAATTATGCAGTATACGGTTTTCTGCCATTTTTGATTTTTTTTAAAAAATTCTTTATGGGGGCACCTTCCACGGTCCCTAGGACCCCAAATCCGTCTGCGCCCGTTGGTTTTTTTTTTATTTGCACACACACAGTCCAACCCAACCTAATTCAAACCAACCCAAAACAATCAAAAAAACACATTACAACCCCCCCTGGGCACCCTTTTTTCTCGTAAAAAAAAAAAAAAATCGGGCGCAGGCGGATTTGGGGTCCTAGGGACCCTAGAAGGTGCCCCATAAAGAATTTTTCAAAAAAAATCAAAAATGGCAGAAAACCGTATACTGCATAATTACCATAATTTTTCCTTTGGTGTAAAGCTACTTTTTAGAACCCTTAAGTGGTCTGTGTGTATTTGTAGAATATGACTTGTGCACTGAAAAATTGTAAATCGATAAGGAGGCTGACGGAGGACGTCAACATTTCTTTTCACTAGTAAGTGTAAAGGTCAGTTTATGCTCGCTACTTAGATCAAGCTAAGACATTCTTTGCGGATTTTTTACAGGGTAATTAAACAACCTGCAAACTTTGTACTGCTTGTTGATCTAAGATACAAGCATAAATTGACCTTAAAGTTGGATTAATTGTTCTGTAAATTAAGCAGAAGAAGTAAGATGCAAAGAAAAATAAACTACATACTATACATGCATTTGTTAATAGTTCACAGCTTAGCTTACAGTAAGAAATTAATAATTTTTATATCTTACTTCTTAGGTACTTTATGGAACCATGACTGGACCTTTAAGGTCCCATTACCTTAAGTTTTAATGTGTTAATCCCATCGAGTATAAATAAATACTTGTAAATACAAGGTCTTTTGTATCACCGTTACAAACTCGATGTTGCTGTTCATGGTGACAGGAACAATAACATTATTTTTAGAAATGGTGGTAAGTTGTCATGTGTGAAATAGGAGGGCAATGCCAATACCCCCAAAATTATTTTATTATTTTATTTATTTACAAGGGTAATTTCACTGGCAGGTATATATGTACATTTTGGTGCACATTAATTTGATTTTTTTTACATTATTTTAAATATTTTTCTGTTTTTTTCTCTTAGTTTTCATTCTAGTTTCAAAAAAAATCCTTATTTTTTTTTCCTTTGTTTCACATTTTCTAAAAACATGCGAACTCTACAAAAAAAAGTGAAATCCCCCTCGGTTGCCTGATACAATAAGTAATTTTTTTTTATTTGTGCTCTAAATGTTGTGGGTTCACTTAACCATACTTTGTGCTCAGCAAACTTATTTTTTGGCAACAAAGTGCAACTAGAAGCAAGGACATTTCATTTACTTTTACATTAATAGTTTAGGTGCACAAAAAAATGCTGGACAATTTGAATTTTCTGGTTTAGGAAAACATACTTATAAAAAAATATAATAAATACAAGAAAAACATTTTTTTTTAAAGCATGCATACCCAGTTAGTTTTAGTAGTTTTTTTTTGTATATCTAGTGTCAGACTGATATTTGACAAGTAAATGTTTCCATACAGGCACTGCAAATTAAGTAATTAGATTAAATAAAAATAATTATACAAACCAAACAGTATAAAATTGCTAAATTTTAAATAAAATATATGTGTAGGTACCTACTTAGCTAATACACAGCGAGAAACTGATACATTAATTTGTTTTTTTTTATCAATTTTTAGTATGTTTGCATTTATCATGAAAAATAATGTCCTTTCCACCAAAAAATGTAACATTGGTTTTGTAATTAAACAATTACAAAATATCTTGTGAATAATTCAATAATGAAAGGTTTCACATTTTTTTAGGATTCCAAACTAAGGTTCTAAATGTCTTGTGAATAATTCAATAATAAAAGGTTTCACATTTTTTTAGGATTCCAAACTAAGGTCCGATATCCAAAATATGGCGTCAGGCACTTTAAGTGAATCCTGAAGAGTAGCAAAGGAACAGGAACAAATTAGTGTGCTCCACGCATTTTAAAGTTGAAGACTTCTTATCAGATAAATAGAAGAGAAAGATGCCTAAATTTAATGCTGTGCCATCCTTACTTTTGGACATAGAAATTCAATATTTAAGTCTGCATAGTACCAGCATCAGTGACATATCACAAAACTCAACTTTGATGAGTTCAGATGCAAGCATAAGTCAAGTTTCACAAAATGCACCTATAGCTGTTTCATCTGCGTCTTCATCAGGGAGCATTTCTAAGGAAAAGACATTGAAAAGAATTGTAAGAAAAAGAAAGTAATTTTTGCTCTCTGATATTTGTTATGATATAGAAAACCACATTTTTTAAACTGATTTTTATGTTACTGCTACCTTTCTTAAAATTCAGTTTTTATTTATTTACTTTAGTTTTTTCCTGTCAAGAGTTTCCTGTTCAAAATGTTTGATTTTTTAACTGCAATATTCCGCTTTATTTTGCTTTAAACTTTTTTCAGATTAAATCAAGAAATTCAAAGCAGCTATGCATCAACCAGCAGCAGTGATACCAAGAGGAAGAAGCTGGCATTTATTAAAACCATTCACAGTTACAGGTTAGTATGCTGTACTGTCATATTTATTCTGAAACTTACATTTTTGATAAAGCCAAAGATGATAATGGGACAGTATTTATAAGTTACTAGAAAACCAACAAAGGTAAACCACAAACCTGATCTATTATTTGTATTTTTTGGAATTAAGAAAAAAAAACACCTTAATTTAAAAAAAAATAGGAGTATTTCATTTAAAATATAAAAGTTAATGTCATAATTTGATATTTGAGATGATATTTGCAAGTTTTCAAGTATATAAATTGACAGAGTAAAGAATATTTTGCAACCTATTTAAATTTTTAATCTAGTTTGCATAAAAATAAATGGAAATTAGTTAAGAACAAAAATGTAATAAAAAAGAAAAAATTTCATCTGAATCTTGATTCTCAAAACCAAACTGCAAACGCTAACCGGAACTACATTATTAAGCAAAGGTGTACCAGGATGCTTTTGGTTGATTTTTTGTCATTTTGTTACCTTTATTTTTATTCTGTATAGGCACCCTTAAGCAATACTTACATAAGTCATACCATTAGTTTAAAGTGGTTTTGGTTTGTTTTTGTCTTGTAGCTGTAATTAGTGTGTGTGGTTATCTTTTAAGTTAACAGCACAACAAAAAAATGGCTCTGCACAGAATAAACATAACTATAACAGAGATGCAACAAAACAAAAGTGCCCTTGCATCATTATTAAAGTTAACAACATGACAGGGCCTTACTACAGCAGGCAGAATAAAGCTGAACATAACAGAGTAGCCAAACAACCAACAAAAATCACCCTACTGGTATCAATACAGATGCCACTTAATTTTATTTATTCAAAATATTATATTTTTTGTTAATTTTGTTTTTTTTTTGTTAATTTTTTTGATACACAAAAAGCGAGGAAGAAATAATGAAAAAATCAACATACCAAGAGCGGTGAAGCTTATGGATCATCTCGTAATATTTTGATATAAAAAGGTTGGTTTTCATAATTTTATAATTTATACCAAAGTTTTTAGTTTGGTAAAGTCCCCATTTTTCGTTAATAATATCATGGACCTAGGTAGGTATTCTTTGCTCTTATAAATGTGTCCACTTTTATCTAACATTGCTGTAACATTCCACAAATTTTAATAACTGTCAAGAGAAACATAGGAACTATGTTTACACCTTGGTTTACACTTGTGCTCAAAAAAAGTAATATACATGTCATGTTAAGAATTGTTATTCGAAGGTGAATGTAACTTCCATTGACAATTTTTTTTTACTCTGTTTTTCAATGTCCCGACTGCTTATGTCTCTGCAATTGTCAGTACGTGATGATAATTGCAGATACATACATAACCTATCAAAACATAGTGAAAAAGTAAAAAACAATGAGAGTTTAAAACTCTAGTTCACTCTTATGTCAAGAATTATCATGATTTTACTTTTTTGTCATTGTGAACCTTTTTTTTAGCACAGTTGTATATGAATGATTCCACCAAAAATGTGCATTAGTTCGTAAGGGTCAAAAGCCAAAAAATAAATAAAAATACGGTTTTTAATTTAAAATTTTATTGAGGACAATGTTATTTCTTAAAGCTTTTACAAAAAGTATAGGAATTTGTTATTTTTATCCCGCAAACGTCATTCCCATGTCATGTCCCCAACGCAAAATTGTAATAGAAAATGCACCTTAGCAAAATTTACTTTAATTTATTATTTAAGTACTAAAGTAACATTTTTTCTCTGTTAAAATAAAAAATATTTAGAGAGAGAGGGCAGAATTTTAGAGGTAGATAGAGCGATAATTTGGTGACGTGCAAAAAAATTTAAGGTTGTTGAAGAGAGACAGCAGGCTATAAAAAATGATTTTAGAGAAAGGATACATGATATAATGCAATTGTGTACTAAAAATTTCTGTTATGTCATCTGTCTGTCATCTTGACTAGTGTCGTTCATAAGATTTTTATTTTGCCTTTTTTATAAAAAAAATAGCAAAAATTGTAAGTGGTATTAATTTATGTCAATCAAAGTTCTCTACGTCTTTAAATTTACCAAAAAACGTGTCCTACTAAAGTGTAATTAGGCGCATCTAAAAATCACAGGTATTTAATGCCAGAGCCATGATGAATTTTAAAATAGGTTTGTTAGATTATTTTTATATGTGCTAAAATACTAAAATATAACTTTGATTGAAAGAAATTAATACCACCTTATGTTTTACACACTTTGCACTATGAAAAATTACAATTTTTGCTGTTTTTGGATAAAAATGGCAAAATAAAAATCATATGCACGACATCACTCAAGATGATAGACAGATAACATAACAGAAATTTGTAGTAAACATTTGCCTGAAATTATGTACGTCTTTCTCTAAAATACTTATTTGTAGTCTGCTGTCTCTTAAATATTTTTGCACTTTACCAAAATATCTCTTCATCTACCTCTAAAATTCTGCCCTCTCTCTCTCTCTCTCAATAATTTTCATTTTAACAGAGAAAAAATGTTTTTTGGTAGTACTCTTTTTGAACGCTAATAAAACAGTGAAAACTTGAAAAATGTGAGTCTTTTATTTTAGAAATCGAAAGTTTGGAAGTAAAACTTTAAAGTGTGAGCTAAGTCATGGCATAAAAACGTGAAAAACATAGTAAAAATTGCTTAATCAAAAACGTTACCACTTAAATTATGCTAAAATATTTTAAAACTTAAATTACCATCATAGCTTGACCATAACTAAATTATCTGCTAGAAGATGCATTTTTTTATATTACTTGGGTTTCTTGAGAGAACGATAAAAAAACAAAAAAACAAACTTGATTTAATTTTAAAAATCGGGTAATTAAAAACAGGTCATTTGACTTAATAAATAGGTACCTACCAAACGCAGGATAACCCGATTTTATTTTTATTCATGCAAATATTCTACAAAAAAAGTAATTCAATAGTACTTCTGATTTCCGAATAGCCAGTTAAAACCCCAGTTCCTTGGTAGTTCAGTTGGTAGAGCATTAGACTGGTATTCTAGAGGTCCCGGGTTCAAATCCTGGTCGAGGAAAAACTTTTTTCCGATTTATTCCCTCACCCTTTGCCCTATACGCCACAAATCTTTTCTGTAAATTTATTAGGGCGCTAAATTTTCCTTTCATTAAAAAATCTAGTAAAAACTAAATAACTTTTTTTCGAAGATAATATTAACAGCGCTAACTGGGGGAGCCAATTATAATGAACAACCCTGTACATACCTGCCCAAATTACTTAGGTAGAATCGCGCTACTGATACAATTTCATCAAATATCCAAGAAACCGATCCCACAAGAACCCAAACTTCTCCAAAATCATTGCTCTCTATCCCATGAAAACTATGGAAAAATTTGTCCCAAAACCTACCCAAAATTTTTTAAAAAATTAGATTGAAAAAGAAAATTTCAGCAGACCAAGGAATAATTTTTTCGACACTGACCATAACAGCACTATTTATTTTTTGTGTTTAAATGTCAGCCGTCATATTGAAATTGGTCTGGAGAATTTGGAATAAACATTATGTCATAAAACAGTGGCGGAAAAAGGGTTGGGAGAGACGGGAGTACAAAGCGACCCAAAAGATAATGTTAAATTTATATTGTGATTAAAAATAAGTCTGATGGAATTTTTGGAAGAGAAATAAAATTTCAGATATAATAATTCTTTGAAAAAACTTCATTCAAACAATTCATACCTTCTTGCCTTTTAAATTTTAATGACATTATACAAATAGTTTTTTTTAATTATTTCAGGTATGTTGCATTAATACACTTTACACTTGTGGTCAGAAATATTTTATTAATATAATTAAAGGGTAAAAGATGGTAAAAAAGGAAATTAATATATTCTAGCAATGATTCAAGCACAATCATTATTAAAAATGGCTTTTGGTGAAATTTGCTTAAACTTTTAAGGATTTTAGATCTTTATTCAAATGATATTATAAACGCAACTCGATCCTATGAATAGTTTCTGAGTAAAAGAGCTTTAAAGTTGAGCATTTTAGCAATTTGATTGTTTTTTATATAATGCTTTTTTCTCATTTCCCAGCAACCAACGGAATAAAAAAAGATCAGTATGGCAAAAAAATGTGTGGTAATTTATAAAACATACAAAGGCGATATAGTCATAAATTCCACAATACAACAAAAAAATAGGGTTCTTTTTTGCTAAAATCAAGACAAATGGTCAGATTTGACATATATAAAAAAGAAGACACAGTAGAAATTAAAATCAGCAAGGAAATACTTGATTGTTATTTATTGTTATTTGAGATTTTTTTTTTATTTTTAGCGTTTCTTGCAAGTAAGTAAGTGCTGATTATTTCGGTGGGATTTATGTTAATAAAGGGTTAAACGGCACAACATAAAGTGACCAGAGGAAACACGGCATAAAATAAATAAAATAAAAAACTACCATAAGCGAAAGAGGGAGATTTTCTGTCATAGTAAAAAAGAGTTTAAATTAAAATAAATATCATAGGTATAACTTTATAAGATAAGTCTATTTTTCGAAAAAGTAAATTATATACATTTACAAAAATAGAAAACTATTTTGTCATTGTATTAGTGACCTTAAATTCTCAATCGGTTTCGTTTAAATTTTTTATAACTTAAGGATGAATTTGAATCCTAAAAACAGTTCGTTAACTTAAACAGATAAACCGTACATCAAATATGAACAAAATTTTGCACACCTGAGGCCTCTGGTATCCCCCACAGACCATTTGCTTGGTTTTCAAAAAAATGTATATATATATATATCTTGTTTTTATTTAGGTTTTAAAATAATCGATAATTTTTAGCGTGAATTAAACATTTTTAGAATAAGTAAAATTATGTAGAAAACTTAAAATTATGCAACATCCGTAAAATGGTTCCGGGATAATGCTTTAAACTTTCACCGTACAAAATTTGATACAAATTTAATTAACAGTTTTTTAGTTTAAGTAATTGGAAAAAGCGCATTTTTTATTCAAATTCACACTTAAGTCCTACGTTACAGATAAAAAACACGAGAAATGGTGTGAGCGCCATCTTTCGATGCAAAATTTGGTTTTTAGTTTGAAGAAAACTTATTTACGAAATTTTAGTCTGAATTCTCAGATGTGTCACATTCATCATTTTCATGTGTGTTACTTAAAAAAAGATAATTTCACATGAAGCGCTATACAGGATGGATTCTCTAAAAAAAACTAAACACGAATCTGTAATGAGTTTTTACGGACTTTTCGCTCATGGTAAAAAAAATTTTGGGGCTCCCAACTGGAGGTTCAGGGTCCACCTACTATTTTTTTTTAATAAGAAGGTACCACTTGTGGCACCTTCTTGGAAAGCTTGGCAAAAAAGTCATCTGTCAACCAATGTGTTTAAAATTTTAAAAAGTTTATTTTTTTGTCAATTGTTTTATCTTCAAAATAAACTACATATTTCTCTATTTACTAAGCGCAATAAGAACATCTGTCAACACATTTGTTAAAAATTAAAAAAAAAACTGTTTTTTGTCAATTGTTTTAGCTTCAAAATAAACTAGATATTTATTTAGTTACAAGTGGAATAAAGAAATTATTAGCGCCTATTTGGGAACACATCCTAATTACCTTTTTTTAAATTTACTAAATATTACATAAAAGGGAGATAGATTCAAAGCACACCCCGAGTTTCCTTTTCACCTCCTTAACGACAAAAAATTGTTTTTTTTTAAATTTTTAACACATGGGTTGACAGATGTTCAAGATCAAGTTGTCCATTGTAAGATTGACGTAAAAAGTTATTTTTTTTGTTAAAAACATGTCTGTCAACAACTTTGTACATAAAAAGTCATAAAAAAAACTCAATTTATTAATTTTTATCAGTAAAGCCAAGCCTATGGATAATTAACCATAATAAAAGTTGGTCCTTCGAGCCGGATGGTTCAACTAATATGAAGAAATAAGAAGCAAGAGTTGGATTTGGTGTCTACAAGAAGGGCCCTGCAAGATAAGTCCATTTTCATTTCTTATTTCTACCTTAAGACGTTAAATTTATATCAATTAAAACATACTAAATTATCCAACCAAGTGGGTATATTTAGTTAATTTTTGGTATCTATTTTACCATAAATTGTCTTCTATTTAGACACATCAATTTTTCAATTTTGGTATCTATTTTACCATAAATTGTCTTCTATTTAGACAAACCAATTTTTAATTTGGTATCTATTTTACCATTAAGTGTCTTCAATTGTGGCACAGTAATTTTAATTTTGGTAATTATTTTACTGTACTAATTTTTGGTATTTGTAACTTACCGTATTTCAAATAAAATTAATTACGATTATGGCTGCAAAGCTTAAAGAATATATAAGAACTAGAAAAGTGTTATTTAATAAGTTGGCCAACCTTGAATTGTTTGTTGTTAAACTTTTGTATATTTATGAGCATAACAGATTGTTACATGCAGGGTCTCAACTGCTTCTGTTTTCTATACGGCAAAAATATTGGCCAATTCGAGGCACTAATTTAGCAAAAACGACTGTTAGAGATTGTGTCAAATGTTTTAAATTTAAGCCAGAATTTCAAAAGGCTGCGATGGGCAATTTACCAAAGAACGTATTTCTCCTTCTTTTCCTTTTGAATACACTGGAATTGACTTTTGCGGATTAAAAATAAAAAAGGCAGAGGTTTTATTTAAGTTATATTTGTGTTTTTGTATGTTTCTGTACAAAAGCTATACATTTGGAGTTAATGACAGATATAACGACTGAGTCGTTTTTAGCTTGTTTGCGAAGGTTTACATCTAGACGTGGCACACCTCGTGATATTTATTCAGACAATGGTCAAACATTTGTCTCTGCTGATAGAGAATTAAAATTACTTTATGAATTTTTGAACGCCAATGATACGTATATCACAAATTTTGCTGCCACAATTTCAATAAACTGGCACTTTATTCCTCCATATGCTCCCAATTTTGGTGGATTATGGGAATCGGCTTTAAAAAGCAGTAAATTTCATTTAAAAAGAGTTTTAACAAACACGAGGCCAACTTATGAAGAGTTAAAAACGGTAATAATTCAAATTGAAGGAATTTTAAATTCTCTCCTTCTCATTTTCTAATTGGACCGAATATTGTGACTCCACCTGATCCCGACCTCACTGAAATTCCAATTTCAAGATTATCTCGACCACAGCTTATACAAAATTTAACGCAATAATTTTGGATTCGTTGGAAAAAAAGAATATTTGTCAAATTTATATAAAAATTATAAATGGAAAGAAAATGCTTCAGAGATAAAAGTTGGTTCCTTAGTCATTATAAAAAACAAAAAAGTTCCATCATGTTATTGGCCATTAGGAAGCTATTTCCCGGACATGATGGTGTTTCAAGAGTTGCCTTGATCAAAACGATCAAAGGGATGTTCAAGAGATCAACAAGACATTTATGTTTGCTGCCAAACCAAACCGAAGTTGACAATTAGTTGGTGTATTATATTCCGGTTGCTGTTTTCCTTTAAGAGGACTATGTCCATACCATTACGAAGATTATTTTGAAGGTTCCCTTCAAGGCGAGGGCTATGTTCAAGATCAAGTTGTCCATTGTAAGATTGACGTAAAAAGTTATTTTTTTTGTTAAACACATGTCAGTCAACAACTTTTTCAATAAAAAGTCATAAAAAAAATAAAACTCAATTTATTAATTTTTATCAGTAAAACCAAGCCTATGGATAATTAAACAACAGATGTCAAAAAAATGTATTTAATCGAATTTCTTTTTTAACAAGCTTTCCAGAAAATTGCCACAAGTGTACCTCCTCGTGAAAAAAATATTGACAGGCCCTGGGTCTTTAGTGAGGGCCCCCAAATGAGCCGCTAATAATGTCCTTGTATGGTATTTTCTTTATTCCGCTTAGTAAATAGAGAAATATGTAGTTTATTCTAAAGCTATAACAATTGACAAAAAATAAGTTTTCTAATAATTTTTGACACATTGGTTGACAGATGTCAAAAAGAGCAGGTGCGGTAAATTTATTTTTAACAAGCTTTCCAAAAAACTGCCACAAGAGGTATTTTCTAATTGAAAAAAAATAGTTGATAGGCCCTGGGCCTCTAAGTGGGGGCTCCATTTTTTTATAATGGGCGGAAAGTCTTTAAAAAGTTCGCTTTTGGCTTTTTTTACAACTTCTTCCCTAAAGCCGCTAGAAGCACCGTTCCATTTAAAGAATCCACCCTGTATATATTAATATTAATGTTTTACATAAAATATTTATTGATGCAGACATGCTTTTGAATAGAAAGGATTGTTTTTAACTGACTTCATGGAAGAGTTGCGAGCTGGAGCGACTGTTGGTTGCCCGACTTATACTATAAGTTAAATAAAATATTATGTCAAAATTTAAATTAAATATCCACAAATTATACTTACTTACTGGCAGCCATGTATCTCTTTTGAAACGAGAAATCGAAATAATGTAAAACTTTAGCTAGAAAATAGTATCAAATTGTATTTTGACAAAAAAAAGATTTAGGTAATTTAGTGCAAGTTTCAGTTTCGATTTTAGTAAAAAAAGATATACTTAGGTAATTTATAACTCTTTAGAGTAAAGTCTAAAGAAATGGGAAGAGATCTTATATATTTCTTTTTGAGCCAGCCGGGAAATTCGGGATTGGAGAAATTTGCCAATGTAAAAATTAATGACGGTTTTTATTTGTAAAACTTTCAATAATTTATCGAAAATACTGTATACCATGATATGGTTAGAGAAGCAAATAAAAAAAAACTTTCGAAAATAAAAACAAAAGTCAATAAAAAAAGTAAGGTTATGTTTACCGCCAAACGATTGACTACGTTTAAAAGCTCTATTTTTAACCTCTTGAAGTTGCCTTTATTTACGGTAACAAAATCTCCCTATTAAAAATTATATAAGTTGGATTACCAAGGCATTTTCAATTGTCTTGAAGTGTAAGAATGCAAATAAAACCTCTAGCTATTAGTATTTCCCATATTTTAAAGATATCTTTACAGTTCGACAAGTTTAACTTGGCCTGCGACGAAAGAAGTGCCGAAGAGGGCCGAAATATTTTAATGCTACATTTTGAGACCTTTTTGTAGCTATTAACCCCATAACAAGCTGAGGGACCATCCCATTTCGGTTGTGCTAAACCTAGAAAGTTCAAATGAACACCACATTTTGTGTTTGAAATTTTGAGACAATGATGTATTTGAAGTTAACTCTGTGTTTTGGGCTTCCATTGTCTATATTTTATTTATACACGACGTTTTGATCAGTACAATCTCTGATCGTCTTCAGGTGCAAACTGCAATCTATGCCTAGGCTACGTAATTATATTCTATAGGAAATCACTCAACCGTGAAGTTTAAGAAGTTGGCTCCATCCAAGGAGGGGAATTATTTGGAAGCCCCTCCTTGGGTTACGGTTAAATTAATTTTGTAGCGGTAGCCGTTTTTGAGAAAACGCGACTTCCCTAGATTAACCGTTAAACTGAGGGGACCCCATAACATCAATTCTGCTAAAGCTTGAAAGTTTAAATAAACACCATATATTGTAGCTGGACTTGTTCGAGGGGATCAAATATTAAAAGTTTTAAAAATATTCCCAGTTTTCTCTTAATAAGGAGAAAACGATTTTATTTGTTTTTGCATAGTGTTTAAGAGCCAGGACACCCAGGGCAAATCGTATTCTGGAAATGCTGGCCAAATAAAAAGTACTAAAGGGCTGAAATTGCGCTACAGAGCCCAATGTGCCAAATCTCAATTTTGGATTTTTTTTTTAAATTGTTTTTTTTTCTAAAAAAGCTTTCTGTAGCGCATTTGGAAGTGAAATTTTAGTCTTGTATGCAAAATATTATTTCTCTAGTATTCTTCCTTTGGCTGTGATTTCCATAAAACGAAAATTGCTATTTAGCCCAATATGGCAACTACCGAAACTACCAATGTTTAAGGTATCTGAAACACTGAATTTTGATTTTATTTTCTAGATGTAAAACTTCGATTTTTAAGAGAATTTCTTATTTCAAATTCACCTGGATTTTCTACAGTTACATTTCAACCATAAACAAAAATAAATAACACCCAGATAATCAATTTACTTAACATGATACTGGCTGTAAACTTTGTGAATAAAGTATCCTTATTTCTGAAGGTGTCACCAATGTGGCAGACATTTTCAGTGCGACTTTGTCAATGATGGATAAAATAACTTAAATGTTAATTTTTCAAACAAACGTTGCCATATTGTGGTTGTGGTATATAGTGGGGTTCCCTTCCCTTTGAATGGTATTGCTTTCAGCTTTTTTGTAACGGGTAAATTATCTTTGTAGCCGCAGTCGTTTCCAAGATAACCAGACCTCCCTAGCTTAACGGTTAAGCTGAGGGGCCTCCCTAAAACTTTGGTTGAGTTGAGTTGGGTTGATAACAATCTTTGCATTATAACCAAAATTTGTATTTACGTCTATGTTTTGCTGAGACTCTTGAAAAAAAAATGTTTCGCTGCCGGTTTGACTTTTTTTTAAAGCCCCAAACAAAATTAACACTATGGAAAAAAATTGTTTTTTTATGTGACCCCCTCGAATTAGCCGAGCTACAAAATGTGGTCAAATTAACCCTGTCTTTCGGACTTCCATTGTCTCTATTTTATTTATATTCAACGTTTCGATCAATACAATCTCTGATCGTCTTCAGGTGCAAACTGCAATCTATTCCTAATTCTACGTACTCAGCGGCACACCATGACCTAAAGAGCGGGGGGGGGGGACGAAAACTCAAAAGGAACCACGGTTTTTGGTACCTACCTAATTTTTAATTTTTGGAAGCCCCTCCTTGGGTTACGGTTAAATTAATTTTGTAGCAGTAGCCGTTTTCGAAAAAACGCGACTTCTCTAGATTAACCGTTAAACTGAGGGGATTCCATAACATCAGTTCTGCTAAAGCTTGAAAGTTTAAATAAACACCATATATTGTAGCTCGACTTGTTCAAGGGGATCAAATATTAAAAGTTGATACTGGCTGTAAACTTTGTGAATAAAGTATTCTTATTTCTGAAGGTGTCACGAATGTGGCAGACATTTTCAGTGCGACTTTGTCAATGATGGATAAAATAACCTAAATGTTAATTTTGCAAACAAACGTTGCCATATTTTGGTTGTGCTATATAATGGAGTTCCCTTCTCTTTGAATGGTATTCCTTTCAGCTTTTTTGTAACGGTTAAATTATCTTTGTAGCCGCAGCCGTTTCCAAGATAACCGGACCTCCCTAGCTTAACGGATAAGCTGAGGGGCCTCCCTAAAACTTTGGTTGAGTTGAGTTGGGTTGAGTTAGGGTAAATTTGCATTTACGTCTATGTTTTGCTGAGACTCTTGAAAAAAAAATGTTTTGCTGAGACTCTTAAAAAAAAATGTTTTGCTGCCGGTTTGACTTTTTTTTTAAAGCCCCAAACAAGGTTAACACTATGGAAGAAAATCGTTTTTTTTTTTTAATTAAAAAAAATTATACGAATATTTTCGATCAATACAATCTCTAATTGTTTTCAGGTGCAAACTGCAATCTATTCCTAATCCTACGTACTCAGCGGCATACCATGACCTAAAGAGCGGGAGGGGGGGCGAAGACTTAAAAGAAACCAAGATTTTTGGTACCTAACTAATTTTTTATTTTTGAATACTCTGACCAGGTTTTCCTTGACAAAAAATATAAAAAATCCAGGTTATTTTACAAGTTATAAGCATAAACAGCAAAAGCCCATTACAAAAATAATTTTTATTTAAATGTTCACAAGTTTTAAATAGTTTGTTAATTTTTTGCGATTTAAGAAAAACACAAAAATTTACGCATTGAAAAAAAGTGTGGGGTGGGATACAGTATCAATTCCTGACTTGTTACCAAAACTATGTCCTAATTGTACCGTAGGTAAAAATTTAGAAAAACGCATAGTGAATATATAGTTTTGACACGTTTTCAATGCTGTTATCGCGCGGCAGGCAAAATTTGTTGGCAGTATGACAGTGAATTCTTCAAAAATGTTGATATTTTTCGCGGTTTTTTAAATATTATTCAGGAGCAGTTGCAGCTTTTTTGTGTTTCTAAAATCGTGGCGTAAATGTGACGAACTTGGAAGACTGTTAAATTAAACCAAAATTATAATGTTATTGCGCCGCTGGCCAAAATTTTTGTAATTTAAGAAGGAAATTCCTTAAAATAGAAACAAAAATAAACATTAAAAAACAAAAGAAAAAATACTATGTTTTTGCTATTATATCAGGAACAGATTGAGGAAAGCATAAAAGATAAAAACCATACTGTAAAAATTTCCAGATTTCCATGAATTATAATCCATTCTTTGACTTTTCCAGGTAACTTTTTAAATTCTTTTACTTTTCCATGTTTCTCTGACCAGTTTCAACCCTGATATAGTGTAAAAAACATACTTAAACTAAAAATTAAGTCTTCGAATTTTTACTGACCTCATGTAGTCAAGTATCACATCAAAATCAATAGTATGGCTATATTTCGTCAATTGTGACCTTTTACAATTTTTATTTTTTTATCTGTTAAAATTGCGGTCAGCAGTAGAATTAAAAATGTTTGGGAGGCTGTTCTTAAAACTGTTTTTCATCACAAATAACAAAATTTCTTCGGTTACATAGGGAATTAAAATATCTATTAAACAAATTATCATTTGACCCCCCTTTCTATTTAAAATTTAGTTAAGGGCATAAGAAGTTAGCTCCTTGGGTGGAGCCAACTTCTTAAACCTCACGGTTGAGTGATTTCCCGTAGTATATAAGTACGTACAGTGTCGCAGCGTGAGGGGGCAGGGTGGTTCTTTGTCCCCCCCCCCGCCCTCTGAGTCTTGGCGCGCTTTGACGCGCTTTGGCGGGCTTTAAGCCCTAAAAATTTAGATCTTTCTAACATCTTAACATGATATCTGCTAAACGGAATAGCCGGAAAAGCGGCGACTAACCTACTAATTTTGCAAAATTACGAATTTTTATGTAAGATTTATGATAATATGTTGTTATAGGACATCACTTTTCTTCGTATTTATAATAAACCCAAGGTTTTTTTTTTCTTTTTTTTTAAAAAAAATTCCTGTCGTCATGTTAGTGTTTAGAATAGATTCTTGTTTACTCTGTGCTATTATCATCTCAAATAAATTACAAGTAAAATCCTTTTTTCACGTAAATGTTTAAAACTTGTTTCAAAAATTTTGTAAAAATAAAGGACACTATATTTAAACCAAAAGGGAGGCAGTTAAATTAAAATATTTGATTTAATCGTAGATATTTTTTATATTCGTTAAAAATAGGAAGTGAAAAATAGGCATCTTTTAAATCAACTTTAGTTAAGAAACATTCCTTGGTCAAGAATTTTAATACGGTTAAAGTCTTACAGTTTAAAACGTGGAACGGTGATATATTTGCTTAGCTTTTTTAGGTTTAAAATAAACCTATAGATATTGCACTTATATTTAGTAACTGGTCTATTGCCATTTTGATGTCAGAGTCATTGTCTCTCGGTGTAAAAGAAAATTTTTTAGAATCTTGGGTTGGTGTTTCAAAAAATGGAATTTTTATACCAGAAACCCATTTAGTTAAAAAATATTTTGAAGAACCCGCATAATTTTCTATATTTACCAAATTTAAAACTTCTGGAGTTGGTATGTTTGTTAACCCATTGCTGGATGTTCCTGCAGGTGCAGATTAGTACAAGCTTTTTTAACATTTTGTCGGTTTTTTAAGAGATCACCAAAGTTTTTCCCAAATAACAACTCATCTATTATTTGCGCCTCTTTTTAAGTATCCATATTTAAAAATAGAATTATTTTTTGTTTTAGAAAAATGGATACTGCATGGTGTACATTCGTAAAAAGTAAGACTGCATCCGCCAAAGTGCTTAGTTTTGAACGATCTTCACTACTTTTTAACATTATGTCCAAAATGCTTCTTAAAGCAATTAAACCATGACCCAGTTGGAATTGGAGTGATTTTAAAAACCGATCGTTTTTAGATAACTTTGAGCAATGCATCCTAAAATTTCGAGTTTTATTTCCGGTGGTGAAATGCATTCGCAGTTTTTTGGAACCCTTAGTAGTATAATTAGCTTTCAAGGCAACGCGACATTTTAATTGTTTATTAGTGTTAACCTACTCTATCGACGCATTAAATCAAAAGTAATGTGGAGACATCGAATAAGAAAACAAAACGAGGTTGATTTAACTAAAAAGGTATCCTAGCATTTTTAATTTAAATTATTAATTTGTGATATAATAATGACTTAATATTTATTTTTACTCACTCAAAAATGTGTGTATTTCTTCAAATAAATTACTTAATCAAATTATTATATCTTAGGTAGTATTAACTAAAATTAGGCCCTTACAAAATCGTTCTTCGGACCATTGGTCTAATATCAACCTGCAAATGTAGCATGAATAATTGTAACTACTTCCTTATTTCCAAATAAGACTAAATAAACGAGCCTTTTTTACTAGCCCAATTTAATGACCCTCGGTCATCTAATAACTGTAAAAAGTGCATTTATGGATCTATACTAATACTGACACTCGGTTAAATGTACACCTTATTAACTAAATTGCTTATGTATATTAGCACAAGTTTTTTAAAAAGCTTAATTTTTTGAACTTCGGTCCATTATGGTTGTGCATTTTCCGATTATATTTCAGTTTAATGACCCTAGGTCAATATACTCATTAATAATTGAAAAGCACAATAAGATTACATAGCCCTTGGTTTGTAATCTTAATATTGACCCTCGGTCAAAATTAAAAAACTATTTTCACACACAAGTAACCCTCGGTTACTATACATATAAAGAAAATTAACAGAACTACTAATCTCTAGCTAATTCAATTGTAATCTTAATATTGACCCTCGGTCAAAATTCAAAAACTTTAGCCCTTGGCTATCTTCACACACAACTAACCCTTGGTTAGTGATTTCTAGTTAATAGAGTTGTAGCCCTTGGCTATCTTCACACACAACTAACCCTTGGTTGTTATGTAAATTGGCAAAAAGTAAGGCGGCGTCCGCCAGTGTACTCAATTTGGCTTTATCTTGATTTTGTTTAATCATTACGTTCATAACTGTCCCCAAAGCAGTTAACCCATGGACCCAACTGATATTGAAGCGATTTTAAAAGTCGATCGCTTTTTGTTGTGGATTGAGCAACACACTCCGAAACTTCAGCATTTATTTCCGCTGGTGAAAGGGCTTTACAATTCTTAAAAAGAGGGTATTTTCCAATTATTTTCTCCCTCTCTTTTTTTGATATACTTTTTAGAAAATAAAGCAACCATCTGACCACAATTTCAGGGTGTAAATCAGGTCCTTCTAGACCATCTTCTAGAGGTTTTTCCCCCAAAAAGGAAAACTAATCCTGATCCAAGTTTACATTTTTGCCCTCAAATTCAATTTCAGAATCGCTTTCGCATTTCTCATTTGGGAGAAAAAGCGGATCCTCTTCTACGTCTACAAATTCCAATTCTTTATCTTCCGAGTCGCCTATAATTACAAACAAAAAAGTCTGTTGAAATCGAATACATAAAAATAAAGCGACAATTTATTACGTTATTTGTTTTAACTCTTTAAATCTGCTGATTTGCTACATGTATAAATTTGGTCCACTTAGAGCTTTAAATTTATCATATATTGGTCGCGCCAGGAAAAATATCATTTATAACCAGGCTTTTAGTTAACAATTTCGATAAAGTGTTGGTTAAAACTATATATCCACTGTTAGATAATATAAAACCGAAGCATGTATATGAACCGACCCTGGGTTGAATTTAAAATTTTAATTTTAATTTACTTTTAGCCCCCTTGATATATTAGAACATTAGCCCGTGGCCTTACTTGCATACTTTTAATGCATACAACACCTATAACGTATATCGGCTCTTAGCCACCAAAATTGTGACTTATTGACCCTCTTTCAATTTCTCGCATATTATATATTCAACAGTAAGTTAGCCACCAAAATTGTGACTTATTGACCCTAGGTCAGTGTAATCTGGCTCTTGGCCATTAACATATTAATACTTATTGACCCTCGGTCAATTTCTCGAATATTATATATTCAACAGTAGAAGAGACCCTTGGTCTTTTTATCAAATTTTGTTAACCTATACGTGTATATATTTTATATAAATGTACTTACTTGAAGAACACATTTCCTCACACTTTTCACGAAGTCTTTTTAGTTCTTCTAAAATAGCATTTTATTTTTCGTAGCACATTTTCTCGACATCGTGTATTTATTTAAAAAATTAGAACTCTCGATCTCGATGGATACGAAAACCAGAATGACGCCTTATTATAATGATCTGCGTGGCCCAGAATAATATTGCTGATATAGCTTTTTTGACTTTAAAACGTATCGATGGAGAGGGAAAATCATGAACTACGATGTTTAATCATATCGGAAGACAAAACGTAAGAAAATTTAAAATGTGTCGCTGACTTAATTTAATTTTATAGTTGAGATCTAGAAGTAGTACTATAAAATAGAATATATAGCGTTTTGCTTGTTGATATCCGAACTAAAAGATGAAATCGGGAAACCCGAAGAAATTTTGTTATTTGTGATAAAAAAACAGCTTCCCAAACATTTTTAATTATACTGCTGAGCGCACTTTTAAGAGACTAAAAAAAATATAAATTGTAAAGACAAGTATTGAGCGGGAATATAGCCATACTATTGATTTCGATGTGATACTGGACTACGTGAAGTCAGTAAAAATTCGAAGACTTAATTTTTAGTTTAAGTATGTTGTTGTATGTGGAAAAGTCGGCGAATTTAAAAAGTTACCTGGAAAAGTCAGAGAATGGATCCTAACTCATGGAAATCTGGGAATTTTCACAGTATGGATTTTATCATTTATGCTTTTCTTTTGTTTTTAACGTTTATTTTTGTTTTTTTTTAAAGAAATTTCCTTCTAAAATTGCAAAAATTTAGGACTTATTACAATGTTATTTTAATTCAACAGTCTTCCAAGTTCCTAACATTTACGTCATGATTTTAGAAACACAAAAAAAGCTGCGACTACCCCTGAATAATAATTCACAAAAACGCGAAAAATATCATTATTTTAGAAGAATTTACTGCTATATTGCTAAATCGTTTTGCCTGCGGCGCGATAACATCATTGAAAACGTATCAAAAATTATATTTTCACTATACTTTACGATACGTAACACAATTAAGACATAATTTTAGTAACAAGGAATTGACACTGGATCCCACCCCATCCCTCCTTTTTTCAATAAGTAAATTTTTGTGTTCTGCTTAAATTGCAAAAAATTAACAAACTATTTATAGGTCCACAATCTTGTGACTATTTAAATAAAAATTATTTTTGTAATGTGCTTATGAAAACTTGTAAAATAATCTGGATTTTTTATAATTCTTGTCAGGGAAAACCTGGTCAGAGTATTCAAAAATTAAAAATCAGGTAGGTACCAAAGACCGTGGTGTCCTTTTGAGCCTTCGCCGCCCCCCCCCCCGCCCTTTAGGTCACGTTACGCCGCTGAGTACGTAGGATTAGGAAAGATTGCAGTTTGCAGCTCGGCTAGTTCGAGAAGGTCACATATTAAAAGTTTTTAAAATATTTGTATGTTTTTTTTTTATTAAAAAAAAAACAATTTTTTTCCATAGTGTTAACCTTGTTTGGGGCTTTTAAAAAAAAATCAGACCGGCAGCAAAATATTTTTTTTTCATGGGTCTCAGCAAAACATAGACGGAAATGCAAATTTTGGTTATAAACCAAAGATGCACCGTTACCGTAACTCAACCCAACCCAACTTAACCAAAGTTTTAGGGAGGCCCCTCAGCTTAACAGATAAGCAAGGGTGGTCTGGTTATCTTGGAAACGGCTGCAGCTACAAGGAGAATTTAACCGTTACAAAAAAGCTGAAACCAATACCATGCAAAGAGAAGAGAGCTCCACCATATAGCACAACCACAATATGGCAACGTTTGTTTGAAAAATTAACATTTGGTTTATTTTATCCATCACTGACAAAGTCGCACTGAAAATGCCTGCCACATTGGTGACACCTTCAGAAATACGGATACTTTATTCACAAAGTTCACAAAGCCACTATCATGTTAAGTAAATAGATAATCTGGGTTTTATTTATTTTTGTTTATGGTTGAAATATAAGTGAATTTAAAATAAGAAATTAGCTTAAAAATTAAAGTTTTACATTCAGAAAATAAATAAATTAAACAGTGGTTGCCTCGGTGGTTGCGATATTGTGCTAAATAGCAATTCTTGTTTTATGAAAATCACAGCCAAATGAATAATACTAGAGAAATAAGATTTTGCCCATTGGGCTCTGTAGTTCTGTAGCTCAGCACTAGTACTTTTTCTTTGGCCAGTATTTCCAGAATACGATTTGCCCTGGGGATCCTGGCTCTTAAATACTATGCAAAAACAAATAAAATCGTTTTTTCCTTATCAAAAGAAAACTCTAGGAATATTTTTAAAACTTCACAAAGCTACAACAAGCTTTAGCAGAATTAATGTTATGGGGTCCCCTCAGCTTAACTGTTAATCTAGGGGATCGCGTTTTCTCAAAAACGGCAACCACTACAAAATTAATTTAACCTTAACTAAATAGCTACAAAAAAGTTACAAAATATACCATTGAAAATATTTGGGCTCGTTATGATAGTCCGCCCAGGTTAACCAAGTTTACAAATACGTCTTTTTTGAGCACCGCCAGTAGCGCGCTATAGAAAAGAATTAGATTTATTCCTGATAAAAATATTATTTTATTACAGACGGATTATTATCAATAATAGTAATAGTACGATGTGTCAAATTATTAAAATAAATTATAAACGAGTACAATAAACGTACAAGTCGTCAAAATTACAAGGTATACAATAACCTGAAATCAACTCGAATCGTCCTCACTACTATCACCGATTTCTTGCCACCAACAGAGTTCGTTTATTTATTTTTTCCTCCATATATTGGTCATTTACCCAAAAGTCGTTCTCAGTTTTTTTCACGTGTGTAATGTACCGTTGCGAATCAGTGGCTAGCACTGCATTGATTGCCTCTTTGTTAAGTTCTAAAAGTTTGTAATGCTTAGATTCCTATTCACATTTCTATCACGTATGCATTTTTTTACTTGATCCCAAACCATTCCAACAGTGTTTAACTCACACATATAGGGGGGGGGTTCTTAGAGGAATATTCCCGCTGCTTCTGATTAAATTGTCAATTTTATAGTTTTTTTTTGTTGCCTGGAGGCTTATTTAAAGCAACCAACTCATAATGTTATATTTTTCTGTCTACTGGATCGTATTCAATGCCCTCTGAAGTTAATCATACTATCAACTGACTATTCAACGATGATTTTGTAGAGACATAAACAAAGTGGTAAGGTGCATTGTCCAAAACAATTACAGAATTTGGCGGAATATTTGACAAATGCTTCTCTCTTAACCATTTTGTAAAATTTACCTTGTTCATTTGGTCGCCAGTTGCTAATCCCGCTGTGAAAAGTAACATCCCATCTTTAACGAATTCATCTCTCGATGCTGCATAAGACGGCTGATCCACCAACGCTGCTTACTAGCCCCATTATATCGTCACTTTTCCAGCATTTTTTACGTGCAATTGGTTGTCCAATCACGTTTAGTCAATATAAATCAAAGTTCTAACTTCGTTCGCCAAGATAATATATGTAGCTTTTCCATAAGAACCTTGCTTTTGTTTTTCCTTTTTTTCCAAAAAAACCGTTTCATTCCAAATGCTACCGCAAAGTTTTGACTGTTTAAAAGTAGGAAATACTTTGTTGTTTATAAAATTTTTGTTATTTCGTCCCTTATAGGAAAATTCAACTTGATCTTTGACCGTACTCAGTCGTTTTCTATTTTTGCTAGGTTTCTCTAGTCTAGCGTTGAAATCGGTATTTTGTCCCTCAGAATTTTTTTTATGCCTCCCACAGTTCTTTCTGGAACACCCGTGTAATATTCCCCTCTTTTTAGAGTTTTTTTCTAAAAAAACACTTGTAGAATCCGTTATCCGCCTTTTCATTGCATGCATTTGTACCAGCACTTACACAAAACTTTTCTTTTTGGTTTAGAGCAAGACATTGTAATTTAAAAAACTGTGTATTATTATAACCACTCAGTAAAAGCAACAAGTTAAAACTAACAAGTTTTATTCTTTTTTAGACAAATCTTTAACATTATATAATGATTTTCTTAATTTGCAATTTATATGCCACTGATCCTCATCTAAGTTTTTTTCTATCTCCTTTGTTTTCCCAAAAATGAAGTAATATATCTCTGTGTTTATTGTTTTATAACAGCGAGTGATGGAGTGGTAATAAGATCTAATAATGCAAGATGACCACACAAGTATTGCTTTTAGCTTAAATAGTAATAAAACCCTATTATTCCAAGTGCCAGGCAGGTGAGCACAAAAAAATGGGCTAACACTTTGAAATTTTTATCGTAAGTTTAGGGATACCAAAAATAAATAACTGCCACCTATAACGTGGAGCATTACAATATGGCAACACTAAAAATATCAAAACTTTATATGAAAATCTGTAAGTCCTATAGGAAAATTTTTCTTGGTATTTAAGCTAAATCTAAAACAAAATTGTCATATGTCACCTAAAAACAATTGAAATATATCATCCAAAAAACTCGTTGCATTAAATTTTATTTTAAGGTGTTAGTTTTGGTAACTTCAATAAATTCTATCAATTTACTCTTAAGATGATTTGTAGGGTTTTGTAACCTGATAAAAATTTTAAAAATAAATCGTTGAAACCTATATATGCAAAGTTTTTTTATACTGTCCAACCGTTCATACCTCAACGAGTTTGGGTTTACTACACATAACACAACTAGGGACATGGCCAAGTTTCTTATGGTTCGAAAGAGAATTCGAAAGGTTTCATTGTCATTGCAGAGTAATTCCGTCGATGGATATGGAGTTGGCTGATGAATACACGAACGTCTACGAAGGGTCAGTAGCGTGTCAGAGTATGTGTTTAAAAGAAAAATATATATAAAGGAAAAGAAAATATAAATAAAAAAAAATTATAAAAAATATAAAAAAACAGAAAAAAAAGAAAACAGAAAAAGAAAAAACAATAGAAAAAAGAAATAATAAAAAAAAGAATAGGAATAAAAAAAAAGAATAAAAAAAATATAATAATAAAAAAAAAGTAATAAAAATTAACAGGAAAAATATAGATCGAAAAGAACATGCGAGTGTATGTGGCTGCATGCTGTTGACTTCTTCTCAAGAAAAACAGGCAGGCGTGTGATTTGCTTCAGTGCATTTTAATACTATACAAAAATAACGTTTTTGCATTTTTTCCGTACAACTGATTGGCGTAGATAATTGAAATAAATTATAAAAAATTACTGAAAAATGAAATGTTGCTAATGCCATCATTGGTTTTTTTTTGCATTCCTGAGCATGTTTTTTAAGTTTAACTTTAATTTTTTATTATTTCACCAAAAAGTGTAGGTCAAAACAAAAAAAAATAGCAACGTTAAAAAATTCTACTCAGAAAAACTCTCGTTAAAACTAAAAAATAAATAAGTATTGAAAATTTGCAATTCTGGCTTAATAGATTACCTTTTCGTGAGCCAGTAATCCATCCATCCATTGTAAAAATTTAGAAAAATATACTATTTTTGAAAGCAAAAATCGGAATTTGAAATAATTTATCCAAAAATTTCAGAGGATTCACTTCATTTCTTATTTTTCTTTTGCATTAAAATTACATTTATATAAACAAGGAATTTAAATTCAAATTTATTTATATGGTAAAAAAATAATTTTAAATAATATATCAAAAAATACATTTTAATTATTAAAATAAAATAAAAAATAAGTGCAGCAATCGATTCTATTACAAACAATTTTTGTTTATGTATGACACTTAATCGAAATAAGATGTTCATAGCAATACTGCACAAAAATAAAGTATTAGGTCAAACAATTACTTTGTTTTTACGGTACTCTCGAATCATTAGAACAATTTTAAATACTAAATCAATTTTATTTTACACCGGAAATCATTTTGGGTTCAGGAAAAACCCACCTGCGTCAACCATTACTAAAGAAGATTACACTATCCCAGATTGGCAAAATACGCGCCGCAGTCACCCACCAATCAGATGTTATCGACTATACTTATTTTTTTATGTGAGGCTTGTATACACGCGATTTTAGACAGCTGCAAACATAAAATTTATTATATTCATAAATTTATAAAATTATATTCCGAATAGGTTAAGAACTTTTTGAGAAAACTATTTTTATAGAAACCAATGCAGTAGGGCATCTTCCCTACTATTATTTATGTTTATCCACAGTAAGACACAGCACCGGGTCAAAAATTTGGAGTTAGGCTACTATTTTACTTTTCGCGTTCTGCCCCGCTAAAAAACCAAGTGAAATACTAAAATAAAAGAAAACGCTACCCAACTACATAACTGGGTGTAATTTTTAATGTTGCATTTACAGGTGCATTTATAATTGAATTGGAAACATTCCCGTTAGCAGATACCGACAACAGGTTAACTTAAAAGCATGTAGATTTAAAAATCGGCTACTGGCGCTAGACGAAATAATTGTATTCAATTTTTAGCAGGAACGTCAATGACTAGCAAGAGTCTTTCCAACCTCCAAATGGAGCTTTACTGACCTGTTTTATTAGTACTCAATTATCCGTGTAGTTTTGAAACTGAGGTTCTAAAATCTATTCTTTGCACGCCAAGATTTCCTCAGTACACTGGCACATAACTATGCTGCAATAATTTAAATTAAAAAAATTATTGAATCAAAACAAAAACAAAATTATGTGGGGTTATGGGCGCCGAATTTTTCTATGCGAATTCCTAGTAATTCCAGCGGGGTAATGCTCGCGCAGCGCTAGGCCTTTTTCGGCGGGTGACCGCAAATGCGGAGTGGGTTCATATTTGTTTTAGAACAACGTTTTTGAAAACATATTTTTGAAAGATAAACATAACCTCGAATGCTTTTCTGTTAGAAAACGCAAAAATACTCTTCTGCCCCACTGGAACCATGGAATCGTATAAATTCTGCATTCTATCGGCCAACACTTGAACTGCCTGTGTCTCCCAAATTCAACGATTGATTGATCGGTTTTCTTTTCCGGAGTTCACAGGCTTTTAGAAAAAAGGAAACTTAGTTTTTCGCTCAATCAAAGAAATATAAAAAGGAAAAATGTAATCCAGAGGAAATTGTGAGTATTTCTCTATTTTTTTTGGAAATCGGGTTTGTCCTAAACCGCAATTATTTTGGGGCTTTTGGGATAAATGACAGCACCAGAGCTTTTATTTTGAAGAAAAAATAATTAAAAATTTTCAAATTCCTTCAGATATTTTTGTTAAGCATTTAAATATGATCAACCCTGTAATTTAATTTTTAGGATCCAGAATAGGCTCATCTTGGACTTCATAATTAAATTGTCTTATTTTTCTGTGCACTTTGGCATAAGATTAAAATATTAAAGAACAAGGCGTTGCCAGTTGTACTTTTTTTTAACTTAAAATCTGGGGAAAAGCTATAGCCTTAATAAACGTTTTTTTGATTGATTTGATTGACTGATTGAAATATTCTGAATGTTATTTTAAAAGATTAAAATGCTATTCTAACGATTGTTGTGTCCGATTGTGTCCAGGACGCCAAAAAATATTTCCACTTTAAATTTTAATTTAGCATCCAAAATATGCTTATATTGGAATTAAATTGTCTTGTGTTTTCTGCGAGGCGTAGACCTAGACCTGTGTTAAGGGTAAAAGATGCCTCTTGTTCTAACTCATTTGCTATTTCTAATAACATCAACAAAAATTTCTTCAAAGTATCTATCGGTGCTAAGCAATTTAAACTGTTCAGACATTTTGCCAAACGTTCTGGTGGCTTCAACAATGTCTAAATTTGTACTTTGGAGAAGCTTACTTCCAGAATTTATTTTGTTTAGAATTTCATACCATAGCACAACACAAACAACAAAACTTAAAATTTTTCAGTGGGATTTACTAAGACCTAACCCCACAGGTCTAAATATTTACATCCCTGGGGGGTACTAAATTTTAAAACCTATTTTCAAAAAACACACATACAGAAAATGCACAAAACTATTGATTATTTTGTATTGTTATTGCAAAATACCACTGAAAAACTGCTTTATCTGAAAATACCATATTTTAGGAGAAAGTGCCATAAAACTAATTTTTTTGAGAGGTGTCCAAATAGCAAATGGTGAATACGCCAAAAATTTGGTACATAGGTCGTGATTCTTCAGAAATGACAGAAAATCTCTACCGTCAGAATTCTAGAAAGTGGCGATTTTTACTTACCGCTTCATTTAAAATAAAAACCAGCAACTTTCATATTTATTCTATTTTTTTATAAAAATTTTGTAAATTTAATATTTTAAAGATATTCTGCAGGACTAGTTTATCGCGGAGCTAAATTATTACTACGCGTGTCAATAAACGCAATGCAACGTTTACAAATACGCCTTTTTTGAGCAAAAATTCTCACCATGTAAAAGGAAAGACAGAATTTGTGTGACCTTTCTGAACACTGACAGCAAAATATTCCATGGCTATCTATTGTTTTGGATGGTAAGGGTTTTAAAGGTTTGTTTACACATAAAAATATTTAGGGAATATTAGCAAAGAATCCTTGACAAAAAAACATTAAGTGTAAATTTGTGTTTAAAAATCGTCAGTTTTTTTGTAAGGGCGAGATTTCTGACGGTTTTTGAAGAATCGCGACCATAATAGCTTCATTATCTGTGTTTGAGGTTATAAAGTTGGTGATTTTTTAGGCCACCTCTAGGGGGTAGTTTAAATTTGTAGCATCGAGAAAGGATTGTTTTGTGGCTGTTGGTAATAAGTTCCTTTCTAATTTCCTTAAGTAACCTTTTTTACAAGGACTAATTTACCTTTTTTAATATCCCAAGTTGTTCATTAATTTAATCAGAATTAATCAGAAAAACGCCATATTTTGAACCCGTTTTCATCACAAAAAATATATTTATGAGGGCACTACGAGGCAAAACAAACATAAGTGAAGGTCACTGATTATGCACGAAAAATATACCAAACAAAAAAAACAAAACAACTATATTAATTTATTTACAAACTGAAATTAAAACATTGAGGTTATCTAAAAGCTCAGTAAAGAAAACATTTAGAAAATAAATAAATTAAACAGTGGTTGCCTCGGTGGTTGCGATATTGTGCTAAATAGCAATTCTCGTTTTATGAGAATTACAGCCAAATGAAGAATACTAGAGAAATAAGATTTTGCACAATGGGCTCTGTAGCGCAATTTCAGCGCTCTAGTACTTTTTGTTTGGCCAGTATTACGGTACGATACGATTTGCCCTGGGGGTCCTGGCTCTTAAACACTATGCAAAAACAAATAAAACCATTTTTTCCTTATTAAAAGAAAACTCTAGGAATATTTTTAAAACTTCACAAGTCGAGCTACAAAATATGGTGTTTATTTGAACTTTCAAGCTTTAGCAGTATTGCTCGCGTTTTCTCGAAAACAGCTACCGCTACAAAATTAATTTAACCTTAACTAAATAGCTACAAAAAAGTTACAAAATATATACAAATGTACATATATATATTTCTCTTAATAAGGAAAAAACTATTTTATTTCTTTTTGCATAGTGTTTAAGAGCCAGGACACCCAGGGCAAATCGTATTTTGGAAATCCTGGCCCAACAAAAAGTACTACTGCCAAATCTTAATTTTGGAATTTTTTTTTAAATACTTTTTGTTTCTAAAAGGGCTCTCTGTAGCGCATTTGGAAGTGAAATTTTAATCTTGTATGCAAAATCTTATTTCTCCAGTATTAGCGCAATATGGCACTACCGAGGCCAATGTTTAAGGTATCTAAAACACTGAATTTTGATTTTATTTTCTAGACGTAAAACTTCAATTTTTAGGCGAATTTCTTATTTTAAATTCACTTGAATTGTCTACACTTACATATTAACCATAAACAAAAAAAAATAACACTTAGATTATCAATTTACTTAACATGATACTGACTGTAGTCTTTCTGAATAAAGTATCCTTATTTCTGAAGGTGTCATCAATGTGACAGACATTTTCAGTGCGACTTTGTCAATGATGGATAAAATAACCTAAATATTAATTTTTCAAACAAACGTTGACATATTGTGGTTGTGCTATATAGTAGGGATCCCTTCTCTTTGAATGGTATTGCTTTCAGCTTTTTTGTAACGGTTAAATTATCTTTGTAGTTGCAGCCGCTTCCAAGATAACCAGACCTCCCTAGCTTAACGGTTAAGCTGAGGGGCCTCCTTAAAACTTTGGTTGAGTTGAGTTTTGTTAAGTTGGGGTAACAGTGCATCTTTGGATTATAACCAAAATTTGGATTTCCATCTATGTTTTGCTGAGACCCTTGAAAAAAAAAATGTTTTGCTGCCGGTCTGATTTTTTTTAATTCCCAAACAAGGTTATCACTATGGATAAACTTAATTTTTTTTTAATTAAAAAAAAACATACGAATATTTTAAAAACTTTTAGTATAGCAGAGCTACAAAATGTGGTGAAATTAACTTCGTTTTTCGGACTTCCATTGTCTATATTTTATTTATATTCGACGTTTCGATCAGTACAATCTCTGATCGTCTTCAGGTGCAAACTGCAATCTATTCCTAATCCTACGTACTCAGCGGCATAGCATGACCTAAAGGGCGGGGGGGGGAGGGGCGAATACGAATATGAATACTCGGACCAGGTTTTCCCTGACAAAAAATATAAAAAATCCAGTTTATTTTACAAGTTATAAGCATAAACAATCATTTAATTTAAATTATTAATTATTTAAAACAATAATTTTTATTTAAATGTTCAGAAGCTTTAAATAATTTGTTAAATTTTTGCGATTTAAGCAGAACACAAAAATTTACGTAATGAAAAAAAGTGGGTTGGGGCGAGATCCAGTGTCAATTCCTGACTTGTTACCAAAATTATGTCCTAATTGTACCGTAGGCAAAAATTTAGAGAAAAGTATAGTGAATATGTAATTTTTGACATATTTTCAATGGTGTTAGCGCGCCGCAGCAAAATTTTCAGATTTCCATGACTTAGGATTTATTCTCTGACTTTTCCAGGTAACTTCTTAAATTTCCTTAATTTTTCATGTTTCCCTGACCACTTTCAACCCTGATATAGTGTATAAATATACTTAAACTAAAAATTAAGTCTTCGAATTTTTACTGACCTCATGTAGTCCAGTATCACATTGAAATCAATAGTATGGCTATATTCCCGCTCAATACTAATTTAGAAAATGCATTGAAATGACGAAAGACAATCATTTGTGACCTAATACAATTTTTATTTTTTTTAATCTGTTTAAAGTGCGCTCAGAATTAGAATTAAAAATGTTTGGGAAGCTGTTCTTAAAACTGTTTTTTATCATAAATAACTAAATTTCTTCGGGTTTCCCGATTTCATCTTTTAGTAGTACTTTTAGATCTCAACTATAAAATTAAAATTAAATTAAGTCAATTTTTGAAAATCTTGTTTCAAACGTCTCTGTAAGGGTATCCAATTTCACATAGACTATATTTATTTTAAAGTCTAGACCCACGCTTGGGTGAGCATGGTATAGCATAAACATTGGTGAGTACTAATAGTAGGTAACGACCTACCTAACCTAACCAGATTTAAAAATAGAAAGAAATAGGCACTTACGTTTTTCCACATTACGAGCATTTCCAAAAAAATCATTAAGTTTTTGGACTGTTTAGTCCCAAGGCTTTCCAGCTTTTTCGCTTTTTTTTTAATTATACTGTTGAGCGCACATTTAACAGATTAAAAAAATAAAAATTGTAAAAGGTCACAATTGACGAACGACAAGTATTGAGCGGGAATTGATTTCGATGTGATACTGAACTACAGAAGTAAAAATTCGAAGACTTCATTTTTAGTTTAAGTATGTTAACATCTTATACACTGTATCAGGGTTGAAACTGGACAGGAAAACATCGAAAAGTCAGGGAATTTAAAAAGTTACCTGGAAAATTCAGAGAATGGATCCTAAGTCATGGAAATCTGGGAAATCTGGGAATTTTTGATTTTATCTTTTATACTTTCCTCACTATGTTCCTGATATAATAGCAAAAACACAGTATTTTTTCTTTTCTTTTTAATGTTTATTTTTGTTTTTATTTTAAGAAATTTCCTTCTTAAATTGCAAAACTTTATTACTTATTACAATTTTATTTTAATTCAAGAGTCTTCCAAGTTCCTCACATTTACGTTATGATTTTAGAAACACAAAAAAGGCTGCGACTGCCCTTAGTAATAATTCACAAAAGAAAAATATCAACATTTTTGAAGAATTGCTTTAACATTTTGCCATCATTGAAAAGGTGTCAAAAATTAGATTATCACTGTACTTTACTATACTTAAGTTTTTGCCTACACAATTAGGACATACTTTTAGTAACAAGTCAGGAATTGACAATGGATCCCACCCCATCCCACTTTTTTCAACACGTAAATTTTTGTGTTCTGTTTAAATCGCAAAAAACTATTTAAATAAAAACTATTTTTGTAATGTGTTATGGAAAATTGTAAAATAACCTGGATTTTTTATATTTTTTGTCAAGGAAACCTGGTCAGAGTATTCACTAATTAAAAATCAGGTAGGTAACAAAAACCGTGGTGTCCTTTTGAGTGTTCGCCGCCCTCCCTCCGCTTTTTAGGTCACGTTACGCCGCTGAGTACGTAGGATTAGGAAAGATTGCAGTTTGCACCCGAAGACGATCAAAGATTTTACTGATCGAAACGTCGTGTATAAATAAAATATAAACAGTGGAAGTCCGGAACACAGAGTTAATTTTACCACATTTTGTAACTCGGCTAGTTCAAGGGGATCACATATTGAAAGTTTTTAAAATATTCGTATGTTTTTTTTGTTTAATTGAAAAAAAAAACGATTTTTTTTTCATAGTGTTAAGCTAGGGAGGTCTGGTTATTTGGGAAACGGCTGTAGCTACAAAGATAATTTAGCCGTTACAAAAAAGCTGAAACCAATACCATTCAAAGAGAAGGGAACTCCACTATATAGCACAACCACAATATGGCAACGTTTGTTTGAAAAATTATAATTTAGGTTATTTTATCCATCACTCACAAAGTCCCACTGAAAATGCCTGGCACATTGGTGACACCTTCAGAAATAAGGATACTTTATTCACAAAGTTTACAGCCACTACCATGTTAAGTATATTGATAATTCTGGGTTTTATTTATTTTTGTTTATGGTTGAAATATAAGTGAATTTGAAATAAGAAATTCGCTTAAAAATTGAAGTTTTACATTTAGAAAATAATTACAATTAAACACTATGCAAAACCCAATAAAATCGTTTTCTCCTTATTAAAATAAAAATCTAGGAATATTTTTAAAACCTCATAAGTCGAGCTACAAAATGTGGTGTTTATTTGAACTTTCAAGCTTAATAAGGTCTTCTCAGCTTAACGGTTAATCTAGAGGGATCGCATTTTCTCGAAAACGGCTGCTGCTACAAAATTAATTTAACCGTAACTAAATAGCTACAAAAAAAGTTACAAAATATACCATTGAAAATGTCTGGGCTCCTTATGATAGGTCCACTTAGGTTAACCGAGTTTACAAATACGCCTTTTTTGAGCACCGCCAGTAGCGCGCTATAGGAAAGAAACAGATTCATTCCTGATATTTCCTTTTCATATAAATAAGGGAAACATTGGTAATAAAAGTACAGACGAATTATTATCAATAATTGTAATAGTACGAAGAGTCAAATTATAAAAATAAATTATAAACGAGTACAATAAACGTACAAGACGTCAAAATTATAAGGTATTCAAAAATCTAAAATTAACTCGGATCATCCTCACTATTACCATCGCTTTCTTGCCACCAACAGAATTCATTCATTTTTTTTCTCCATATATTGGTCATTTACCCAAAAGTCGTCCAAAATTTTTTTCACCTGATGTATCGTTGCGAATCAGTGGCTGGCACTGCATTAATTGCCTCTTTGTTAAGTTCTAAAAGTTTGTAATGCTTAGATCCCTATTTACATTTCTGTCCCGAATGTATTTTTTCACTTGAGCCCAAACCATTCCAATAGGGTTTAACTCACACATTTAGGGGGGAGAGCTTTTAGAGGAATATTCCTACTGCTTCTGATTAGATTGTCAATTTGATATTTTTTTTTATTGCCTGGAGGCTTATTTAAAGCAACCAACTCATAATGTTATATTGTTCTGTCTGCTGGATCGTATTCAATGCCCTCTGAGGATAATCATGCTATCAGATCACTCTTCAACGATGATTTTGTAGGGATTTTTTCTTGCCAAACAAAGTGGTAAGGTGCATTGTCCAAAACAATTACAGAATTTGACGGAATATTTGGCAAATGCTTCTCTCTTAACCATTTTGTATAATTTACCTGGTTCATTTGATCGCCAGTTGCTAATCCCGCTATAAAAAGTAACATCCCATCTTTAACGAATTCATCTTTCGATGCTGCATGTAAAAGGATAAGACGGCTGATCCACCAACGCTGCTAACTAGCCCCATTATATCGTCACTTTGCCACTATTTTTTACGTGCAAATGGTTATCCAACTACGTTTCATCAATATAAATCAAAGTTCTACCTTCATTCGCCACGATAATATATGTAGCTTTTCCATAAGAACCTTACTTTTGTTTTTGCTTTTTTTTCAAAAAAACCGTTTCATTCCAAAAGCTGCCGAAAAGTTTTGACCGAGGAAAATCAATCCTTTCTCTAAGTTTAACCAATAACTTTTTTAAAGTAGGAACTACTTTGTTGTTTATAAAACTTTTATTATTTCGTCCCTTATTGGAAAATTCAACTTGATATTTGACCGTACTCAGTCGTTTTCTGTTTTTACCAGGTTTCTCTAGTCTAGCGTTGGGATCAGTATTTTGTCTCTAAGAATCTTTTTTTTATGCCTCGCACAGTTCTTTCTGGAACACCCGTGTAATATTCCACTCTCTTTAGAGTTTGTCTAAAAAAGCACTTGTAGAATCCGTTATCCTCCTTTTCATTGCATTTTTACCAGCACTTACACAAAACTTTTCTTTTGGGTTTAGAGCAGGACATTGTAATTTAAAAACTGTATATTATTATAACCACTCAGCAAAAGCAACAAGTTAAAAGTAACGATTTTATTTTTTTTTATTATATAATGATTTTCTTTACTGTAATGACACAATTTGCAATTTATATGCCAGTGATCCTCATCTAGGTTTTTGGTATCTCCTTTGTTTTCCCGAAAATGAAGTAATATATCTCTGTATTTATTGTTTTATAACAGCGAGTGATGGCGTGGTAATAACATCTAATAATGCAAGATGACCACACAAGTATTGGTTTTAGCATAAATAATAATAAAACCCTATTATTCCAAGTGCCAGGCAGGTGAGCACAAAAAAATGGGCTAACACTTTGAAATTTTTATCGCAGGTTTAGGGATACCAAAAATAAATAACTGCCACCTATAACGTGGAGCATTACAATATGGCAACACTAAAACCATCAAAACTTTAAATAGCCTTATATGAAAATCTGTAAGTCCTATTAGGAACATTTTTCTTGGAATTTAAGCTAAATCTGGCCCCTTTAAACGAAAAATAACAAAATTGTCATATGTCACTTAAAATCAATTGAAATATGTCATCAAAAGAACTCGAAGGACCATTTTTTCATGATTTTTAGAACGACCCCTAGGGAACAACGATTGCATTCAATTTTATTTTTGTTCTTTAAATTATTTAAGCAATTATTATAAACAAAAAAAATGGGGATGCCACCTGAGTTCACTTCGACATTCTAAACTCGCCTTGTAAAAACATACTATGCTATAAACCTTAGACAAAAAAATCTTTTTTTGTTCGATTGGTATTTTTTTCTACATAAAAGATCTCTTACACGTTTAGTTTAAAAAATTACGTTTGGGCACTGAAATATACAAAAAACACATTTTGTAATGTAAAAAATAAAACTACTGACTTTTTTTACAAAAACCAATTAGTGTAAAAAAATCCCGAATTATGAAAAAATGAACGAGGTTAAAGTGATTTAGAAATAAGTTTAATTGTTTTTGTTAATTTACGGGGTTTCCAAGATATGACTCAAAAATGTAAGTGCTTAGACAACTGAGCTGTATAATTTGTGCTGCGTCTTCGATATTTTTAGAACTAATGTTAAAGGTAATCTTAAGAATGTCAAAAATACAGTCGCTTGCGCAGAAATTGTATAGGGGGGGGCTTGAATAAATACATAGTCTCAGATACCCACTTTATTATTATTTGAGTTTCGCCCTAACATTCACAGAGACAATGCTGTAAAATATAGAGTATGTAATGCATAACAAAACTGAAAACCTGTTAATTTTTTATATTGGTGAGATTTTTTTACACCAATTAGTTTTTTTTACATTAAAAAATTTGTCTTTTATATATTTCAGTGCCCAAACGTAATGTTTTAAACCAAACGATTAAGAGATTTTTTATGTAGAAAAGAAATGCCAATCGATCAAAAAAAGATTTATTGTCCTAACACCAGCATTTATAGTATAGGAGATAGTGGGGTTTATGATATTTTTAGAAGGCGAGTTTAAAATGGCCGTCATTTACTTGTGAACTCAAGTGGCACCCTCATTTTTTTTTTTGTTTACAATAATTGCTTAAATAGTTTAAAGAATAAAAATAAAATTTTATGACATATTTCAATTGGTTTTAGATGACATATGACAATTTTGTTATTTTTCGTTTAAAGGGATCAGATTTAGCTTAAATACCTAAAAAAAATTCAAATAAAACTTACGGATTTTGAAATAAAGTCATTTAGAGTTTTAATGTTTACAGTGTTGCCAAATTGCCACCTTATAGGTGATAATTTGGTATTTTTGGTATCCGTAAACACACTTTTACCTAGTCCTATATTTTAAGGACTATATATTCAATTGATCAACTTTGTGAACGTTCCGAGGACAGTGTTTATTTCTATCTTTTAACGCAATTGTCAAGTTTATTATCAAAAACGTAATCTTTACAGTTTTCTTCATATTTAAGATCACAACTTTAAGCGAAATTAATGGATTAAAATGTTTGTTTGGCAACTGTTCACTTCGTATAAGGACTTGCCTCATCATATTGCCTAGCGGCCTTCGTAAACTTGACCAGATGTAAGGTCATAGGGGTCCCTATAAAAAAACCCGAAACCAAATTTGGCAGAAACATAATCAATCGTTAGAAAATATATAGATAGAATTAAATTTAAACGAAACATATTTTTTATAAAAACATAAATATTATATAATATTTTTAACGAAAATAATTTGATAGAAACATAATAATGCCTAACCACAAAATTCAAGAACTACAATCTGGCTGAAAATGATTTGAACCGATAGCCATGATTTTAACTGTTACGTTGCCAGTCTTACGGCACGGAAAAGTCGGAGTAAGTTGTGATATTGTATTAATTTACGCCCTTTACATTTTTCAAAAACCCTCTACACCCAAATTTCTTCATATTATTGTATTGTCATCGGACCTACATTACAAAAATGAATCGCAAGATTTGATAGACCGTATACACATCCCGAAACTGTGAAGTTAAATAAAATCGTTTATTAAAAAAAATCCCCGTGTCATCTTTCAAATAGGGAAACTTTATCAACGCCGCAATCCATTGTTTACGGCACTCTAGAGATTTAAATTAGACGCATGCCCAACAGCGATTCGGCTGGTTTGTGGTTCTGCTTATTTTAGTATCGGGCATATTATTTTCTATCAATTTGTGGGTCGGGTGTTTTTCGTTTCTAGACAATTATTTTCGATACTTTTGTAATTCTGATATTTTGACAAGAATTATAATCGATTAATTTATATTCCTGTCGTCTAAGGATCGAGAAAATTAAAATTCTATAAAATGATATTCGTATCCATTATTTTCTGGGTGTTTTACTTTCGTTCATATTTCGTTTCGGACGTTTTATTTTCTGTTCAATTTTGTTTTGGTTTTTGTAAACTTCGGCTTTTTCGTAAGTTCCGCTTAGGTTTTGGTAGGCTTTGGAACGGCCGGCAATCGAAAAATATTTTAGAAAATTGTAAAATGTAAAAAAAACTAAAAATATATTTTTTTTAAAATGACATATGGATGACATAGATGTATTTAGAATGCTTTCACTTCTTTAGGTATGATTACATACACAAGGTATAATCTAATGCGAACCTTGTTTTTTATGGAAACTATTACAGTGTGATATACGTCAATAGGACACAGTTTTGAGCTTTTATTAGTTCTGTTATATTCCAAATTTTAAGAATTCTATGTATAAAAATAAAGGCGCTAAATCGGCCGTACATATCCCTTGTTACATATATTTTAAAGAATGATAGGACCTATTTACTTTCAGCCCCTTTTTTCTTCGACTGTCTATTGCTCTTAACTTTTTTGGTTTATTCAGAACGTGACATACATTGCTTTTTCTTTCGTTTATTTCCAAGAATATTAAGAAAATAAAAGATTTATTATTTTTTCTAATTGGATATAGTTATATAAACAGGTCGACGAAATTTATCATAATAGTATTATGTCAGTTAGTTGCAAATATCGAATATAATGTAAAAATAAAGACCTTTATAATTTCATGGTTTCCACCATATAACTATGAGGTAACATAATGACCCAAGGATCGCAAAATTTGTAACCGTATAACTAGAGACACTTAAAGTTAGTTTTCAGTTTTATCAGTAATCGTATCCTTATCTCTATCGAATAGATCAATCAAGCAGGTGTACTTTTAAAATCATGTCAAATGCGTGACAGCTCCAGCTGCATGCACGAACAACTCGTTAGGTACGATAAGGGAGTCGTCACATTACGACCGTCCCTGCAATACCAAATTAGTTTAATTGTACACCTGTTCGATAGGTCGAGTCGATAGAGATACGGATAAAAATAGACCCGAAATTTAACTTTAAGTGTCTAATGTATAACGGGCCTGCTCTTCCATTTAAAAAAAAGTCGTAGCGACAATAACTCCAATCACGTCTGTTTGGAAAAAATGCAAAGTCAAAAACTCTTCTTTGGCCTTGCCCACGGACGACCTTTAAGCTAGCAGAGCAAGCTCAGCAAACTGAAAGAAATTATCAACAATTGTTAAAAAATTAATTTATTGCTTTTATTTTTCATTTTTGCAAAAATAATTGCATTCTCACGAAACTTAGTCAAAATATCACTTTCTACTCTCCTAGTAGTAGTAATTTTTGACGTTGCTCAATTATAGGTAGTTTTAAAAACATGCTCAGAAATGCAAAAAAACAAATAATGGCTTTTGCAATAATGAATTTTTCAGCAATTGTTGATAATTTCTTTCAATTAAAAGAAAAATCGACAACCGATTATACCATATATTTGTACGGAAACAAATACAACGGAAACGGTATTTAATTTACTACGTTTATACGCGCCTAAAACCGACTTTATATTCTTTCTTCTTCATTAAAATCGTTTTCTAACAGCTGATCGATGTAGTGTCAATCGTCTTACCTTAGAGTTTCCCAAAAATTTAAAACATATATATTGTCATTTTAAAAAAATGCAAATAAAAGAACTGAGTTGACAATTTTTTTTCAGTATAAAATAAACTTGATTTAGTATTTAAAATTGTTCTAATGTTATGTCTAGGACAAACATTTTCAATCATTTTAAAAGCGCTTTAAGAGTATCGTATAAACAAAGTAATTGTTTGACCTAACACTTTATTTTTGTGCAGTATTGCTATCAACATCTTATTTCGATTAAGTGTCATACATAAACAAAAATTGTTTGGGAAAAGGGAAAACTGAACTTCATAGAGTATAAACTTCAATACAAAAATTATAGACGGTGCAGAGATCTCCAACTTTTCTAAATATCACTTTTTAACATAACCTTAAAATTTTCGAGAAAAATGTGAAAAATCGTAATATATTTATTTTTTGGTTTCTCATTTTTCATTTCCACAAAAGTAATTGTATTTTCACGAAACATAGCCGAAATATATCTCTCTGTGTCCTTATTGCTTACAATTTTTTTTAGGTAAAATAGTTAAAAAAATTTTAAATATTAATTTTTTTCGGTCCAAATCACTTTTTCTTTAAACCAAAAATTTTAATCGGGAAAATTCTCGTAGTACTCTTTGACGTTGTTCATTTTTCTTGTTGTGACATATACTTTTTGGTAGGATAATAAAAAATAGTTTTTCAACATTTGTTGATAATATCTTTCAGTAAAAAAAAAATCTAGAACCGATTAGAACATCTAGTTTTACGGAGAAAATTCAATAGAGACGGTATTTAATGTACTACGTTTATACGCGCCTAAAACCGGTTTTATATAACATCGGTTTTAAATAAAGTTTTCTCCTTTATTAAAATCGTTTCGTATCAGTAGATCCATGTACTGTCAATCCTCTCACCTTACAGTTTCTCACAAATTAAAACGTCTATATTGTTATACTAAAAAATCCTTACATTAGATTTTTTCTAAACGCAAATAAGACAACTAATTTAAAAAAAAATTTCCGGTTTAAAATAAAATTGATTTAGTATTTAAAATTCTTGTAATTTGAAATAATTTATCAAAAAATTTCATAGTATTCAATTCATTTCTTATTTTTTTACCTTAAAATTATATTCATATAAACAAGGAATTTTAATTTAGATTTAAAAGTCGTCTACTGGCGCTAGACGAAATAATTGTATTCAATTTTAAACAGGAGCGTCAACGACTAGCAAGAGTCTTTCCAACCTCCAAATGGAGCTTTAATGACCTGTTTTGTTAGTACTCAAGTATCCCTGTCTTTTTGAAACTGAGGTTCTCAAATCTATCCGTTGCCCACCAAAATTTCACCAGTACGGTGTATGTTAAGGGTTTTAAAGGTTTGTTTACACACAAATATTTAAGGAAAATTGGCAAATAATCCTGACAAAAAAACATTAAGTGTAAATTTGTGTTTAAAAATCGAAACATTTTTTCTAAGGTCGAGATTTTCTGACGGTTTTTGAAGGATCGCGACCATAATAGCTTCATTATCTGTGTTTGAGGTTATAAAGTTGGTGATTTTTTAGGCCACCTCTAGGAGGTAGTTTAAATTTGTAGCCCCCAGAAAGGATTGTTTTGTGGCTGTAGGTAATAAGTTCCTTTCTAATTTTCTTAAGTAACCTTTTTTACAAGGGCTAATTTACCTTTTTTAATATCCCCAGTTTTTCATTAATTTAATCAGAATTAATCAGAAAAACGCCATATTTTGAACCCGTTTTTATCACAAAAAATATATTTATGAGGGCACTACGAGGCAAACAAACAAAAAAAACAAAACAACTATATTCATTTATTTACAAACTGAAATTAAAACATTGAGGTTGTCTAAAAGCTCAGTCAAGATAACATTTAGAAAATAAATTAATTAAACAGATTTTGCACATTGGGCTCTGTAGCGCAATTTCATCGCTGTAGTACTTTTTGTTTGGCCAGTATTACGATACGATACGATTTGCCCGGGGTGTCCTGGCTCTTAAAAACTATGCAAAAACAAACATAAAATCGTTTTTTCCTTATTAAAAGAAAATTCTAGGAATATTTTTAAAACTTTACAAGTCGAGCTACAAAATGTGGTGTTTATTTGAATTTTCAAGCTTTAGCAGAATTGGTGTTATGGGGTCCCCTCAGCTTAACGGTTAAACTAGGGTTTTCTCGAAAACGGTTACTGCTACAAGATTAATATAACAGTAACTAAATAGTTACAAAAAAGTTACAAATATACCATTGAAAATATTTGTGCTCCTTATGATAGTCCGCCCAGGTTAACCAAGCTTCCAAATACGTCTTTTTTTGGCGCCATCAGTAGCGCGCTATAGGAAAGAATCAGATTTATTCCTAATATTTTCTTTTCATATAAATAAGGGAAACATTGGGAACAAAAGTATTATTTTATTACACACGGATTATTATCAATAATCGTAATAGTACGAAGAGTGAAATTATAAAAAAACGAGTAAAATAAACGTACAAAACGTCAAAATTACAACGTATTTTAAAACTTAAACTCCATAACTCGCTGTTATAAAACAATAAACATAGAGATATATTACTTAATTTTCGGGAAAACAAAGGAGATACCAAAAACCTAGATGAGGATCAGTGGCATATAAATTGCAAATTATATCATTACAATTAAGGAAATCATTATATAGTGTTAAAGATTTGTCTAAAGAAGAATAAAACTCGTTAGTTTTAATTTGTTGCTATTGCTGAGTGGTTATAATAATATACAGTTTTTTAAATTACAATGTCTTGCTCTAAACCAAAAAGAAAAGTTTTAAGTAAGTGCTGGTTAAAATGCATGCAACGAAAAGCGGATAACGGCTTCTACAAGTGTTTTTTTAATCAAACTCTAAAAAGAGTGGAATATTACACGTGTGTAGAAAGGGGGAAAGAACTGTGGGAAGCATAAAAAAAAAGATTCTGAGAGACAAAATACTGATCCCAACGCTAGACTAGAGAAACCTGGCAAATAGAGAAAACGACTCAGTACGGTCAAAGATCAAGTTGAATTTTCCAATAAAGAACGAAATAACAAAAGTTTTCTAAACAATATATAGTAGTTCCTACTTTCGAAAAAGTTATTGGTTAAACTTAGAGAGACGATATTGATTTTCCTTGGTCAAAACATTGCGGCAGCTTTTGGAATGAAACGGTTTTTTTGGAAAAGAAGCAAAAACACAAGGAAGATTCTTACGGAAAAACTACATATATTATTGTGGCGTAACCTTTGATTTATATTGACGAAACGTGGTTGGACAACCATTTGCACGTAAAAAATGCTGGGGCTAGCCGTCTTATCCTGTTACATGCAGCATCGAAAGATGAATTCGTTAAAGATGGGATGTTACTTTTTACAGCGGGATTAGCAACTGGCGACCAAATGAACGAGGTAAATTTTACAAAATAGTCAAGAGAGAAGCATATGCCAAATATTCCGCCAAATTTTGTAATTGTTTTGGACAATGCACCTTACCACTTTGTTTTGCAAGAAAAATTCCCTACAACATCATGGTTGAAGAGTCACATGATAGCATGATTAACTTCAGAGTATAGTTAAAAATGTTTGGGAAGCTGTTCTTAAAACTGTTTTTTTATCACAATTAACAAAATTTCTTCGGGTTTCCCGATTTCATCTTTTAGTTCGGATATCAACAAGCAAAACGACATATATTCTATTATATAGTAGTACTTCTAGATCTCAACTATAAAATTAAATTAATTCAGAGAGACATTTTAAATTGTTTTCGTTTATATCTTTTTTCAAACTTCTCTGTAAGGTTATCCAATTTCACATAGACTATTTATTTTAAAGGTTAGATCTACAATTGGGTAAGCATGGTATGGCATAAACATTGGTGAGTACTAATAGTAGATACCTACCTACCTATCCTAACCAGATTTAGAAAATAAATAAATTATACGGTGGTTGCGATATTGTGCTAAATAGCAATTCTCGTTTTATGGAAATCACAGCCAAATGAAGAATACTAGAGAAATGACATTTTGTACAATGGGCTCTGTAGCGTAATTTCAGCGCTCTAGTACTTTTTGTTTGGCCAGTATTTCCAGAATAGGATTTGCTCTGCTGGTCCTTCCTCTTAAACACTATGCATAAACCAACAAAATCGTTTTCTCCTTATTAAAATAAAACTCTAGGAATATTTTTAAAACCTCACAAGTCGAGCTACAAAATGTGGTGTTTATTTGAACTTTCAAGCTTTAGCAGAATTGATGTTATGGGGTCTTCTTAACTTAACGGTTAATCTAGGGGGATCGCTTTTTCTCGAAAACGGCTACTGCTACAAAATTAATTTAAGCGTAACTAAATAGCTACAAAAAAAGTTACAAAATATACCATTGAAAATATTTGGGCTCCTTATGATAGTCCGCTTAGGTTAACCGAGTTTACAAATACGCCTTTTTTGAGCGCCGCCTGTAGCGCGCTATAGGAATGAAACAGATTTATTCCTGATATTTTCTTTTCATATAAATAAGGGAAACATTGGTAATAAAAGTATTATTCTATTACAGACGGATTATTATCAATAATCGTATTAGTACGAAGAGTCAAATTATAAAAATAAATTATAAACGAGTACAATAAACGTACAAGACGTCAAAATTACAAGGTATTGAAAAACTTAAAATCAACTCGGATCGTCCTCACTACTACCATCGCTTTCTTGCCACCAACACAATTCATTCATTTATTTCCTCCATATATTGGTCATTTACCCAAAAGTCGTCCAAAATTTGTTTTACGTAATGTATCGTTGCGAATCAGTGGCTGGCACTGCATTAATTACCTCTTTATAAGTTTTAAAAGTTTATAGTGCTTAGATTCCTATTCACATTTCTGTCCCGAATGTATTTTTTCACTTGAGCCCAAACCATTCCAATAGGGTTTAACTCACACATATAGGGGGGGGGAGCTCTTAGAGGAATATTCCTACTGCTTCTGATTAGATTGTCAATTTGATATTTTTTTTTATTGCCTGGAGGATTATTTAAAGCAACCAACTCATAATGTTATATTGTTCTGTCTGCTGGATCGTATTCAATGCCCTCTGGGGATAATCATGCTATCATGTGACCCTTCAACGATGATTTTGTAGGGATTTTTTCTTGCCAAACAAAGTGGTAAGGTGCATTGTCCAGAACAATTACAGAATTTGGTGGAATATTTGGCAAATGCTTCTCTCTTAACCATTTTGTAAAATTTACCTGATTCATTTGGTCGCCAGTTGCTAATCCCGCTGTAAAAAGTAACATCCCATCTTTAACGAATTCATATTTCGATGCTGCATGTAAAAGGATAAGACGGCTGATCCACCAACGCTGCTAACTAGCCCCATTATATCGTCATTTTGCCAGCATTTTTTACGTGCAAATGGTTTTCCAACTACGTTTCGTCAATATAAATCAAAGTTCGACCTTCGTTCGCCACGATAATATATGTAGCTTTTCCATAAGAACCTTACTTTTGTTTTTGCTTTTTTTTCAAAAAAACCGTTTCATTCCAAAAGCTGCCGAAAAGTTTTGACCAAGGAGTTTAACCAATAACTTTTTTAAAGTAGGAACTACTTTGTTGTTTATAAAACTTTTGTTATTTCTTCCCTTATTTGAAAATTCAACTTGATCTTTGACCGTATTCAGTCGTTTTCTGTTTTTGCCAGGTTTCTCTAGTCTAGCGTTGGGATCAGTATTTTGTCTCTAAGAATCTTTTTTTTTATGCCTAGCACAGTTCTTTCTGGAACACCCGCGTAATATTCCACTCTCTTTAGAGTTTGTCTAAAAAAGCACTTGTAGAATCCGTTTTAAGAACAGCTTCCCAAACATTTTTAACTATACTCTGAAGTTAATCATGCTATCATGTGACTCTTGAACGATGATGTTGTAGGGACTTTTTATTGCAAAAGTTTTATAAACAATATATAGTAGTTCCTACTTTCGAAAAAGTTATTGGTTAAACTTAGAGAGACGATTGATTTTCTTTGGTCAAAACTTTGCGGCATCTTTTGGAATGAAACGGTTTTTTTGGAAAAAAAAGCAAAAACACAAGGAAGGTTCTTACGGAAAAACTACATATATTATCGTGGCGAAACGTGGTTGGACAACCATTGGCACGTAAAAAATGTTGGGGCTAGCCGTCTTATCCTGTTACATGCAGCATCGAAAGATGAATTCGTTAAAGATGGGATGTTAGTTTTTACAGCGGGATTAGCAACTGGCGACCAAATGAATGAGGTAAATTTTACAAAATAGTCAAGAGAGAAGCATATGCCAAATATTCCGCCAAATTTTGTAATTGTTTTGGACAATGCACCTTACCACTTTGTTTTGCAATAAAAAGTCCCTACAACATCATCGTTCAGATGATGATTAACTTCAGAGTATAGTTAAAAATGTTTGGGAAGCTGTTCTTAAAACTGTTTTTTTATCACAATTAACAAAATTTATTCGGGTTTCCCGGTTTCATCTTTTAGTTCGGATATCAACAAGCAAAACGATATATATTCTCTCTAATAACTTTGAAGAATAAATCTAGATCTCAACTATAAAATTAAATAAAGTCAGCGAGACATTTTAAATTGTTTTCGTTTATATTAATTAAACAATCCAATTTTTGGAAATCTTTTTTCAAACGTCTCTGTAAGGGTATCCAATTTCACATAGACTATTTAGTCTAAATCTGCGCTTGGGTAAGCATGGTATAGCATAAACATTGGTGAGTACTAATAGTAGATACCTACCTACCTATCCTAACCAGATTTAAATATAGCAAGAAATAGGATATGGCACTTACTTTTTACCACATTACGAGCATTTCTTGGACTGTTTAGTCCTAACGCTTTCCAGCATTTACGCTTTTCTAAACGAAACAATTTTCCTGATTTTTTTTCTTTTTCGCGGCAAATGAAAAATACGTCTGATTATCGTTTACTCATATTGGTCAGTAATTGTGGCGCACGTAAATAAATAAATAAAAAAAATAATAAAATAAATTTCTAAACAAAATAAATTATGGAAGTAAGCTTCTCCAAAGTACAAATTTAGACATTGTTGAAGCCACCGGAACGTTTGGCAAAATGTCTGAACAGTTTAAATTGCTTAGCAGTGATAGGTACTTTGAAGAAATTTTTGTTGATGTCATAGAAATAGCAAATGAGTTAGAACAAGAGGCATCCTTTACCGTTAACACAGGTCTAGGTCTAGGCCTCGCAAAAAAAAACAAGACAATTTAATTCCAAAACAACATTCAGAATATTTCAATCAATAAATCAATCAATCAAATCAATTAAAAAAACGTTTATTAAGGCTATAGCTTTTTCGCAGATTTTAAGTTAAAAAAAAGTACAACTGGCAACGCCTTGTTGTTTGATTTTTTAATCTTCTGCCAAAGTGCACAGAAAAACAAGTCAATTTAATTATGAAGCCCAAGATGAGCCTATCCTGGATCCTAAAAATTAAATTACAAGGGTGATCCTTTTTAAATGCTTAACAAAAATATCTGAAAGGTTTTTAAATATTCTTAATTATTTTTTCTTCAAAATAAAAGCTCTGGTGCTATCATTTATCCCAAAAGCCCCAAAATAATTGCGGTTTAGGACAAACCCGATTTCCAAAAAAAATAGAGAAATACTCACAATTTCCTCTGGATTACATTTTTCCTTTTTATATTTCTTTGCTTGAGCGGAAAAGTAAGTTTCCTTTTTTCTTAAAGCCTGTGCACTCCGGAAAAGAAAACCGATCAATCAATCATTGAATTTGGGAGACACACGCAGTTCAACTGTTGGCCGATAGATCGCAGAATTTATACGATTCCATGGTAACTGCAGGTGTTTTGTCAACAAACTTTAAATCGGGCCGCAGTGGAACAGAAGAGTATTTTTACGGTTTCTGACAAAAAATCATTCGAGGTTATGTTTATCTTTCAAAAATTAAAAAAAAAAATAAAATTTTACATAGGGAATTAAAATACCTATTAAACAAATTATCACCCGACCCCCCTTTCTATTTAAAATTTTAAAGTAGTTAGTGACCTTATGGATCTACGTCAATAGGGGCATAAGTTGGCCACTCCTTTGGTGGAGCCAACTTCTTAAACCTCACGGTTGAGTGATTTCCCCTAGTATATAAGTACGTACAGCGGCGTAGCGTGGGGGGGCAGGGTGGTTCTTCGCCCCCCCCCCTCCCCGCCATCTGAGTCTGGCCGCGCTTTGGGTACCCTCAGCTATGTACTAATGCAACAAATATTACAATAATATAAAAAAAAGTAATAAAATATTTTTATTTTAAGTAGTTTATATTTTAAAGACACCCACAAATAAAGATTTTTAAGCAATGTATAATAAACGTCAGTTACGCGCGCCACAATTACTGACCAATATGGGTAAACGATAATCGGAAATCGTTTTCTTTTGCCGCGAAAAAGAAAAAAAATCAGGAAAAGTGTTTCGTTTAGAAAAGCGAAAAAGCTGGAAAGCGTTGGGACTAAACAGTAAAAACCCTTATTGATTTTTTTGGAAATGCTCGTAATGTGGTAAAACGTAAGTGCCATATCCTATTTCTTGCTATATTTAAATCTGGTTAGGATAGGTAGGTAGGATATGGCACTTACGTTTTACCACATTACGAGCATTTCCAAAAAAATCAATAAGGGTTTGTACTGTTTAGTCCCAACGCTTTCCAGCTTTTTCGCTTTTCTAAACGAAACACTTTTCCTAATTTTTTTTCTTTTTCGCGGCAAAAGAAAACGATTTCCGATTATCGTTTACCCATATTGGTCAGTAATTGTGGCGCGCGTAACTGACGTTTATTATACATTGCTTAAAAATCTTTATTTGTGGGTGTCTTTAAAATATAAACTGCTTAAAATAAAAATATTTTATTACTTTTTTTTATATTATTGTAATATTTGTTGCATTAGTACATAGCTGAGGGTACCCAAAGCGCGGCCAGACTCAGATGGCGGGGAGGGGGGGGGGGGGGGCGAAGAACCACCCTGCCTCCCCACGCTACGCCGCTGTACGTACTTATATACTAGGGGAAATCACTCAACCGTGAGGTTTAAGAAGTTGGCTCCACCAAAGGAGTGGCCAACTTATGCCCCTATTGACGTAGGTCCATAAGGTCACTAACTACTTTAAAATTTTAAATAGAAAGGGGGGTCGGGTGATAATTTGTTTAATAGGTATTTTAATTCCCTATGTAAAATTTTATTTTTTTTTTTAATTTTTGAAAGATAAACATAACCTCGAATGATTTTTTGTCAGAAACCGTAAAAATACTCTTCTGTTCCACTGCGGCCCGATTTAAAGTTTGTTGACAAAACACCTGCAGTTACCATGGAATCGTATAAATTCTGCGATCTATCGGCCAACAGTTGAACTGCGTGTGTCTCCCAAATTCAATGATTGATTGATCGGTTTTCTTTTCCGGAGTGCACAGGCTTTAAGAAAAAAGGAAACTTACTTTTCCGCTCAAGCAAAGAAATATAAAAAGGAAAAATGTAATCCAGAGGAAATTGTGAGTATTTCTCTATTTTTTTTGGAAATCGGGTTTGTCCTAAACCGCAATTATTTTGGGGCTTTTGGGATAAATGATAGCACCAGAGCTTTTATTTTGAAGAAAAAATAATTAAGAATATTTAAAAACCTTTCAGATATTTTTGTTAAGCATTTAAAAAGGATCACCCTTGTAATTTAATTTTTAGGATCCAGGATAGGCTCATCTTGGGCTTCATAATTAAATTGACTTGTTTTTCTGTGCACTTTGGCAGAAGATTAAAAAATCAAACAACAAGGCGTTGCCAGTTGTACTTTTTTTTAACTTAAAATCTGCGAAAAAGCTATAGCCTTAATAAAAGTTTTTTTAATTGATTTGATTGATTGATTGAAATATTCTGAATGTTTTTTTGGAATTATATTGTCTTGTTTTTTTTTGCGAGGCCTAGACCTAGACCTGTGTTAACGGTAAAGGATGCCTCTTGTTCTAACTCATTTGCTATTTCTATGACATCAACAAAAATTTCTTCAAAGTACCTATCAGTGCTAAGCAATTTAAACTGTTCAGACATTTTGCCAAACGTTCCGGTGGCTTCAACAATGTCTAAATTTGTACTTTGGAGAAGCTTACTTCCATAATTTATTTTGTTTAGAAATTTATTTTATTATTTTTTTTATTTATTTATTTACGTGCGCCACAATTACTGACCAATATGAGTAAACGATAATCAGACGTATTTTTCATTTGCCGCGAAGAAGAAAAAAAATCAGGAAAATTGTTTCGTTTAGAAAAGCGAAAATGCTGGAAAGCGTTAGGACTAAACAGTCCAAAACCTTATTGATTTTTTTGGAAATGCTCGTAATGTGGTAAAAAGTAAGTGCCATATTCTATTTCTTGCTATATTTAAATCTGGTTAGGATAGGTAGGTAGGTATCTACTATTAGTACTCACCAATGTTTATGCTATACCATGCTTACCCAAGCGCAGATTTAGACTAAATAGTCTATGTGAAATTGGATACCCTTACAGAGACGTTTGAAAAAAGATTTCCAAAAATTGGATTGTTTAATTAATATAAACGAAAACAATTTAAAATGTCTCGCTGACTTTATTTAATTTTATAGTTGAGATCTAGATTTATTCTTCAAAGTTATTAGAGAGAATATATATCGTTTTGCTTGTTGATATCCGAACTAAAAGATGAAACCGGGAAACCCGAATAAATTTTGTTAATTGTGATAAAAAAACAGTTTTAAGAACAGCTTCCCAAACATTTTTAACTATACTCTGAAGTTAATCATGCTATCATGTGACTCTTGAACGATGATGTTGTAGGGACTTTTTATTGCAAAACAAAGTGGTAAGGTGCATTGTCCAAAACAATTACAAAATTTGGCGGAATATTTGGCATATGCTTCTCTCTTGACTATTTTGTAAAATTTACCTCATTCATTTGGTTGCCAGTTGCTAATCCCGCTGTAAAAACTAACATCCCATCTTTAACGAATTCATCTTTCGATGCTGCATGTAACAGGATAAGACGGCTAGCCCCAACATTTTTTACGTGCCAATGGTTGTCCAACCACGTTTCGCCACGATAATATATGTAGTTTTTCCGTAAGAACCTTCCTTGTGTTTTTGCTTTTTTTTCCAAAAAAACCGTTTCATTCCAAAAGATGCCGCAAAGTTTTGACCAAGGAAAATCAATCGTCTTTCTAAGTTTAACCAATAACTTTTTCGAAAGTAGGAACTACTATATATTGTTTATAAAACTTTTGCAATAAAAAGTCCCTACAACATCATCGTTCAAGAGTCACATGATAGCATGATTAACTTCAGAGTATAGTTAAAAATGTTTGGGAAGCTGTTCTTAAAACGGATTCTACAAGTGCTTTTTTAGACAAACTCTAAAGAGAGTGGAATATTACGCGGGTGTTCCAGAAAGAACTGTGCTAGGCATAAAAAAAAAGATTCTTAGAGACAAAATACTGATCCCAACGCTAGACTAGAGAAACCTGGCAAAAACAGAAAACGACTGAATACGGTCAAAGATCAAGTTGAATTTTCAAATAAGGGAAGAAATAACAAAAGTTTTATAAACAACAAAGTAGTTCCTACTTTAAAAAAGTTATTGGTTAAACTCCTTGGTCAAAACTTTTCGGCAGCTTTTGGAATGAAACGGTTTTTTTGAAAAAAAGCAAAAACAAAAGTAAGGTTCTTATGGAAAAGCTACATATATTATCGTGGCGAACGAAGGTCGAACTTTGATTTATATTGACGAAACGTAGTTGGAAAACCATTTGCACGTAAAAAATGCTGGCAAAATGACGATATAATGGGGCTAGTTAGCAGCGTTGGTGGATCAGCCGTCTTATCCTTTTACATGCAGCATCGAAATATGAATTCGTTAAAGATGGGATGTTACTTTTTACAGCGGGATTAGCAACTGGCGACCAAATGAACCAGGTAAATTTTACAAAATGGTTAAGAGAGAAGCATTTGCCAAATATTCCACCAAATTCTGTAATTGTTTTGGACAATGCACCTTACCACTTTGTTTGGCAAGAAAAAATCCCTACAAAATCATCGTTGAAGGGTCACATGATAGCATGATTATCCCCAGAGGGCATTGAATACGATCCAGCAGACAGAACAATATAACATTATGAGTTGGTTGCTTTAAATAAGCCTCCAGGCAATAAAAAAAAATATCAAATTGACAATCTAATCAGAAGCAGTAGGAATATTCCTCTAAGAGCTCCCCCCCCCCCCTATATGTGTGAGTTAAACCCTATTGGAATGGTTTGGGCTCAAGTGAAAAAATACATTCGGGACAGAAATGTGAATAGGAATCTAAGCACTATAAACTTTTAGAACTTATAAAGAGGTAATTAATGCAGTGCCAGCCACTGATTCGCAACGATACATTACGTAAAACAAATTTTGGACGACTTTTGGGTAAATGACCAATATATGGAGGAAATAAATGAATGAATTGTGTTGGTGGCAAGAAAGCGATGGTAGTAGTGAGGACGATCCGAGTTGATTTTAAGTTTTTCAATACCTTGTAATTTTGACGTCTTGTACGTTTATTGTACTCGTTTATAATTTATTTTTATAATTTGACTCTTCGTACTAATACGATTATTGATAATAATCCGTCTGTAATAGAATAATACTTTTATTACCAATGTTTCCCTTATTTATATGAAAAGAAAATATCAGGAATAAATCTGTTTCATTCCTATAGCGCGCTACAGGCGGCGCTCAAAAAAGGCGTATTTGTAAACTCGGTTAACCTAAGCGGACTATCATAAGGAGCCCAAATATTTTCAATGGTATATTTTGTAACTTTTTTTGTAGCTATTTAGTTACGCTTAAATTAATTTTGTAGCAGTAGCCGTTTTCGAGAAAAAGCGATCCCCCTAGATTAACCGTTAAGTTAAGAAGACCCCATAACATCAATTCTGCTAAAGCTTGAAAGTTCAAATAACACCACATTTTGTAGCTCGACTTGTGAGGTTTTAAAAATATTCCTAGAGTTTTATTTTAATAAGGAGAAAACGATTTTGTTGGTTTATGCATAGTGTTTAAGAGGAAGGACCAGCAGAGCAAATCCTATTCTGGAAATACTGGCCAAACAAAAAGTACTAGAGCGCTGAAATTACGCTACAGAGCCCATTGTACAAAATGTCATTTCTCTAGTATTCTTCATTTGGCTGTGATTTCCATAAAACGAGAATTGCTATTTAGCACAATATCGCAACCACCGTTTAATTTATTTATTTTCTAAATGTAAAACGTCAATTCTTAAGCGAATTTCTTATTTCAAATTCACTTATATTTCAACTATAAACAAAAATAAATAAAACCCAGAATTATCAATTTACTTAACATTGTAGTGGCTGTAAACTTTGTGAATAAATTATCCTTATTTCTGAAGGTGTCACCAATGTGGCAGGCATTTTCAGTGGGACTTTGTCAGTGATGGATAAAATAACCTAAATTATAATTTTTCAAACAAACGTTGCCATATTGTGGTTGTGCTATATAGTGGAGTTCCCTTCTCTTTGAATGGTATTGGTTTCAGCTTTTTTGTAACGGCTAAATTATCTTTGTAGCTACAGCCGTTTCCAAAATAACCAGACCTCCCTAGCTTAACACTATGAAAAAAAATCGTTTTTTTTTTCAATTCAAAAAAAAACCATACGAATATTTTAAAAACTTTTAATATGTGATCCCCTCGAACTAGCCGAGTTACAAAATGTGGTAAAATTAACTCTGTGTTTCGGACTTCCACTGTCTGCATTTTATTTATACATGACGTTTCGATCAGTAAAATCTTTGATCTTCTTCGGGTGCAAACTGCAATCTTTCCTAATCCTACGTCCTCAGCGGCGTAACGTGACCTAAAGGGCGGAGGGAGGGCGGTGAAGACTCAAAAGGACACCACGGTTTTTGTTACCTAACTGATTTTTAATTTTTGAATACTTTGACCAGGTTTCCCTGACAAAAAATATAAAAAATCCAGGTTATTTTACAATTTTCCATAAGCACATTACAAAAATAATTTATATTTAAATAATTTTTTGCGATTTAAGCAGAACACAAAAATTTACGTATTGAAAAAAGTGGGATGGGGTGGGATCCAGTGTCAATTCCTGACTTGTTACTAAAAGTATGTCCTAATTGTGTAGGCAAAAACTTAAGTATAGTAAAGTACAGTAATAATCTAATTTTTGACACCTTTTCAATGATGTTATCGCGTCGCAGGTAAAATGTTTAAGCAATATAGCAGTCAATTCTTCAAAAATGTTGACATTTTTCTTTTGTGAATTATTACTAAGGGCAGTCGCAGCCTTTTTTTGTGTTTCTAAAATCATAACGTAAATGTGAGGAACTTGGAAGACTCTTGAATTAAAATAAAATTGTATTAAAAAGAAAAGTAAAAATACTGTGTTTTTGCTATTATATCAGGAACATAGTGAGGAAAGCATAAAAGATAAAAATCAAAAATTCCCAGATCCATCTCTGAGTTTTCAAGGTAACTTTTTAAATTCTCTGACTTTTCGATGTTTCTCTGTCCAGTTTCAACCCTGATACAGCGTATAAATGTTAACATACTTAAACTAAAAATTAAGTCTTCGAATTTTTACTTCTGTAGTTCAGTATCACATCGAAATCAATTCCCGCTCAATACTTGTTGTTCGTCAATTGTGACCTTTTACAATTTTTATTTTTTTTAGTCTGTTAAAAGTGCGCTCAACAGTATAATTAAAAATGTTTGGGAAGCTGTTCTTAAAACTGTTTTTATCAAAATTAACAAAATATCTTCGGGTTTTCCGATTTCATCTTTTAGTAGTACTTTTAGATCTCAACTATAAAATTAAAATTATATTAAGTCAGCGAGACATTTTAAACATTCCAATTTTTGAAAAACTTGTTTCAAACGTCTCTGTAAGGGTATCCAATTTCACATAGACTATATTTATTTTAAAGTCTAGATCCACGCTTGGGTGAGCATGGTATAGCATAAACATTGGTGAGTACTAATAGTAGGTACCTACCTACCTAATCTAACCAGATTTAAATATAGAAAGAAATAGGCACTTACGTTTTTCCACATTACGAGTATTTCCAAAAAAATCATTAAGTTTTTGGACTGTTTAGTCCCAACGCTTTCCAGCTTTTTCGCTTTTCCAAACGAAACACTTTTCCTGATTTTTTTTCGCGGCAAAAGAAAAAGACTTCCAATTAGCGTTTAACTCATATTGGTCAGTAATTGTGGCGCACGTAACTGACGTTTATTATACATTGCTTAAAAATCTTTATTTGTGGGTGTCTTTAAAATATAAACTGCTTAAAATAAAAACTTTTTATTACTTTTTGTATATTATTGTAATATTTATTGCTTTAATACATAGCTAAGGGCACCCAAAGCGCGCCAAGACTCAGAGGGCGGGGGGAGGGGGCGGAGAACTACCCTGCCCCCCACGCTACGCCGCTGTACGTACTTATATACTACGGGAAATCAATCAACCGTCACGTTTAATAAGTTGGCTTCACCCAAGGAGGCCCTATTGACGTAGATCTATAAGGTTGCTATCTACTTTAAAATTTTAATTAGAAATAAGGGTCGAGTGATAATTTGTTTAATAGGTATTTTAGTTCCCTATGTAAAATTTAATTTTAAAAAAAAATCGGTTTACGACTTAGGAGTTATAAGTTTTTTGACTATAGTTTACGTATTACGTATAGTATTACTCAACAATAATAAAAACTTTAAGTTGCTAGTGACCTTATGGTCTTACACTAAAAAATTTATTTAAAGTCAACTGAATTCGTTCCAAAGTAAGAGGAGAGGTGCGCAAACTATAGTTACAAATGCTCAACCCTCTGTAAGTAATAAACAAATTTAAAAAAATTAAAATTTTAAATAGGGAATTAAAATACCTTTTAAACAAGGTATCACTCCACCCCCATTTCTATTTAAAATTTTAAAGTAGTTACAGACCTTATAGCCTTACGTCAATATGACGCTTATAAACAATACGTCAAAAAGTAGCAAAAATGTTATCATTTAACACAGTTTTCATTTGAGGTGGATATCTCAATCCGTTGAAGAGTTAGCAGGGGGGGACTTTTTACGTTTTGCTTGTCGATATCCGAACTAAAAGATAAAATCGGGAAACCCGAAGAAATTTAGTTGTTTGTGATGAAAAACAGTTTTAAGAACAGCTTCCCAAACATTTTTAATTCTACTTCTGAGCGCACTCTAAACAGATTAAAAAAAATAAAAATTGTAATAGGTCACAAATGATTGTCTTTCGTCATTTCAATGCATTTGCTAAATTAGTATTGAGCGGGAATATAGCCATACTATTGATTTCAATGTGATACTGGACTACATGAGTTCAGTAAAAATTCGAAGACCTAATTTTTAGTTTAAGTATGTTTATACACTATATCAGGGTTGAAAATGGTCAGGGAAACATGGAAAAGTAAGGAAATTTAAAAAGTTACCTTGGAAAGTCAGAGAATAAATCCTAAGTCATGGAAATCTGGAAATTTTTACAATATGGTTTTTATCTTTTATGCTTTCCTCACTCTGTTCCTGATATAATAGCAAAAACACAGTCTTCCAAGTTCGTCACATTTACGTCATGATTTTAAAAACACATAAAAAGCTGCGACTGCCCCTGAATAATATTGAACAAAACCGCGAAAAATATCAACATTTTTAAAGAATTTACTGCTATATTGCTAAAAAATTTTGCCTGCGGCGCGCTAACGCCATTGAAAATATGTCAAAAATTACATATTCACTATACTTTTCTCTAAATTTTTGCCTACGGTACAATTAGAACATAATTTTGGTAACAAGTCAGGAATTGACACTGGATCTCACCCCAACCCACTTTTTTTCATTACGTAAATTTTTGTGTTCTGCTTAAATCGCAAAAAATTAACAAAGTATTTAAGGCTTGTGAACATTTAAATAAAAATTATTTTTGTAATGTGCTTTTGTTGTTTGTTGCTTATGCTTATAACTTGTAAAATAAACTGGAGTTTTTATATTTTTTGTCAGGGAAAACCTGGTCCGAGTATTCATATTCGTATTCACCCCCCCCCCGCCCTTTAGGCCATGCTATGCCGCTGAGTACGTAGGATTAGGAATAGATTGCAGTTTGCACCTAAAGACGATCAGAGATTGTACTGAACGAAACGTCGAATATAAATAAAATATAGACAATGGAAGTCCGAAAAACGAAGTTAATTTGTAGCTCGGCTATATTAAAAGTTTTTAAAATATTCGCATGTTTTTTTTTTAATTAAAAAAAATGAAGTTTTTCCATAGTGATAACCTTGTTTGGGAATTAAAAAAAAAATCAGACCGGCAGCAAAACATTTTTTTTTCAAGGGTCTCAGCAAAACATAGATGGAAAACCAAATTTTGGTTATAATCCAAAGATGCACTGTTACCCTAACTTAACAAAACTCAACTCAACCAAAGTTTTACGGAGGCCCCTCAGCTTAACGTTAAGCTAGGGAGGTCTGGTTATCTTGGAAACGGCTGCAACTACAAAGATAATTTTACCGTTACAAAAAAGCTGAAAGCAGTAGAAAGAGAAGGGAGCCCCACTATATAGCACAACCACAATATGGCAACGTTTGTTTGTTATTTTATCCATTATTGACAAAGTCGCACTGAAAATGTCTGTCACATTGATGACACCTTCAGAAATAAGGATACTTTATTCACAAAGATTACAGTCAGTATCATGTTAAGTAAATTAATAATCTTGGTGTTATTTATTTTTGTTTATAGGTAGACAATCCAAGTGAATTTAAAATAAGAAATTCGCTTAAAAAATTGAAGTTTTACGTCTGGAAAATAAAATCAAAATTCAGTGTTTTAGATACCTTAAACATTGGCCTCGGTGATGCCATATTGTGCTAAATAGCAATTTTCGTTTTATGGAAATCACAGCCAAATGAAGAATACTGGAGAAATAAGATTTTGCATACAAGACTAATGTGTGCTAAATAGCAATTTTCGTTTAATGGAAATCACAGCCAAATGAAGAATACTGGAGAAATAAGATTTTGCATACAAGAATAATGTGTGCTAAATAGCAATTTTCGTTTTATGGAAATCACAGCCAAATGAAGAATACTGGAGAAATAAGATTTTGCATACAAGACTAAAATTTCACTTCCAAATGCGCTACAGAAAGCTCTTTTAGAAAAAAAAAAGTATTTAAAAAAAAATTCCAAAATTAAGATTTGGCAGTAGTACTTTTTGTTGGGCCAGGATTTCCAAACTACGATTTGCCCTGGGTGTCCTGGCTCTTAAACACTATGCAAAAAGAAATAAAATAGTTTTTTCCTTATTAAGAGAAATATATATATATATATATATATATATATATGTACATTTGTATATATTTTGTAACTTTTTTGTAGCTATTTAGTTACGGTTAAATTATATTTGGCGCTGTAGCTGTTTTCGAGAAAACGCGATCCCCCTAGCTTAACCGTTAAGCTGAAGAAAATAGTTTTTTCCTTATTAAGAGAAATATATATATATATATATATATATGTACATTTGTATATATTTTGTAACTTTTTTGTAGCTATTTAGTTACGGTTAAATTATATTTGGCGCTGTAGCTGTTTTCGAGAAAACGCGATCCCCCTAGCTTAACCGTTAAGCTGAGGGAATCCCATAACACGAATTCTGCTAAAGCTTGAAAGTTCAAATAAACACCACATTTTGTAGCTCGACTTGTGAAGTTTAAAAAATATTCCTAGAGTTTTCTTTTAATAAGGAAAAAATGGTTTTATTTGTTTTTGCAAAGTGTTTAAGAGCCAGGACCCCCAGGGCAAATCGTATCGTACCGTAATACTGGCCAAACAAAAAGTACTAGAGCGCTGAAATTGCGCTACAGAGCCTATTGTGCAAAATCTTATTTCTGTAGTATTCTTCATTTGGCTATAATTTCCATACAAAGAGTCAACCACTGTTTATTTATTTTCTAAATGTTTGCCTTACTGAGCTTTTAGATAACCTCAATATTTTAATTTCAGTTTGTAAATAAATTAATTTAGTTGTGTTGTTTTTTTTGTTTGGTATATTTTTCGTGCATAATCAGTGACCTTCACTTATATTTGGTTTGCCTCGTAGTGCCCTCATAAATATATTTTTCGTGATGAAAACGGGTTCAAAGTATGGCGTTTTTCTGATTAATTCTGATTAAATTAATGAACAACTTGGGATATTAAAAAAGTCGTTGAAAAAAGGTTACTTAAGGAAATTAGAAAGGAACTTATCACCAACAGCCTCAAAACAATCCTTTCTCGGGGCTACAAATTTAAACTACCCCCTAAAGTTGGCCTAAAAAATCACCAACTTTATAACCTCAAACACAGATAATGAAGCTACTATGGTCACGATTCTTCAAAAACAGTCAGAAAATCTCGCCCTTACAAAAAAGCTGACGATTTTTAAACACAAATTTACACTTAATGTTTTTTTGTCAGGATTATTTGATAATATTCCTTAAATATTTTTATGTGTAAACAACCTTTAAAACCCTTACCATCAGAAACAATAGATAGCCATGGAATATTTTGCTGGCACTGTTCAGAAAGGTCACACAAATTCTGTCTTTCTTTTTACATGGTGAGAATTTTTGCTCAAAAAAGACGTATTTTTAAACGTTGCGTTGCGTTTATTGACACGCGTAGTAATAATTTAGCTCCGCGATAAACTAGTCCTGCAGAATATCTTTAAAATATTAAATTTACAACATGTTAATAAAAAAAATAAGGCAATTTCTCTTACAACGTTAGAAAGAGTGTGAAAGTTGCTGGTTTTTATTTTAAATGAAGCGGTAAGTAAAAATCGCCACTTTCCAGAATTCTGACGGTAGAGATTTTCTGTCGTTTCTGAAGAATCGCGACCTATGTACCATGGCGTATTCACCATTTGCTATTTGGAAACCTCTCAAAAAAATTAGTTTTAGGGCACTTTCTCCTAAAATATGGTATATTTTCAGAAAAAAGCAGTTTTTCAGTGGTATTTTGCAATAACAATACAAAATAATCAATAGTTTTATGCATTTTCTGTATGTGTAAGTATTTTTTGAAAATTGGTTTTAAAATTTAGTACCCCCCAGAGATGTAAATATTTAGACCTGTAGTAAATCCCACGGAAAAAGTTTTAAGTTTTGTTGTTTGCGTTGTGCTATGGTATGAAATTCTAAACAAAATACATTCTGGAAGTAAGCTTCTCCAAAGTACAAATTTAGACATTGTTGAAGCCACCAGAACGTTTGGCAAAATGTCTGAACAGTTTAAATTGCTTAGCACTGATAGATAAGTTTTTGTTGATGTTATTAGAAATAGTAAATGAGTTAGAACAAGAGGTATCTTTTACCCTTAACACAGGTCTACGCCTCTCAAAAAAATACAAGCCAATTTAATTCCAAGATGAGCATATTTTGGATCCTAAATTAAAATTTAAAGTGGAAATATTTTTTGGCGTCCTGGACACACTCGGACACAACAATCGTTAGAATAGCGTTTTAGTCTTTTAACACAACATTCAGAATATTTCAATCAGTCAATCAAATCAATAAAAAAAACGTTTATTTAGGCTATAGCTTTTCCCCAGCTTCTAAGTAAAAAAAAGTACAACTTGCAACGCCTTTTTCTTTAGTATTTTAATCTTATGTCAAAGTGCACAGAAATATAAAACAATTTAATTATTAAGTCCAAGATGAGCCTATCCTGGATCCTAAAAATTAAATTACAGAGGTGATCATTTTTAAATGCTTAACAAAAATATCTGAAGAATTTTTGAAAATTCTGAATTATTTTTTCTTCAAAATAAAAGCTCTGGTGCTGTCATTTATCCCAAAAGCCTCAAAATAATTGCGATTTAGGACAAACCCGATTTAAAAAAAAAAATAGAGAAATACTCACAATTTCCTCTGGATTACATTTTTCCTTTTTATATTTCTTTGCTTGAGCGAAAAACTAAGTTGCCTTTTTTTTAAAAGCCTGTGCACTCCGGAAAAGAAAACCGATCAATCAATCATTGAATTTGGGAGACACAGGCAGTTCAAGTGTTGGCCGATAGAATGCAGAATTTCTAAAACAAATATGAACCCTCCCCGCATTTGCGATCGCCCGCCGAAAAAGGCCTAACGCTGCGCGAGCATTACCCCGCTGGGATTACTAGGAATTCGCATAGAAACATTCGGCGCCCATAACCCCACATAATTTTGTTTTTGTTTTGATTCAACAATTTTTTTTAATTTAAATTATTGCAGCATATTTATGTGCCAGTGTACTGAGGAAATCTTGGTGTGCAAAGGATAGATTTTAGAACCTCAGTTTCAAAAACACACGGATACTTGAGTACTAACAAAACAGGTCAGTAAAGCTCCATTTGGAGGTTGGAAAGACTCTTGATAGTCGTTGACGTTCCTGCTAAAAATTGAATACAATTATTTCGTCTAGCGCCAGTAGCCGATTTTTAAATCTACATGCTTTTAAGTTAACCTGTTGTCGGTATCAGCTAGCGGGAATGTTTCCAATTCAATTATAAATGCACCTGTAAATGCAACATTAAACATTACACCCAGTTACGTATTTGGGTAGCGTTTTCTTTTATTTTAGTATTTTACTTGGTTTTTTTAGCGGGGCAGAACGCGAAAAGTCAAAATAGTAGCCCAACCCCAAATTTTTGACCCGGTGCTGTGTCTTACTGTGGATAAATATAAATAATAGTAGGGAAGATGTCCTACTGCATTGGTTTCTATTAAAATAGTTTTCTCAAAAAGTTCTTAACCTATTCGGAATATAATCATGGCATATATAAAAAAACAACTTCCAAAAACAAAAAACATCTCAGGAAAAAATAACTTGAAAAAATGAGTTATCGAGGTCTTTTTTTCTTTTACAAATTTTATGTTTGCAGCTGTCTAAAATCGCGTGTATACAAGCCTCATACAAAAAAATAAGTATAGTCGATAACATCTAATTGGTGGGTAACTGCGGCGCGTATTTTGCCAATCTGGGATAGTGTAATCTTCTTTAGTAATGGTTGACGCAGGTGGGTTTTTTCTGAACCCAAAATGATTTCCGGTGTAAAATAAACTTGATTTAGTATTTAAAATTGTTCTAATGATTCGAGAGTACCGTATAAACAAAGTAATTGTTTGACCTAACACTTTATTTTTGTGCAGTATATTGCTATGAACATCTTATTTCGATTAAGTGTCATACATAAACAAAAATTGTTTGTAATAGAATCGATTGCTGCACTTACTTTTTATTTTATTTTAATAATTAAAATGTATTTTTTAATATATAATTTAAAATTATTTTTTTTCCATATAAATAAATTTGAATTTAAATTCCTTGTTTATATGAATGTAATTTTAATGCAAAAGAAAAATAAGAAATGAAGTGAATCCTCTGAAATTTTTGGATAAATTATTTCAAATTCCGATTTTTGCTTTCAAAAATAGTATATTTTTCTAAATTTTTACAATGGATATTTATATTACTGGCTCACGAAAAATCCCAAGGTAATCTATTAAGCCAGAATTGCAAATTTTTAATATTTATTTATTTTTTAGTTTTAACGAGAGTTTTCCTGAGTAGAATTTTTTAACGTTGCTATTTTTTTTTGTTTTGATCTACACTTTTTGGTGAAATAATAAAAAATTAAAGTTAAACTTAAAAAACATGCTCAGGAATGCAAAAAAAACCAATGATGACATTTGCAACATTTCATTTTTCAGTAATTTTTTATAATTTATTTCAATTATCTACGCCAATCAGTTGTACAGAAAAAATGCAAAAACGTTATTTTTGTATAGTATTAAAATGCACTGAAGCGAATCACACGCCTGCCTGTTTTTCTTGAGAAGAAGTCAATAGCATGCAGCCACATACACTCGCATGTTCTTTTCCATCTATATTTTTTCCTGTTAATTATTATTACTTTTTTTAAATTATTATTATATTTTTTTTATTCTTTTTTTTTAATTTTTTTTTATTCCTATTCTTTTTTTTATTATTTCTTTTTTCTATTATTTTTCTTTTCTTTTTGTTTTCTTTTTTTTTCTGTTTTTTGATATTTTTTATTATTTTTTTTATTTATATTTTCTTTTCGATTATATATATTTTTCTTTTAAACATATACTCTGACACGCTACTGACCCTTCGTAGACGTCCGTGTATTGATCAGCCAACTTCATATCCATCGACGGAATTACTCTGCAACGACAACTAAACCTTTCGAATTCCCTTTCCAACCATAAGAAACCTGGCCATATCCCTAGTTGTGTTATGTGTAGTAAACCCAAACTCGTTGAGGTATGAACGGTTGGACAGTATAAAGAAAACATCGCATATATAGGTTTCAACGATTTATTTCTAAAATTTTTATCAGGTTACAAAACCCTACAAATCATCTTAAGAGTAAATTGATAGAATTTATTGAAGTTACCAAAACTAACACCTTAAGAAAGTTACGGTATAAATTAGTAATAGTAGACGCTCGGCTTAGAATACAAGTTCCGGGAAACAAGTATGGCATATGTTAGTAGAGGAACCAATAACCAAATAAATTTAAGTTTAATATTTGTGTGTTCAGATTATGCTGAGGAGATATTGTGGATTGAAACGCACCTATCTGCAGACCTTAATCCATTTCTTCGTTAAGTTGTTACTATAAAAGAACCATTTACCTTTAGCCTTAAACTAATGAATTTCTAATAATTTCAGTTCCTACTTTTATCTACATAAAATAAATCATGTCAACAAATATAGATAAAATTTCGATTTTAATTTCTCATACAAAACCATGCAGGTGATCTACCGAACAGTAACCTGTCGTGCCTACACCAAAACGATTACCGAACATATTCTCCAATAATATAACCATACACGGACAGAAATCTGGGGTCGCGTTAATGTACCACAACATTAATATTGAAAGAATATAATTTGATCCTTCTTATGTGTTATTTTACTATAACGAAGCCTACGCCCGTCACAGGCAAAATATCCCTTCCCAATGTCATATTACCATAACGATACCTTGCGCCCGACGACACGTCCAATTAAACATCATTGGAACCTACCCCCGAAAATGTTATTTTACCATAACGTAGCCTAAGCCCGTCACATGCAAAACAACTCTCCTCAATGTCATACTGCCGTAACGATAGCTTGCGCCCGACACGAGCAATAAGACATAAGCCTCCCCTTCCGACAATCAGGCTGATTCAGTTCCATAGCGGAACCAAATCAAAACGACTATCGGATCGTAATTGAAAAGACTCACATTTCCACAAGCGGAATATGTAGTATCCTTCCAGTGCCGAATTTCTGCGGGCTCACGCATATATCTGAAACCTTCTGCAAGCCGCCAGCGAGATGTTAGGACAATATGTTTCAAACCGCCTCACGCGACAGCACGCTCTGAAGCGCGCTTGCAAAACAGGCGGTCAAGACCGTGCCAAACATTAGGTGCTTTCACCACTTCCTACACACACACACACAACAACCGTGGCTATACATAATGATACTCGGTTTCTCCTATTAATATAAGAGAAGTATTTAACTTTTAGGCGTTTATAGTAATAAGAACTTTTAAACTAAAGATATAGAAGTATAGTTTACCTATATTAAATGATAAATGTTGAGATGAAAACTTTGGATCGCCCCCTATTATTTTATTTAAAACCGACCGGGGTAGGTCCATCTCAGCACTTTTTTAATCATTTTGGTAAATATGTATATAAAAAAAAAACTTTTTTATTACTTTTTCTGTCAATTCGGTTTAAATCAAGAGAATACGAGCTAGAAAAGCGATATACAAATATAAATATATATATATATATAATAATACAAAAAAATAGACTAAAATTGAAAAGTAATAGTTCAAGTTACTTACTTAGGTAGATACAAAATACCTGTTTTGAAGACTTGACATTTTTGCATGTAATTGTAATAGTATAAAATAAGTTTAAGCTCTTTACAAAATGTTCTAAAATACCATTAGAAAAAAACAGAATAATGTTAAATTATTGTAAATTAAGGAAACCGGAAAATTCTAATACACAACTTATCCTAACAGAAAATATTTACAAATTATAAAGTTTTTTGAATCACCTCTAGTCAATTTGCAAAAATATATACCGGGTGCATAGCACCCAATTAACAGCAATTTAACAGCTAATTTCTTGCAGTGAAAATAATTTTGCAGCTACAGCCGTTTTCGAGAAAATAGAACTTCCATGTTTTTACAGTAAATGTAGATATGTCATTTTCTGGGAAAAGGCTGGTTGCCAAATTATATTTTCCATGATAAATTTGCAAAAAATTAACAGATTAGGTAAAAATCCGATACCTAGATCTGAAGCAGTGTAAATGTATCTTATTGGTGAAGTAAGTTATTTTCCGCATGGTATTATTCTTGTTTATCACATAAGATGAAGACTATTTTATGTTTTACCCATTTTACGTGTCGTCGTATATAACAAGTTATAAATTTTTTTTTAGGTAGACGTCTTTTCATAACAAATTACATTTTATATCTTCAGCTTTATTTTTATAAAATTATCCTCACATACCGGTTTTCTAGTTAACATGTGTCCAGCAGCTTGTGTTAAATACCACTAGAGGTCTGCGGGTTTTTTCTACTTTTATTTTGAGATATATAGAACATTTTGATTGATGACGTAGGCGCCTGAACCGAAAAAATCAACGATATGCCATAATTTTGATACATTGTTCATGACACGTACGTCTAGACGTGAAATTTGTCATTTAATTTTCTCTTTTTCTCGTCTATAAAAAGACAAGTAGTTTGACTTAAATGAGGATACTAGAATCCCGCTTTTATGGTGCAACGGAGTATTTTTATCAACGTTATTACGACGTCTTTTACATTAGGAGCCGACGTTAGCTTACGTAGTATAACGTCTCCATATTCTTAACCACTAACACAACGAGTGTTACCTAAGGAAAATCGAAGAAGAGTGATCCGATTCAATAAATTTCACGTCTACGTTTATGTATCATGACCAGCTTAAACTCCCTAATAACTAACCTTTATGCTAGCGCTAGCACACGCTATGTAGATAAGGTACTTACAATGCAAGAATAGTATAATATTATATTGGTAAATATATTATTATTACTTATCTTGCTTACAATGTAAAATAAAATTACAGACGTAGGTACAAACAATAACTAATAATATAAAATTATAGATGAATACAAACAATTGGGAAATCAAAATAAGCAAAGCGCCCTCTAACCTAAATCCCCCAACTATCCTAAAGCCCCCGATACCATGGCAACTGCAGGTGTTTTGTCAACAAGACCCACAGTAGGCAAAAGGTTATTTTTACGTTTTCTGACAGAAAACCATTCGAGGTTATGTTTATCTTTCAAAAATATTTTTTCAAAAACGAATATGAAACCATTCCGCGTGTGCGGTCGCCAGCCGAAAATGACCTAGCGCTGCGCGAGCATTACCCCGAGTTTATCAAAGAACCAAGAGAACTTTACTAGCCCGCTGAAATGATTAGGAATTCGCCTAGAAACATTCCCATAACTTCCATAATTTTGTTTTTATTTTGATTCAATTTTTTTAAATTTAAATTATTGCGGCATAAGTTATGTGCAAGTTTACTAGTGAAATCTTAGAGGCCTAAGGATATATTTTAGATCCCAACAGCAGTTTCAAAAACACACGGATACTTGAGTATTAACAAAACAGGTCAGTAAAGCTCCATTTAGAGGTTGAAGAGACTCTTGCTAGTCGTTGATGCTCCTGTTTAAAATAGAATATGATTATTTCGTTTAGCGTCAGCAGCTGATTGTTAAATCTGCATGCTTTTTAAGTTAACCTGTTGTCCTTAAGTAAGTAAGTAAGTGGTAACGGCTAGCAGGAGTGTTTCAAATTCAATTATAAATGCACTTGTAATGCAACCTTAACACTAAACCCAGTTACTTTAATATGTAGTTGGATGGCGTTTTTTTAGTAAGTAATTCTGCAGTAAATGTTTTTTTTTATTTTACTATTTTACTCGTTTTTTTTTTATGAAAAAAATCTTGTATGTAGGCACCGACTAGGGTCCCTAAAGAGTTAAAATTTATGAGTGCTGGAATTGCTAAAAAGTGCTGGGTTGGTTTGAGTTCATGATTTGGGTGGTTTAGTTCCCGCTTTAGTTAAACAAAATGAAAAAAGTTTCATCACTGTTAAATTTGAACTTCCTAGGGGCTCAGGTGAGTGCTAAATAGGTATCCAAAGAAAACTGTTTACTACACTAATACCGTTTAGCCTTAATATATTAAGTGAGCAGCATAAAATAATACTGTGGAAAATTTTACTGATAAAAAGTTATTCTTAGGGCCAGTTTCTCAATAGCGGATTATCAGAAACTTAAAGTAACCCGCGAGCTATAAATCCCAGTTTTCTTGCTGTTTTTAAGCCAATATTTTTTTTAGGTTAACCCTGAGGTAATATAACTTACCCTCACCTTGAAGCCCTGGCTATCCTGGAGTTAATTTTAACCTGATTTTTAAAGATTTTTACTAGGTTATGTTGCTTGAGTTAACACAAACTCGCTTTTGAGAAACCGGCCCTTAGTCTCTCTTGTTTTTTGAATAAAATAGGTTAGTGACTTGAAAATTGGAGAATATTAATCAGGAAAAATTCTTTAAAATATAAACACAGGAAAGTAAAACTGCAGATTACAAAACGTGATTTACTTTGGCTTGATACTTTTGTCTCTAACTTATAACTTAAATAACAAAACCAAACCTCTGCTTCTGTAACTAAAAAATTATTATGCAAAAAATCTTTTAAACAGTTTATAAATATCTGCCACTCACGAGAAAATTTTTAAGAAATATTGGTTGTCCTCGCCTAAAGTGCAAAATATAGAAATAAAATTTAGAGATAGAATATTTCTTGTTATTTTTATTATTTTTGAGGAGCTGTATATAATAACAAAACGTATGGAGCAGTGGATATTTAGGCAACTATCTAAAATGAAATAGAAGAAGATTCTAAAGTGCCACCTCTCAGAGAAGAAAAATAATTTATAAAGTAAAAAGTCTACAATTTGTACTCAAACATACAGAGCAGTGAATATTTTGCCAACTAAAATGTATAGCAAAACAAGATGGTTCTATAGAGGCAGCACCAAACAAAGAATAATAATCTATAAACTCAAAGTAAGTTTTTGCCTCTGATTTCACTTATATTTGGTAAAACTTTCTAGTCTAGTCTAGATCCGATATCAAAAATTAATTTAACTCTTATTGTTTATTGCAAATTTTCAAAACAAAACAGAAAAACTATACACAAAGAACAAAACAGAGAACAATTTTGAAGGGGGACCCTCACAGATACTTTTTGGCTCTGTTGGAAATTTTATAGGGTAATTTTTATCTCTGGAATTTAAAAAGGGAAAGGTCTTTTAAACGTCTCTGTCAAAATTTTAAAAAGCTAGGATGACTGGTGTTTAAGATATTTGCTTTTAAATTTGGTATGGAATGAAGAAAAGGTTTGAACCTTTTCAGGGGATCAGTTTTTCCACCAAAATTTAAAGAATAAAAGTAGGCTTATTTGGATGGTATGTTTGAGAAAACAATCAGAAAAAAATCATGAATTGTTTATTCCCTTTTTTATTATGAAAAATGTAACTTTAAAACAACGTTTTTTCCTGACTTTTGTGCAAGAAATTGTTTATTTGTCGCTCCTTGACAAATCTTGGATGGATCTTGCATGTTTGTAAAGCAACTTTTTTTATATAATTTCTCCTGGAAAAACTCATATCCCTCAAGTCACCCCCAAAAAGCCTTATGGAGTATGGAAAAAAATATATTAAAGAGTAAAATTGTATAATGGTTTTCAAGTGTTCACCAAATACTCAAAAACACCTTATTTATGTTTTGGTTGAACATGAATTTGAATTATTTCAAGCATAAGTCAAGGTGCCAATCGGCTTTTTTCTATGTTTGAAGGGAGCGCTTGATAATAAAGGTTTTTTGATGGATTTTGGTAACTAAGGAGGTCTATTTTACAAATCCAAGTTTCATCACTTCGAACTCTGGCTCCTTTGGGAGAACTCCAAAAAATAAAACATAATATAGGCATCATAGGGGTTCTAAGAACAGATTTAACAATATTTTTTTTTTAAATAAACACATTAAAAATGGACTATATATAAATCCATTTTTGTCGGAATATATCCTTTTTTTGACACCCCATATATTCCAGATGGCGATGACGGCGACTTAAAAGCACAAAATTTTCATGAGAAACTAGATCGAGTACACACGGATAATAGGGGTAATTTAAGGGGCTTAAGGGTGAGTTTTTGAGGTAAAGTGGTAAAAACAACATACTATTGATAAAAAGACATCACTTTGGAGATTCTGGTGTTAACTAAATTTATTTTGGGGGTTAAACAGTTTTTAGGGGTAATGTAAGGAGCCTGAAAGGGTAACATAAAAAATTATTAGTGTAAAAGATATGTGATATATTGATTTAGGGGTTTTTTGAATCTTCCAAAATTAATTTTGGTGTTCCAATTATTACAATAGGGATTCAGATGAGGATTTAGAGGTAGTTTTAGGAAAATATATCGATTTGGATATTTAAGTCTTCTAAAGTTGTATATATGTAAAGAGGTAATATAAGTTTGGGCTGGATCCCAAAATTTTGTCCTAACATCCTTCTATTATCTCCAGAATTTTTTTTTATCCAAAGAATGATATCAGTGGATCCCAAAACCCTCAATTTGATATATCATCTGTCTGTATTTGATCTGGTTTCTTCTAAAATGTTTGTGTCCCATCTTAACTATTTTAAGTTTTACAAGGGTATCAGAGTGGCATTAATCGGATTCATAAAATGTATACCTGTACCAATTAAAATCAACTAAAAAAACTGAAATTAGTCAACCATGCATGCAAAATGTTTACTTTTAAAATTGCTACTAGAACCCTTAGATACTTCTAAGAATTTTTAAATCACATAAATGGATTACGGGAACCCAAAAACCCCTGAATTGATGTATCAGATGCCTATATTTTGTTTTATTTTTTTTATTAGTTATTTTTAAAAAATTGTCACCACCTTGAATATCTGGATTCAAGTTCCCCAAAATCAGTAAAAAAATATCTGTTATCAAGCTTTTTCCTCAATTTTGTTGTTTTCTCTAAAGAAAATATTTTTTCAGTTCATACACTTATACTTTTGTTTTTTTTTTAATTTCAGAACCTAATCACGTGAAGCCTGATATTTGAAACTACAGCTACTAGTTTGCGGTTCCAAAGAAGGAAAAAATAACATGTTATTCTTTTCTTTTTTAAGTTATATTTAATTTAAATGATTATTAATAAGTATTTTTGAGATAAGTTTTTAAATTAATTTATTTAATTGCATATCTATAGGTGTTTATAATGTGTGCATTTAGTTTTACGTCCAAGAACTAGATGCCCACTGGTGAACACAAGTCCTCCGCTGTTCGGTGACCATCGGTAGGCACGTAGTCCTGAGACGTAAAACAGAAATGTCCACATGTGGGCATGGGCAATGTGTGAATAGGAGGGTGTCACATTCTAAACACCAAATACATTTAATTATGTTTTACATTGAAATATTTATTACACTCCATTCCAAATTGCTGCAGACCAGTTTTTTGACACTGACAATGACAGTTCCATTTAGCTTCTGTGTTTAATTATCAGCCACCATATTGAAATGGGTCCGGAGAATTTGGAATGAAGTGTATATGTAAAAATGTAATTTTTCAGCATATTTTTTAAAATTTTATTATATATACTTAATTAAAATTGCTAAAAATATTTCTACGACACAAAAATGCTATAGTATTGTACCCATATAGTTGTTAATGTTCTGTGAATAACTAAAATGTATAAAAATTGTATTGTTCATTCTGGTAGTTTTCTTGCCTAAATTCCAAAATCTGAAAATAAGACAAATTAGAGGTAAACATTTGTCTAATTTAGCTACAACGCTTTTTTTGGTACTAGTAAGGAGTGCTTTAATAAATGTTCACTTACAACCAAAACAGAACTCCAGAAAAGAGAAAGTATTTCTGCAACCCTATCTTTGCCGCAACCTTATCTTATGCATTTTTAACTACATTGGGCATTGGTAATTAGAGTTTTAGTTAAAGGATCTTTTATTAGGAAATTATAGAGATTTTTGGACCTGTAGGTATCTCTTTCACTTTCAAATTTTTACACAATAAATGATTCACTAACAGAAAACACAAGTTTACATAAAAGATATATGCCAACAAAAATAAATAGGTAGTATTTCTGTGTATGCAAGCATATTAAATATTAAGTTTTTGGATTTTATTTGAATTATTTATTTTTGAGTTTGCACAAGAAGTAGTAATTTTGGGTAAGGGATTTAAATGAGAAACCTTTAATTGGATTCTCTGATGTCTTCCAGTTTTTCCTAACCATTTGTAAAAAACTTATCATAATTTTTTCAAGAATTTTGTATAAAAGGAAACAGCTGCAAAATTTTATTTTGACAAATTTCATGATTCTAATTTGTTTTTAAATCAATTTTTACCAGATGGGCTTCCAGATTTTCCTTGTTTTTGTATATTTTTTTGTCAAATTTCCTGACCTTTTCAAAAAATAAATTTCTCAAGTTTTCTCGGTTTTTCAGTTCCATTCTGACTGATTAAAATTGTTACAATAAAAATTTTAATTTTTAATTTTATAAATATACCTTAAAGACAAGAAAAGAAGTGTCATCCATCTTGATAGATTTCTTTCCTACAATAAGGCATGATTTAGGAAATCCCTGACACTGCAGCTAGTTTGCTTATTGCAAGGCTTATTGTATATTGCATATTCTTTTCTACTGTTCACATAGGTGTTTTTTTGCCAGGTGGAGCAGCCTTCTTATTAGTATTTTCAGGAACCCTCCCTCCTAGACAGTTTCCTCAGGCCAGTATGCTTATTCTTGAACAAACGTGAGGGGAATTTCGCTCACCTCACCTCACGGCCCTTGGACACCTTAAACTTACAAAAATATTCAGGTCCTAATTTAATTTTCAACTCTTAAAAAGTGCATAGAGGTTGCTATAGTTATGGAACTCTGAATACACCTCAAAAGAATATAAAAGGAAGAAATTTCATTAAACTAAAAATGAGTAACTAACAACTTTGCCTAGTCACTTGTAGTTATTTCAAGGGGTAATTATGCAGAACGGTTTTCTGCTATTTTTGATTTTTTATGAAAAATTCTATATGGGGGCACCTACTAGGGTCCCTAGGACCCCAAATCCGCCTGCGCCCGTTGGTTTTTTCTTTTTTAAAATTTTTTTTTCACCAAAACAAACCAATCCAACACAGTCCAACCCAAAACAATGAAAAAAACACATTCCAACCCCCCTTTAGGCACCCTTTTTTCTCTTTAAAAAAAAAATCGGGCGCAGCGCAGGGACCCTAGTAGGTGCCCCCATAAAGAATTTTTCATAAAAAATAAAAAATGGCAGAAAACCGTATAGTGTTTAATTAACTTTCAAGGAAAAACCAAGGAAGAAACCCTTATAAAGACAACAATACTTATTAAAAAAATGTAGTCAATCCGAGGTCTTACCTTAAGAATTTGCTTTCTTTTATTTTTTCTTGATCCATTGCATATTTTCGGAGTCTTTAAGCACACCAAGAGGCAAATAATATAGCAAAAACCGAGGTACAACTAGAAAAACTTATTTTTTTTGTCTGCAAAATAAACACGCAGTCACATGGACCTAAAGGTTTATTTGCGCGGTGGTATCGTACAGCGGCGGTAATGATGATAGCAAGGCAAGTTCGGGCTACAGCAACGCATCATGAGTTACACGGAAGCGAAAGTAAAAAAAACTTATGTGCTTTAGCGGCGCGGAATGCGAAATCAAAATAAGTAAACTATCCCCAAATTATTAACCCGGTGCTACCCGGTCCTACTGTGGACAAAAATAAATAAACTCTCTGCGTTGCCATAGAAAACAAATGCAATGACGTAAAGTTTTGCAAAAAAATCAGGTCGCCACGGTTAAATTGAGTTCCCAATAATATGATCAATATAAAATTTCAGAAATATGTACAAACAATAAAAAAAATATTTACTCCTCTGAATTTCCATCCAAATTTTTAGCTAGCAAGTGTAAACGGTTTGACGTTTTCAACTACCAAAACCAATATTTTTTGTCAAATTTTGGTTTGCCGGACAGGAAAACAAATTTTTTGCGCTTGGAGTTGGATTTTTAAGTCTGGGCTCAAAATGTCTAGAAATTCAACAAAAACTACCCAAAACAGTCAAACCAAAAGCCCTTGCAACGATAAGACTTTTGAGTGCACTATATACTCTTAAGATAAATAATAAAAAGAAAAATAAACATTAAACAAAAATATATAAATCGGAAGCAAGAAATCCCCTAAAATTCTCCTCATTGCATTGGGAATAATTCTCTGACTATCTCAAGGCTCACCTAGAGACCCTCTATACATTTAACAATTGCTTTTGACCCAAAAATTGTATACAGGACCTCTAGTCTGACCCACCAAATTAAAACTGCCAGGTATAAATATTATGTACAGAATTAAATAAAAATTTTTTGGGAATAGAAAGTCATGACAATTTTCCAGTGAATCCAGTGGTCTAAACGCTGTCTTCGGTAACTCCTTAGCCATTTTTAGCAAGATCCTTTTAGTTTCTGAAGCAGTATCAGTCTCTGAAGTGCTAATCTAAGGTGTTCTTTCAGCTTTCACGTATCGTTGCGGCACACGTATCAGAAACACCTTAAATTAGCATATATATCTGCTCTTTTCGAACGTGCTACAAGTTTCTGAACAATAAATATGCTTGGTTCTTGCTAGATGCGGATACGTATACCGCGATGAGTTACAAATAGCTTTATGTCTCTAATAAAAGATTTTCAGAGGCAGTATCAGTTTCAGAAGTGGTACTGGTTGAACTTGCAGATTTTAGAAGCTTCTGCTTTTTCCTATAAACACGCATTGGCATGAATTTTAAATAAATATTTTTACTATGACCGTGCATATGGGCTGTTCTCCAAAAAAATTGACATTTGCGGTCCCCCGCGTAAAAAAATACAAAATAGTAAGTTAAGAATTTGTTTTTGTTAGAATCAGTAAATATACGCTTTGGCGCTTACCGGTCAATACATTTTTTTTACTATTTTTTTTTGATGTTTTAAAACCATTAATAACACGAAAGTCTCTTGGTAAAGCGAAACTAGTATTTACAAAACGTGTTCAAAGAAAAAATGATAACAAATTTAACAAACCATATTTTTAACGCAAATACCCAATGTTTTATAATTTTTTTAGTGATGTCCTTCAGTCTAAGCCTCACTTTCGTTAATAAATCAAAATTGACAAATCTTACCTAGAGGACGCGCATCTTGAATATTTTTAAAAAGGAATCGACTCTTCCTGACCAGTCTTCTTGCCACAGCCACAGAAAGTAGAGCTTGGTGGTTTTGTTATGCTATTTTTTTAATTTAAAAATTGAAAAGTACAGTGTGTTGAGCATAATTTCTCACTTATGTTAATTTGAAAAAAGAAAGCTAACTGCTTATTTAAAAAAATCTTTTCTCATTTCCTATTTCAAAAAAGACAATAAAATACTAGAGACATTTTCTCTGCAAGAAAGTTAGGAGGGAAATTTAAATGAAAATAGTTTAGCATCATCATAAAATCAGACATCATACAATAACATAAGCGTTTTATTTCAACAAAACCTCAGTTTTGTTAATACATTTCTTACTTTTGTCAACACATTAATTCAAAAATTTAAAATTTTTTCTTAAAATATTAAAGATTAAGCTCAACCACGAATTGGAGCTGATAATAAAACTCAATATGATTAAACAAGTTCGACAAATAATATTAAGAACATTACAAATTTAAAAAAAAATAAGGTATCCGAATGTCAGGTTTTTTGGAGAACAGCCCATATTTACCTACTTTCCTAAACGAATTTTAGTTTTAAAAGCTTCACTTTCCCGCACCCGTGCAGGAGAGTAAAATCTCTATTCAATTTGAAGTTCTTAGATATTTTTTTACTTCGAAAGTTACAAGGGCGTAGATGCGATTTTTATTTGGGGGGGGGGGGCAGTATGAAAAAAATCAGCTCAACTCATATTAGAAACTGGGCTGGGAACTCGTTTTGTACCTATATTTGCAGCTAAAATCATGTCATAATTGCGCCGTGGGCGAAAATTTTCAAAAAATATAGTAATATCTACAAAATGAAGGAAAATTTAGCGCCCTATTAAATTTACAGGAAAGATTTGTGGCGTAAAGGGCAAAGGGAGAGGAAATAAATCGTAAAAAGGTTTTTCCTACACCAAGTTTTGAACCCGGGGCCTCTAGAATACCAGTCTACTGCTCTACTGAGCTACCCCACTACTAACAAATAAACAGCAGTACCTCGGTAGCTCAGTCGGTAAAGCATTAGACTAGTATTCTAGAGGTCCCGGGTTCAAATCCTGGTCGAGGAAAAACTTTTTTCCAATTTATTCCCTCTCCCTTTGCCCTCTACACCACAAATTTTTCTGTAAATTTAATAGGGCGCTAAATTTTTTCTTCATTTTTTAAATATGTTTGGCTGAAATTATTAATTGGAAATTCGCCACCTGACACCTCCAATAAAACGCTATATGTCGTGTATCGTTGGTTGATATATAAATGAAATTTCGTACAACTAATAATCGTGAATGTGTACCTCCTTGTCTTTATAACATGTCTAGATTTTTAAAGCCGCAGTAGGCTTCAAAGATCTCTCCACTACTAACAAATGAATTGGACGAAAGGATTTCCGAGTAGCCAGTTAAAACCGCAGTTCCTCGGTAGCTCAGTTGGTAGAGCATTAGACTGGTATTCTAGAGTTCCCGGGTTCAAATCCTGGTCGAGGAAAAATGTTTTCCGATTTATTCCTTTTCCCTTTGCCCTCTACGCCGCAAATCTTTTCTGTATAGTAATATCATTTTTTAACACGTTGCTAAATATTTCCTAAGATTAAATTAAAATTGTAGGAATCAATGTGTTATAGCGCCGCAGGCAAAATTCTTTGCACTTTAAGCAGTATTTTGATATTTTTTACGTTTTTATCAAATATAAAAAATCTAGGATGGGATCTGGTCTTGATTCTAGATTTGTTGCTAAAATTAAGTCATAAAGGTGGTGTTTGAAAATTTTGTAAAAATGTGACAGATATAATAACTTAAACTAAAATTGTAGTACACAATGTGTCATAAGGAAAAATTTTTTGCAGTTTAAGAAGAAAGTTCCTGAAATTTTTTTATCTTTTTTAAGTTTTTTATGAAATATAAGAAAAACTGGAGTGGGATCTGGTACTAATCATAGATTTGTTGTTAAAATAATGTCGTTAATGCGCCGCAGACAAAAATTTAAAAAAAATTTACTATTGGTTTACTTAATCAGTCAATCAATGTGTTGTATCGCTAAGGCAAAATTTGCTGTGAAACCAAAGTTAAAGTAAAATTCCAACAATGAATAATTTTTCTAATGTTTTATACAATTTTGCACAAGCTAAAAATACAAAAATCATTTATAACCACAAAACTTTACTTGTTTTTCTTAGTTTTCATCTTAAAAACTACCGGCCTTAGCGGCAATGGCTATCTAGCCAACAAGAAGCAGAAAATATCAGGGTACTGTTCATAAATTACGCAACACGGCTAGGCATCGACGAAAGTGATCGATACTAAAATGTTTTTTCTGATCATTTGAAAAAAAAAGTACGTACGATACACAACCGTAAAGTGTCTTTACAGGACTAGTGACGTAAATACCTATTACAAGTCATCCAAAAAAACATATTGCATAAGTCTATATTCAATTATTTTGACACTGTTTTAGGTGGCAACCATCCAGAAGTTTTTAGCAATAGAAAGGGGTATTTTTCTGTAAACACTGAAGCTATGACTGATGCAAACCTCAAGTTTCTAAATGTAGTGGCAAGATGGCTGGGATCAAGCCATTATAATACAATTTTCCTCATAGAATAAGACGAAAATTTGAAACAAATCATTTTCCCAATTCCATCTTGTTAGAACAAAATTATGATTGTTTTCCACAAACCAAAACTACACTTTTTTGCACTCGACGCGCGTTTCGCTAACAACGTTAGCATCATCAGGAGACGATAAACAATGAACTAAATTAATCTACGCTCTATCTTATATACAATCCTTTAGTGGGCGGAGATAAGACTAATAAATTGTGATTGATCACGATTTTTAATCCTACCTCCCCTCAACCAAAGAATAAAGTGTACTAAATGGGATAGGTCCTCTATCTTTATTTAAACTATTTCTGGATTTAATGATTTCCATACTTTCATATGCATTCAAAAGTCTTTTGTTTGGTACACTTTTTAGAAGTTTTAGGTTATCTAATGTGAATCTATGATTGTTTTCAAAAGCATGCTCGGCCACACTTGACTTTTCTGTTCTTCCGTATTTTAAGTGTGCTAAGTGTTCTTTAAAACGTGTTTGAATAGAGCGTCTCGTTTGGCCAACATATTTTTTATCACAATCCATGCAACTAATTTCGTAAATTCCACTTTTTTCTAGAACTGTAGTTTTATCCTTGGGATTTCCTAGTAAGCTTCTTATTGTGTTACCGGATTGATATACTAATTTAAGACCGGTGTTATTAAATACTTTCTGTAATCCTTTCGTATAATTAGGATTATACGGAATTGATACAAATTTTGAGTCGCAGGTATCTTTTTGTCTGAAAAAGGTAGAATTCCGAAAGGTCTTTTGAAAAGAATGTCTATTTATCAGCTTATTTATTAAGCCTTCGTCGTAACCGTTTTCGCCAGCTATATTCCTAATCCTATTCTTTTCTGCTTCAAATCTTTCTTTGTTTAAGGGGAAATTTACTAATCTATATGTTAAAAAGTGCAAACTTGCAAGCTTATGTTGTAAGCAATGAAAAGAGTCATTTGGAATATACCTGTTGGTGGCCGTGCCTTTTCTGTATAGGTCAAAGTCCAATTTATTTTTATTTCTTATAACTAAAGTGTCTAGAAATGGCAGTGTACCGTTGTTCTCTGTTTCATAAGTAAATTTAATAGTGGGAAATTTGTTATTTATTTTTTCCATAAAATTTTCAACACTAGTTACTTTAGTGTTGAATACTGCAAACACATCGTCTACATACCTGAACCATACTCTGGGGAAATACTCAAATTCTTTACTTATATCTGATTCAAATTTGCTCATAAATAGGTTTGCGATAAAAGGTGATAAACTATTACCCATTGTGGTTCCTTCTAATTGCTGGTAGTAGTTATTTTTATATTGAAAGTAATTTTGATTCATGCAGAGTTTTGTTAAAGATAGGTATTCTAAAGTCTGTTTGTCTTCTAGATTGTTTTTTCTTAGTAGTTCCTCCAGGTATTGTAAGGTATTGGGGATCGGCACACTAGGGAACAACGAACTAACATCAAACGAGATTAAAATTTCACCTTCTTGGAGTGAAATATCTTTAACTTTGTTGATAAATTCAAGGGAATTTTGAACAGAAAAACCTTTTTCCTTTATCGGTAAATTTTCAAACTCGTTTGCTAGCCATTTCGAAATGTTGTAAGTAGGTGATCCTACAGCAGAAACTATAGGTCTAACCGATTTTCCAGGCTTGTGGATTTTCGGAAGACAATACAGTTTGGGCATAGTGGGATTGCTTACTTGTAGTTTATATTTAATATTATCAGTAATAATATTGTTACATTTTTTAATTGTGTTTTTTACTTCGTTAATCATTTTTGGTAAGGGGTTCTTTGGAACTTGTTTGTAGGGTCCATTTTTTATTAGGTTATCTACCCTTTCGAAATAATCTGTTTTATCTAATATAACAACTTTATTACCCTTGTCAGCCTTTAGATAGAAAACATCTTTTTCTCTCAAACTTTTAATTGTTTTATTGTGATTTAATGTACTATTTTTATTGTTTTGAATGATGTTTTGAGAAAATTTTGCTCTGCCCCCACAAAAAGATAATTTAAGTGATATTATTGCAAATATTGAAAGTTCAATCTCTTATCTTTCAGAAGGTACAAAGAGCTATGTGCGAGATGCTTGCCGATATCAGATCTCTCTTTGGTATATTGATCATTGTGGACATTTACCTGGAATGGCTGACGGTCACTTTGTTACATATTTTGTTCACACATTTTTACATTTGCTTCTTAAAAAAATCTAACAATTTATAATTTTTATTTTTTATGGTAAATTTCCAGATAATACTAAAAAAAATAAATATGACAAATAATGATTTAGCTAAGTACTCTGTTGTCTGCTCCAATCATTTAATATCAAACCGAATGGAATTCAGTTCCTCAAATCTGATGCTAATCCAGGCTTTATTAAATTTTGGAGACAACGTGTCAAAGTAAAATTGAAGAAGACAATTCTACATATTTTTGATTTCTCCTTATTAATTCATTTAAAACTTTATTTTTATGCTGTCTTGAAATGCAAATTTCATCTCAACTATTATTATTACTACTGTAACCACATTAAAATCCGTCGTTTAGAGCTAAGAAAGATTCAGGCTTTAATCTTACTCCATGAGTTACTTCAGTTTTTTAGCAACCCAGTATTTTATGGGCTCAACTTTCGTTTACATGAAATATGATATTGAAAAAAAAATGATTGTGGGTCTTCTATAGGACCCCCTGAGTTTGAATATAAAAGCAAAAAATTGCAGAAACGTACCGTTTTCCAGAAAAATTGAAAAATATAAACTTTGTGTGGAAATGCGATTATGACAAAATAAAAACGGTTTTAGATTTCACTTCTTCTCTTCAATGCAAATAAAGAAATAAAGTGAAAAAAATGTAACTTTTTGTAGAAATGTTATATAAAAAAAATTGAAACAGCTCTAGATTTTACTTGGCTCAACTTTCGTTTACATGAAATGTGATAAAAAGAAATATTTGGAGTCTTCTATAATAGGACCCCCTGAGTTTGAATATAAAAGCAAAAATTTGCGGAAACTTACTATCACATTTCTACAAAAAGTGGCATTTTTTCACTTTTTCTCAAAAACAATGCATTTTCGCAGATTTTCTTTTCGATATTTGTATTGAGGAGAAGAAGTGAAATCTACAGCCGTTTCAATTTTTTTCATATCACATTTCTACAAGAAGTTTAAAAACGGTACATTTCCGCAAATTTTCAATAATATAGTTATATTCAGGAGAATGGGCAAATTCCAAAATCGTAATATTTTTTAACGTCCATATGTCCATCCTAAAACCGTTTTTCACAGTTTCCATTTTTTTCATTTTTCTTGAAAACTGTGCATCTCCGCAATTTTTCCTTATCCAAAAAAAAAACAGTTTTCTCGATTTCACGTAAAAAAAATTTGACCCTTTTATTTATTCTTATCAATGCAAATATTAAACTGAAAATCTGCGGAAATGCATTACCACATTTATACAAAAAGTGTTTTTTTTTCACTTTTTCTCAAAAACAATGCATTTCCGCAGATTTTCTTTTCCATATTTGTATTGAGGAGAAGAAGTGCATTCTAGAGCCGTTTCAATTTTTATATCATCAATGAGGCATTCCTAAAAAAGATTTTTTTTTCTAGATTTCATGAAAAAAAAATTGACCCTTTTACTTCTCAGTGCAAATATGGAAATGAAAATCTGCGCAAATGCATTTTCACATTTCTACAAAAAATGAACTTTTTTTACTTTTTCTGAAAAACAATACATTTCCGCAGATTTTCTTTTCCATCTTTGCATTGAGGAGAAGAAGTGAAATTTAGAGCCGTTTCAAATTTTTTTATATCACACTACAAGAAGTTCAAAAGCGGTACATTTCCGCACATTTTAAAAGATATTTTTCTTTCAAGGGTATCAAGGGAAAATATTGCATAAGACGCCCGAACTACTTTCCTGCCAGAGTCATTTCTCCTCTACCAGGAGAGCCCGGGTAGTGTCGGATTCCTACCGACTAAAACCCCCCGATTGTGGCTCCGACCAACCTGATGGCTGGCCAGAGTCACTGCACTGCAGCCATTACTGGCTTATTGTACACCCTTTGATCCTAGTTTAACCACTCTACTCCCTTGTACGAGTTTGTACAGTGTTGATTCTAGTTCCCCATAGGGCTATACCGGCCATATTCGGTCGCCAGAGCCTTGTCTGTTTTAGACAGGGAGCACCATGAGAAGGTGAGGTTGGCATTTGGATATGAGAGGCTGGCTGCATTCGCATCATACCGAGCGAAAACCTCTGGTCCCATGCCCAATGGGGTAAGCACGGTCTCCAGCTGTTACGAGCAAATATGAAGGTTACATTATATTCGCATCACTATCCCTTACTCCCCATTTTAAATGATATAGTTATAGTCAGGAGAATGTTAAAATCCCAAAATCGTAATAATTTTTTTAAAAATTGATTTGTATAGAAAATTGTCTTTTTTTTTCCTCAAAAATAAATTTTCGCACATTTTCATTTCTACATTTCCGCTTTAATTTTTTCTGTAACACATTTTTACCCAAAGTTTCCAATTCCAGAGAGAAATTCTTCCTCTCTGTTTGAGTAAATCAAATTTTTCCAGACGGGTTAATCTGCTCATTTTAAAATGTGATGATGATGTTGATGATGTAATTGATAGCGAGAATGATATGGAGGTGGATTCTGTAGATTTTGAAATTATTAACCCTAAAAAACGCATCTATAACTTTGCCCTCATAAAAAATCTATCACGTTTACTTTGCAAACATATTGGTCATAAAACGCATAAAAAATGGGTATGTGATAGGTGCTTAAATTGGTTTGTTTTCAAGGCAGTTTTGGAGAAGCATTATTTAGATTGTAGAAATTTGAATTTTGCTAAACTAACTCTGCCAAAGAAAGAGAACAATATTTTAAAATTTACAGAATTTAAAAATAAAGAGAAGGTTCCATTTGTTATTAACGGTATCGAATACACAAAAACACAACATCATATTCCGTTTGCTATTGGATATTATGTGAAATGTTCTTATGACGACTCGCTCTCGTACTACAATCAGTTTGTGGGAAAATACTGCATTTCACGTTTTGTCCAGGAGCTTAAAATTATTGCAGAAGAATTGGATAAAATTTTGTCAAATATTGTGCCTTTAAGACCGTTAACCACTGAGGAAAAACTTGATTTTAAAAATGCAACCCATTGCCATATCTGTGAACAACCGCTGAAAAAGGATGAAGTGAAACATTTGGACCATTGTCACTTGACAGGAATGTATCGGGGTGCAGCTTACGCGGGGTGTAACTTAAATTTTACAGATTCACACAGCGTTCCTGTACTTTGCCATAACTTGTCCGGATATGATAGCCATTTCCTTATAAAATCTTTAGCTAAAGACATAGAGGGTAGAATCCCTGTTAATAAAGAAAAATATATTTCGTTTACAAAATATATAGAATATACCTCTGTTAAATTTAGATTTATTGATTCTTATCGCTTTATGGCTTCAAAATTAGATGATTTGGCTTCATTTTTAGACGATTCAATAAAAAGTATTACAAAATGTTTTTATAAGGAAGAGGAAAAGTTTAAATTGGTTACTCTGTTGGTTGCAGATTTTGCCCTATTTGCAATAAAATATTTTGTTTTTGTCAAAAGTCAGTTGAACATCATAAAAATTTTGACAGAAATGTGTGAAGCCAAATCTGAATATAAAAAATTATTTTGTTTTGAAGACATGCCCTTAACATAATTTTTTATTTAATAAATATATTTTTTACTAAAAATAAATTTTTGTTTATATTTTAGATCCACAAAGACTGTGTTCTTTGTCGTAGAAACGTAAACCACAGCTTAAGAATGTGCAAGTTCTGCTTGTTGGAGTTTGCAATCAAACACGTTGAAACGAGAAATCTGGGTGCCAAATTACTGCTTAAAAATTATGGTTATAAAATGGTATTTCAATAAATCAAAAGATTTACCAATTATTTGTTTTATTTCATCATTATTTTTCGTTTCAATACTGATAGGGGATCAGAGGTCAATTAATTATAATTCAAAAATAAATCAAAACAAATAAACATGTTATTCGTTTTTGTCGCTGATAAATTTATGAAAAACAAGTTCATAGGTTATCCGTCTTTGTTCTAAATTAGCTCATTAGTAAGCTTTATGTAAACATGTTATTTTAAATTCTTGATAAACAGGGTCATGGGTTATCTTGAGTATACTCGATTTTGTCTTCACAAAAGCACACATTTTGATCATTTTAAAATCCATATAATAGTAATATTATTTACCGTAAAAATAAAAGCCTTTTAACTCGAGCTGCACAGCTGGTTCACACACATAATACAACCTTTTTGTCATGCCCTCCCCCTTTGTAACACTAACATTTTTCAAATCCCATCGCTATAACGCGAGATATCTGGCAAAAACTACCAAGGTCAAGCACTTTAATGCCCTTTTGGCTTCTCCATCTCTCTAAGAATAAATAGCATTGCAACACGGAAATCCAACAAAAAAAGAATTTTTCAAATCGATCACTTAGATCTCGAGAAATTCGCAGAAAACTACTAAGGTCTTTTGTCCCCTGCGCAGCAAACCAAAATTAGTCTTTTACAGAAACCATAGGAGAAAAACGTGATCACATAGCGGAAAAAGTACCTTCGGTATACCGAACATTTTTTCAAATAGTGCCACCCTTGAAATAATAAGGCCTCAATGCTATGCGTGACGCCATTTTCTACTCCATACATTGGCACTTGTGACCGAGAATGGGTAACTAATATTAGAAAGTTTCAACCATTAGAGAATTTCAGCAGGCATACGTTAACACTAAGTAGTCTAAGACCTTGTGGCACTTGACAGATTGGCTAGAGAGCACAAATGACAGATGACAGGTGCATGTCACTAGAGCACCCTGTATAAACCCCAAGCAGACTCACTCTGTAGAACATAAGTCACGTGATAACATCCCCTATTCGCACAGGCCTTTATGGCATTCCCTTGCAACCCCCTTGCAACCCTCTTGGACATCTTCAACAGCCAATGGCCAAGTGACGTCATATCTAGATATAATAAATATTTCATAATTTAACTTTCTACAACTGTATATCTATAAAATCTCCTCACGAATAACCTTGAGGGGTCAAGTTTAAGCAGTTTTTGAACTATTGTCAGTTCTTTTTTCCAAATTTATTGAATATATTGGCATTTATTTATTATGAGCTATATTTCTGTTAAATATAGCCTTAATTATTTTTACTCGGTAAAGAAGAAAATGTTATTTTCTTTTCAGTTTTTGCACCGCTACATAGCGCTTTTCCCAAATTGAAAATCATTAACACTAAGGTATAGAACTACGGATCTTACGAAATGAGGTAAATAGTTATTAAAACAGTACACCATATTACGATACAAAAATATAAAAATGTCTGAAGAAAACACACAAAGACATCCATAAAAATAATGTACCAGTAGCAGTTTTCAGTTGCCCGCTATGGATTATGATGGATGGATGGAGAGACACAAATACCTCCCAGAAAGCAACATCAGCCACATTTAGATTTGTAGAGAGTTCAACTTTCATGAAACAAGCGATATTTGTCTTTAAAGCGTGATGGGTGTTTTTTAACCAATTTATTTCCCATATGATTCATTATTTAATAAAAACATAATTTATTTTAATGAAAATTATGGTACTGACAAAAAACCAAGACTAAAAGATTTCAATTTCTAGCTGAAAACAAACGGTTTGCATTTTACGAATGTTTTTATATCCAATGGAACTATTTTTTTGATTTAACGGACAGCCATTGGATAATTTTTGGGTCACAGAACCATAAAAAGACATTTTTTGGATTTACCATCTGTTGGACAAACACTGGATAGCAATTGTATTCATTATAGTGAACAAAAAGTATAATAAATTAAAATCATTGTCGCTTTTAGACCGTTTTGGGATGTCCTAGAACCGTACAACGTTTTGAAATTTGTATTATCCAACGGATATGTCGTAGACTAAATTTCTTTGGGATTTGATTGTTCACTCGACATCCACTAGACTAAGTTTTGCTGTCTGTCGGTTTTAAGACTTTTTAGCTGCTTAAATCCATGAAACTAAGAAAAAAAATATGAAAGAATAGTTTTTCTGAAGCGGAAATAAGAGAAAAATTTCAATGTTAGGATGAGGGTAAAAGTTGTGAAAAAGGCTTCACCTAGAAAAATTACATTTGACGGTTATTTAAAATGAATTTTTGAAAAAAAAACCACACATATCTCACAAAGATTTATAAAATCCTACCAACACCAAGTGTTAAAAAAAAATCACGTTGAGTCCTATTGATGATAAACGTCAGCTTTTACCCCACTCCACCGATACTTTACCTGATGATACCAGTAATTAGATTCCTCATGAATTTTTAATCAGTCTACAGTATTCATCTTGTTCACTTTCACATTCGATCAGTGTGCCGAAAATAAGGAACAAATGGCTTGATTTCACCCACGCAATTAGTGTAAAGAATTCTGCTTTAGTCCACGAATTAAAAAACAATAAGCTTAGAAATCAGTTTTTATACATAACTAACAATGTTCACTTGATACAAGACAAAAACCATCTACAAAAATTAAAAAAAAACAATGACGGGATGTTACATAAATAAGATAAACTAAATTTAAGAATTATAACTGCAACATCACAATGGCCGATCTCTGCTTTATTAGAAAAAAATAATAATATGAATTTTCTATGACGGACCTAATTTTTAATATACAAACTTCACTGAAAAGAGCCAGTATTCTTGAACAAGTGAGAAGGGAGTACTCAAATCTCGTCGGGTCCGGACCAACCGAGATCTCTGAAACGGGTGAGAACGCATGCGAACTCTTACTTTCACCCATATTTCTGGGACTACTCTCTAGGTCAGATTTCAAGAATAATGGCCGAGATGACGGAATTCACATTTCAACAAAATAAAATGATTGGCATCTGTTAAATAAATGAATCCATCAACAACTAAGCTTACAAGATTGACCTAATTTTTAGTATTTTTGATAAAGTGTATATATAACTTTTCTTTTGTAAAAAAGTAGTCAATATTTTTTCCTAAAAATGAGGAATATGTAGAGTATAACAATTATATTCCGTATAAAATATATTGCATATGGACAACTTTAATTTTTATACCTTGGTTTCAAATTCTATGGAATGGCTGAACTTCAAATAATTTTTTTTTACAATAGTGGCTGAAATAGTGCATTTTTTTACAAGCGTTGGTTTAAATAAGGAGGGCAGCGAGGTATTTAAAAACGCGAGCAAAAAAAAAGCACAGTTTCGCCGCGAGTTCTTAACACTATTCTTTTAATACCTTTATAAAAAAATCCAAGAAAAACAGGAAAATACTTTTAACAATCTCGAACGAATAGCACTTCTCGCAACACACTATTTTTACACTATAAATCAAGGCGGATGGTAAATGAAATAACAATGGTGGTTTCCAGTGCGATATGCCTTTGTATTCGGTCACGTTCATTGTTGCGACATTTTAATCGTTGACAGTTTGATATTTTGACGATGCTTTTAAATGATTTTTTCGTAAATACTTGGTGAAAACTTAATTTTTTGGCAAGAATAATTAGAGTTTTTCAATATTACTATTTCCCGCTATTTCTCTTTAATTTTAGATAAAAAACTAACCGATATCTTTTTTTGCATCCGTGACCAAAAAAAAGTTTTTTCGCATCGGTAACCGAAACAGTCATGCTTTAGTTATATGCAGACAGTTAGTAAAATAATGTTTTTGATGAAGGTATAGTAGTTTGTAGATATTAAAGAGACATACATTTTTTCGCAAACGTAATATATCCTGGCAATACTAGCATGCCTACTTAATTTATTTTCTATAAAATTATTTCATGGAAAAACATCTTTAAGGAAAAAATTTAGGCTGACCTTTTAATATGAAAAAATACCCAAATTTGATGTTTTTGGAATTTTTTTGACCCAACAATGACTTTTTTTAGTAAAAACAGTTTCAGCCTCTGGAGATATATTATAAAATATGGAAGTGGTCACAGAGACTAGGTTGATGCCTTCGTAAATTCGAATTTTGGTATATTGATCATTGTGGACATTTACCTGGAATGGCTGACGGTCACTTTGTTACATATTTTGTTCACACATTTTTACATTTGCTTCTTAAAAAAATCTAACAATTTATAATTTTTATTTTTTATGGTAAATTTCCAGATAATACTAAAAAAAATAAATATGACAAATAATGATTTAGCTAAGTACTCTGTTGTCTGCTCCAATCATTTAATATCAAACCGAATGGGATTCAGTTCCTCAAATCTGATGCTAATCCAGGCTTTATTAAATTTTGGAGACAACGTGTCAAAGTAAAATTGAAGAAGACAATTCTACATATTTTTGATTTCTCCTTATTAATTCATTTAAAACTTTATTTTTATGCTGTCTTGAAATGCAAATTTCATCTCAACTATTATTATTACTACTGTAACCACATTAAAATCCGTCGTTTAGAGCTAAGAAAGATTCAGGCTTTAATCTTACTCCATGAGTTACTTCAGTTTTTTAGCAACCCAGTATTTTATGGGCTCAACTTTCGTTTACATGAAATATGATATTGAAAAAAAAAATGATTGTGGGTCTTCTATAGGACCCCCTGAGTTTGAATATAAAAGCAAAAAATTGCAGAAACGTACCGTTTTCCAGAAAAATTGAAAAATATAAACTTTGTGTAGAAATGCGATTATGACAAAATAAAAACGGTTTTAGATTTCACTTCTTCTCTTCAATGCAAATAAAGAAATAAAGTGAAAAAAATGTAACTTTTTGTAGAAATGTTATATAAAAAAAATTGAAACAGCTCTAGATTTTACTTGGCTCAACTTTCGTTTACATGAAATGTGATAAAAAGAAATATTTGGAGTCTTCTATAATAGGACCCCCTGAGTTTGAATATAAAAGCAAAAATTTGCGGAAACTTACTATCACATTTCTACAAAAAGTGGCATTTTTTCACTTTTTCTCAAAAACAATGCATTTTCGCAGATTTTCTTTTCGATATTTGTATTGAGGAGAAGAAGTGAAATCTACAGCCGTTTCAATTTTTTTCATATCACATTTCTACAAGAAGTTCAAAAACGGTACATTTCCGCAAATTTTCAATAATATAGTTATATTCAGGAGAATGGGCAAATTCCAAAATCGTAATATTTTTTAACGTCCATATGTCCATCCTAAAACCATTTTTCACAGTTTCCATTTTTTTCATTTTTCTTGAAAACTGTGCATCTCCGCAATTTTTCCTTATCCAAAAAAAAAACAGTTTTCTCGATTTCACGTAAAAAAAATTTGACCCTTTTATTTATTCTTATCAATGCAAATATTAAACTGAAAATCTGCGGAAATGCATTACCACATTTATACAAAAAGTGTTTTTTTTTCACTTTTTCTCAAAAACAATGCATTTCCGCAGATTTTCTTTTCCATATTTGTATTGAGGAGAAGAAGTGCATTCTAGAGCCGTTTCAATTTTTATATCATCAATGAGGCATTCCTAAAAAAGATTTTTTTTTCTAGATTTCATGAAAAAAAAATTGACCCTTTTACTTCTCAGTGCAAATATGGAAATGAAAATCTGCGCAAATGCATTTTCACATTTCTACAAAAAATGAACTTTTTTTACTTTTTCTGAAAAACAATACATTTCCGCAGATTTTCTTTTCCATCTTTGCATTGAGGAGAAGAAGTGAAATTTAGAGCCGTTTCAAATTTTTTTATATCACACTACAAGAAGTTCAAAAGCGGTACATTTCCGCACATTTTAAAAGATATTTTTTTTTCAAGGGTATCAAGGGAAAATATTGCATAAGACGCCCGAACTACTTTCCTGCCAGAGTCATTTCTCCTCTACCAGGAGAGCCCGGGTAGTGTCGGATTCCTACCGACTAAAACCCCCCGATTGTGGCTCCGACCAACCTGATGGCTGGCCAGAGTCACTGCACTGCAGCCATTACTGGCTTATTGTACACCCTTTGATCCTAGTTTAACCACTCTACTCCCTTGTACGAGTTTGTACAGTGTTGATTCTAGTTCCCCATAGGGCTATACCGGCCATATTCGGTCGCCAGAGCCTTGTCTGTTTTAGACAGGGAGCACCATGAGAAGGTGAGGTTGGCATTTGGATATGAGAGGCTGGCTGCATTCGCATCATACCGAGCGAAAACCTCTGGTCCCATGCCCAATGGGGTAAGCACGGTCTCCAGCTGTTACGAGCAAATATGAAGGTTACATTATATTCGCATCACTATCCCTTACTCCCCATTTTAAATGATATAGTTATAGTCAGGAGAATGTTAAAATCCCAAAATCGTAATAATTTTTTTTAAAATTGATTTGTATAGAAAATTGTCTTTTTTTTTCCTCAAAAATAAATTTTCGCACATTTTCATTTCTATATTTCCGCTTTAATTTTTTCTGTAACACATTTTTACCCAAAGTTTCCAATTCCAGAGAGAAATTCTTCCTCTCTGTTTGAGTAAATCAAATTTTTCCAGACGGGTTAATCTGCTCATTTTAAAATGTGATGATGATGTTGATGATGTAATTGATAGCGAGAATGATATGGAGGTGGATTCTGTAGATTTTGAAATTGTTAACCCTAAAAAACGCATCTATAACTTTGCCCTCATAAAAAATCTATCACGTTTACTTTGCAAACATATTGGTCATAAAACGCATAAAAAATGGGTATGTGATAGGTGCTTAAATTGGTTTGTTTTCAAGGCAGTTTTGGAGAAGCATTATTTAGATTGTAGAAATTTGAATTTTGCTAAACTAACTCTGCCAAAGAAAGAGGACAATATTTTAAAATTTACAGAATTTAAAAATAAAGAGAAGGTTCCATTTGTTATTAACGGTATCGAATACACAAAAACACAACATCATATTCCGTTTGCTATTGGATATTATGTGAAATGTTCTTATGACGACTCGCTCTCGTACTACAATCAGTTTGTGGGAAAATACTGCATTTCACGTTTTGTCCAGGAGCTTAAAATTATTGCAGAAGAATTGGATAAAATTTTGTCAAATATTGTGCCTTTAAGACCGTTAACCACTGAGGAAAAACTTGATTTTAAAAATGCAACCCATTGCCATATCTGTGAACAACCGCTGAAAAAGGATGAAGTGAAACATTTGGACCATTGTCACTTGACAGGAATGTATCGGGGTGCAGCTTACGCGGGTTGTAACTTAAATTTTACAGATTCACACAGCGTTCCTGTACTTTGCCATAACTTGTCCGGATATGATAGCCATTTCCTTATAAAATCTTTAGCTAAAGACATAGAGGGTAGAATCCCTGTTAATAAAGAAAAATATATTTCGTTTACAAAATATATAGAATATACCTCTGTTAAATTTAGATTTATTGATTCTTATCGCTTTATGGCTTCAAAATTAGATGATTTGGCTTCATTTTTAGACGATTCAATAAAAAGTATTACAAAATGTTTTTATAAGGAAGAGGAAAAGTTTAAATTGGTTACTCTGTTGGTTGCAGATTTTGCCCTGTTTGCAATAAAATATTTTGTTTTTGTCAAAAGTCAGTTGAACATCATAAAAATTTTGACAGAAATGTGTGAAGCCAAATCTGAATATAAAAAATTATTTTGTTTTGAAGACATGCCCTTAACATAATTTTTTATTTAATAAATATATTTTTTACTAAAAATAAATTTTTGTTTATATTTTAGATCCACAAAGACTGTGTTCTTCGTCGTAGAAAAGTAAACCACAGCTTAAGAATGTGCAAGTTCTGCTTGTTGGAGTTTGCAATCAAACACGTTGAAACGAGAAATCTGGGTGCCAAATTACTGCTTAAAAATTATGGTTATAAAATGGTATTTCAATAAATCAAAAGATTTACCAATTATTTAAAATTAAATAAAAGCCTTTTAACTCGAGCTGCACAGCTGGTTCACACACATAATACAACCTTTTTGTCATGCCCTCCCCCTTTGTAACACTAACATTTTTCAAATCCCATCGCTATAACGCGAGATATCTGGCAAAAACTACCAAGGTCAAGCACTTTAATGCCCTTTTGGCTTCTCCATCTCTCTAAGAATAAATAGCATTGCAACACGGAAATCCAACAAAAAAAGAATTTTTCAAATCGATCACTTAGATCTCGAGAAATTCGCAGAAAACTACTAAGGTCTTTTGTCCCCTGCGCAGCAAACCAAAATTAGTCTTTTACAGAAACCATAGGAGAAAAACGTGATCACATAGCGGAAAAAGTACCTTCGGTATACCGAACATTTTTTCAAATAGTGCCACCCTTGAAATAATAAGGCCCCAATGCTATGCGTGACGCCATTTTCTACTCCATACATTGGCACTTGTGACCGAGAATGGGTAACTAATATTAGAAAGTTTCAACCATTAGAGAATTTCAGCAGGCATACGTTAACACTAAGTAGTCTAAGACCTTGTGGCACTTGACAGATTGGCTAGAGAGCACAAATGACAGATGACAGGTGCATGTCACTAGAGCACCCTGTATAAACCCCAAGCAGACTCACTCTGTAGAACATAAGTCACGTGATAACATCCCCTATTCGCACAGGCCTTTATGGCATTCCCTTGCAACCCCCTTGCAACCCTCTTGGACATCTTCAACAGCCAATGGCCAAGTGACGTCATATCTAGATATAATAAATATTTCATAATTTAACTTTCTACAACTGTATATCTATAAAATCTCCTCACGAATAACCTTGAGGGGTCAAGTTTAAGCAGTTTTTGAACTATTGTCAGTTCTTTTTTCCAAATTTATTGAATATATTGGCATTTATTTATTATGAGCTATATTTCTGTTAAATATAGCCTTAATTATTTTTACTCGGTAAAGAAGAAAATGTTATTTTCTTTTCAGTTTTTGCACCGCTACATAGCGCTTTTCCCAAATTGAAAATCATTAACACTAAGGTATAGAACTACGGATCTTACGAAATGAGGTAAATAGTTATTAAAACAGTACACCATATTACGATACAAAAATATAAAAATGTCTGAAGAAAACACACAAAGACATCCATAAAAATAATGTACCAGTAGCAGTTTTCAGTTGCCCGCTATGGATTATGATGGATGGATGGAGAGACACAAATACCTCCCAGAAAGCAACATCAGCCACATTTAGATTTGTAGAGAGTTCAACTTTCATGAAACAAGCGATATTTGTCTTTAAAGCGTGATGGGTGTTTTTTAACCAATTTATTTCCCATATGATTCATTATTTAATAAAAACATAATTTATTTTAATGAAAATTATGGTACTGACAAAAAACCAAGACTAAAAGATTTCAATTTCTAGCTGAAAACAAACGGTTTGCATTTTACGAATGTTTTTATATCCAATGGAACTATTTTTTTGATTTAACGGACAGCCATTGGATAATTTTTTGGTCACAGAACCATAAAAAGACATTTTTTGGATTTACCATCTGTTGGACAAACACTGGATAGCAATTGTATTCATTATAGTGAACAAAAAGTATAATAAATTAAAATCATTGTCGCTTTTAGACCGTTTTGGGATGTCCTAGAACCGTACAACGTTTTGAAATTTGTATTATCCAACGGATATGTCGTAGACTAAATTTCTTTGGGATTTGATTGTTCACTCGACATCCACTAGACTAAGTTTTGCTGTCTGTCGGTTTTAAGACTTTTTAGCTGCTTAAATCCATGAAACTAAGAAAAAAAATATGAAAGAATAGTTTTTCTGAAGCGGAAATAAGAGAAAAATTTCAATGTTAGGATGAGGGTAAAAGTTGTGAAAAAGGCTTCACCTAGAAAAATTACATTTGACAGTTATTTAAAATGAATTTTTGAAAAAAAAACCACACATATCTCACAAAGATTTATAAAATCCTACCAACACCAAGTGTTAAAAAAAAATCACGTTGAGTCCTATTGATGATAAACGTCAGCTTTTACCCCACTCCACCGATACTTTACCTGATGATACCAGTAATTAGATTCCTCATGAATTTTTAATCAGTCTACAGTATTCATCTTGTTCACTTTCACATTCGATCAGTGTGCCGAAAATAAGGAACAAATGGCTTGATTTCACCCACGCAATTAGTGTAAAGAATTCTGCTTTAGTCCACGAATTAAAAAACAATAAGCTTAGAAATCAGTTTTTATACATAACTAACAATGTTCACTTGATACAAGACAAAAACCATCTACAAAAATTAAAAAAAAACAATGACGGGATGTTACATAAATAAGATAAACTAAATTTAAGAATTATAACTGCAACATCACAATGGCCGATCTCTGCTTTATTAGAAAAAAATAATAATATGAATTTTCTATGACGGACCTAATTTTTAATATACAAACTTCACTGAAAAGAGCCAGTATTCTTGAACAAGTGAGAAGGGAGTACTCAAATCTCGTCGGGTCCGGACCAACCGAGATCTCTGAAACGGGTGAGAACGCATGCGAACTCTTACTTTCACCCATATTTCTGGGACTACTCTCTAGGTCAGATTTCAAGAATAATGGCCGAGATGACGGAATTCACATTTCAACAAAATAAAATGATTGGCATCTGTTAAATAAATGAATCCATCAACAACTAAGCTTACAAGATTGACCTAATTTTTAGTATTTTTGATAAAGTGTATATATAACTTTTCTTTTGTAAAAAAGTAGTCAATATTTTTTCCTAAAAATGAGGAATATGTAGAGTATAACAATTATATTCCGTATAAAATATATTGCATATGGACAACTTTAATTTTTATACCTTGGTTTCAAATTCTATGGAATGGTTGAACTTCAAATAATTTTTTTTTACAATAGTGGCTGAAATAGTGCATTTTTTTACAAGCGTTGGTTTAAATAAGGAGGGCAGCGAGGTATTTAAAAACGCGAGCAAAAAAAAAGCACAGTTTCGCCGCGAGTTCTTAACACTATTCTTTTAATACCTTTATAAAAAAATCCAAGAAAAACAGGAAAATACTTTTAACAATCTCGAACGAATAGCACTTCTCGCAACACACTATTTTTACACTATAAATCAAGGCGGATGGTAAATGAAATAACAATGGTGGTTTCCAGTGCGATATGCCTTTGTATTCGGTAACGTTCATTGTTGCGACATTTTAATCGTTGACAGTTTGATATTTTGACGATGCTTTTAAATGATTTTTTCGTAAATACTTGGTGAAAACTTAATTTTTTGGCAAGAATAATTAGAGTTTTTCAATATTACTATTTCCCGCTATTTCTCTTTAATTTTAGATAAAAAACGAACCGATATCTTTTTTTGCATCCGTGACCAAAAAAAAGTTTTTTCGCATCGGTAACCGAAACAGTCATGCTTTAGTTATATGCAGACAGTTAGTAAAATAATGTTTTTGATGAAGGTATAGTAGTTTGTAGATATTAAAGAGACATACATTTTTTCGCAAACGTAATATATCCTGGCAATACTAGCATGCCTACTTAATTTATTTTCTATAAAATTATTTCATGGAAAAACATCTTTAAGGAAAAAATTTAGGCTGACCTTTTAATATGAAAAAATACCCAAATTTGATGTTTTTGGAATTTTTTTGACCCAACAATGACTTTTTTTAGTAAAAACAGTTTCAGCCTCTGGAGATATATTATAAAATATGGAAGTGGTCACAGAGACTAGGTTGATGCCTTCGTAAATTCGAATTTTGGTATATTGATCATTGTGGACATTTACCTGGAATGGCTGACGGTCACTTTGTTACATATTTTGTTCACACATTTTTACATTTGCTTCTTAAAAAAATCTAACAATTTATAATTTTTATTTTTTATGGTAAATTTCCAGATAATACTAAAAAAAATAAATATGACAAATAATGATTTAGCTAAGTACTCTGTTGTCTGCTCCAATCATTTAATATCAAACCGAATGGGATTCAGTTCCTCAAATCTGATGCTAATCCAGGCTTTATTAAATTTTGGAGACAACGTGTCAAAGTAAAATTGAAGAAGACAATTCTACATATTTTTGATTTCTCCTTATTAATTCATTTAAAACTTTATTTTTATGCTGTCTTGAAATGCAAATTTCATCTCAACTATTATTATTACTACTGTAACCACATTAAAATCCGTCGTTTAGAGCTAAGAAAGATTCAGGCTTTAATCTTACTCCATGAGTTACTTCAGTTTTTTAGCAACCCAGTATTTTATGGGCTCAACTTTCGTTTACATGAAATATGATATTGAAAAAAAAATGATTGTGGGTCTTCTATAGGACCCCCTGAGTTTGAATATAAAAGCAAAAAATTGCAGAAACGTACCGTTTTCCAGAAAAATTGAAAAATATAAACTTTGTGTAGAAATGCGATTATGACAAAATAAAAACGGTTTTAGATTTCACTTCTTCTCTTCAATGCAAATAAAGAAATAAAGTGAAAAAAATGTAACTTTTTGTAGAAATGTTATATAAAAAAAATTGAAACAGCTCTAGATTTTACTTGGCTCAACTTTCGTTTACATGAAATGTGATAAAAAGAAATATTTGGAGTCTTCTATAATAGGACCCCCTGAGTTTGAATATAAAAGCAAAAATTTGCGGAAACTTACTATCACATTTCTACAAAAAGTGGCATTTTTTCACTTTTTCTCAAAAACAATGCATTTTCGCAGATTTTCTTTTCGATATTTGTATTGAGGAGAAGAAGTGAAATCTACAGCCGTTTCAATTTTTTTCATATCACATTTCTACAAGAAGTTCAAAAACGGTACATTTCCGCAAATTTTCAATAATATAGTTATATTCAGGAGAATGGGCAAATTCCAAAATCGTAATATTTTTTAACGTCCATATGTCCATCCTAAAACCGTTTTTCACAGTTTCCATTTTTTTCATTTTTCTTGAAAACTGTGCATCTCCGCAATTTTTCCTTATCCAAAAAAAAACAGTTTTCTCGATTTCACGTAAAAAAAATTTGACCCTTTTATTTATTCTTATCAATGCAAATATTAAACTGAAAATCTGCGGAAATGCATTACCACATTTATACAAAAAGTGTTTTTTTTTCACTTTTTCTCAAAAACAATGCATTTCCGCAGATTTTCTTTTCCATATTTGTATTGAGGAGAAGAAGTGCATTCTAGAGCCGTTTCAATTTTTATATCATCAATGAGGCATTCCTAAAAAAGATTTTTTTTTCTAGATTTCATGAAAAAAAAATTGACCCTTTTACTTCTCAGTGCAAATATGGAAATGAAAATCTGCGCAAATGCATTTTCACATTTCTACAAAAAATGAACTATTTTTACTTTTTCTGAAAAACAATACATTTCCGCAGATTTTCTTTTCCATCTTTGCATTGAGGAGAAGAAGTGAAATTTAGAGCCGTTTCAAATTTTTTTATATCACACTACAAGAAGTTCAAAAGCGGTACATTTCCGCACATTTTAAAAGATATTTTTTTTTCAAGGGTATCAAGGGAAAATATTGCATAAGACGCCCGAACTACTTTCCTGCCAGAGTCATTTCTCCTCTACCAGGAGAGCCCGGGTAGTGTCGGATTCCTACCGACTAAAACCCCCCGATTGTGGCTCCGACCAACCTGATGGCTGGCCAGAGTCACTGCACTGCAGCCATTACTGGCTTATTGTACACCCTTTGATCCTAGTTTAACCACTCTACTCCCTTGTACGAGTTTGTACAGTGTTGATTCTAGTTCCCCATAGGGCTATACCGGCCATATTCGGTCGCCAGAGCCTTGTCTGTTTTAGACAGGGAGCACCATGAGAAGGTGAGGTTGGCATTTGGATATGAGAGGCTGGCTGCATTCGCATCATACCGAGCGAAAACCTCTGGTCCCATGCCCAATGGGGTAAGCACGGTCTCCAGCTGTTACGAGCAAATATGAAGGTTACATTATATTCGCATCACTATCCCTTACTCCCCATTTTAAATGATATAGTTATAGTCAGGAGAATGTTAAAATCCCAAAATCGTAATAATTTTTTTAAAAATTGATTTGTATAGAAAATTGTCTTTTTTTTTCCTCAAAAATAAATTTTCGCACATTTTCATTTCTACATTTCCGCTTTAATTTTTTCTGTAACACATTTTTACCCAAAGTTTCCAATTCCAGAGAGAAATTCTTCCTCTCTGTTTGAGTAAATCAAATTTTTCCAGACGGGTTAATCTGCTCATTTTAAAATGTGATGATGATGTTGATGATGTAATTGATAGCGAGAATGATATGGAGGTGGATTCTGTAGATTTTGAAATTATTAACCCTAAAAAACGCATCTATAACTTTGCCCTCATAAAAAATCTATCACGTTTACTTTGCAAACATATTGGTCATAAAACGCATAAAAAATGGGTATGTGATAGGTGCTTAAATTGGTTTGTTTTCAAGGCAGTTTTGGAGAAGCATTATTTAGATTGTAGAAATTTGAATTTTGCTAAACTAACTCTGCCAAAGAAAGAGGACAATATTTTAAAATTTACAGAATTTAAAAATAAAGAGAAGGTTCCATTTGTTATTAACGGTATCGAATACACAAAAACACAACATCATATTCCGTTTGCTATTGGATATTATGTGAAATGTTCTTATGACGACTCGCTCTCGTACTACAATCAGTTTGTGGGAAAATACTGCATTTCACGTTTTGTCCAGGAGCTTAAAATTATTGCAGAAGAATTGGATAAAATTTTGTCAAATATTGTGCCTTTAAGACCGTTAACCACTGAGGAAAAACTTGATTTTAAAAATGCAACCCATTGCCATATCTGTGATCAACCGCTGAAAAAGGATGAAGTGAAACATTTGGACCATTGTCACTTGACAGGAATGTATCGGGGTGCAGCTTACGCGGGTTGTAACTTAAATTTTACAGATTCACACAGCGTTCCTGTACTTTGCCATAACTTGTCCGGATATGATAGCCATTTCCTTATAAAATCTTTAGCTAAAGACATAGAGGGTAGAATCCCTGTTAATAAAGAAAAATATATTTCGTTTACAAAATATATAGAATATACCTCTGTTAAATTTAGATTTATTGATTCTTATCGCTTTATGGCTTCAAAATTAGATGATTTGGCTTCATTTTTAGACGATTCAATAAAAAGTATTACAAAATGTTTTTATAAGGAAGAGGAAAAGTTTAAATTGGTTACTCTGTTGGTTGCAGATTTTGCCCTGTTTGCAATAAAATATTTTGTTTTTGTCAAAAGTCAGTTGAACATCATAAAAATTTTGACAGAAATGTGTGAAGCCAAATCTGAATATAAAAAATTATTTTGTTTTGAAGACATGCCCTTAACATAATTTTTTATTTAATAAATATATTTTTTACTAAAAATAAATTTTTGTTTATATTTTAGATCCACAAAGACTGTGTTCTTTGTCGTAGAAACGTAAACCACAGCTTAAGAATGTGCAAGTTCTGCTTGTTGGAGTTTGCAATCAAACACGTTGAAACGAGAAATCTGGGTGCCAAATTACTGCTTAAAAATTATGGTTATAAAATGGTATTTCAATAAATCAAAAGATTTACCAATTATTTGTTTTATTTCATCATTATTTTTCGTTTCAATACTGATAGGGGATCAGAGGTCAATTAATTATAATTCAAAAATAAATCAAAACAAATAAACATGTTATTCTTTTTTGTCGCTGATAAATTTATGAAAAACAAGTTCATAGGTTATCCGTCTTTGTTCTAAATTAGCTCATTAGTAAGCTTTATGTAAACATGTTATTTTAAATTCTTGATAAACAGGGTCATGGGTTATCTTGAGTATACTCGATTTTGTCTTCACAAAAGCACACATTTTGATCATTTTAAAATCCATATAATAGTAATATTATTTACCGTAAAAATAAAAGCCTTTTAACTCGAGCTGCACAGCTGGTTCACACACATAATACAACCTTTTTGTCATGCCCTCCCCCTTTGTAACACTAACATTTTTCAAATCCCATCGCTATAACGCGAGATATCTGGCAAAAACTACCAAGGTCAAGCACTTTAATGCCCTTTTGGCTTCTCCATCTCTCTAAGAATAAATAGCATTGCAACACGGAAATCCAACAAAAAAAGAATTTTTCAAATCGATCACTTAGATCTCGAGAAATTCGCAGAAAACTACTAAGGTCTTTTGTCCCCTGCGCAGCAAACCAAAATTAGTCTTTTACAGAAACCATAGGAGAAAAACGTGATCACATAGCGGAAAAAGTACCTTCGGTATACCGAACATTTTTTCAAATAGTGCCACCCTTGAAATAATAAGGCCCCAATGCTATGCGTGACGCCATTTTCTACTCCATACATTGGCACTTGTGACCGAGAATGGGTAACTAATATTAGAAAGTTTCAACCATTAGAGAATTTCAGCAGGCATACGTTAACACTAAGTAGTCTAAGACCTTGTGGCACTTGACAGATTGGCTAGAGAGCACAAATGACAGATGACAGGTGCATGTCACTAGAGCACCCTGTATAAACCCCAAGCAGACTCACTCTGTAGAACATAAGTCACGTGATAACATCCCCTATTCGCACAGGCCTTTATGGCATTCCCTTGCAACCCCCTTGCAACCCTCTTGGACATCTTCAACAGCCAATGGCCAAGTGACGTCATATCTAGATATAATAAATATTTCATAATTTAACTTTCTACAACTGTATATCTATAAAATCTCCTCACGAATAACCTTGAGGGGTCAAGTTTAAGCAGTTTTTGAACTATTGTCAGTTCTTTTTTCCAAATTTATTGAATATATTGGCATTTATTTATTATGAGCTATATTTCTGTTAAATATAGCCTTAATTATTTTTACTCGGTAAAGAAGAAAATGTTATTTTCTTTTCAGTTTTTGCACCGGTACATAGCGCTTTTCCCAAATTGAAAATCATTAACACTAAGGTATAGAACTACGGATCTTACGAAATGAGGTAAATAGTTATTAAAACAGTACACCATATTACGATATAAAAATATAAAAATGCCTGAAGAAAACACACAAAGACATCCATAAAAATAATGTACCAGCAGCAGTTTTCAGTTGCCCGCTATGGATTATGATGGATGGATGGAGAGACACAAATACCTCCCAGAAAGCAACATCAGCCACATTTAGATTTGTAGAGAGTTCAACTTTCATGAAACAAGCGATATTTGTCTTTAAAGCGTGATGGGTGTTTTTTAACCAATTTATTTCCCATATGATTCATTATTTAATAAAAACATAATTTATTTTAATGAAAATTATGGTACTGACAAAAAACCAAGACTAAAAGATTTCAATTTCTAGCTGAAAACAAACGGTTTGCATTTTACGAATGTTTTTATATCCAATGGAACTATTTTTTTGATTTAACGGACAGCCATTGGATAATTTTTGGGTCACAGAACCATAAAAAGACATTTTTTGGATTTACCATCTGTTGGACAAACACTGGATAGCAATTGTATTCATTATAGTGAACAAAAAGTATAATAAATTAAAATCATTGTCGCTTTTAGACCGTTTTGGGATGTCCTAGAACCGTACAACGTTTTGAAATTTGTATTATCCAACGGATATGTCGTAGACTAAATTTCTTTGGGATTTGATTGTTCACTCGACATCCACTAGACTAAGTTTTGCTGTCTGTCGGTTTTAAGACTTTTTAGCTGCTTAAATCCATGAAACTAAGAAAAAAAATATGAAAGAATAGTTTTTCTGAAGCGGAAATAAGAGAAAAATTTCAATGTTAGGATGAGGGTAAATGTTGTGAAAAAGGCTTCATCTAGAAAAATTACATTTGACGGTTATTTAAAATGAATTTTTGAAAAAAAAACCACACATATCTCACAAAGATTTATAAAATCCTACCAACACCAAGTGTTAAAAAAAAATCACGTTGAGTCCTATTGATGATAAACGTCAGCTTTTACCCCACTCCACCGATACTTTACCTGATGATACCAGTAATTAGATTCCTCATGAATTTTTAATCAGTCTACAGTATTCATCTTGTTCACTTTCACATTCGATCAGTGTGCCGAAAATAAGGAACAAATGGCTTGATTTCACCCACGCAATTAGTGTAAAGAATTCTGCTTTAGTCCACGAATTAAAAAACAATAAGCTTAGAAATCAGTTTTTATACATAACTAACAATGTTCACTTGATACAAGACAAAAACCATCTACAAAAATTAAAAAAAAACAATGACGGGATGTTACATAAATAAGATAAACTAAATTTAAGAATTATAACTGCAACATCACAATGGCCGATCTCTGCTTTATTAGAAAAAAATAATAATATGAATTTTCTATGACGGACCTAATTTTTAATATACAAACTTCACTGAAAAGAGCCAGTATTCTTGAACAAGTGAGAAGGGAGTACTCAAATCTCGTCGGGTCCGGACCAACCGAGATCTCTGAAACGGGTGAGAACGCATGCGAACTCTTACTTTCACCCATATTTCTGGGACTACTCTCTAGGTCAGATTTCAAGAATAATGGCCGAGATGACGGAATTCACATTTCAACAAAATAAAATGATTGGCATCTGTTAAATAAATGAATCCATCAACAACTAAGCTTACAAGATTGACCTAATTTTTAGTATTTTTGATAAAGTGTATATATAACTTTTCTTTTGTAAAAAAGTAGTCAATATTTTTTCCTAAAAATGAGGAATATGTAGAGTATAACAATTATATTCCGTATAAAATATATTGCATATGGACAACTTTAATTTTTATACCTTGGTTTCAAATTCTATGGAATGGCTGAACTTCAAATAATTTTTTTTTACAATAGTGGTTGAAATAGTGCATTTTTTTACAAGCGTTGGTTTAAATAAGGAGGGCAGCGAGGTATTTAAAAACGCGAGCAAAAAAAAAGCACAGTTTCGCCGCGAGTTCTTAACACTATTCTTTTAATACCTTTATAAAAAAATCCAAGAAAAACAGGAAAATACTTTTAACAATCTCGAACGAATAGCACTTCTCGCAACACACTATTTTTACACTATAAATCAAGGCGGATGGTAAATGAAATAACAATGGTGGTTTCCAGTGCGATATGCCTTTGTATTCGGTCACGTTCATTGTTGCGACATTTTAATCGTTGACAGTTTGATATTTTGACTATGCTTTTAAATGATTTTTTCGTAAATACTTGGTGAAAACTTAATTTTTTGGCAAGAATAATTAGAGTTTTTCAATATTACTATTTCCCGCTATTTCTCTTTAATTTTAGATAAAAAACGAACCGATATCTTTTTTTGCATCCGTGACCAAAAAAAAGTTTTTTCGCATCGGTAACCGAAACAGTCATGCTTTAGTTATATGCAGACAGTTAGTAAAATAATGTTTTTGATGAAGGTATAGTAGTTTGTAGATATTAAAGAGACATACATTTTTTCGCAAACGTAATATATCCTGGCAATACTAGCATGCCTACTTAATTTATTTTCTATAAAATTATTTCATGGAAAAACATCTTTAAGGAAAAAATTTAGGCTGACCTTTTAATATGAAAAAATACCCAAATTTGATGTTTTTGGAATTTTTTTGACCCAACAATGACTTTTTTTAGTAAAAACAGTTTCAGCCTCTGGAGATATATTATAAAATATGGAAGTGGTCACAGAGACTAGGTTGATGCCTTCGTAAATTCGAATTTTGGTATATTGATCATTGTGGACATTTACCTGGAATGGCTGACGGTCACTTTGTTACATATTTTGTTCACACATTTTTACATTTGCTTCTTAAAAAAATCTAACAATTTATAATTTTTATTTTTTATGGTAAATTTCCAGATAATACTAAAAAAAATAAATATGACAAATAATGATTTAGCTAAGTACTCTGTTGTCTGCTCCAATCATTTAATATCAAACCGAATGGGATTCAGTTCCTCAAATCTGATGCTAATCCAGGCTTTATTAAATTTTGGAGACAACGTGTCAAAGTAAAATTGAAGAAGACAATTCTACATATTTTTGATTTCTCCTTATTAATTCATTTAAAACTTTATTTTTATGCTGTCTTGAAATGCAAATTTCATCTCAACTATTATTATTACTACTGTAACCACATTAAAATCCGTCGTTTAGAGCTAAGAAAGATTCAGGCTTTAATCTTACTCCATGAGTTACTTCAGTTTTTTAGCAACCCAGTATTTTATGGGCTCAACTTTCGTTTACATGAAATATGATATTGAAAAAAAAATGATTGTGGGTCTTCTATAGGACCCCCTGAGTTTGAATATAAAAGCAAAAAATTGCAGAAACGTACCGTTTTCCAGAAAAATTGAAAAATATAAACTTTGTGTAGAAATGCGATTATGACAAAATAAAAACGGTTTTAGATTTCACTTCTTCTCTTCAATGCAAATAAAGAAATAAAGTGAAAAAAATGTAACTTTTTGTAGAAATGTTATATAAAAAAAATTGAAACAGCTCTAGATTTTACTTGGCTCAACTTTCGTTTACATGAAATGTGATAAAAAGAAATATTTGGAGTCTTCTATAATAGGACCCCCTGAGTTTGAATATAAAAGCAAAAATTTGCGGAAACTTACTATCACATTTCTACAAAAAGTGGCATTTTTTCACTTTTTCTCAAAAACAATGCATTTTCGCAGATTTTCTTTTCGATATTTGTATTGAGGAGAAGAAGTGAAATCTACAGCCGTTTCAATTTTTTTCATATCACATTTCTACAAGAAGTTCAAAAACGGTACATTTCCGCAAATTTTCAATAATATAGTTATATTCAGGAGAATGGGCAAATTCCAAAATCGTAATATTTTTTAACGTCCATATGTCCATCCTAAAACCGTTTTTCACAGTTTCCATTTTTTTCATTTTTCTTGAAAACTGTGCATCTCCGCAATTTTTCCTTATCCAAAAAAAAACAGTTTTCTCGATTTCACGTAAAAAAAATTTGACCCTTTTATTTATTCTTATCAATGCAAATATTAAACTGAAAATCTGCGGAAATGCATTACCACATTTATACAAAAAGTGTTTTTTTTTCACTTTTTCTCAAAAACAATGCATTTCCGCAGATTTTCTTTTCCATATTTGTATTGAGGAGAAGAAGTGCATTCTAGAGCCGTTTCAATTTTTATATCATCAATGAGGCATTCCTAAAAAAGATTTTTTTTTCTAGATTTCATGAAAAAAAAATTGACCCTTTTACTTCTCAGTGCAAATATGGAAATGAAAATCTGCGCAAATGCATTTTCACATTTCTACAAAAAATGAACTTTTTTTACTTTTTCTGAAAAACAATACATTTCCGCAGATTTTCTTTTCCATCTTTGCATTGAGGAGAAGAAGTGAAATTTAGAGCCGTTTCAAATTTTTTTATATCACACTACAAGAAGTTCAAAAGCGGTACATTTCCGCACATTTTAAAAGATATTTTTTTTTCAAGGGTATCAAGGGAAAATATTGCATAAGACGCCCGAACTACTTTCCTGCCAGAGTCATTTCTCCTCTACCAGGAGAGCCCGGGTAGTGTCGGATTCCTACCGACTAAAACCCCCCGATTGTGGCTCCGACCAACCTGATGGCTGGCCAGAGTCACTGCACTGCAGCCATTACTGGCTTATTGTACACCCTTTGATCCTAGTTTAACCACTCTACTCCCTTGTACGAGTTTGTACAGTGTTGATTCTAGTTCCCCATAGGGCTATACCGGCCATATTCGGTCGCCAGAGCCTTGTCTGTTTTAGACAGGGAGCACCATGAGAAGGTGAGGTTGGCATTTGGATATGAGAGGCTGGCTGCATTCGCATCATACCGAGCGAAAACCTCTGGTCCCATGCCCAATGGGGTAAGCACGGTCTCCAGCTGTTACGAGCAAATATGAAGGTTACATTATATTCGCATCACTATCCCTTACTCCCCATTTTAAATGATATAGTTATAGTCAGGAGAATGTTAAAATCCCAAAATCGTAATAATTTTTTTAAAAATTGATTTGTATAGAAAATTGTCTTTTTTTTTCCTCAAAAATAAATTTTCGCACATTTTCATTTCTACATTTCCGCTTTAATTTTTTCTGTAACACATTTTTACCCAAAGTTTCCAATTCCAGAGAGAAATTCTTCCTCTCTGTTTGAGTAAATCAAATTTTTCCAGACGGGTTAATCTGCTCATTTTAAAATGTGATGATGATGTTGATGATGTAATTGATAGCGAGAATGATATGGAGGTGGATTCTGTAGATTTTGAAATTATTAACCCTAAAAAACGCATCTATAACTTTGCCCTCATAAAAAATCTATCACGTTTACTTTGCAAACATATTGGTCATAAAACGCATAAAAAATGGGTATGTGATAGGTGCTTAAATTGGTTTGTTTTCAAGGCAGTTTTGGAGAAGCATTATTTAGATTGTAGAAATTTGAATTTTGCTAAACTAACTCTGCCAAAGAAAGAGGACAATATTTTAAAATTTACAGAATTTAAAAATAAAGAGAAGGTTCCATTTGTTATTAACGGTATCGAATACACAAAAACACAACATCATATTCCGTTTGCTATTGGATATTATGTGAAATGTTCTTATGACGACTCGCTCTCGTACTACAATCAGTTTGTGGGAAAATACTGCATTTCACGTTTTGTCCAGGAGCTTAAAATTATTGCAGAAGAATTGGATAAAATTTTGTCAAATATTGTGCCTTTAAGACCGTTAACCACTGAGGAAAAACTTGATTTTAAAAATGCAACCCATTGCCATATCTGTGATCAACCGCTGAAAAAGGATGAAGTGAAACATTTGGACCATTGTCACTTGACAGGAATGTATCGGGGTGCAGCTTACGCGGGTTGTAACTTAAATTTTACAGATTCACACAGCGTTCCTGTACTTTGCCATAACTTGTCCGGATATGATAGCCATTTCCTTATAAAATCTTTAGCTAAAGACATAGAGGGTAGAATCCCTGTTAATAAAGAAAAATATATTTCGTTTACAAAATATATAGAATATACCTCTGTTAAATTTAGATTTATTGATTCTTATCGCTTTATGGCTTCAAAATTAGATGATTTGGCTTCATTTTTAGACGATTCAATAAAAAGTATTACAAAATGTTTTTATAAGGAAGAGGAAAAGTTTAAATTGGTTACTCTGTTGGTTGCAGATTTTGCCCTGTTTGCAATAAAATATTTTGTTTTTGTCAAAAGTCAGTTGAACATCATAAAAATTTTGACAGAAATGTGTGAAGCCAAATCTGAATATAAAAAATTATTTTGTTTTGAAGACATGCCCTTAACATAATTTTTTATTTAATAAATATATTTTTTACTAAAAATAAATTTTTGTTTATATTTTAGATCCACAAAGACTGTGTTCTTTGTCGTAGAAACGTAAACCACAGCTTAAGAATGTGCAAGTTCTGCTTGTTGGAGTTTGCAATCAAACACGTTGAAACGAGAAATCTGGGTGCCAAATTACTGCTTAAAAATTATGGTTATAAAATGGTATTTCAATAAATCAAAAGATTTACCAATTATTTGTTTTATTTCATCATTATTTTTCGTTTCAATACTGATAGGGGATCAGAGGTCAATTAATTATAATTCAAAAATAAATCAAAACAAATAAACATGTTATTCTTTTTTGTCGCTGATAAATTTATGAAAAACAAGTTCATAGGTTATCCGTCTTTGTTCTAAATTAGCTCATTAGTAAGCTTTATGTAAACATGTTATTTTAAATTCTTGATAAACAGGGTCATGGGTTATCTTGAGTATACTCGATTTTGTCTTCACAAAAGCACACATTTTGATCATTTTAAAATCCATATAATAGTAATATTATTTACCGTAAAAATAAAAGCCTTTTAACTCGAGCTGCACAGCTGGTTCACACACATAATACAACCTTTTTGTCATGCCCTCCCCCTTTGTAACACTAACATTTTTCAAATCCCATCGCTATAACGCGAGATATCTGGCAAAAACTACCAAGGTCAAGCACTTTAATGCCCTTTTGGCTTCTCCATCTCTCTAAGAATAAATAGCATTGCAACACGGAAATCCAACAAAAAAAGAATTTTTCAAATCGATCACTTAGATCTCGAGAAATTCGCAGAAAACTACTAAGGTCTTTTGTCCCCTGCGCAGCAAACCAAAATTAGTCTTTTACAGAAACCATAGGAGAAAAACGTGATCACATAGCGGAAAAAGTACCTTCGGTATACCGAACATTTTTTCAAATAGTGCCACCCTTGAAATAATAAGGCCCCAATGCTATGCGTGACGCCATTTTCTACTCCATACATTGGCACTTGTGACCGAGAATGGGTAACTAATATTAGAAAGTTTCAACCATTAGAGAATTTCAGCAGGCATACGTTAACACTAAGTAGTCTAAGACCTTGTGGCACTTGACAGATTGGCTAGAGAGCACAAATGACAGATGACAGGTGCATGTCACTAGAGCACCCTGTATAAACCCCAAGCAGACTCACTCTGTAGAACATAAGTCACGTGATAACATCCCCTATTCGCACAGGCCTTTATGGCATTCCCTTGCAACCCCCTTGCAACCCTCTTGGACATCTTCAACAGCCAATGGCCAAGTGACGTCATATCTAGATATAATAAATATTTCATAATTTAACTTTCTACAACTGTATATCTATAAAATCTCCTCACGAATAACCTTGAGGGGTCAAGTTTAAGCAGTTTTTGAACTATTGTCAGTTCTTTTTTCCAAATTTATTGAATATATTGGCATTTATTTATTATGAGCTATATTTCTGTTAAATATAGCCTTAATTATTTTTACTCGGTAAAGAAGAAAATGTTATTTTCTTTTCAGTTTTTGCACCGGTACATAGCGCTTTTCCCAAATTGAAAATCATTAACACTAAGGTATAGAACTACGGATCTTACGAAATGAGGTAAATAGTTATTAAAACAGTACACCATATTACGATATAAAAATATAAAAATGCCTGAAGAAAACACACAAAGACATCCATAAAAATAATGTACCAGTAGCAGTTTTCAGTTGCCCGCTATGGATTATGATGGATGGATGGAGAGACACAAATACCTCCCAGAAAGCAACATCAGCCACATTTAGATTTGTAGAGAGTTCAACTTTCATGAAACAAGCGATATTTGTCTTTAAAGCGTGATGGGTGTTTTTTAACCAATTTATTTCCCATATGATTCATTATTTAATAAAAACATAATTTATTTTAATGAAAATTATGGTACTGACAAAAAACCAAGACTAAAAGATTTCAATTTCTAGCTGAAAACAAACGGTTTGCATTTTACGAATGTTTTTATATCCAATGGAACTATTTTTTTGATTTAACGGACAGCCATTGGATAATTTTTGGGTCACAGAACCATAAAAAGACATTTTTTGGATTTACCATCTGTTGGACAAACACTGAATAGCAATTGTATTCATTATAGTGAACAAAAAGTATAATAAATTAAAATCATTGTCGCTTTTAGACCGTTTTGGGATGTCCTAGAACCGTACAACGTTTTGAAATTTGTATTATCCAACGGATATGTCGTAGACTAAATTTCTTTGGGATTTGATTGTTCACTCGACATCCACTAGACTAAGTTTTGCTGTCTGTCGGTTTTAAGACTTTTTAGCTGCTTAAATCCATGAAACTAAGAAAAAAAATATGAAAGAATAGTTTTTCTGAAGCGGAAATAAGAGAAAAATTTCAATGTTAGGATGAGGGTAAATGTTGTGAAAAAGGCTTCATCTAGAAAAATTACATTTGACGGTTATTTAAAATGAATTTTTGAAAAAAAAACCACACATATCTCACAAAGATTTATAAAATCCTACCAACACCAAGTGTTAAAAAAAAATCACGTTGAGTCCTATTGATGATAAACGTCAGCTTTTACCCCACTCCACCGATACTTTACCTGATGATACCAGTAATTAGATTCCTCATGAATTTTTAATCAGTCTACAGTATTCATCTTGTTCACTTTCACATTCGATCAGTGTGCCGAAAATAAGGAACAAATGGCTTGATTTCACCCACGCAATTAGTGTAAAGAATTCTGCTTTAGTCCACGAATTAAAAAACAATAAGCTTAGAAATCAGTTTTTATACATAACTAACAATGTTCACTTGATACAAGACAAAAACCATCTACAAAAATTAAAAAAAAACAATGACGGGATGTTACATAAATAAGATAAACTAAATTTAAGAATTATAACTGCAACATCACAATGGCCGATCTCTGCTTTATTAGAAAAAAATAATAATATGAATTTTCTATGACGGACCTAATTTTTAATATACAAACTTCACTGAAAAGAGCCAGTATTCTTGAACAAGTGAGAAGGGAGTACTCAAATCTCGTCGGGTCCGGACCTACCGAGATCTCTGAAACGGGTGAGAACGCATGCGAACTCTTACTTTCACCCATATTTCTGGGACTACTCTCTAGGTCAGATTTCAAGAATAATGGCCGAGATGACGGAATTCACATTTCAACAAAATAAAATGATTGGCATCTGTTAAATAAATGAATCCATCAACAACTAAGCTTACAAGATTGACCTAATTTTTAGTATTTTTGATAAAGTGTATATATAACTTTTCTTTTGTAAAAAAGTAGTCAATATTTTTTCCTAAAAATGAGGAATATGTAGAGTATAACAATTATATTCCGTATAAAATATATTGCATATGGACAACTTTAATTTTTATACCTTGGTTTCAAATTCTATGGAATGGCTGAACTTCAAATAATTTTTTTTTACAATAGTGGTTGAAATAGTGCATTTTTTTACAAGCGTTGGTTTAAATAAGGAGGGCAGCGAGGTATTTAAAAACGCGAGCAAAAAAAAAGCACAGTTTCGCCGCGAGTTCTTAACACTATTCTTTTAATACCTTTATAAAAAAATCCAAGAAAAACAGGAAAATACTTTTAACAATCTCGAACGAATAGCACTTCTCGCAACACACTATTTTTACACTATAAATCAAGGCGGATGGTAAATGAAATAACAATGGTGGTTTCCAGTGCGATATGCCTTTGTATTCGGTCACGTTCATTGTTGCGACATTTTAATCGTTGACAGTTTGATATTTTGACGATGCTTTTAAATGATTTTTTCGTAAATACTTGGTGAAAACTTAATTTTTTGGCAAGAATAATTAGAGTTTTTCAATATTACTATTTCCCGCTATTTCTCTTTAATTTTAGATAAAAAACGAACCGATATCTTTTTTTGCATCCGTGACCAAAAAAAAGTTTTTTCGCATCGGTAACCGAAACAGTCATGCTTTAGTTATATGCAGACAGTTAGTAAAATAATGTTTTTGATGAAGGTATAGTAGTTTGTAGATATTAAAGAGACATACATTTTTTCGCAAACGTAATATATCCTGGCAATACTAGCATGCCTACTTAATTTATTTTCTATAAAATTATTTCATGGAAAAACATCTTTAAGGAAAAAATTTAGGCTGACCTTTTAATCTGAAAAAATACCCAAATTTGATGTTTTTGGAATTTTTTTGACCCAACAATGACTTTTTTTAGTAAAAACAGTTTCAGCCTCTGGAGATATATTATAAAATATGGAAGTGGTCACAGAGACTAGGTTGATGCCTTCGTAAATTCGAATTTTGGTATATTGATCATTGTGGACATTTACCTGGAATGGCTGACGGTCACTTTGTTACATATTTTGTTCACACATTTTTACATTTGCTTCTTAAAAAAATCTAACAATTTATAATTTTTATTTTTTATGGTAAATTTCCAGATAATACTAAAAAAAATAAATATGACAAATAATGATTTAGCTAAGTACTCTGTTGTCTGCTCCAATCATTTAATATCAAACCGAATGGGATTCAGTTCCTCAAATCTGATGCTAATCCAGGCTTTATTAAATTTTGGAGACAACGTGTCAAAGTAAAATTGAAGAAGACAATTCTACATATTTTTGATTTCTCCTTATTAATTCATTTAAAACTTTATTTTTATGCTGTCTTGAAATGCAAATTTCATCTCAACTATTATTATTACTACTGTAACCACATTAAAATCCGTCGTTTAGAGCTAAGAAAGATTCAGGCTTTAATCTTACTCCATGAGTTACTTCAGTTTTTTAGCAACCCAGTATTTTATGGGCTCAACTTTCGTTTACATGAAATATGATATTGAAAAAAAAATGATTGTGGGTCTTCTATAGGACCCCCTGAGTTTGAATATAAAAGCAAAAAATTGCAGAAACGTACCGTTTTCCAGAAAAATTGAAAAATATAAACTTTGTGTAGAAATGCGATTATGACAAAATAAAAACGGTTTTAGATTTCACTTCTTCTCTTCAATGCAAATAAAGAAATAAAGTGAAAAAAATGTAACTTTTTGTAGAAATGTTATATAAAAAAAATTGAAACAGCTCTAGATTTTACTTGGCTCAACTTTCGTTTACATGAAATGTGATAAAAAGAAATATTTGGAGTCTTCTATAATAGGACCCCCTGAGTTTGAATATAAAAGCAAAAATTTGCGGAAACTTACTATCACATTTCTACAAAAAGTGGCATTTTTTCACTTTTTCTCAAAAACAATGCATTTTCGCAGATTTTCTTTTCGATATTTGTATTGAGGAGAAGAAGTGAAATCTACAGCCGTTTCAATTTTTTTCATATCACATTTCTACAAGAAGTTCAAAAACGGTACATTTCCGCAAATTTTCAATAATATAGTTATATTCAGGAGAATGGGCAAATTCCAAAATCGTAATATTTTTTAACGTCCATATGTCCATCCTAAAACCGTTTTTCACAGTTTCCATTTTTTTCATTTTTCTTGAAAACTGTGCATCTCCGCAATTTTTCCTTATCCAAAAAAAAAACAGTTTTCTCGATTTCACGTAAAAAAAATTTGACCCTTTTATTTATTCTTATCAATGCAAATATTAGACTGAAAATCTGCGGAAATGCATTACCACATTTATACAAAAAGTGTTTTTTTTTCACTTTTTCTCAAAAACAATGCATTTCCGCAGATTTTCTTTTCCATATTTGTATTGAGGAGAAAAAGTGCATTCTAGAGCCGTTTCAATTTTTATATCATCAATGAGGCATTCCTAAAAAAGATTTTTTTTTCTAGATTTCATGAAAAAAAAATTGACCCTTTTACTTCTCAGTGCAAATATGGAAATGAAAATCTGCGCAAATGCATTTTCACATTTCTACAAAAAATGAACTTTTTTTACTTTTTCTGAAAAACAATACATTTCCGCAGATTTTCTTTTCCATCTTTGCATTGAGGAGAAGAAGTGAAATTTAGAGCCGTTTCAAATTTTTTTATATCACACTACAAGAAGTTCAAAAGCGGTACATTTCCGCACATTTTAAAAGATATTTTTTTTTCAAGGGTATCAAGGGAAAATATTGCATAAGACGCCCGAACTACTTTCCTGCCAGAGTCATTTCTCCTCTACCAGGAGAGCCCGGGTAGTGTCGGATTCCTACCGACTAAAACCCCCCGATTGTGGCTCCGACCAACCTGATGGCTGGCCAGAGTCACTGCACTGCAGCCATTACTGGCTTATTGTACACCCTTTGATCCTAGTTTAACCACTCTACTCCCTTGTACGAGTTTGTACAGTGTTGATTCTAGTTCCCCATAGGGCTATACCGGCCATATTCGGTCGCCAGAGCCTTGTCTGTTTTAGACAGGGAGCACCATGAGAAGGTGAGGTTGGCATTTGGATATGAGAGGCTGGCTGCATTCGCATCATACCGAGCGAAAACCTCTGGTCCCATGCCCAATGGGGTAAGCACGGTCTCCAGCTGTTACGAGCAAATATGAAGGTTAGTTATAGTCAGGAGAATGTTAAAATCCCAAAATCGTAATAATTTTTTTAAAAATTGATTTGTATAGAAAATTGTCTTTTTTTTTCCTCAAAAATAAATTTTCGCACATTTTCATTTCTACATTTCCGCTTTAATTTTTTCTGTAACACATTTTTACCCAAAGTTTCCAATTCCAGAGAGAAATTCTTCCTCTCTGTTTGAGTAAATCAAATTTTTCCAGACGGGTTAATCTGCTCATTTTAAAATGTGATGATGATGTTGATGATGTAATTGATAGCGAGAATGATATGGAGGTGGATTCTGTAGATTTTGAAATTGTTAACCCTAAAAAACGCATCTATAACTTTGCCCTCATAAAAAATCTATCACGTTTACTTTGCAAACATATTGGTCATAAAACGCATAAAAAATGGGTATGTGATAGGTGCTTAAATTGGTTTGTTTTCAAGGCAGTTTTGGAGAAGCATTATTTAGATTGTAGAAATTTGAATTTTGCTAAACTAACTCTGCCAAAGAAAGAGGACAATATTTTAAAATTTACAGAATTTAAAAATAAAGAGAAGGTTCCATTTGTTATTAACGGTATCGAATACACAAAAACACAACATCATATTCCGTTTGCTATTGGATATTATGTGAAATGTTCTTATGACGACTCGCTCTCGTACTACAATCAGTTTGTGGGAAAATACTGCATTTCACGTTTTGTCCAGGAGCTTAAAATTATTGCAGAAGAATTGGATAAAATTTTGTCAAATATTGTGCCTTTAAGACCGTTAACCACTGAGGAAAAACTTGATTTTAAAAATGCAACCCATTGCCATATCTGTGAACAACCGTTGAAAAAGGATGAAGTGAAACATTTGGACCATTGTCACTTGACAGGAATGTATCGGGGTGCAGCTTACGCGGGTTGTAACTTAAATTTTACAGATTCACACAGCGTTCCTGTACTTTGCCATAACTTGTCCGGATATGATAGCCATTTCCTTATAAAATCTTTAGCTAAAGACATAGAGGGTAGAATCCCTGTTAATAAAGAAAAATATATTTCGTTTACAAAATATATAGAATATACCTCTGTTAAATTTAGATTTATTGATTCTTATCGCTTTATGGCTTCAAAATTAGATGATTTGGCTTCATTTTTAGACGATTCAATAAAAAGTATTACAAAATGTTTTTATAAGGAAGAGGAAAAGTTTAAATTGGTTACTCTGTTGGTTGCAGATTTTGCCCTGTTTGCAATAAAATATTTTGTTTTTGTCAAAAGTCAGTTGAACATCATAAAAATTTTGACAGAAATGTGTGAAGCCAAATCTGAATATAAAAAATTATTTTGTTTTCAAGACATGCCCTTAACATAATTTTTTATTTAATAAATATATTTTTTACTAAAAATAAATTTTTGTTTATATTTTAGATCCACAAAGACTGTGTTCTTTGTCGTAGAAACGTAAACCACAGCTTAAGAATGTGCACGTTCTGCTTGTTGGAGTTTGCAATCAAACACGTTGAAACGAGAAATCTGGGTGCCAAATTACTGCTTAAAAATTATGGTTATAAAATGGTATTTCAATAAATCAAAAGATTTACCAATTATTTGTTTTATTTCATCATTATTTTTCGTTTCAATACTGATAGGGGATCAGAGGTCAATTAATTATAATTCAAAAATAAATCAAAACAAATAAACATGTTATTCTTTTTTGTCGCTGATAAATTTATGAAAAACAAGTTCATAGGTTATCCGTCTTTGTTCTAAATTAGCTCATTAGTAAGCTTTATGTAAACATGTTATTTTAAATTCTTGATAAACAGGGTCATGGGTTATCTTGAGTATACTCGATTTTGTCTTCACAAAAGCACACATTTTGATCATTTTAAAATCCATATAATAGTAATATTATTTACCGTAAAAATAAAAGCCTTTTAACTCGAGCTGCACAGCTGGTTCACACACATAATACAACCTTTTTGTCATGCCCTCCCCCTTTGTAACACTAACATTTTTCAAATCCCATCGCTATAACGCTAGATATCTGGCAAAAACTACCAAGGTCAAGCACTTTAATGCCCTTTTGGCTTCTCCATCTCTCTAAGAATAAATAGCATTGCAACACGGAAATCCAACAAAAAAAGAATTTTTCAAATCGATCACTTAGATCTCGAGAAATTCGCAGAAAACTACTAAGGTCTTTTGTCCCCTGCGCAGCAAACCAAAATTAGTCTTTTACAGAAACCATAGGAGAAAAACGTGATCACATAGCGGAAAAAGTACCTTCGGTATACCGAACATTTTTTCAAATAGTGCCACCCTTGAAATAATAAGGCCCCAATGCTATGCGTGACGCCATTTTCTACTCCATACATTGGCACTTGTGACCGAGAATGGGTAACTAATATTAGAAAGTTTCAACCATTAGAGAATTTCAGCAGGCATACGTTAACACTAAGTAGTCTAAGACCTTGTGGCACTTGACAGATTGGCTAGAGAGCACAAATGACAGATGACAGGTGCATGTCACTAGAGCACCCTGTATAAACCCCAAGCAGACTCACTCTGTAGAACATAAGTCACGTGATAACATCCCCTATTCGCACAGGCCTTTATGGCATTCCCTTGCAACCCCCTTGCAACCCTCTTGGACATCTTCAACAGCCAATGGCCAAGTGACGTCATATCTAGATATAATAAATATTTCATAATTTAACTTTCTACAACTGTATATCTATAAAATCTCCTCACGAATAACCTTGAGGGGTCAAGTTTAAGCAGTTTTTGAACTATTGTCAGTTCTTTTTTCCAAATTTATTGAATATATTGGCATTTATTTATTATGAGCTATATTTCTGTTAAATATAGCCTTAATTATTTTTACTCGGTAAAGAAGAAAATGTTATTTTCTTTTCAGTTTTTGCACCGCTACATAGCGCTTTTCCCAAATTGAAAATCATTAACACTAAGGTATAGAACTACGGATCTTACGAAATGAGGTAAATAGTTATTAAAACAGTACACCATATTACGATACAAAAATATAGAAATGTCTGAAGAAAACACACAAAGACATCCATAAAAATAATGTACCAGTAGCAGTTTTCAGTTGCCCGCTATGGATTATGATGGATGGATGGAGAGACACAAATACCTCCCAGAAAGCAACATCAGCCACATTTAGATTTGTAGAGAGTTCAACTTTCATGAAACAAGTGATATTTGTCTTCAAAGCGTGATGGGTGTTTTTTAACCAATTTATTTCCCATATAACATAATTTATTTTAATGAAAATTATGGTACTGACAAAAAACCAAGACTAAAAGATTTCAATTTCTAGCTGAAAACAAACGGTTTGCATTTTACGAATGTTTTTATATCCAATGGAACTATTTTTTTGATTTAACGGACAGCCATTGGATAATTTTTGGGTCACAGAACCATAAAAAGACATTTTTTGGATTTACCATCTGTTGGACAAACACTGGATAGCAATTGTATTCATTATAGTGAACAAAAAGTATAATAAATTAAAATCATTGTCGCTTTTAGACCGTTTTGGGATGTCCTAGAACCGTACAACGTTTTGAAATTTGTATTATCCAACGGATATGTCGTAGACTAAATTTCTTTGGGATTTGATTGTTCACTCGACATCCACTAGACTAAGTTTTGCTGTCTGTCGGTTTTAAGACTTTTTAGCTGCTTAAATCCATGAAACTAAGAAAAAAAATATGAAAGAATAGTTTTTCTGAAGCGGAAATAAGAGAAAAATTTCAATGTTAGGATGAGGGTAAAAGTTGTGAAAAAGGCTTCACCTAGAAAAATTACATTTGACGGTTATTTAAAATGAATTTTTGAAAAAAAAACCACACATATCTCACAAAGATTTATAAAATCCTACCAACACCAAGTGTTAAAAAAAAATCACGTTGAGTCCTATTGATGATAAACGTCAGCTTTTACCCCACTCCACCGATACTTTACCTGATGATACCAGTAATTAGATTCCTCATGAATTTTTAATCAGTCTACAGTATTCATCTTGTTCACTTTCACATTCGATCAGTGTGCCGAAAATAAGGAACAAATGGCTTGATTTCACCCACGCAATTAGTGTAAAGAATTCTGCTTTAGTCCACGAATTAAAAAACAATAAGCTTAGAAATCAGTTTTTATACATAACTAACAATGTTCACTTGATACAAGACAAAAACCATCTACAAAAATTAAAAAAAAACAATGACGGGATGTTACATAAATAAGATAAACTAAATTTAAGAATTATAACTGCAACATCACAATGGCCGATCTCTGCTTTATTAGAAAAAAATAATAATATGAATTTTCTATGACGGACCTAATTTTTAATATACAAACTTCACTGAAAAGAGCCAGTATTCTTGAACAAGTGAGAAGGGAGTACTCAAATCTCGTCGGGTCCGGACCAACCGAGATCTCTGAAACGGGTGAGAACGCATGCGAACTCTTACTTTCACCCATATTTCTGGGACTACTCTCTAGGTCAGATTTCAAGAATAATGGCCGAGATGACGGAATTCACATTTCAACAAAATAAAATGATTGGCATCTGTTAAATAAATGAATCCATCAACAACTAAGCTTACAAGATTGACCTAATTTTTAGTATTTTTGATAAAGTGTATATATAACTTTTCTTTTGTAAAAAAGTAGTCAATATTTTTTCCTAAAAATGAGGAATATGTAGAGTATAACAATTATATTCCGTATAAAATATATTGCATATGGACAACTTTAATTTTTATACCTTGGTTTCAAATTCTATGGAATGGCTGAACTTCAAATAATTTTTTTTTACAATAGTGGCTGAAATAGTGCATTTTTTTACAAGCGTTGGTTTAAATAAGGAGGGCAGCGAGGTATTTAAAAACGCGAGCAAAAAAAAAGCACAGTTTCGCCGCGAGTTCTTAACACTATTCTTTTAATACCTTTATAAAAAAATCCAAGAAAAACAGGAAAATACTTTTAACAATCTCGAACGAATAGCACTTCTCGCAACACACTATTTTTACACTATAAATCAAGGCGGATGGTAAATGAAATAACAATGGTGGTTTCCAGTGCGATATGCCTTTGTATTCGGTCACGTTCATTGTTGCGACATTTTAATCGTTGACAGTTTGATATTTTGACGATGCTTTTAAATGATTTTTTCGTAAATACTTGGTGAAAACTTAATTTTTTGGCAAGAATAATTAGAGTTTTTCAATATTACTATTTCCCGCTATTTCTCTTTAATTTTAGATAAAAAACGAACCGATATCTTTTTTTGCATCCGTGACCAAAAAAAAGTTTTTTCGCATCGGTAACCGAAACAGTCATGCTTTAGTTATATGCAGACAGTTAGTAAAATAATGTTTTTGATGAAGGTATAGTAGTTTGTAGATATTAAAGCGACATACATTTTTTCGCAAACGTAACATATCCTGGCAATACTAGCATGCCTACTTAATTTATTTTCTATAAAATTATTTCATGGAAAAACATCTTTAAGGAAAAAATTTAGGCTGACCTTTTAATATGAAAAAATACCCAAATTTGATGTTTTTGGAATTTTTTTGACCCAACAATGACTTTTTTTAGTAAAAACAGTTTCAGCCTCTGGAGATATATTATAAAATATGGAAGTGGTCACAGAGACTAGGTTGATGCCTTCGTAAATTCGAATTTTGGTATATTGATCATTGTGGACATTTACCTGGAATGGCTGACGGTCACTTTGTTACATATTTTGTTCACACATTTTTACATTTGCTTCTTAAAAAAATCTAACAATTTATAATTTTTATTTTTTATGGTAAATTTCCAGATAATACTAAAAAAAATAAATATGACAAATAATGATTTAGCTAAGTACTCTGTTGTCTGCTCCAATCATTTAATATCAAACCGAATGGGATTCAGTTCCTCAAATCTGATGCTAATCCAGGCTTTATTAAATTTTGGAGACAACGTGTCAAAGTAAAATTGAAGAAGACAATTCTAAATATTTTTGATTTCTCCTTATTAATTCATTTAAAACTTTATTTTTATGCTGTCTTGAAATGCAAATTTCATCTCAACTATTATTATTACTACTGTAACCACATTAAAATCCGTCGTTTAGAGCTAAGAAAGATTCAGGCTTTAATCTTACTCCATGAGTTACTTCAGTTTTTTAGCAACCCAGTATTTTATGGGCTCAACTTTCGTTTACATGAAATATGATATTGAAAAAAAAATGATTGTGGGTCTTCTATAGGACCCCCTGAGTTTGAATATAAAAGCAAAAAATTGCAGAAACGTACCGTTTTCCAGAAAAATTGAAAAATATAAACTTTGTGTAGAAATGCGATTATGACAAAATAAAAACGGTTTTAGATTTCACTTCTTCTCTTCAATGCAAATAAAGAAATAAAGTGAAAAAAATGTAACTTTTTGTAGAAATGTTATATAAAAAAAATTGAAACAGCTCTAGATTTTACTTGGCTCAACTTTCGTTTACATGAAATGTGATAAAAAGAAATATTTGGAGTCTTCTATAATAGGACCCCCTGAGTTTGAATATAAAAGCAAAAATTTGCGGAAACTTACTATCACATTTCTACAAAAAGTGGCATTTTTTCACTTTTTCTCAAAAACAATGCATTTTCGCAGATTTTCTTTTCGATATTTGTATTGAGGAGAAGAAGTGAAATCTACAGCCGTTTCAATTTTTTTCATATCACATTTCTACAAGAAGTTCAAAAACGGTACATTTCCGCAAATTTTCAATAATATAGTTATATTCAGGAGAATGGGCAAATTCCAAAATCGTAATATTTTTTAACGTCCATATGTCCATCCTAAAACCGTTTTTCATAGTTTCCATTTTTTTCATTTTTCTTGAAAACTGTGCATCTCCGCAATTTTTCCTTATCCAAAAAAAAAACAGTTTTCTCGATTTCACGTAAAAAAAATTTGACCCTTTTATTTATTCTTATCAATGCAAATATTAAACTGAAAATCTGCGGAAATGCATTACCACATTTATACAAAAAGTGTTTTTTTTTCACTTTTTCTCAAAAACAATGCATTTCCGCAGATTTTCTTTTCCATATTTGTATTGAGGAGAAGAAGTGCATTCTAGAGCCGTTTCAATTTTTATATCATCAATGAGGCATTCCTAAAAAAGATTTTTTTTCTAGATTTCATGAAAAAAAAATTGACCCTTTTACTTCTCAGTGCAAATATGGAAATGAAAATCTGCGCAAATGCATTTTCACATTTCTACAAAAAATGAACTTTTTTTACTTTTTCTGAAAAACAATACATTTCCGCAGATTTTCTTTTCCATCTTTGCATTGAGGAGAAGAAGTGAAATTTAGAGCCGTTTCAAATTTTTTTATATCACACTACAAGAAGTTCAAAAGCGGTACATTTCCGCACATTTTAAAAGATATTTTTTTTTCAAGGGTATCAAGGGAAAATATTGCATAAGACGCCCGAACTACTTTCCTGCCAGAGTCATTTCTCCTCTACCAGGAGAGCCCGGGTAGTGTCGGATTCCTACCGACTAAAACCCCCCGATTGTGGCTCCGACCAACCTGATGGCTGGCCAGAGTCACTGCACTGCAGCCATTACTGGCTTATTGTACACCCTTTGATCCTAGTTTAACCACTCTACTCCCTTGTACGAGTTTGTACAGTGTTGATTCTAGTTCCCCATAGGGCTATACCGGCCATATTCGGTCGCCAGAGCCTTGTCTGTTTTAGACAGGGAGCACCATGAGAAGGTGAGGTTGGCATTTGGATATGAGAGGCTGGCTGCATTCGCATCATACCGAGCGAAAACCTCTGGTCCCATGCCCAATGGGGTAAGCACGGTCTCCAGCTGTTACGAGCAAATATGAAGGTTACATTATATTCGCATCACTATCCCTTACTCCCCATTTTAAATGATATAGTTATAGTCAGGAGAATGTTAAAATCCCAAAATCGTAATAATTTTTTTAAAAATTGATTTGTATAGAAAATTGTCTTTTTTTTTCCTCAAAAATAAATTTTCGCACATTTTCATTTCTACATTTCCGCTTTAATTTTTTCTGTAACACATTTTTACCCAAAGTTTCCAATTCCAGAGAGAAATTCTTCCTCTCTGTTTGAGTAAATCAAATTTTTCCAGACGGGTTAATCTGCTCATTTTAAAATGTGATGATGATGTTGATGATGTAATTGATAGCGAGAATGATATGGAGGTGGATTCTGTAGATTTTGAAATTGTTAACCCTAAAAAACGCATCTATAACTTTGCCCTCATAAAAAATCTATCACGTTTACTTTGCAAACATATTGGTCATAAAACGCATAAAAAATGGGTATGTGATAGGTGCTTAAATTGGTTTGTTTTCAAGGCAGTTTTGGAGAAGCATTATTTAGATTGTAGAAATTTGAATTTTGCTAATCTAACTCTGCCAAAGAAAGAGGACAATATTTTAAAATTTACAGAATTTAAAAATAAAGAGAAGGTTCCATTTGTTATTAACGGTATCGAATACACAAAAACACAACATCATATTCCGTTTGCTATTGGATATTATGTGAAATGTTCTTATGACGACTCGCTCTCGTACTACAATCAGTTTGTGGGAAAATACTGCATTTCACGTTTTGTCCAGGAGCTTAAAATTATTGCAGAAGAATTGGATAAAATTTTGTCAAATATTGTGCCTTTAAGACCGTTAACCACTGAGGAAAAACTTGATTTTAAAAATGCAACCCATTGCCATATCTGTGAACAACCGTTGAAAAAGGATGAAGTGAAACATTTGGACCAATGTCACTTGACAGGAATGTATCGGGGTGCAGCTTACGCGGGTTGTAACTTAAATTTTACAGATTCACACAGCGTTCCTGTACTTTGCCATAACTTGTCCGGATATGATAGCCATTTCCTTATAAAATCTTTAGCTAAAGACATAGAGGGTAGAATCCCTGTTAATAAAGAAAAATATATTTCGTTTACAAAATATATAGAATATACCTCTGTTAAATTTAGATTTATTGATTCTTATCGCTTTATGGCTTCAAAATTAGATGATTTGGCTTCATTTTTAGACGATTCAATAAAAAGTATTACAAAATGTTTTTATAAGGAAGAGGAAAAGTTTAAATTGGTTACTCTGTTGGTTGCAGATTTTGCCCTGTTTGCAATAAAATATTTTGTTTTTGTCAAAAGTCAGTTGAACATCATAAAAATTTTGACAGAAATGTGTGAAGCCAAATCTGAATATAAAAAATTATTTTGTTTTGAAGACATGCCCTTAACATAATTTTTTATTTAATAAATATATTTTTTACTAAAAATAAATTTTTGTTTATATTTTAGATCCACAAAGACTGTGTTCTTTGTCGTAGAAACGTAAACCACAGCTTAAGAATGTGCAAGTTCTGCTTGTTGGAGTTTGCAATCAAACACGTTGAAACGAGAAATCTGGGTGCCAAATTACTGCTTAAAAATTATGGTTATAAAATGGTATTTCAATAAATCAAAAGATTTACCAATTATTTGTTTTATTTCATCATTATTTTTCGTTTCAATACTGATAGGGGATCAGAGGTCAATTAATTATAATTCAAAAATAAATCAAAACAAATAAACATGTTATTCTTTTTTGTCGCTGATAAATTTATGAAAAACAAGTTCATAGGATATCCGTCTTTGTTCTAAATTAGCTCATTAGTAAGCTTTATGTAAACATGTTATTTTAAATTCTTGATAAACAGGGTCATGGGTTATCTTGAGTATACTCGATTTTGTCTTCACAAAAGCACACATTTTGATCATTTTAAAATCCATATAATAGTAATATTATTTACCGTAAAAATAAAAGCCTTTTAACTCGAGCTGCACAGCTGGTTCACACACATAATACAACCTTTTTGTCATGCCCTCCCCCTTTGTAACACTAACATTTTTCAAATCCCATCGCTATAACGCGAGATATCTGGCAAAAACTACCAAGGTCAAGCACTTTAATGCCCTTTTGGCTTCTCCATCTCTCTAAGAATAAATAGCATTGCAACACGGAAATCCAACAAAAAAAGAATTTTTCAAATCGATCACTTAGATCTCGAGAAATTCGCAGAAAACTACTAAGGTCTTTTGTCCCCTGCGCAGCAAACCAAAATTAGTCTTTTACAGAAACCATAGGAGAAAAACGTGATCACATAGCGGAAAAAGTACCTTCGGTATACCGAACATTTTTTCAAATAGTGCCACCCTTGAAATAATAAGGCCCCAATGCTATGCGTGACGCCATTTTCTACTCCATACATTGGCACTTGTGACCGAGAATGGGTAACTAATATTAGAAAGTTTCAACCATTAGAGAATTTCAGCAGGCATACGTTAACACTAAGTAGTCTAAGACCTTGTGGCACTTGACAGATTGGCTAGAGAGCACAAATGACAGATGACAGGTGCATGTCACTAGAGCACCCTGTATAAACCCCAAGCAGACTCACTCTGTAGAACATAAGTCACGTGATAACATCCCCTATTCGCACAGGCCTTTATGGCATTCCCTTGCAACCCCCTTGCAACCCTCTTGGACATCTTCAACAGCCAATGGCCAAGTGACGTCATATCTAGATATAATAAATATTTCATAATTTAACTTTCTACAACTGTATATCTATAAAATCTCCTCACGAATAACCTTGAGGGGTCAAGTTTAAGCAGTTTTTGAACTATTGTCAGTTCTTTTTTCCAAATTTATTGAATATATTGGCATTTATTTATTATGAGCTATATTTCTGTTAAATATAGCCTTAATTATTTTTACTCGGTAAAGAAGAAAATGTTATTTTCTTTTCAGTTTTTGCACCGCTACATAGCGCTTTTCCCAAATTGAAAATCATTAACACTAAGGTATAGAACTACGGATCTTACGAAATGAGGTAAATAGTTATTAAAACAGTACACCATATTACGATACAAAAATATAAAAATGTCTGAAGAAAACACACAAAGACATCCATAAAAATAATGTACCAGTAGCAGTTTTCAGTTGCCCGCTATGGATTATGATGGATGGATGGAGAGACACAAATACCTCCCAGAAAGCAACATCAGCCACATTTAGATTTGTAGAGAGTTCAACTTTCATGAAACAAGCGATATTTGTCTTTAAAGCGTGATGGGTGTTTTTTAACCAATTTATTTCCCATATGATTCATTATTTAATAAAAACATAATTTATTTTAATGAAAATTATGGTACTGACAAAAAACCAAGACTAAAAGATTTCAATTTCTAGCTGAAAACAAACGGTTTGCATTTTACGAATGTTTTTATATCCAATGGAACTATTTTTTTGATTTAACGGACAGCCATTGGATAATTTTTGGGTCACAGAACCATAAAAAGACATTTTTTGGATTTACCATCTGTTGGACAAACACTGGATAGCAATTGTATTCATTATAGTGAACAAAAAGTATAATAAATTAAAATCATTGTCGCTTTTAGACCGTTTTGGGATGTCCTAGAACCGTACAACGTTTTGAAATTTGTATTATCCAACGGATATGTCGTAGACTAAATTTCTTTGGGATTTGGTTGTTCACTCGACATCCACTAGACTAAGTTTTGCTGTCTGTCGGTTTTAAGACTTTTTAGCTGCTTAAATCCATGAAACTAAGAAAAAAAATATGAAAGAATAGTTTTTCTGAAGCGGAAATAAGAGAAAAATTTCAATGTTAGGATGAGGGTAAAAGTTGTGAAAAAGGCTTCACCTAGAAAAATTACATTTGACGGTTATTTAAAATGAATTTTTGAAAAAAAAACCACACATATCTCACAAAGATTTATAAAATCCTACCAACACCAAGTGTTAAAAAAAAATCACGTTGAGTCCTATTGATGATAAACGTCAGCTTTTACCCCACTCCACCGATACTTTACCTGATGATACCAGTAATTAGATTCCTCATGAATTTTTAATCAGTCTACAGTATTCATCTTGTTCACTTTCACATTCGATCAGTGTGCCGAAAATAAGGAACAAATGGCTTGATTTCACCCACGCAATTAGTGTAAAGAATTCTGCTTTAGTCCACGAATTAAAAAACAATAAGCTTAGAAATCAGTTTTTATACATAACTAACAATGTTCACTTGATACAAGACAAAAACCATCTACAAAAATTAAAAAAAAAACAATGACGGGATGTTACATAAATAAGATAAACTAAATTTAAGAATTATAACTGCAACATCACAATGGCCGATCTCTGCTTTATTAGAAAAAAATAATAATATGAATTTTCTATGACGGACCTAATTTTTAATATACAAACTTCACTGAAAAGAGCCAGTATTCTTGAACAAGTGAGAAGGGAGTACTCAAATCTCGTCGGGTCCGGACCAACCGAGATCTCTGAAACGGGTGAGAACGCATGCGAACTCTTACTTTCACCCATATTTCTGGGACTACTCTCTAGGTCAGATTTCAAGAATAATGGCCGAGATGACGGAATTCACATTTCAACAAAATAAAATGATTGGGATCTGTTAAATAAATGAATCCATCAACAACTAAGCTTACAAGATTGACCTAATTTTTAGTATTTTTGATAAAGTGTATATATAACTTTTCTTTTGTAAAAAAGTAGTCAATATTTTTTCCTAAAAATGAGGAATATGTAGAGTATAACAATTATATTCCGTATAAAATATATTGCATATGGACAACTTTAATTTTTATACCTTGGTTTCAAATTCTATGGAATGGCTGAACTTCAAATAATTTTTTTTTACAATAGTGGTTGAAATAGTGCATTTTTTTACAAGCGTTGGTTTAAATAAGGAGGGCAGCGAGGTATTTAAAAACGCGAGCAAAAAAAAAGCACAGTTTCGCCGCGAGTTCTTAACACTATTCTTTTAATACCTTTATAAAAAAATCCAAGAAAAACAGGAAAATACTTTTAACAATCTCGAACGAATAGCACTTCTCGCAACACACTATTTTTACACTATAAATCAAGGCGGATGGTAAATGAAATAACAATGGTGGTTTCCAGTGCGATATGCCTTTGTATTCGGTCACGTTCATTGTTGCGACATTTTAATCGTTGACAGTTTGATATTTTGACGATGCTTTTAAATGATTTTTTCGTAAATACTTGGTGAAAACTTAATTTTTTGGCAAGAATAATTAGAGTTTTTCAATATTACTATTTCCCGCTATTTCTCTTTAATTTTAGATAAAAAACGAACCGATATCTTTTTTTGCATCCGTGACCAAAAAAAAGTTTTTTCGCATCGGTAACCGAAACAGTCATGCTTTAGTTATATGCAGACAGTTAGTAAAATAATGTTTTTGATGAAGGTATAGTAGTTTGTAGATATTAAAGAGACATACATTTTTTCGCAAACGTAATATATCCTGGCAATACTAGCATGCCTACTTAATTTATTTTCTATAAAATTATTTCATGGAAAAACATCTTTAAGGAAAAAATTTAGGCTGACCTTTTAATATGAAAAAATACCCAAATTTGATGTTTTTGGAATTTTTTTGACCCAACAATGACTTTTTTTAGTAAAAACAGTTTCAGCCTCTGGAGATATATTATAAAATATGGAAGTGGTCACAGAGACTAGGTTGATGCCTTCGTAAATTCGAATTTTGGTATATTGATCATTGTGGACATTTACCTGGAATGGCTGACGGTCACTTTGTTACATATTTTGTTCACACATTTTTACATTTGCTTCTTAAAAAAATCTAACAATTTATAATTTTTATTTTTTATGGTAAATTTCCAGATAATACTAAAAAAAATAAATATGACAAATAATGATTTAGCTAAGTACTCTGTTGTCTGCTCCAATCATTTAATATCAAACCGAATGGGATTCAGTTCCTCAAATCTGATGCTAATCCAGGCTTTATTAAATTTTGGAGACAACGTGTCAAAGTAAAATTGAAGAAGACAATTCTACATATTTTTGATTTCTCCTTATTAATTCATTTAAAACTTTATTTTTATGCTGTCTTGAAATGCAAATTTCATCTCAACTATTATTATTACTACTGTAACCACATTAAAATCCGTCGTTTAGAGCTAAGAAAGATTCAGGCTTTAATCTTACTCCATGAGTTACTTCAGTTTTTTAGCAACCCAGTATTTTATGGGCTCAACTTTCGTTTACATGAAATATGATATTGAAAAAAAAATGATTGTGGGTCTTCTATAGGACCCCCTGAGTTTGAATATAAAAGCAAAAAATTGCAGAAACGTACCGTTTTCCAGAAAAATTGAAAAATATAAACTTTGTGTAGAAATGCGATTATGACAAAATAAAAACGGTTTTAGATTTCACTTCTTCTCTTCAATGCAAATAAAGAAATAAAGTGAAAAAAATGTAACTTTTTGTAGAAATGTTATATAAAAAAAATTGAAACAGCTCTAGATTTTACTTGGCTCAACTTTCGTTTACATGAAATGTGATAAAAAGAAATATTTGGAGTCTTCTATAATAGGACCCCCTGAGTTTTAATATAAAAGCAAAAATTTGCGGAAACTTACTATCACATTTCTACAAAAAGTGGCATTTTTTCACTTTTTCTCAAAAACAATGCATTTTCGCAGATTTTCTTTTCGATATTTGTATTGAGGAGAAGAAGTGAAATCTACAGCCGTTTCAATTTTTTTCATATCACATTTCTACAAGAAGTTCAAAAACGGTACATTTCCGCAAATTTTCAATAATATAGTTATATTCAGGAGAATGGGCAAATTCCAAAATCGTAATATTTTTTAACGTCCATATGTCCATCCTAAAACCGTTTTTCACAGTTTCCATTTTTTTCATTTTTCTTGAAAACTGTGCATCTCCGCAATTTTTCCTTATCCAAAAAAAAAACAGTTTTCTCGATTTCACGTAAAAAAAATTTGACCCTTTTATTTATTCTTATCAATGCAAATATTAAACTGAAAATCTGCGGAAATGCATTACCACATTTATACAAAAAGTGTTTTTTTTTCACTTTTTCTCAAAAACAATGCATTTCCGCAGATTTTCTTTTCCATATTTGTATTGAGGAGAAAAAGTGCATTCTAGAGCCGTTTCAATTTTTATATCATCAATGAGGCATTCCTAAAAAAGATTTTTTTTTCTAGATTTCATGAAAAAAAAATTGACCCTTTTACTTCTCAGTGCAAATATGGAAATGAAAATCTGCGCAAATGCATTTTCACATTTCTACAAAAAATGAACTTTTTTTACTTTTTCTGAAAAACAATACATTTCCGCAGATTTTCTTTTCCATCTTTGCATTGAGGAGAAGAAGTGAAATTTAGAGCCGTTTCAAATTTTTTTATATCACACTACAAGAAGTTCAAAAGCGGTACATTTCCGCACATTTTAAAAGATATTTTTTTTTCAAGGGTATCAAGGGAAAATATTGCATAAGACGCCCGAACTACTTTCCTGCCAGAGTCATTTCTCCTCTACCAGGAGAGCCCGGGTAGTGTCGGATTCCTACCGACTAAAACCCCCCGATTGTGGCTCCGACCAACCTGATGGCTGGCCAGAGTCACTGCACTGCAGCCATTACTGGCTTATTGTACACCCTTTGATCCTAGTTTAACCACTCTACTCCCTTGTACGAGTTTGTACAGTGTTGATTCTAGTTCCCCATAGGGCTATACCGGCCATATTCGGTCGCCAGAGCCTTGTCTGTTTTAGACAGGGAGCACCATGAGAAGGTGAGGTTGGCATTTGGATATGAGAGGCTGGCTGCATTCGCATCATACCGAGCGAAAACCTCTGGTCCCATGCCCAATGGGGTAAGCACGGTCTCCAGCTGTTACGAGCAAATATGAAGGTTAGTTATAGTCAGGAGAATGTTAAAATCCCAAAATCGTAATAATTTTTTTAAAAATTGATTTGTATAGAAAATTGTCTTTTTTTTTCCTCAAAAATAAATTTTCGCACATTTTCATTTCTACATTTCCGCTTTAATTTTTTCTGTAACACATTTTTACCCAAAGTTTCCAATTCCAGAGAGAAATTCTTCCTCTCTGTTTGAGTAAATCAAATTTTTCCAGACGGGTTAATCTGCTCATTTTAAAATGTGATGATGATGTTGATGATGTAATTGATAGCGAGAATGATATGGAGGTGGATTCTGTAGATTTTGAAATTGTTAACCCTAAAAAACGCATCTATAACTTTGCCCTCATAAAAAATCTATCACGTTTACTTTGCAAACATATTGGTCATAAAACGCATAAAAAATGGGTATGTGATAGGTGCTTAAATTGGTTTGTTTTCAAGGCAGTTTTGGAGAAGCATTATTTAGATTGTAGAAATTTGAATTTTGCTAAACTAACTCTGCCAAAGAAAGAGGACAATATTTTAAAATTTACAGAATTTAAAAATAAAGAGAAGGTTCCATTTGTTATTAACGGTATCGAATACACAAAAACACAACATCATATTCCGTTTGCTATTGGATATTATGTGAAATGTTCTTATGACGACTCGCTCTCGTACTACAATCAGTTTGTGGGAAAATACTGCATTTCACGTTTTGTCCAGGAGCTTAAAATTATTGCAGAAGAATTGGATAAAATTTTGTCAAATATTGTGCCTTTAAGACCGTTAACCACTGAGGAAAAACTTGATTTTAAAAATGCAACCCATTGCCATATCTGTGAACAACCGTTGAAAAAGGATGAAGTGAAACATTTGGACCATTGTCACTTGACAGGAATGTATCGGGGTGCAGCTTACGCGGGTTGTAACTTAAATTTTACAGATTCACACAGCGTTCCTGTACTTTGCCATAACTTGTCCGGATATGATAGCCATTTCCTTATAAAATCTTTAGCTAAAGACATAGAGGGTAGAATCCCTGTTAATAAAGAAAAATATATTTCGTTTACAAAATATATAGAATATACCTCTGTTAAATTTAGATTTATTGATTCTTATCGCTTTATGGCTTCAAAATTAGATGATTTGGCTTCATTTTTAGACGATTCAATAAAAAGTATTACAAAATGTTTTTATAAGGAAGAGGAAAAGTTTAAATTGGTTACTCTGTTGGTTGCAGATTTTGCCCTGTTTGCAATAAAATATTTTGTTTTTGTCAAAAGTCAGTTGAACATCATAAAAATTTTGACAGAAATGTGTGAAGCCAAATCTGAATATAAAAAATTATTTTGTTTTGAAGACATGCCCTTAACATAATTTTTTATTTAATAAATATATTTTTTACTAAAAATAAATTTTTGTTTATATTTTAGATCCACAAAGACTGTGTTCTTTGTCGTAGAAACGTAAACCACAGCTTAAGAATGTGCACGTTCTGCTTGTTGGAGTTTGCAATCAAACACGTTGAAACGAGAAATCTGGGTGCCAAATTACTGCTTAAAAATTATGGTTATAAAATGGTATTTCAACAAATCAAAAGATTTACCAATTATTTGTTTTATTTCATCATTATTTTTCGTTTCAATACTGATAGGGGATCAGAGGTCAATTAATTATAATTCAAAAATAAATCAAAACAAATAAACATGTTATTCTTTTTTGTCGCTGATAAATTTATGAAAAACAAGTTCATAGGTTATCCGTCTTTGTTCTAAATTAGCTCATTAGTAAGCTTTATGTAAACATGTTATTTTAAATTCTTGATAAACAGGGTCATGGGTTATCTTGAGTATACTCGATTTTGTCTTCACAAAAGCACACATTTTGATCATTTTAAAATCCATATAATAGTAATATTATTTACCGTAAAAATAAAAGCCTTTTAACTCGAGCTGCACAGCTGGTTCACACACATAATACAACCTTTTTGTCATGCCCTCCCCCTTTGTAACACTAACATTTTTCAAATCCCATCGCTATAACGCGAGATATCTGGCAAAAACTACCAAGGTCAAGCACTTTAATGCCCTTTTGGCTTCTCCATCTCTCTAAGAATAAATAGCATTGCAACACGGAAATCCAACAAAAAAAGAATTTTTCAAATCGATCACTTAGATCTCGAGAAATTCGCAGAAAACTACTAAGGTCTTTTGTCCCCTGCGCAGCAAACCAAAATTAGTCTTTTACAGAAACCATAGGAGAAAAACGTGATCACATAGCGGAAAAAGTACCTTCGGTATACCGAACATTTTTTCAAATAGTGCCACCCTTGAAATAATAAGGCCCCAATGCTATGCGTGACGCCATTTTCTACTCCATACATTGGCACTTGTGACCGAGAATGGGTAACTAATATTAGAAAGTTTCAACCATTAGAGAATTTCAGCAGGCATACGTTAACACTAAGTAGTCTAAGACCTTGTGGCACTTGACAGATTGGCTAGAGAGCACAAATGACAGATGACAGGTGCATGTCACTAGAGCACCCTGTATAAACCCCAAGCAGACTCACTCTGTAGAACATAAGTCACGTGATAACATCCCCTATTCGCACAGGCCTTTATGGCATTCCCTTGCAACCCCCTTGCAACCCTCTTGGACATCTTCAACAGCCAATGGCCAAGTGACGTCATATCTAGATATAATAAATATTTCATAATTTAACTTTCTACAACTGTATATCTATAAAATCTCCTCACGAATAACCTTGAGGGGTCAAGTTTAAGCAGTTTTTGAACTATTGTCAGTTCTTTTTTCCAAATTTATTGAATATATTGGCATTTATTTATTATGAGCTATATTTCTGTTAAATATAGCCTTAATTATTTTTACTCGGTAAAGAAGAAAATGTTATTTTCTTTTCAGTTTTTGCACCGGTACATAGCGCTTTTCCCAAATTGAAAATCATTAACACTAAGGTATAGAACTACGGATCTTACGAAATGAGGTAAATAGTTATTAAAACAGTACACCATATTACGATATAAAAATATAAAAATGCCTGAAGAAAACACACAAAGACATCCATAAAAATAATGTACCAGTAGCAGTTTTCAGTTGCCCGCTATGGATTATGATGGATGGATGGAGAGACACAAATACCTCCCAGAAAGCAACATCAGCCACATTTAGATTTGTAGAGAGTTCAACTTTCATGAAACAAGTGATATTTGTCTTTAAAGCGTGATGGGTGTTTTTTAACCAATTTATTTCCCATATAACATAATTTATTTTAATGAAAATTATGGTACTGACAAAAAACCAAGACTAAAAGATTTCAATTTCTAGCTGAAAACAAACGGTTTGCATTTTACGAATGTTTTTATATCCAATGGAACTATTTTTTTGATTTAACGGACAGCCATTGGATAATTTTTGGGTCACAGAACCATAAAAAGACATTTTTTGGATTTACCATCTGTTGGACAAACACTGAATAGCAATTGTATTCATTATAGTGAACAAAAAGTATAATAAATTAAAATCATTGTCGCTTTTAGACCGTTTTGGGATGTCCTAGAACCGTACAACGTTTTGAAATTTGTATTATCCAACGGATATGTCGTAGACTAAATTTCTTTGGGATTTGATTGTTCACTCGACATCCACTAGACTAAGTTTTGCTGTCTGTCGGTTTTAAGACTTTTTAGCTGCTTAAATCCATGAAACTAAGAAAAAAAATATGAAAGAATAGTTTTTCTGAAGCGGAAATAAGAGAAAAATTTCAATGTTAGGATGAGGGTAAATGTTGTGAAAAAGGCTTCATCTAGAAAAATTACATTTGACGGTTATTTAAAATGAATTTTTGAAAAAAAAACCACACATATCTCACAAAGATTTATAAAATCCTACCAACACCAAGTGTTAAAAAAAAATCACGTTGAGTCCTATTGATGATAAACGTCAGCTTTTACCCCACTCCACCGATACTTTACCTGATGATACCAGTAATTAGATTCCTCATGAATTTTTAATCAGTCTACAGTATTCATCTTGTTCACTTTCACATTCGATCAGTGTGCCGAAAATAAGGAACAAATGGCTTGATTTCACCCACGCAATTAGTGTAAAGAATTCTGCTTTAGTCCACGAATTAAAAAACAATAAGCTTAGAAATCAGTTTTTATACATAACTAACAATGTTCACTTGATACAAGACAAAAACCATCTACAAAAATTAAAAAAAAACAATGACGGGATGTTACATAAATAAGATAAACTAAATTTAAGAATTATAACTGCAACATCACAATGGCCGATCTCTGCTTTATTAGAAAAAAATAATAATATGAATTTTCTATGACGGACCTAATTTTTAATATACAAACTTCACTGAAAAGAGCCAGTATTCTTGAACAAGTGAGAAGGGAGTACTCAAATCTCGTCGGGTCCGGACCTACCGAGATCTCTGAAACGGGTGAGAACGCATGCGAACTCTTACTTTCACCCATATTTCTGGGACTACTCTCTAGGTCAGATTTCAAGAATAATGGCCGAGATGACGGAATTCACATTTCAACAAAATAAAATGATTGGCATCTGTTAAATAAATGAATCCATCAACAACTAAGCTTACAAGATTGACCTAATTTTTAGTATTTTTGATAAAGTGTATATATAACTTTTCTTTTGTAAAAAAGTAGTCAATATTTTTTCCTAAAAATGAGGAATATGTAGAGTATAACAATTATATTCCGTATAAAATATATTGCATATGGACAACTTTAATTTTTATACCTTGGTTTCAAATTCTATGGAATGGCTGAACTTCAAATAATTTTTTTTTACAATAGTGGTTGAAATAGTGCATTTTTTTACAAGCGTTGGTTTAAATAAGGAGGGCAGCGAGGTATTTAAAAACGCGAGCAAAAAAAAAGCACAGTTTCGCCGCGAGTTCTTAACACTATTCTTTTAATACCTTTATAAAAAAATCCAAGAAAAACAGGAAAATACTTTTAACAATCTCGAACGAATAGCACTTCTCGCAACACACTATTTTTACACTATAAATCAAGGCGGATGGTAAATGAAATAACAATGGTGGTTTCCAGTGCGATATGCCTTTGTATTCGGTCACGTTCATTGTTGCGACATTTTAATCGTTGACAGTTTGATATTTTGACGATGCTTTTAAATGATTTTTTCGTAAATACTTGGTGAAAACTTAATTTTTTGGCAAGAATAATTAGAGTTTTTCAATATTACTATTTCCCGCTATTTCTCTTTAATTTTAGATAAAAAACGAACCGATATCTTTTTTTGCATCCGTGACCAAAAAAAAGTTTTTTCGCATCGGTAACCGAAACAGTCATGCTTTAGTTATATGCAGACAGTTAGTAAAATAATGTTTTTGATGAAGGTATAGTAGTTTGTAGATATTAAAGAGACATACATTTTTTCGCAAACGTAATATATCCTGGCAATACTAGCATGCCTACTTAATTTATTTTCTATAAAATTATTTCATGGAAAAACATCTTTAAGGAAAAAATTTAGGCTGACCTTTTAATCTGAAAAAATACCCAAATTTGATGTTTTTGGAATTTTTTTGACCCAACAATGACTTTTTTTAGTAAAAACAGTTTCAGCCTCTGGAGATATATTATAAAATATGGAAGTGGTCACAGAGACTAGGTTGATGCCTTCGTAAATTCGAATTTTGGTATATTGATCATTGTGGACATTTACCTGGAATGGCTGACGGTCACTTTGTTACATATTTTGTTCACACATTTTTACATTTGCTTCTTAAAAAAATCTAACAATTTATAATTTTTATTTTTTATGGTAAATTTCCAGATAATACTAAAAAAAATAAATATGACAAATAATGATTTAGCTAAGTACTCTGTTGTCTGCTCCAATCATTTAATATCAAACCGAATGGGATTCAGTTCCTCAAATCTGATGCTAATCCAGGCTTTATTAAATTTTGGAGACAACGTGTCAAAGTAAAATTGAAGAAGACAATTCTACATATTTTTGATTTCTCCTTATTAATTCATTTAAAACTTTATTTTTATGCTGTCTTGAAATGCAAATTTCATCTCAACTATTATTATTACTACTGTAACCACATTAAAATCCGTCGTTTAGAGCTAAGAAAGATTCAGGCTTTAATCTTACTCCATGAGTTACTTCAGTTTTTTAGCAACCCAGTATTTTATGGGCTCAACTTTCGTTTACATGAAATATGATATTGAAAAAAAAATGATTGTGGGTCTTCTATAGGACCCCCTGAGTTTGAATATAAAAGCAAAAAATTGCAGAAACGTACCGTTTTCCAGAAAAATTGAAAAATATAAACTTTGTGTAGAAATGCGATTATGACAAAATAAAAACGGTTTTAGATTTCACTTCTTCTCTTCAATGCAAATAAAGAAATAAAGTGAAAAAAATGTAACTTTTTGTAGAAATGTTATATAAAAAAAATTGAAACAGCTCTAGATTTTACTTGGCTCAACTTTCGTTTACATGAAATGTGATAAAAAGAAATATTTGGAGTCTTCTATAATAGGACCCCCTGAGTTTTAATATAAAAGCAAAAATTTGCGGAAACTTACTATCACATTTCTACAAAAAGTGGCATTTTTTCACTTTTTCTCAAAAACAATGCATTTTCGCAGATTTTCTTTTCGATATTTGTATTGAGGAGAAGAAGTGAAATCTACAGCCGTTTCAATTTTTTTCATATCACATTTCTACAAGAAGTTCAAAAACGGTACATTTCCGCAAATTTTCAATAATATAGTTATATTCAGGAGAATGGGCAAATTCCAAAATCGTAATATTTTTTAACGTCCATATGTCCATCCTAAAACCGTTTTTCACAGTTTCCATTTTTTTCATTTTTCTTGAAAACTGTGCATCTCCGCAATTTTTCCTTATCCAAAAAAAAAACAGTTTTCTCGATTTCACGTAAAAAAAATTTGACCCTTTTATTTATTCTTATCAATGCAAATATTAGACTGAAAATCTGCGGAAATGCATTACCACATTTATACAAAAAGTGTTTTTTTTTCACTTTTTCTCAAAAACAATGCATTTCCGCAGATTTTCTTTTCCATATTTGTATTGAGGAGAAAAAGTGCATTCTAGAGCCGTTTCAATTTTTATATCATCAATGAGGCATTCCTAAAAAAGATTTTTTTTTCTAGATTTCATGAAAAAAAAATTGACCCTTTTACTTCTCAGTGCAAATATGGAAATGAAAATCTGCGCAAATGCATTTTCACATTTCTACAAAAAATGAACTTTTTTTACTTTTTCTGAAAAACAATACATTTCCGCAGATTTTCTTTTCCATCTTTGCATTGAGGAGAAGAAGTGAAATTTAGAGCCGTTTCAAATTTTTTTATATCACACTACAAGAAGTTCAAAAGCGGTACATTTCCGCACATTTTAAAAGATATTTTTTTTTCAAGGGTATCAAGGGAAAATATTGCATAAGACGCCCGAACTACTTTCCTGCCAGAGTCATTTCTCCTCTACCAGGAGAGCCCGGGTAGTGTCGGATTCCTACCGACTAAAACCCCCCGATTGTGGCTCCGACCAACCTGATGGCTGGCCAGAGTCACTGCACTGCAGCCATTACTGGCTTATTGTACACCCTTTGATCCTAGTTTAACCACTCTACTCCCTTGTACGAGTTTGTACAGTGTTGATTCTAGTTCCCCATAGGGCTATACCGGCCATATTCGGTCGCCAGAGCCTTGTCTGTTTTAGACAGGGAGCACCATGAGAAGGTGAGGTTGGCATTTGGATATGAGAGGCTGGCTGCATTCGCATCATACCGAGCGAAAACCTCTGGTCCCATGCCCAATGGGGTAAGCACGGTCTCCAGCTGTTACGAGCAAATATGAAGGTTAGTTATAGTCAGGAGAATGTTAAAATCCCAAAATCGTAATAATTTTTTTAAAAATTGATTTGTATAGAAAATTGTCTTTTTTTTTCCTCAAAAATAAATTTTCGCACATTTTCATTTCTACATTTCCGCTTTAATTTTTTCTGTAACACATTTTTACCCAAAGTTTCCAATTCCAGAGAGAAATTCTTCCTCTCTGTTTGAGTAAATCAAATTTTTCCAGACGGGTTAATCTGCTCATTTTAAAATGTGATGATGATGTTGATGATGTAATTGATAGCGAGAATGATATGGAGGTGGATTCTGTAGATTTTGAAATTGTTAACCCTAAAAAACGCATCTATAACTTTGCCCTCATAAAAAATCTATCACGTTTACTTTGCAAACATATTGGTCATAAAACGCATAAAAAATGGGTATGTGATAGGTGCTTAAATTGGTTTGTTTTCAAGGCAGTTTTGGAGAAGCATTATTTAGATTGTAGAAATTTGAATTTTGCTAAACTAACTCTGCCAAAGAAAGAGGACAATATTTTAAAATTTACAGAATTTAAAAATAAAGAGAAGGTTCCATTTGTTATTAACGGTATCGAATACACAAAAACACAACATCATATTCCGTTTGCTATTGGATATTATGTGAAATGTTCTTATGACGACTCGCTCTCGTACTACAATCAGTTTGTGGGAAAATACTGCATTTCACGTTTTGTCCAGGAGCTTAAAATTATTGCAGAAGAATTGGATAAAATTTTGTCAAATATTGTGCCTTTAAGACCGTTAACCACTGAGGAAAAACTTGATTTTAAAAATGCAACCCATTGCCATATCTGTGAACAACCGTTGAAAAAGGATGAAGTGAAACATTTGGACCATTGTCACTTGACAGGAATGTATCGGGGTGCAGCTTACGCGGGTTGTAACTTAAATTTTACAGATTCACACAGCGTTCCTGTACTTTGCCATAACTTGTCCGGATATGATAGCCATTTCCTTATAAAATCTTTAGCTAAAGACATAGAGGGTAGAATCCCTGTTAATAAAGAAAAATATATTTCGTTTACAAAATATATAGAATATACCTCTGTTAAATTTAGATTTATTGATTCTTATCGCTTTATGGCTTCAAAATTAGATGATTTGGCTTCATTTTTAGACGATTCAATAAAAAGTATTACAAAATGTTTTTATAAGGAAGAGGAAAAGTTTAAATTGGTTACTCTGTTGGTTGCAGATTTTGCCCTGTTTGCAATAAAATATTTTGTTTTTGTCAAAAGTCAGTTGAACATCATAAAAATTTTGACAGAAATGTGTGAAGCCAAATCTGAATATAAAAAATTATTTTGTTTTCAAGACATGCCCTTAACATAATTTTTTATTTAATAAATATATTTTTTACTAAAAATAAATTTTTGTTTATATTTTAGATCCACAAAGACTGTGTTCTTTGTCGTAGAAACGTAAACCACAGCTTAAGAATGTGCACGTTCTGCTTGTTGGAGTTTGCAATCAAACACGTTGAAACGAGAAATCTGGGTGCCAAATTACTGCTTAAAAATTATGGTTATAAAATGGTATTTCAATAAATCAAAAGATTTACCAATTATTTGTTTTATTTCATCATTATTTTTCGTTTCAATACTGATAGGGGATCAGAGGTCAATTAATTATAATTCAAAAATAAATCAAAACAAATAAACATGTTATTCTTTTTTGTCGCTGATAAATTTATGAAAAACAAGTTCATAGGTTATCCGTCTTTGTTCTAAATTAGCTCATTAGTAAGCTTTATGTAAACATGTTATTTTAAATTCTTGATAAACAGGGTCATGGGTTATCTTGAGTATACTCGATTTTGTCTTCACAAAAGCACACATTTTGATCATTTTAAAATCCATATAATAGTAATATTATTTACCGTAAAAATAAAAGCCTTTTAACTCGAGCTGCACAGCTGGTTCACACACATAATACAACCTTTTTGTCATGCCCTCCCCCTTTGTAACACTAACATTTTTCAAATCCCATCGCTATAACGCTAGATATCTGGCAAAAACTACCAAGGTCAAGCACTTTAATGCCCTTTTGGCTTCTCCATCTCTCTAAGAATAAATAGCATTGCAACACGGAAATCCAACAAAAAAAGAATTTTTCAAATCGATCACTTAGATCTCGAGAAATTCGCAGAAAACTACTAAGGTCTTTTGTCCCCTGCGCAGCAAACCAAAATTAGTCTTTTACAGAAACCATAGGAGAAAAACGTGATCACATAGCGGAAAAAGTACCTTCGGTATACCGAACATTTTTTCAAATAGTGCCACCCTTGAAATAATAAGGCCCCAATGCTATGCGTGACGCCATTTTCTACTCCATACATTGGCACTTGTGACCGAGAATGGGTAACTAATATTAGAAAGTTTCAACCATTAGAGAATTTCAGCAGGCATACGTTAACACTAAGTAGTCTAAGACCTTGTGGCACTTGACAGATTGGCTAGAGAGCACAAATGACAGATGACAGGTGCATGTCACTAGAGCACCCTGTATAAACCCCAAGCAGACTCACTCTGTAGAACATAAGTCACGTGATAACATCCCCTATTCGCACAGGCCTTTATGGCATTCCCTTGCAACCCCCTTGCAACCCTCTTGGACATCTTCAACAGCCAATGGCCAAGTGACGTCATATCTAGATATAATAAATATTTCATAATTTAACTTTCTACAACTGTATATCTATAAAATCTCCTCACGAATAACCTTGAGGGGTCAAGTTTAAGCAGTTTTTGAACTATTGTCAGTTCTTTTTTCCAAATTTATTGAATATATTGGCATTTATTTATTATGAGCTATATTTCTGTTAAATATAGCCTTAATTATTTTTACTCGGTAAAGAAGAAAATGTTATTTTCTTTTCAGTTTTTGCACCGCTACATAGCGCTTTTCCCAAATTGAAAATCATTAACACTAAGGTATAGAACTACGGATCTTACGAAATGAGGTAAATAGTTATTAAAACAGTACACCATATTACGATACAAAAATATAGAAATGTCTGAAGAAAACACACAAAGACATCCATAAAAATAATGTACCAGTAGCAGTTTTCAGTTGCCCGCTATGGATTATGATGGATGGATGGAGAGACACAAATACCTCCCAGAAAGCAACATCAGCCACATTTAGATTTGTAGAGAGTTCAACTTTCATGAAACAAGTGATATTTGTCTTCAAAGCGTGATGGGTGTTTTTTAACCAATTTATTTCCCATATAACATAATTTATTTTAATGAAAATTATGGTACTGACAAAAAACCAAGACTAAAAGATTTCAATTTCTAGCTGAAAACAAACGGTTTGCATTTTACGAATGTTTTTATATCCAATGGAACTATTTTTTTGATTTAACGGACAGCCATTGGATAATTTTTGGGTCACAGAACCATAAAAAGACATTTTTTGGATTTACCATCTGTTGGACAAACACTGGATAGCAATTGTATTCATTATAGTGAACAAAAAGTATAATAAATTAAAATCATTGTCGCTTTTAGACCGTTTTGGGATGTCCTAGAACCGTACAACGTTTTGAAATTTGTATTATCCAACGGATATGTCGTAGACTAAATTTCTTTGGGATTTGATTGTTCACTCGACATCCACTAGACTAAGTTTTGCTGTCTGTCGGTTTTAAGACTTTTTAGCTGCTTAAATCCATGAAACTAAGAAAAAAAATATGAAAGAATAGTTTTTCTGAAGCGGAAATAAGAGAAAAATTTCAATGTTAGGATGAGGGTAAAAGTTGTGAAAAAGGCTTCACCTAGAAAAATTACATTTGACGGTTATTTAAAATGAATTTTTGAAAAAAAAACCACACATATCTCACAAAGATTTATAAAATCCTACCAACACCAAGTGTTAAAAAAAAATCACGTTGAGTCCTATTGATGATAAACGTCAGCTTTTACCCCACTCCACCGATACTTTACCTGATGATACCAGTAATTAGATTCCTCATGAATTTTTAATCAGTCTACAGTATTCATCTTGTTCACTTTCACATTCGATCAGTGTGCCGAAAATAAGGAACAAATGGCTTGATTTCACCCACGCAATTAGTGTAAAGAATTCTGCTTTAGTCCACGAATTAAAAAACAATAAGCTTAGAAATCAGTTTTTATACATAACTAACAATGTTCACTTGATACAAGACAAAAACCATCTACAAAAATTAAAAAAAAACAATGACGGGATGTTACATAAATAAGATAAACTAAATTTAAGAATTATAACTGCAACATCACAATGGCCGATCTCTGCTTTATTAGAAAAAAATAATAATATGAATTTTCTATGACGGACCTAATTTTTAATATACAAACTTCACTGAAAAGAGCCAGTATTCTTGAACAAGTGAGAAGGGAGTACTCAAATCTCGTCGGGTCCGGACCAACCGAGATCTCTGAAACGGGTGAGAACGCATGCGAACTCTTACTTTCACCCATATTTCTGGGACTACTCTCTAGGTCAGATTTCAAGAATAATGGCCGAGATGACGGAATTCACATTTCAACAAAATAAAATGATTGGCATCTGTTAAATAAATGAATCCATCAACAACTAAGCTTACAAGATTGACCTAATTTTTAGTATTTTTGATAAAGTGTATATATAACTTTTCTTTTGTAAAAAAGTAGTCAATATTTTTTCCTAAAAATGAGGAATATGTAGAGTATAACAATTATATTCCGTATAAAATATATTGCATATGGACAACTTTAATTTTTATACCTTGGTTTCAAATTCTATGGAATGGCTGAACTTCAAATAATTTTTTTTTACAATAGTGGCTGAAATAGTGCATTTTTTTACAAGCGTTGGTTTAAATAAGGAGGGCAGCGAGGTATTTAAAAACGCGAGCAAAAAAAAAGCACAGTTTCGCCGCGAGTTCTTAACACTATTCTTTTAATACCTTTATAAAAAAATCCAAGAAAAACAGGAAAATACTTTTAACAATCTCGAACGAATAGCACTTCTCGCAACACACTATTTTTACACTATAAATCAAGGCGGATGGTAAATGAAATAACAATGGTGGTTTCCAGTGCGATATGCCTTTGTATTCGGTCACGTTCATTGTTGCGACATTTTAATCGTTGACAGTTTGATATTTTGACGATGCTTTTAAATGATTTTTTCGTAAATACTTGGTGAAAACTTAATTTTTTGGCAAGAATAATTAGAGTTTTTCAATATTACTATTTCCCGCTATTTCTCTTTAATTTTAGATAAAAAACGAACCGATATCTTTTTTTGCATCCGTGACCAAAAAAAAGTTTTTTCGCATCGGTAACCGAAACAGTCATGCTTTAGTTATATGCAGACAGTTAGTAAAATAATGTTTTTGATGAAGGTATAGTAGTTTGTAGATATTAAAGCGACATACATTTTTTCGCAAACGTAACATATCCTGGCAATACTAGCATGCCTACTTAATTTATTTTCTATAAAATTATTTCATGGAAAAACATCTTTAAGGAAAAAATTTAGGCTGACCTTTTAATATGAAAAAATACCCAAATTTGATGTTTTTGGAATTTTTTTGACCCAACAATGACTTTTTTTAGTAAAAACAGTTTCAGCCTCTGGAGATATATTATAAAATATGGAAGTGGTCACAGAGACTAGGTTGATGCCTTCGTAAATTCGAATTTTGGTATATTGATCATTGTGGACATTTACCTGGAATGGCTGACGGTCACTTTGTTACATATTTTGTTCACACATTTTTACATTTGCTTCTTAAAAAAATCTAACAATTTATAATTTTTATTTTTTATGGTAAATTTCCAGATAATACTAAAAAAAATAAATATGACAAATAATGATTTAGCTAAGTACTCTGTTGTCTGCTCCAATCATTTAATATCAAACCGAATGGGATTCAGTTCCTCAAATCTGATGCTAATCCAGGCTTTATTAAATTTTGGAGACAACGTGTCAAAGTAAAATTGAAGAAGACAATTCTAAATATTTTTGATTTCTCCTTATTAATTCATTTAAAACTTTATTTTTATGCTGTCTTGAAATGCAAATTTCATCTCAACTATTATTATTACTACTGTAACCACATTAAAATCCGTCGTTTAGAGCTAAGAAAGATTCAGGCTTTAATCTTACTCCATGAGTTACTTCAGTTTTTTAGCAACCCAGTATTTTATGGGCTCAACTTTCGTTTACATGAAATATGATATTGAAAAAAAAATGATTGTGGGTCTTCTATAGGACCCCCTGAGTTTGAATATAAAAGCAAAAAATTGCAGAAACGTACCGTTTTCCAGAAAAATTGAAAAATATAAACTTTGTGTAGAAATGCGATTATGACAAAATAAAAACGGTTTTAGATTTCACTTCTTCTCTTCAATGCAAATAAAGAAATAAAGTGAAAAAAATGTAACTTTTTGTAGAAATGTTATATAAAAAAAATTGAAACAGCTCTAGATTTTACTTGGCTCAACTTTCGTTTACATGAAATGTGATAAAAAGAAATATTTGGAGTCTTCTATAATAGGACCCCCTGAGTTTGAATATAAAAGCAAAAATTTGCGGAAACTTACTATCACATTTCTACAAAAAGTGGCATTTTTTCACTTTTTCTCAAAAACAATGCATTTTCGCAGATTTTCTTTTCGATATTTGTATTGAGGAGAAGAAGTGAAATCTACAGCCGTTTCAATTTTTTTCATATCACATTTCTACAAGAAGTTCAAAAACGGTACATTTCCGCAAATTTTCAATAATATAGTTATATTCAGGAGAATGGGCAAATTCCAAAATCGTAATATTTTTTAACGTCCATATGTCCATCCTAAAACCGTTTTTCATAGTTTCCATTTTTTTCATTTTTCTTGAAAACTGTGCATCTCCGCAATTTTTCCTTATCCAAAAAAAAAACAGTTTTCTCGATTTCACGTAAAAAAAATTTGACCCTTTTATTTATTCTTATCAATGCAAATATTAAACTGAAAATCTGCGGAAATGCATTACCACATTTATACAAAAAGTGTTTTTTTTTCACTTTTTCTCAAAAACAATGCATTTCCGCAGATTTTCTTTTCCATATTTGTATTGAGGAGAAGAAGTGCATTCTAGAGCCGTTTCAATTTTTATATCATCAATGAGGCATTCCTAAAAAAGATTTTTTTTCTAGATTTCATGAAAAAAAAATTGACCCTTTTACTTCTCAGTGCAAATATGGAAATGAAAATCTGCGCAAATGCATTTTCACATTTCTACAAAAAATGAACTTTTTTTACTTTTTCTGAAAAACAATACATTTCCGCAGATTTTCTTTTCCATCTTTGCATTGAGGAGAAGAAGTGAAATTTAGAGCCGTTTCAAATTTTTTTATATCACACTACAAGAAGTTCAAAAGCGGTACATTTCCGCACATTTTAAAAGATATTTTTTTTTCAAGGGTATCAAGGGAAAATATTGCATAAGACGCCCGAACTACTTTCCTGCCAGAGTCATTTCTCCTCTACCAGGAGAGCCCGGGTAGTGTCGGATTCCTACCGACTAAAACCCCCCGATTGTGGCTCCGACCAACCTGATGGCTGGCCAGAGTCACTGCACTGCAGCCATTACTGGCTTATTGTACACCCTTTGATCCTAGTTTAACCACTCTACTCCCTTGTACGAGTTTGTACAGTGTTGATTCTAGTTCCCCATAGGGCTATACCGGCCATATTCGGTCGCCAGAGCCTTGTCTGTTTTAGACAGGGAGCACCATGAGAAGGTGAGGTTGGCATTTGGATATGAGAGGCTGGCTGCATTCGCATCATACCGAGCGAAAACCTCTGGTCCCATGCCCAATGGGGTAAGCACGGTCTCCAGCTGTTACGAGCAAATATGAAGGTTACATTATATTCGCATCACTATCCCTTACTCCCCATTTTAAATGATATAGTTATAGTCAGGAGAATGTTAAAATCCCAAAATCGTAATAATTTTTTTAAAAATTGATTTGTATAGAAAATTGTCTTTTTTTTTCCTCAAAAATAAATTTTCGCACATTTTCATTTCTACATTTCCGCTTTAATTTTTTCTGTAACACATTTTTACCCAAAGTTTCCAATTCCAGAGAGAAATTCTTCCTCTCTGTTTGAGTAAATCAAATTTTTCCAGACGGGTTAATCTGCTCATTTTAAAATGTGATGATGATGTTGATGATGTAATTGATAGCGAGAATGATATGGAGGTGGATTCTGTAGATTTTGAAATTGTTAACCCTAAAAAACGCATCTATAACTTTGCCCTCATAAAAAATCTATCACGTTTACTTTGCAAACATATTGGTCATAAAACGCATAAAAAATGGGTATGTGATAGGTGCTTAAATTGGTTTGTTTTCAAGGCAGTTTTGGAGAAGCATTATTTAGATTGTAGAAATTTGAATTTTGCTAATCTAACTCTGCCAAAGAAAGAGGACAATATTTTAAAATTTACAGAATTTAAAAATAAAGAGAAGGTTCCATTTGTTATTAACGGTATCGAATACACAAAAACACAACATCATATTCCGTTTGCTATTGGATATTATGTGAAATGTTCTTATGACGACTCGCTCTCGTACTACAATCAGTTTGTGGGAAAATACTGCATTTCACGTTTTGTCCAGGAGCTTAAAATTATTGCAGAAGAATTGGATAAAATTTTGTCAAATATTGTGCCTTTAAGACCGTTAACCACTGAGGAAAAACTTGATTTTAAAAATGCAACCCATTGCCATATCTGTGAACAACCGTTGAAAAAGGATGAAGTGAAACATTTGGACCAATGTCACTTGACAGGAATGTATCGGGGTGCAGCTTACGCGGGTTGTAACTTAAATTTTACAGATTCACACAGCGTTCCTGTACTTTGCCATAACTTGTCCGGATATGATAGCCATTTCCTTATAAAATCTTTAGCTAAAGACATAGAGGGTAGAATCCCTGTTAATAAAGAAAAATATATTTCGTTTACAAAATATATAGAATATACCTCTGTTAAATTTAGATTTATTGATTCTTATCGCTTTATGGCTTCAAAATTAGATGATTTGGCTTCATTTTTAGACGATTCAATAAAAAGTATTACAAAATGTTTTTATAAGGAAGAGGAAAAGTTTAAATTGGTTACTCTGTTGGTTGCAGATTTTGCCCTGTTTGCAATAAAATATTTTGTTTTTGTCAAAAGTCAGTTGAACATCATAAAAATTTTGACAGAAATGTGTGAAGCCAAATCTGAATATAAAAAATTATTTTGTTTTGAAGACATGCCCTTAACATAATTTTTTATTTAATAAATATATTTTTTACTAAAAATAAATTTTTGTTTATATTTTAGATCCACAAAGACTGTGTTCTTTGTCGTAGAAACGTAAACCACAGCTTAAGAATGTGCAAGTTCTGCTTGTTGGAGTTTGCAATCAAACACGTTGAAACGAGAAATCTGGGTGCCAAATTACTGCTTAAAAATTATGGTTATAAAATGGTATTTCAATAAATCAAAAGATTTACCAATTATTTGTTTTATTTCATCATTATTTTTCGTTTCAATACTGATAGGGGATCAGAGGTCAATTAATTATAATTCAAAAATAAATCAAAACAAATAAACATGTTATTCTTTTTTGTCGCTGATAAATTTATGAAAAACAAGTTCATAGGATATCCGTCTTTGTTCTAAATTAGCTCATTAGTAAGCTTTATGTAAACATGTTATTTTAAATTCTTGATAAACAGGGTCATGGGTTATCTTGAGTATACTCGATTTTGTCTTCACAAAAGCACACATTTTGATCATTTTAAAATCCATATAATAGTAATATTATTTACCGTAAAAATAAAAGCCTTTTAACTCGAGCTGCACAGCTGGTTCACACACATAATACAACCTTTTTGTCATGCCCTCCCCCTTTGTAACACTAACATTTTTCAAATCCCATCGCTATAACGCGAGATATCTGGCAAAAACTACCAAGGTCAAGCACTTTAATGCCCTTTTGGCTTCTCCATCTCTCTAAGAATAAATAGCATTGCAACACGGAAATCCAACAAAAAAAGAATTTTTCAAATCGATCACTTAGATCTCGAGAAATTCGCAGAAAACTACTAAGGTCTTTTGTCCCCTGCGCAGCAAACCAAAATTAGTCTTTTACAGAAACCATAGGAGAAAAACGTGATCACATAGCGGAAAAAGTACCTTCGGTATACCGAACATTTTTTCAAATAGTGCCACCCTTGAAATAATAAGGCCCCAATGCTATGCGTGACGCCATTTTCTACTCCATACATTGGCACTTGTGACCGAGAATGGGTAACTAATATTAGAAAGTTTCAACCATTAGAGAATTTCAGCAGGCATACGTTAACACTAAGTAGTCTAAGACCTTGTGGCACTTGACAGATTGGCTAGAGAGCACAAATGACAGATGACAGGTGCATGTCACTAGAGCACCCTGTATAAACCCCAAGCAGACTCACTCTGTAGAACATAAGTCACGTGATAACATCCCCTATTCGCACAGGCCTTTATGGCATTCCCTTGCAACCCCCTTGCAACCCTCTTGGACATCTTCAACAGCCAATGGCCAAGTGACGTCATATCTAGATATAATAAATATTTCATAATTTAACTTTCTACAACTGTATATCTATAAAATCTCCTCACGAATAACCTTGAGGGGTCAAGTTTAAGCAGTTTTTGAACTATTGTCAGTTCTTTTTTCCAAATTTATTGAATATATTGGCATTTATTTATTATGAGCTATATTTCTGTTAAATATAGCCTTAATTATTTTTACTCGGTAAAGAAGAAAATGTTATTTTCTTTTCAGTTTTTGCACCGCTACATAGCGCTTTTCCCAAATTGAAAATCATTAACACTAAGGTATAGAACTACGGATCTTACGAAATGAGGTAAATAGTTATTAAAACAGTACACCATATTACGATACAAAAATATAAAAATGTCTGAAGAAAACACACAAAGACATCCATAAAAATAATGTACCAGTAGCAGTTTTCAGTTGCCCGCTATGGATTATGATGGATGGATGGAGAGACACAAATACCTCCCAGAAAGCAACATCAGCCACATTTAGATTTGTAGAGAGTTCAACTTTCATGAAACAAGCGATATTTGTCTTTAAAGCGTGATGGGTGTTTTTTAACCAATTTATTTCCCATATGATTCATTATTTAATAAAAACATAATTTATTTTAATGAAAATTATGGTACTGACAAAAAACCAAGACTAAAAGATTTCAATTTCTAGCTGAAAACAAACGGTTTGCATTTTACGAATGTTTTTATATCCAATGGAACTATTTTTTTGATTTAACGGACAGCCATTGGATAATTTTTGGGTCACAGAACCATAAAAAGACATTTTTTGGATTTACCATCTGTTGGACAAACACTGGATAGCAATTGTATTCATTATAGTGAACAAAAAGTATAATAAATTAAAATCATTGTCGCTTTTAGACCGTTTTGGGATGTCCTAGAACCGTACAACGTTTTGAAATTTGTATTATCCAACGGATATGTCGTAGACTAAATTTCTTTGGGATTTGGTTGTTCACTCGACATCCACTAGACTAAGTTTTGCTGTCTGTCGGTTTTAAGACTTTTTAGCTGCTTAAATCCATGAAACTAAGAAAAAAAATATGAAAGAATAGTTTTTCTGAAGCGGAAATAAGAGAAAAATTTCAATGTTAGGATGAGGGTAAAAGTTGTGAAAAAGGCTTCACCTAGAAAAATTACATTTGACGGTTATTTAAAATGAATTTTTGAAAAAAAAACCACACATATCTCACAAAGATTTATAAAATCCTACCAACACCAAGTGTTAAAAAAAAATCACGTTGAGTCCTATTGATGATAAACGTCAGCTTTTACCCCACTCCACCGATACTTTACCTGATGATACCAGTAATTAGATTCCTCATGAATTTTTAATCAGTCTACAGTATTCATCTTGTTCACTTTCACATTCGATCAGTGTGCCGAAAATAAGGAACAAATGGCTTGATTTCACCCACGCAATTAGTGTAAAGAATTCTGCTTTAGTCCACGAATTAAAAAACA